>OY804592.1:81035173-82241173 GCA_963680895.1 Fragum sueziense | reverse complement strand
CAAATTTTTGGCTTGATTTTATTGTGATAGGGTAAAGGAAAACATGTTTCTTTCAAGATGCAAGGGAAAGAATGAACCCATTTTTTTAAAATTCTGTTCAGAATTGGCATTTGGTCACAAAGACACTTAAATTTTGTATTATGCCACCACATAATCTTTTCTTTAGGTCTAAGGGAAGTAAATACATTTGTCGTGACACGTGACAAATCTATAGGGAAGCTACGGTGAATTATTACGATCAAGGTGACCTGTGATTGGACAATATTTTTTACTGGAATTGAACATGATTTATTCATTTGTGACTGAATATATTCTATTTTCAAGTTAAAAGCAAAAAATCAATGATTTTGAATCATTTTGGCAATTTCTGGGCCATTTTAAAAGATGGGTATTATACTCTGAAATGCTTCTGAGACTAGCTCCGCAGTTTGGGTGATCTCAAAAATGGGGTCAAAGGTCATAGAGAAAAGGATTCATGCCATACTAAAATTCATTTTTTCGGGTGTATGAATGGATGTTCTAGAATTTAAGGTAGGTCAGATCATTGGTGCAAACTCATGGACTGAGCTATAAGCCAAAATGTTATAATGGTCGCCTATGTAAAACTATTTACTTCCCTTAGACCTAAATGTGGACCCTAACACAAATAGTAGACCAACCCAGGTTGTTGTTGTTCTAGAAAGTTTGACAGATTTAAAACTTCCGGTTTGATTTTTGTTGCAGACGATCAATCTGGGTAAGCAATTTACATGTTTTTCTGACCATATCAGAACATTTTGGCATCACTGCACCACTATCCACTTGTCTGTCCATCTGTGTGTGTGTATCTGCAGCCAAATTAACATGAATATTCAATATTTCTCTAAATAACTCTCACATTATTTGACTTACAAAGCCCAAAATTGGTAGGCATGCACACCAGTACAACATGTATCTTTTATTATTAAGGTCAAGGTCATTCATCAAGGTCAAGGTCAAATCTGAAGGTCAACCTTTAAGAAAAAATGGTGTGATTTTTTCATTTCTGCCCATACTACACACTCCTGAAAGCTGTACAGTAGTATCTTTTTGTAATATATCTACATCTTGTCAGTGTGTTTCTATTGGTACCAAGGTCAAGTTCATCCAAGAAGGTCAATGCCAAGTTCAAGGTCAAGTTTTCAATAAAAGTTGCCATTTTGAGGGGGGGGGGTGATTTGTTTGTTCCTCATTATCAATTACATACTGTTGATGTACTTTATTTGACTCATGGGTGTGTTTAAAAGCCTTTAAAGGGCCCTTTTATAATTTTCCTTGTTATTTTGAAGGCAACGGGCTGGTCTTGAACAAAGGTTTTCTATTTATTTCAGAAATTCAGTGTATAGTTTCATTATGTTGTAGTCATCAGCCCGCATGATTTTCATACTACAAAGATCAGCCCGATATATCTGATAGCTCATATTTTGACCAATCCGGATCATTGATTCACACTCTGAGCTTTGAAATCAATTATCTTCCGGGTAATTCTGCCTTTTGGGAGTGAAGTTTGGATAGCTTGATTCATTAGTTTTGAGTTCTGTCAGTTTGAAATTAGTTTAGCAGCAAAGTAAAGTATATAATGCAGTTAGCTAATGCTTTTAACTATGTATTGGATTATAAGATCAGTGCAATAATGGGTTAAAGTGTCTGATCTTGGCCTGTTTGTTTAGAGTAAATACAAAAGGACTGATGAAAACCTGTTTTCTGTGAATTTTTGCTTACTTTTCACGTATAGATATTGCAATTTTAGGGCAATAATGATGACAGAACCCTCTTCCTGTGTCCCATTAAGGTGTGATTGTAAATCAATTATCTTAAGGTACATGAAACATGTGAAACTCAAAATATAATACCAGAAATGGTAAATTATGCTTTTTGAATATGTCTTTATACAATGTTGAAGGAAAAAACAAGATTGGACAGCATTTTGGCCATTTTGTAAGTGAGAAATTTCTGCTGAGTCATCATTTTTAACTATTATGCAATCTTGATCATTTTAATATAACTTTTCTAAACATTTTTCACTGGGATTCGGTTTATTTTATTAAGATGTGCTATAACAAACAGAGTTTAACATTTTCCTCATCAAGAAATAGATTTATGAACAAAGAGAGACTATTTCACTACTAAATGGCTTCTTGTTTTTTGTGTCAATGGTGTAAAGGGAAATGCCAATTTCTCCATTATTTTTGTACCAAATGTTTTGAAATTCAACATAGATGCTAAAACAATGTTGTACTATTCATGTAATAACATGAAAAGGCCATTCTTAAAAAAATGTGTTGTTGGCACTTAAAAATGATAAGAAAATACA
The DNA here is from genome assembly GCA_963680895.1 of Fragum sueziense. Lineage (NCBI taxonomy): Eukaryota > Metazoa > Mollusca > Bivalvia > Cardiida > Cardiidae > Fragum > Fragum sueziense. The sequence continues at coordinate 82,238,841 of OY804592.1, read as the reverse complement.
GATTTATTTTTAAAGGTTAAGGGTTACATCTTTAGAAAAATAATGAAAAATATGAATTTGAATTATTTTCACCTGAAATGGTGGCTAATATGCTCAGAAGTAATTGTTGCACAATACTAAATCAAAAGAATGTGTAAAATATTAATTTACAAACTGCCTTTTGAACATTGAAAGTACATGTTTTGATGAAGAACAAATTTCTGACATAGCAAATTTTTGGCTTGATTTTATTGTGATAGGGTAAAGGAAAACATGTTTCTTTCAAGATGCAAGGGAAAGAATGAACCCATTTTTTTAAAATTCTGTTCAGAATTGGCATTTGGTCACAAAGACACTTAAATTTTGTATTATGCCACCACATAATCTTTTCTTTAGGTCTAAGGGAAGTAAATACATTTGTCGTGACACGTGACAAATCTATAGGGAAGCTACGGTGAATTATTACGATCAAGGTGACCTGTGATTGGACAATATTTTTTACTGGAATTGAACATGATTTATTCATTTGTGACTGAATATATTCTATTTTCAAGTTAAAAGCAAAAAATCAATGATTTTGAATCATTTTGGCAATTTCTGGGCCATTTTAAAAGATGGGTATTATACTCTGAAATGCTTCTGAGACTAGCTCCGCAGTTAGGGTGATCTCAAAAATGGGGTCAAAGGTCATAGAGAAAAGGATTCATGCCATACTAAAATTCATTTTTTCGGGTGTATGAATGGATGTTCTAGAATTTAAGGTAGGTCAGATCATTGGTGCAAACTCATGGACTGAGCTATAAGCCAAAATGTTATAATGGTCGCCTATGTAAAACTATTTACTTCCCTTAGACCTAAATGTGGACCCTAACACAAATAGTAGACCAACCCAGGTTGTTGTTGTTCTAGAAAGTTTGACAGATTTAAAACTTCCGGTTTGATTTTTGTTGCAGACGATCAATCTGGGTAAGCAATTTACATGTTTTTCTGACCATATCAGAACATTTTGGCATCACTGCACCACTATCCACTTGTCTGTCCATCTGTGTGTGTGTATCTGCAGCCAAATTAACATGAATATTCAATATTTCTCTAAATAACTCTCACATTATTTGACTTACAAAGCCCAAAATTGGTAGGCATGCACACCAGTACAACATGTATCTTTTATTATTAAGGTCAAGGTCATTCATCAAGGTCAAGGTCAAATCTGAAGGTCAACCTTTAAGAAAAAATGGTGTGATTTTTTCATTTCTGCCCATACTACACACTCCTGAAAGCTGTACAGTAGTATCTTTTTGTAATATATCTACATCTTGTCAGTGTGTTTCTATTGGTACCAAGGTCAAGTTCATCCAAGAAGGTCAATGCCAAGTTCAAGGTCAAGTTTTCAATAAAAGTTGCCATTTTGAGGGGGGGGGTGATTTGTTTGTTCCTCATTATCAATTACATACTGTTGATGTACTTTATTTGACTCATGGGTGTGTTTAAAAGCCTTTAAAGGGCCCTTTTATAATTTTCCTTGTTATTTTGAAGGCAACGGGCTGGTCTTGAACAAAGGTTTTCTATTTATTTCAGAAATTCAGTGTATAGTTTCATTATGTTGTAGTCATCAGCCCGCATGATTTTCATACTACAAAGATCAGCCCGATATATCTGATAGCTCATATTTTGACCAATCCGGATCATTGATTCACACTCTGAGCTTTGAAATCAATTATCCCTTTCCCAAACAACAAAATTCAAGGGTGTTCCAACACAAAAGCTGTTGTAGACAACGGAATTGATGTTAAAAAACAAGGAATTTGTGTACTATATAGCACAGAAAAATATTGAAACAAAAGGAGAAAATGCTGATTATCAGCATTTTCTTCTATTATTCAATGTTTTCCCAAACCCATTTTCTTACAGGCGTCAAAACCAGGTCTTGTTTGGGAAAGGGTTATCTTCCGGGTAATTCTGCCTTTTGGGAGTGAAGTTTGGATAGCTTGATTCATTAGTTTTGAGTTCTGTCAGTTTGAAATTAGTTTAGCAGCAAAGTAAAGTATATAATGCAGTTAGCTAATGCTTTTAACTATGTATTGGATTATAAGATCAGTGCAATAATGGGTTAAAGTGTCTGATCTTGGCCTGTTTGTTTAGAGTAAATACAAAAGGACTGATGAAAACCTGTTTTCTGTGAATTTTTGCTTACTTTTCACGTATAGATATTGCAATTTTAGGGCAATAATGATGACAGAACCCTCTTCCTGTGTCCCATTAAGGTGTGATTGTAAATCAATTATCTTAAGGTACATGAAACATGTGAAACTCAAAATATAATACCAGAAATGGTAAATTATGCTTTTTGAATATGTCTTTATACAATGTTGAAGGAAAAAACAAGATTGGACAGCATTTTGGCCATTTTGTAAGTGAGAAATTTCTGCTGAGTCATCATTTTTAACTATTATGCAATCTTGATCATTTTAATATAACTTTTCTAAACATTTTTCACTGGGATTCGGTTTATTTTATTAAGATGTGCTATAACAAACAGAGTTTAACATTTTCCTCATCAAGAAATAGATTTATGAACAAAGAGAGACTATTTCACTACTAAATGGCTTCTTGTTTTTTGTGTCAATGGTGTAAAGGGAAATGCCAATTTCTCCATTATTTTTGTACCAAATGTTTTGAAATTCAACATAGATGCTAAAACAATGTTGTACTATTCATGTAATAACATGAAAAGGCCATTCTTAAAAAAATGTGTTGTTGGCACTTAAAAATGATAAGAAAATACAGATTTATTTTTAAAGGTTAAGGGTTACATCTTTAGAAAAATAATGAAAAATATGAATTTGAATTATTTTCACCTGAAATGGTGGCTAATATGCTCAGAAGTAATTGTTGCACAATACTAAATCAAAAGAATGTGTAAAATATTAATTTACAAACTGCCTTTTGAACATTGAAAGTACATGTTTTGATGAAGAACAAATTTCTGACATAGCAAATTTTTGGCTTGATTTTATTGTGATAGGGTAAAGGAAAACATGTTTCTTTCAAGATGCAAGGGAAAGAATGAACCCATTTTTTTAAAATTCTGTTCAGAATTGGCATTTGGTCACAAAGACACTTAAATTTTGTATTATGCCACCACATAATCTTTTCTTTAGGTCTAAGGGAAGTAAATACATTTGTCGTGACACGTGACAAATCTATAGGGAAGCTACGGTGAATTATTACGATCAAGGTGACCTGTGATTGGACAATATTTTTTACTGGAATTGAACATGATTTATTCATTTGTGACTGAATATATTCTATTTTCAAGTTAAAAGCAAAAAATCAATGATTTTGAATCATTTTGGCAATTTCTGGGCCATTTTAAAAGATGGGTATTATACTCTGAAATGCTTCTGAGACTAGCTCCGCAGTTTGGGTGATCTCAAAAATGGGGTCAAAGGTCATAGAGAAAAGGATTCATGCCATACTAAAATTCATTTTTTCGGGTGTATGAATGGATGTTCTAGAATTTAAGGTAGGTCAGATCATTGGTGCAAACTCATGGACTGAGCTATAAGCCAAAATGTTATAATGGTCGCCTATGTAAAACTATTTACTTCCCTTAGACCTAAATGTGGACCCTAACACAAATAGTAGACCAACCCAGGTTGTTGTTGTTCTAGAAAGTTTGACAGATTTAAAACTTCCGGTTTGATTTTTGTTGCAGACGATCAATCTGGGTAAGCAATTTACATGTTTTTCTGACCATATCAGAACATTTTGGCATCACTGCACCACTATCCACTTGTCTGTCCATCTGTGTGTGTGTATCTGCAGCCAAATTAACATGAATATTCAATATTTCTCTAAATAACTCTCACATTATTTGACTTACAAAGCCCAAAATTGGTAGGCATGCACACCAGTACAACATGTATCTTTTATTATTAAGGTCAAGGTCATTCATCAAGGTCAAGGTCAAATCTGAAGGTCAACCTTTAAGAAAAAATGGTGTGATTTTTTCATTTCTGCCCATACTACACACTCCTGAAAGCTGTACAGTAGTATCTTTTTGTAATATATCTACATCTTGTCAGTGTGTTTCTATTGGTACCAAGGTCAAGTTCATCCAAGAAGGTCAATGCCAAGTTCAAGGTCAAGTTTTCAATAAAAGTTGCCATTTTGAGGGGGGGGGGGTGATTTGTTTGTTCCTCATTATCAATTACATACTGTTGATGTACTTTATTTGACTCATGGGTGTGTTTAAAAGCCTTTAAAGGGCCCTTTTATAATTTTCCTTGTTATTTTGAAGGCAACGGGCTGGTCTTGAACAAAGGTTTTCTATTTATTTCAGAAATTCAGTGTATAGTTTCATTATGTTGTAGTCATCAGCCCGCATGATTTTCATACTACAAAGATCAGCCCGATATATCTGATAGCTCATATTTTGACCAATCCGGATCATTGATTCACACTCTGAGCTTTGAAATCAATTATCTTCCGGGTAATTCTGCCTTTTGGGAGTGAAGTTTGGATAGCTTGATTCATTAGTTTTGAGTTCTGTCAGTTTGAAATTAGTTTAGCAGCAAAGTAAAGTATATAATGCAGTTAGCTAATGCTTTTAACTATGTATTGGATTATAAGATCAGTGCAATAATGGGTTAAAGTGTCTGATCTTGGCCTGTTTGTTTAGAGTAAATACAAAAGGACTGATGAAAACCTGTTTTCTGTGAATTTTTGCTTACTTTTCACGTATAGATATTGCAATTTTAGGGCAATAATGATGACAGAACCCTCTTCCTGTGTCCCATTAAGGTGTGATTGTAAATCAATTATCTTAAGGTACATGAAACATGTGAAACTCAAAATATAATACCAGAAATGGTAAATTATGCTTTTTGAATATGTCTTTATACAATGTTGAAGGAAAAAACAAGATTGGACAGCATTTTGGCCATTTTGTAAGTGAGAAATTTCTGCTGAGTCATCATTTTTAACTATTATGCAATCTTGATCATTTTAATATAACTTTTCTAAACATTTTTCACTGGGATTCGGTTTATTTTATTAAGATGTGCTATAACAAACAGAGTTTAACATTTTCCTCATCAAGAAATAGATTTATGAACAAAGAGAGACTATTTCACTACTAAATGGCTTCTTGTTTTTTGTGTCAATGGTGTAAAGGGAAATGCCAATTTCTCCATTATTTTTGTACCAAATGTTTTGAAATTCAACATAGATGCTAAAACAATGTTGTACTATTCATGTAATAACATGAAAAGGCCATTCTTAAAAAAATGTGTTGTTGGCACTTAAAAATGATAAGAAAATACAGATTTATTTTTAAAGGTTAAGGGTTACATCTTTAGAAAAATAATGAAAAATATGAATTTGAATTATTTTCACCTGAAATGGTGGCTAATATGCTCAGAAGTAATTGTTGCACAATACTAAATCAAAAGAATGTGTAAAATATTAATTTACAAACTGCCTTTTGAACATTGAAAGTACATGTTTTGATGAAGAACAAATTTCTGACATAGCAAATTTTTGGCTTGATTTTATTGTGATAGGGTAAAGGAAAACATGTTTCTTTCAAGATGCAAGGGAAAGAATGAACCCATTTTTTTAAAATTCTGTTCAGAATTGGCATTTGGTCACAAAGACACTTAAATTTTGTATTATGCCACCACATAATCTTTTCTTTAGGTCTAAGGGAAGTAAATACATTTGTCGTGACACGTGACAAATCTATAGGGAAGCTACGGTGAATTATTACGATCAAGGTGACCTGTGATTGGACAATATTTTTTACTGGAATTGAACATGATTTATTCATTTGTGACTGAATATATTCTATTTTCAAGTTAAAAGCAAAAAATCAATGATTTTGAATCATTTTGGCAATTTCTGGGCCATTTTAAAAGATGGGTATTATACTCTGAAATGCTTCTGAGACTAGCTCCGCAGTTAGGGTGATCTCAAAAATGGGGTCAAAGGTCATAGAGAAAAGGATTCATGCCATACTAAAATTCATTTTTTCGGGTGTATGAATGGATGTTCTAGAATTTAAGGTAGGTCAGATCATTGGTGCAAACTCATGGACTGAGCTATAAGCCAAAATGTTATAATGGTCGCCTATGTAAAACTATTTACTTCCCTTAGACCTAAATGTGGACCCTAACACAAATAGTAGACCAACCCAGGTTGTTGTTGTTCTAGAAAGTTTGACAGATTTAAAACTTCCGGTTTGATTTTTGTTGCAGACGATCAATCTGGGTAAGCAATTTACATGTTTTTCTGACCATATCAGAACATTTTGGCATCACTGCACCACTATCCACTTGTCTGTCCATCTGTGTGTGTGTATCTGCAGCCAAATTAACATGAATATTCAATATTTCTCTAAATAACTCTCACATTATTTGACTTACAAAGCCCAAAATTGGTAGGCATGCACACCAGTACAACATGTATCTTTTATTATTAAGGTCAAGGTCATTCATCAAGGTCAAGGTCAAATCTGAAGGTCAACCTTTAAGAAAAAATGGTGTGATTTTTTCATTTCTGCCCATACTACACACTCCTGAAAGCTGTACAGTAGTATCTTTTTGTAATATATCTACATCTTGTCAGTGTGTTTCTATTGGTACCAAGGTCAAGTTCATCCAAGAAGGTCAATGCCAAGTTCAAGGTCAAGTTTTCAATAAAAGTTGCCATTTTGAGGGGGGGGGGGTGATTTGTTTGTTCCTCATTATCAATTACATACTGTTGATGTACTTTATTTGACTCATGGGTGTGTTTAAAAGCCTTTAAAGGGCCCTTTTATAATTTTCCTTGTTATTTTGAAGGCAACGGGCTGGTCTTGAACAAAGGTTTTCTATTTATTTCAGAAATTCAGTGTATAGTTTCATTATGTTGTAGTCATCAGCCCGCATGATTTTCATACTACAAAGATCAGCCCGATATATCTGATAGCTCATATTTTGACCAATCCGGATCATTGATTCACACTCTGAGCTTTGAAATCAATTATCCCTTTCCCAAACAACAAAATTCAAGGGTGTTCCAACACAAAAGCTGTTGTAGACAACGGAATTGATGTTAAAAAACAAGGAATTTGTGTACTATATAGCACAGAAAAATATTGAAACAAAAGGAGAAAATGCTGATTATCAGCATTTTCTTCTATTATTCAATGTTTTCCCAAACCCATTTTCTTACAGGCGTCAAAACCAGGTCTTGTTTGGGAAAGGGTTATCTTCCGGGTAATTCTGCCTTTTGGGAGTGAAGTTTGGATAGCTTGATTCATTAGTTTTGAGTTCTGTCAGTTTGAAATTAGTTTAGCAGCAAAGTAAAGTATATAATGCAGTTAGCTAATGCTTTTAACTATGTATTGGATTATAAGATCAGTGCAATAATGGGTTAAAGTGTCTGATCTTGGCCTGTTTGTTTAGAGTAAATACAAAAGGACTGATGAAAACCTGTTTTCTGTGAATTTTTGCTTACTTTTCACGTATAGATATTGCAATTTTAGGGCAATAATGATGACAGAACCCTCTTCCTGTGTCCCATTAAGGTGTGATTGTAAATCAATTATCTTAAGGTACATGAAACATGTGAAACTCAAAATATAATACCAGAAATGGTAAATTATGCTTTTTGAATATGTCTTTATACAATGTTGAAGGAAAAAACAAGATTGGACAGCATTTTGGCCATTTTGTAAGTGAGAAATTTCTGCTGAGTCATCATTTTTAACTATTATGCAATCTTGATCATTTTAATATAACTTTTCTAAACATTTTTCACTGGGATTCGGTTTATTTTATTAAGATGTGCTATAACAAACAGAGTTTAACATTTTCCTCATCAAGAAATAGATTTATGAACAAAGAGAGACTATTTCACTACTAAATGGCTTCTTGTTTTTTGTGTCAATGGTGTAAAGGGAAATGCCAATTTCTCCATTATTTTTGTACCAAATGTTTTGAAATTCAACATAGATGCTAAAACAATGTTGTACTATTCATGTAATAACATGAAAAGGCCATTCTTAAAAAAATGTGTTGTTGGCACTTAAAAATGATAAGAAAATACAGATTTATTTTTAAAGGTTAAGGGTTACATCTTTAGAAAAATAATGAAAAATATGAATTTGAATTATTTTCACCTGAAATGGTGGCTAATATGCTCAGAAGTAATTGTTGCACAATACTAAATCAAAAGAATGTGTAAAATATTAATTTACAAACTGCCTTTTGAACATTGAAAGTACATGTTTTGATGAAGAACAAATTTCTGACATAGCAAATTTTTGGCTTGATTTTATTGTGATAGGGTAAAGGAAAACATGTTTCTTTCAAGATGCAAGGGAAAGAATGAACCCATTTTTTTAAAATTCTGTTCAGAATTGGCATTTGGTCACAAAGACACTTAAATTTTGTATTATGCCACCACATAATCTTTTCTTTAGGTCTAAGGGAAGTAAATACATTTGTCGTGACACGTGACAAATCTATAGGGAAGCTACGGTGAATTATTACGATCAAGGTGACCTGTGATTGGACAATATTTTTTACTGGAATTGAACATGATTTATTCATTTGTGACTGAATATATTCTATTTTCAAGTTAAAAGCAAAAAATCAATGATTTTGAATCATTTTGGCAATTTCTGGGCCATTTTAAAAGATGGGTATTATACTCTGAAATGCTTCTGAGACTAGCTCCGCAGTTTGGGTGATCTCAAAAATGGGGTCAAAGGTCATAGAGAAAAGGATTCATGCCATACTAAAATTCATTTTTTCGGGTGTATGAATGGATGTTCTAGAATTTAAGGTAGGTCAGATCATTGGTGCAAACTCATGGACTGAGCTATAAGCCAAAATGTTATAATGGTCGCCTATGTAAAACTATTTACTTCCCTTAGACCTAAATGTGGACCCTAACACAAATAGTAGACCAACCCAGGTTGTTGTTGTTCTAGAAAGTTTGACAGATTTAAAACTTCCGGTTTGATTTTTGTTGCAGACGATCAATCTGGGTAAGCAATTTACATGTTTTTCTGACCATATCAGAACATTTTGGCATCACTGCACCACTATCCACTTGTCTGTCCATCTGTGTGTGTGTATCTGCAGCCAAATTAACATGAATATTCAATATTTCTCTAAATAACTCTCACATTATTTGACTTACAAAGCCCAAAATTGGTAGGCATGCACACCAGTACAACATGTATCTTTTATTATTAAGGTCAAGGTCATTCATCAAGGTCAAGGTCAAATCTGAAGGTCAACCTTTAAGAAAAAATGGTGTGATTTTTTCATTTCTGCCCATACTACACACTCCTGAAAGCTGTACAGTAGTATCTTTTTGTAATATATCTACATCTTGTCAGTGTGTTTCTATTGGTACCAAGGTCAAGTTCATCCAAGAAGGTCAATGCCAAGTTCAAGGTCAAGTTTTCAATAAAAGTTGCCATTTTGAGGGGGGGGGGTGATTTGTTTGTTCCTCATTATCAATTACATACTGTTGATGTACTTTATTTGACTCATGGGTGTGTTTAAAAGCCTTTAAAGGGCCCTTTTATAATTTTCCTTGTTATTTTGAAGGCAACGGGCTGGTCTTGAACAAAGGTTTTCTATTTATTTCAGAAATTCAGTGTATAGTTTCATTATGTTGTAGTCATCAGCCCGCATGATTTTCATACTACAAAGATCAGCCCGATATATCTGATAGCTCATATTTTGACCAATCCGGATCATTGATTCACACTCTGAGCTTTGAAATCAATTATCTTCCGGGTAATTCTGCCTTTTGGGAGTGAAGTTTGGATAGCTTGATTCATTAGTTTTGAGTTCTGTCAGTTTGAAATTAGTTTAGCAGCAAAGTAAAGTATATAATGCAGTTAGCTAATGCTTTTAACTATGTATTGGATTATAAGATCAGTGCAATAATGGGTTAAAGTGTCTGATCTTGGCCTGTTTGTTTAGAGTAAATACAAAAGGACTGATGAAAACCTGTTTTCTGTGAATTTTTGCTTACTTTTCACGTATAGATATTGCAATTTTAGGGCAATAATGATGACAGAACCCTCTTCCTGTGTCCCATTAAGGTGTGATTGTAAATCAATTATCTTAAGGTACATGAAACATGTGAAACTCAAAATATAATACCAGAAATGGTAAATTATGCTTTTTGAATATGTCTTTATACAATGTTGAAGGAAAAAACAAGATTGGACAGCATTTTGGCCATTTTGTAAGTGAGAAATTTCTGCTGAGTCATCATTTTTAACTATTATGCAATCTTGATCATTTTAATATAACTTTTCTAAACATTTTTCACTGGGATTCGGTTTATTTTATTAAGATGTGCTATAACAAACAGAGTTTAACATTTTCCTCATCAAGAAATAGATTTATGAACAAAGAGAGACTATTTCACTACTAAATGGCTTCTTGTTTTTTGTGTCAATGGTGTAAAGGGAAATGCCAATTTCTCCATTATTTTTGTACCAAATGTTTTGAAATTCAACATAGATGCTAAAACAATGTTGTACTATTCATGTAATAACATGAAAAGGCCATTCTTAAAAAAATGTGTTGTTGGCACTTAAAAATGATAAGAAAATACAGATTTATTTTTAAAGGTTAAGGGTTACATCTTTAGAAAAATAATGAAAAATATGAATTTGAATTATTTTCACCTGAAATGGTGGCTAATATGCTCAGAAGTAATTGTTGCACAATACTAAATCAAAAGAATGTGTAAAATATTAATTTACAAACTGCCTTTTGAACATTGAAAGTACATGTTTTGATGAAGAACAAATTTCTGACATAGCAAATTTTTGGCTTGATTTTATTGTGATAGGGTAAAGGAAAACATGTTTCTTTCAAGATGCAAGGGAAAGAATGAACCCATTTTTTTAAAATTCTGTTCAGAATTGGCATTTGGTCACAAAGACACTTAAATTTTGTATTATGCCACCACATAATCTTTTCTTTAGGTCTAAGGGAAGTAAATACATTTGTCGTGACACGTGACAAATCTATAGGGAAGCTACGGTGAATTATTACGATCAAGGTGACCTGTGATTGGACAATATTTTTTACTGGAATTGAACATGATTTATTCATTTGTGACTGAATATATTCTATTTTCAAGTTAAAAGCAAAAAATCAATGATTTTGAATCATTTTGGCAATTTCTGGGCCATTTTAAAAGATGGGTATTATACTCTGAAATGCTTCTGAGACTAGCTCCGCAGTTAGGGTGATCTCAAAAATGGGGTCAAAGGTCATAGAGAAAAGGATTCATGCCATACTAAAATTCATTTTTTCGGGTGTATGAATGGATGTTCTAGAATTTAAGGTAGGTCAGATCATTGGTGCAAACTCATGGACTGAGCTATAAGCCAAAATGTTATAATGGTCGCCTATGTAAAACTATTTACTTCCCTTAGACCTAAATGTGGACCCTAACACAAATAGTAGACCAACCCAGGTTGTTGTTGTTCTAGAAAGTTTGACAGATTTAAAACTTCCGGTTTGATTTTTGTTGCAGACGATCAATCTGGGTAAGCAATTTACATGTTTTTCTGACCATATCAGAACATTTTGGCATCACTGCACCACTATCCACTTGTCTGTCCATCTGTGTGTGTGTATCTGCAGCCAAATTAACATGAATATTCAATATTTCTCTAAATAACTCTCACATTATTTGACTTACAAAGCCCAAAATTGGTAGGCATGCACACCAGTACAACATGTATCTTTTATTATTAAGGTCAAGGTCATTCATCAAGGTCAAGGTCAAATCTGAAGGTCAACCTTTAAGAAAAAATGGTGTGATTTTTTCATTTCTGCCCATACTACACACTCCTGAAAGCTGTACAGTAGTATCTTTTTGTAATATATCTACATCTTGTCAGTGTGTTTCTATTGGTACCAAGGTCAAGTTCATCCAAGAAGGTCAATGCCAAGTTCAAGGTCAAGTTTTCAATAAAAGTTGCCATTTTGAGGGGGGGGGGTGATTTGTTTGTTCCTCATTATCAATTACATACTGTTGATGTACTTTATTTGACTCATGGGTGTGTTTAAAAGCCTTTAAAGGGCCCTTTTATAATTTTCCTTGTTATTTTGAAGGCAACGGGCTGGTCTTGAACAAAGGTTTTCTATTTATTTCAGAAATTCAGTGTATAGTTTCATTATGTTGTAGTCATCAGCCCGCATGATTTTCATACTACAAAGATCAGCCCGATATATCTGATAGCTCATATTTTGACCAATCCGGATCATTGATTCACACTCTGAGCTTTGAAATCAATTATCTTCCGGGTAATTCTGCCTTTTGGGAGTGAAGTTTGGATAGCTTGATTCATTAGTTTTGAGTTCTGTCAGTTTGAAATTAGTTTAGCAGCAAAGTAAAGTATATAATGCAGTTAGCTAATGCTTTTAACTATGTATTGGATTATAAGATCAGTGCAATAATGGGTTAAAGTGTCTGATCTTGGCCTGTTTGTTTAGAGTAAATACAAAAGGACTGATGAAAACCTGTTTTCTGAGAATTTTTGCTTACTTTTCACGTATAGATATTGCAATTTTAGGGCAATAATGATGACAGAACCCTCTTCCTGTGTCCCATTAAGGTGTGATTGTAAATCAATTATCTTAAGGTACATGAAACATGTGAAACTCAAAATATAATACCAGAAATGGTAAATTATGCTTTTTGAATATGTCTTTATACAATGTTGAAGGAAAAAACAAGATTGGACAGCATTTTGGCCATTTTGTAAGTGAGAAATTTCTGCTGAGTCATCATTTTTAACTATTATGCAATCTTGATCATTTTAATATAACTTTTCTAAACATTTTTCACTGGGATTCGGTTTATTTTATTAAGATGTGCTATAACAAACAGAGTTTAACATTTTCCTCATCAAGAAATAGATTTATGAACAAAGAGAGACTATTTCACTACTAAATGGCTTCTTGTTTTTTGTGTCAATGGTGTAAAGGGAAATGCCAATTTCTCCATTATTTTTGTACCAAATGTTTTGAAATTCAACATAGATGCTAAAACAATGTTGTACTATTCATGTAATAACATGAAAAGGCCATTCTTAAAAAAATGTGTTGTTGGCACTTAAAAATGATAAGAAAATACAGATTTATTTTTAAAGGTTAAGGGTTACATCTTTAGAAAAATAATGAAAAATATGAATTTGAATTATTTTCACCTGAAATGGTGGCTAATATGCTCAGAAGTAATTGTTGCACAATACTAAATCAAAAGAATGTGTAAAATATTAATTTACAAACTGCCTTTTGAACATTGAAAGTACATGTTTTGATGAAGAACAAATTTCTGACATAGCAAATTTTTGGCTTGATTTTATTGTGATAGGGTAAAGGAAAACATGTTTCTTTCAAGATGCAAGGGAAAGAATGAACCCATTTTTTTAAAATTCTGTTCAGAATTGGCATTTGGTCACAAAGACACTTAAATTTTGTATTATGCCACCACATAATCTTTTCTTTAGGTCTAAGGGAAGTAAATACATTTGTCGTGACACGTGACAAATCTATAGGGAAGCTACGGTGAATTATTACGATCAAGGTGACCTGTGATTGGACAATATTTTTTACTGGAATTGAACATGATTTATTCATTTGTGACTGAATATATTCTATTTTCAAGTTAAAAGCAAAAAATCAATGATTTTGAATCATTTTGGCAATTTCTGGGCCATTTTAAAAGATGGGTATTATACTCTGAAATGCTTCTGAGACTAGCTCCGCAGTTAGGGTGATCTCAAAAATGGGGTCAAAGGTCATAGAGAAAAGGATTCATGCCATACTAAAATTCATTTTTTCGGGTGTATGAATGGATGTTCTAGAATTTAAGGTAGGTCAGATCATTGGTGCAAACTCATGGACTGAGCTATAAGCCAAAATGTTATAATGGTCGCCTATGTAAAACTATTTACTTCCCTTAGACCTAAATGTGGACCCTAACACAAATAGTAGACCAACCCAGGTTGTTGTTGTTCTAGAAAGTTTGACAGATTTAAAACTTCCGGTTTGATTTTTGTTGCAGACGATCAATCTGGGTAAGCAATTTACATGTTTTTCTGACCATATCAGAACATTTTGGCATCACTGCACCACTATCCACTTGTCTGTCCATCTGTGTGTGTGTATCTGCAGCCAAATTAACATGAATATTCAATATTTCTCTAAATAACTCTCACATTATTTGACTTACAAAGCCCAAAATTGGTAGGCATGCACACCAGTACAACATGTATCTTTTATTATTAAGGTCAAGGTCATTCATCAAGGTCAAGGTCAAATCTGAAGGTCAACCTTTAAGAAAAAATGGTGTGATTTTTTCATTTCTGCCCATACTACACACTCCTGAAAGCTGTACAGTAGTATCTTTTTGTAATATATCTACATCTTGTCAGTGTGTTTCTATTGGTACCAAGGTCAAGTTCATCCAAGAAGGTCAATGCCAAGTTCAAGGTCAAGTTTTCAATAAAAGTTGCCATTTTGAGGGGGGGGGGGTGATTTGTTTGTTCCTCATTATCAATTACATACTGTTGATGTACTTTATTTGACTCATGGGTGTGTTTAAAAGCCTTTAAAGGGCCCTTTTATAATTTTCCTTGTTATTTTGAAGGCAACGGGCTGGTCTTGAACAAAGGTTTTCTATTTATTTCAGAAATTCAGTGTATAGTTTCATTATGTTGTAGTCATCAGCCCGCATGATTTTCATACTACAAAGATCAGCCCGATATATCTGATAGCTCATATTTTGACCAATCCGGATCATTGATTCACACTCTGAGCTTTGAAATCAATTATCTTCCGGGTAATTCTGCCTTTTGGGAGTGAAGTTTGGATAGCTTGATTCATTAGTTTTGAGTTCTGTCAGTTTGAAATTAGTTTAGCAGCAAAGTAAAGTATATAATGCAGTTAGCTAATGCTTTTAACTATGTATTGGATTATAAGATCAGTGCAATAATGGGTTAAAGTGTCTGATCTTGGCCTGTTTGTTTAGAGTAAATACAAAAGGACTGATGAAAACCTGTTTTCTGTGAATTTTTGCTTACTTTTCACGTATAGATATTGCAATTTTAGGGCAATAATGATGACAGAACCCTCTTCCTGTGTCCCATTAAGGTGTGATTGTAAATCAATTATCTTAAGGTACATGAAACATGTGAAACTCAAAATATAATACCAGAAATGGTAAATTATGCTTTTTGAATATGTCTTTATACAATGTTGAAGGAAAAAACAAGATTGGACAGCATTTTGGCCATTTTGTAAGTGAGAAATTTCTGCTGAGTCATCATTTTTAACTATTATGCAATCTTGATCATTTTAATATAACTTTTCTAAACATTTTTCACTGGGATTCGGTTTATTTTATTAAGATGTGCTATAACAAACAGAGTTTAACATTTTCCTCATCAAGAAATAGATTTATGAACAAAGAGAGACTATTTCACTACTAAATGGCTTCTTGTTTTTTGTGTCAATGGTGTAAAGGGAAATGCCAATTTCTCCATTATTTTTGTACCAAATGTTTTGAAATTCAACATAGATGCTAAAACAATGTTGTACTATTCATGTAATAACATGAAAAGGCCATTCTTAAAAAAATGTGTTGTTGGCACTTAAAAATGATAAGAAAATACAGATTTATTTTTAAAGGTTAAGGGTTACATCTTTAGAAAAATAATGAAAAATATGAATTTGAATTATTTTCACCTGAAATGGTGGCTAATATGCTCAGAAGTAATTGTTGCACAATACTAAATCAAAAGAATGTGTAAAATATTAATTTACAAACTGCCTTTTGAACATTGAAAGTACATGTTTTGATGAAGAACAAATTTCTGACATAGCAAATTTTTGGCTTGATTTTATTGTGATAGGGTAAAGGAAAACATGTTTCTTTCAAGATGCAAGGGAAAGAATGAACCCATTTTTTTAAAATTCTGTTCAGAATTGGCATTTGGTCACAAAGACACTTAAATTTTGTATTATGCCACCACATAATCTTTTCTTTATGTGGACCCTAACACAAATAGTAGACCAACCCAGGTTGTTGTTGTTCTAGAAAGTTTGACAGATTTAAAACTTCCGGTTTGATTTTTGTTGCAGACGATCAATCTGGGTAAGCAATTTACATGTTTTTCTGACCATATCAGAACATTTTGGCATCACTGCACCACTATCCACTTGTCTGCCCATCTGTGTGTGTGTATCTGCAGCCAAATTAACATGAATATTCAATATTTCTCTAAATAACTCTCACATTATTTGACTTACAAAGCCCAAAATTGGTAGGCATGCACACCAGTACAACATGTATCTTTTATTATTAAGGTCAAGGTCATTCATCAAGGTCAAGGTCAAATCTGAAGGTCAACCTTTAAGAAAAAATGGTGTGATTTTTTCATTTCTGCCCATACTACACACTCCTGAAAGCTGTACAGTAGTATCTTTTTGTAATATATCTACATCTTGTCAGTGTGTTTCTATTGGTACCAAGGTCAAGTTCATCCAAGAAGGTCAATGCCAAGTTCAAGGTCAAGTTTTCAATAAAAGTTGCCATTTTGAGGGGGGGGTGATTTGTTTGTTCCTCATTATCAATTACATACTGTTGATGTACTTTATTTGACTCATGGGTGTGTTTAAAAGCCTTTAAAGGGCCCTTTTATAATTTTCCTTGTTATTTTGAAGGCAACGGGCTGGTCTTGAACAAAGGTTTTCTATTTATTTCAGAAATTCAGTGTATAGTTTCATTATGTTGTAGTCATCAGCCCGCATGATTTTCATACTACAAAGATCAGCCCGATATATCTGATAGCTCATATTTTGACCAATCCGGATCATTGATTCACACTCTGAGCTTTGAAATCAATTATCTTCCGGGTAATTCTGCCTTTTGGGAGTGAAGTTTGGATAGCTTGATTCATTAGTTTTGAGTTCTGTCAGTTTGAAATTAGTTTAGCAGCAAAGTAAAGTATATAATGCAGTTAGCTAATGCTTTTAACTATGTATTGGATTATAAGATCAGTGCAATAATGGGTTAAAGTGTCTGATCTTGGCCTGTTTGTTTAGAGTAAATACAAAAGGACTGATGAAAACCTGTTTTCTGTGAATTTTTGCTTACTTTTCACGTATAGATATTGCAATTTTAGGGCAATAATGATGACAGAACCCTCTTCCTGTGTCCCATTAAGGTGTGATTGTAAATCAATTATCTTAAGGTACATGAAACATGTGAAACTCAAAATATAATACCAGAAATGGTAAATTATGCTTTTTGAATATGTCTTTATACAATGTTGAAGGAAAAAACAAGATTGGACAGCATTTTGGCCATTTTGTAAGTGAGAAATTTCTGCTGAGTCATCATTTTTAACTATTATGCAATCTTGATCATTTTAATATAACTTTTCTAAACATTTTTCACTGGGATTCGGTTTATTTTATTAAGATGTGCTATAACAAACAGAGTTTAACATTTTCCTCATCAAGAAATAGATTTATGAACAAAGAGAGACTATTTCACTACTAAATGGCTTCTTGTTTTTTGTGTCAATGGTGTAAAGGGAAATGCCAATTTCTCCATTATTTTTGTACCAAATGTTTTGAAATTCAACATAGATGCTAAAACAATGTTGTACTATTCATGTAATAACATGAAAAGGCCATTCTTAAAAAAATGTGTTGTTGGCACTTAAAAATGATAAGAAAATACAGATTTATTTTTAAAGGTTAAGGGTTACATCTTTAGAAAAATAATGAAAAATATGAATTTGAATTATTTTCACCTGAAATGGTGGCTAATATGCTCAGAAGTAATTGTTGCACAATACTAAATCAAAAGAATGTGTAAAATATTAATTTACAAACTGCCTTTTGAACATTGAAAGTACATGTTTTGATGAAGAACAAATTTCTGACATAGCAAATTTTTGGCTTGATTTTATTGTGATAGGGTAAAGGAAAACATGTTTCTTTCAAGATGCAAGGGAAAGAATGAACCCATTTTTTTAAAATTCTGTTCAGAATTGGCATTTGGTCACAAAGACACTTAAATTTTGTATTATGCCACCACATAATCTTTTCTTTAGGTCTAAGGGAAGTAAATACATTTGTCGTGACACGTGACAAATCTATAGGGAAGCTACGGTGAATTATTACGATCAAGGTGACCTGTGATTGGACAATATTTTTTACTGGAATTGAACATGATTTATTCATTTGTGACTGAATATATTCTATTTTCAAGTTAAAAGCAAAAAATCAATGATTTTGAATCATTTTGGCAATTTCTGGGCCATTTTAAAAGATGGGTATTATACTCTGAAATGCTTCTGAGACTAGCTCCGCAGTTTGGGTGATCTCAAAAATGGGGTCAAAGGTCATAGAGAAAAGGATTCATGCCATACTAAAATTCATTTTTTCGGGTGTATGAATGGATGTTCTAGAATTTAAGGTAGGTCAGATCATTGGTGCAAACTCATGGACTGAGCTATAAGCCAAAATGTTATAATGGTCGCCTATGTAAAACTATTTACTTCCCTTAGACCTAAATGTGGACCCTAACACAAATAGTAGACCAACCCAGGTTGTTGTTGTTCTAGAAAGTTTGACAGATTTAAAACTTCCGGTTTGATTTTTGTTGCAGACGATCAATCTGGGTAAGCAATTTACATGTTTTTCTGACCATATCAGAACATTTTGGCATCACTGCACCACTATCCACTTGTCTGTCCATCTGTGTGTGTGTATCTGCAGCCAAATTAACATGAATATTCAATATTTCTCTAAATAACTCTCACATTATTTGACTTACAAAGCCCAAAATTGGTAGGCATGCACACCAGTACAACATGTATCTTTTATTATTAAGGTCAAGGTCATTCATCAAGGTCAAGGTCAAATCTGAAGGTCAACCTTTAAGAAAAAATGGTGTGATTTTTTCATTTCTGCCCATACTACACACTCCTGAAAGCTGTACAGTAGTATCTTTTTGTAATATATCTACATCTTGTCAGTGTGTTTCTATTGGTACCAAGGTCAAGTTCATCCAAGAAGGTCAATGCCAAGTTCAAGGTCAAGTTTTCAATAAAAGTTGCCATTTTGAGGGGGGGGGGTGATTTGTTTGTTCCTCATTATCAATTACATACTGTTGATGTACTTTATTTGACTCATGGGTGTGTTTAAAAGCCTTTAAAGGGCCCTTTTATAATTTTCCTTGTTATTTTGAAGGCAACGGGCTGGTCTTGAACAAAGGTTTTCTATTTATTTCAGAAATTCAGTGTATAGTTTCATTATGTTGTAGTCATCAGCCCGCATGATTTTCATACTACAAAGATCAGCCCGATATATCTGATAGCTCATATTTTGACCAATCCGGATCATTGATTCACACTCTGAGCTTTGAAATCAATTATCTTCCGGGTAATTCTGCCTTTTGGGAGTGAAGTTTGGATAGCTTGATTCATTAGTTTTGAGTTCTGTCAGTTTGAAATTAGTTTAGCAGCAAAGTAAAGTATATAATGCAGTTAGCTAATGCTTTTAACTATGTATTGGATTATAAGATCAGTGCAATAATGGGTTAAAGTGTCTGATCTTGGCCTGTTTGTTTAGAGTAAATACAAAAGGACTGATGAAAACCTGTTTTCTGTGAATTTTTGCTTACTTTTCACGTATAGATATTGCAATTTTAGGGCAATAATGATGACAGAACCCTCTTCCTGTGTCCCATTAAGGTGTGATTGTAAATCAATTATCTTAAGGTACATGAAACATGTGAAACTCAAAATATAATACCAGAAATGGTAAATTATGCTTTTTGAATATGTCTTTATACAATGTTGAAGGAAAAAACAAGATTGGACAGCATTTTGGCCATTTTGTAAGTGAGAAATTTCTGCTGAGTCATCATTTTTAACTATTATGCAATCTTGATCATTTTAATATAACTTTTCTAAACATTTTTCACTGGGATTCGGTTTATTTTATTAAGATGTGCTATAACAAACAGAGTTTAACATTTTCCTCATCAAGAAATAGATTTATGAACAAAGAGAGACTATTTCACTACTAAATGGCTTCTTGTTTTTTGTGTCAATGGTGTAAAGGGAAATGCCAATTTCTCCATTATTTTTGTACCAAATGTTTTGAAATTCAACATAGATGCTAAAACAATGTTGTACTATTCATGTAATAACATGAAAAGGCCATTCTTAAAAAAATGTGTTGTTGGCACTTAAAAATGATAAGAAAATACAGATTTATTTTTAAAGGTTAAGGGTTACATCTTTAGAAAAATAATGAAAAATATGAATTTGAATTATTTTCACCTGAAATGGTGGCTAATATGCTCAGAAGTAATTGTTGCACAATACTAAATCAAAAGAATGTGTAAAATATTAATTTACAAACTGCCTTTTGAACATTGAAAGTACATGTTTTGATGAAGAACAAATTTCTGACATAGCAAATTTTTGGCTTGATTTTATTGTGATAGGGTAAAGGAAAACATGTTTCTTTCAAGATGCAAGGGAAAGAATGAACCCATTTTTTTAAAATTCTGTTCAGAATTGGCATTTGGTCACAAAGACACTTAAATTTTGTATTATGCCACCACATAATCTTTTCTTTATGTGGACCCTAACACAAATAGTAGACCAACCCAGGTTGTTGTTGTTCTAGAAAGTTTGACAGATTTAAAACTTCCGGTTTGATTTTTGTTGCAGACGATCAATCTGGGTAAGCAATTTACATGTTTTTCTGACCATATCAGAACATTTTGGCATCACTGCACCACTATCCACTTGTCTGCCCATCTGTGTGTGTGTATCTGCAGCCAAATTAACATGAATATTCAATATTTCTCTAAATAACTCTCACATTATTTGACTTACAAAGCCCAAAATTGGTAGGCATGCACACCAGTACAACATGTATCTTTTATTATTAAGGTCAAGGTCATTCATCAAGGTCAAGGTCAAATCTGAAGGTCAACCTTTAAGAAAAAATGGTGTGATTTTTTCATTTCTGCCCATACTACACACTCCTGAAAGCTGTACAGTAGTATCTTTTTGTAATATATCTACATCTTGTCAGTGTGTTTCTATTGGTACCAAGGTCAAGTTCATCCAAGAAGGTCAATGCCAAGTTCAAGGTCAAGTTTTCAATAAAAGTTGCCATTTTGAGGGGGGGGTGATTTGTTTGTTCCTCATTATCAATTACATACTGTTGATGTACTTTATTTGACTCATGGGTGTGTTTAAAAGCCTTTAAAGGGCCCTTTTATAATTTTCCTTGTTATTTTGAAGGCAACGGGCTGGTCTTGAACAAAGGTTTTCTATTTATTTCAGAAATTCAGTGTATAGTTTCATTATGTTGTAGTCATCAGCCCGCATGATTTTCATACTACAAAGATCAGCCCGATATATCTGATAGCTCATATTTTGACCAATCCGGATCATTGATTCACACTCTGAGCTTTGAAATCAATTATCTTCCGGGTAATTCTGCCTTTTGGGAGTGAAGTTTGGATAGCTTGATTCATTAGTTTTGAGTTCTGTCAGTTTGAAATTAGTTTAGCAGCAAAGTAAAGTATATAATGCAGTTAGCTAATGCTTTTAACTATGTATTGGATTATAAGATCAGTGCAATAATGGGTTAAAGTGTCTGATCTTGGCCTGTTTGTTTAGAGTAAATACAAAAGGACTGATGAAAACCTGTTTTCTGTGAATTTTTGCTTACTTTTCACGTATAGATATTGCAATTTTAGGGCAATAATGATGACAGAACCCTCTTCCTGTGTCCCATTAAGGTGTGATTGTAAATCAATTATCTTAAGGTACATGAAACATGTGAAACTCAAAATATAATACCAGAAATGGTAAATTATGCTTTTTGAATATGTCTTTATACAATGTTGAAGGAAAAAACAAGATTGGACAGCATTTTGGCCATTTTGTAAGTGAGAAATTTCTGCTGAGTCATCATTTTTAACTATTATGCAATCTTGATCATTTTAATATAACTTTTCTAAACATTTTTCACTGGGATTCGGTTTATTTTATTAAGATGTGCTATAACAAACAGAGTTTAACATTTTCCTCATCAAGAAATAGATTTATGAACAAAGAGAGACTATTTCACTACTAAATGGCTTCTTGTTTTTTGTGTCAATGGTGTAAAGGGAAATGCCAATTTCTCCATTATTTTTGTACCAAATGTTTTGAAATTCAACATAGATGCTAAAACAATGTTGTACTATTCATGTAATAACATGAAAAGGCCATTCTTAAAAAAATGTGTTGTTGGCACTTAAAAATGATAAGAAAATACAGATTTATTTTTAAAGGTTAAGGGTTACATCTTTAGAAAAATAATGAAAAATATGAATTTGAATTATTTTCACCTGAAATGGTGGCTAATATGCTCAGAAGTAATTGTTGCACAATACTAAATCAAAAGAATGTGTAAAATATTAATTTACAAACTGCCTTTTGAACATTGAAAGTACATGTTTTGATGAAGAACAAATTTCTGACATAGCAAATTTTTGGCTTGATTTTATTGTGATAGGGTAAAGGAAAACATGTTTCTTTCAAGATGCAAGGGAAAGAATGAACCCATTTTTTTAAAATTCTGTTCAGAATTGGCATTTGGTCACAAAGACACTTAAATTTTGTATTATGCCACCACATAATCTTTTCTTTAGGTCTAAGGGAAGTAAATACATTTGTCGTGACACGTGACAAATCTATAGGGAAGCTACGGTGAATTATTACGATCAAGGTGACCTGTGATTGGACAATATTTTTTACTGGAATTGAACATGATTTATTCATTTGTGACTGAATATATTCTATTTTCAAGTTAAAAGCAAAAAATCAATGATTTTGAATCATTTTGGCAATTTCTGGGCCATTTTAAAAGATGGGTATTATACTCTGAAATGCTTCTGAGACTAGCTCCGCAGTTAGGGTGATCTCAAAAATGGGGTCAAAGGTCATAGAGAAAAGGATTCATGCCATACTAAAATTCATTTTTTCGGGTGTATGAATGGATGTTCTAGAATTTAAGGTAGGTCAGATCATTGGTGCAAACTCATGGACTGAGCTATAAGCCAAAATGTTATAATGGTCGCCTATGTAAAACTATTTACTTCCCTTAGACCTAAATGTGGACCCTAACACAAATAGTAGACCAACCCAGGTTGTTGTTGTTCTAGAAAGTTTGACAGATTTAAAACTTCCGGTTTGATTTTTGTTGCAGACGATCAATCTGGGTAAGCAATTTACATGTTTTTCTGACCATATCAGAACATTTTGGCATCACTGCACCACTATCCACTTGTCTGTCCATCTGTGTGTGTGTATCTGCAGCCAAATTAACATGAATATTCAATATTTCTCTAAATAACTCTCACATTATTTGACTTACAAAGCCCAAAATTGGTAGGCATGCACACCAGTACAACATGTATCTTTTATTATTAAGGTCAAGGTCATTCATCAAGGTCAAGGTCAAATCTGAAGGTCAACCTTTAAGAAAAAATGGTGTGATTTTTTCATTTCTGCCCATACTACACACTCCTGAAAGCTGTACAGTAGTATCTTTTTGTAATATATCTACATCTTGTCAGTGTGTTTCTATTGGTACCAAGGTCAAGTTCATCCAAGAAGGTCAATGCCAAGTTCAAGGTCAAGTTTTCAATAAAAGTTGCCATTTTGAGGGGGGGGGTGATTTGTTTGTTCCTCATTATCAATTACATACTGTTGATGTACTTTATTTGACTCATGGGTGTGTTTAAAAGCCTTTAAAGGGCCCTTTTATAATTTTCCTTGTTATTTTGAAGGCAACGGGCTGGTCTTGAACAAAGGTTTTCTATTTATTTCAGAAATTCAGTGTATAGTTTCATTATGTTGTAGTCATCAGCCCGCATGATTTTCATACTACAAAGATCAGCCCGATATATCTGATAGCTCATATTTTGACCAATCCGGATCATTGATTCACACTCTGAGCTTTGAAATCAATTATCTTCCGGGTAATTCTGCCTTTTGGGAGTGAAGTTTGGATAGCTTGATTCATTAGTTTTGAGTTCTGTCAGTTTGAAATTAGTTTAGCAGCAAAGTAAAGTATATAATGCAGTTAGCTAATGCTTTTAACTATGTATTGGATTATAAGATCAGTGCAATAATGGGTTAAAGTGTCTGATCTTGGCCTGTTTGTTTAGAGTAAATACAAAAGGACTGATGAAAACCTGTTTTCTGTGAATTTTTGCTTACTTTTCACGTATAGATATTGCAATTTTAGGGCAATAATGATGACAGAACCCTCTTCCTGTGTCCCATTAAGGTGTGATTGTAAATCAATTATCTTAAGGTACATGAAACATGTGAAACTCAAAATATAATACCAGAAATGGTAAATTATGCTTTTTGAATATGTCTTTATACAATGTTGAAGGAAAAAACAAGATTGGACAGCATTTTGGCCATTTTGTAAGTGAGAAATTTCTGCTGAGTCATCATTTTTAACTATTATGCAATCTTGATCATTTTAATATAACTTTTCTAAACATTTTTCACTGGGATTCGGTTTATTTTATTAAGATGTGCTATAACAAACAGAGTTTAACATTTTCCTCATCAAGAAATAGATTTATGAACAAAGAGAGACTATTTCACTACTAAATGGCTTCTTGTTTTTTGTGTCAATGGTGTAAAGGGAAATGCCAATTTCTCCATTATTTTTGTACCAAATGTTTTGAAATTCAACATAGATGCTAAAACAATGTTGTACTATTCATGTAATAACATGAAAAGGCCATTCTTAAAAAAATGTGTTGTTGGCACTTAAAAATGATAAGAAAATACAGATTTATTTTTAAAGGTTAAGGGTTACATCTTTAGAAAAATAATGAAAAATATGAATTTGAATTATTTTCACCTGAAATGGTGGCTAATATGCTCAGAAGTAATTGTTGCACAATACTAAATCAAAAGAATGTGTAAAATATTAATTTACAAACTGCCTTTTGAACATTGAAAGTACATGTTTTGATGAAGAACAAATTTCTGACATAGCAAATTTTTGGCTTGATTTTATTGTGATAGGGTAAAGGAAAACATGTTTCTTTCAAGATGCAAGGGAAAGAATGAACCCATTTTTTTAAAATTCTGTTCAGAATTGGCATTTGGTCACAAAGACACTTAAATTTTGTATTATGCCACCACATAATCTTTTCTTTAGGTCTAAGGGAAGTAAATACATTTGTCGTGACACGTGACAAATCTATAGGGAAGCTACGGTGAATTATTACGATCAAGGTGACCTGTGATTGGACAATATTTTTTACTGGAATTGAACATGATTTATTCATTTGTGACTGAATATATTCTATTTTCAAGTTAAAAGCAAAAAATCAATGATTTTGAATCATTTTGGCAATTTCTGGGCCATTTTAAAAGATGGGTATTATACTCTGAAATGCTTCTGAGACTAGCTCCGCAGTTAGGGTGATCTCAAAAATGGGGTCAAAGGTCATAGAGAAAAGGATTCATGCCATACTAAAATTCATTTTTTCGGGTGTATGAATGGATGTTCTAGAATTTAAGGTAGGTCAGATCATTGGTGCAAACTCATGGACTGAGCTATAAGCCAAAATGTTATAATGGTCGCCTATGTAAAACTATTTACTTCCCTTAGACCTAAATGTGGACCCTAACACAAATAGTAGACCAACCCAGGTTGTTGTTGTTCTAGAAAGTTTGACAGATTTAAAACTTCCGGTTTGATTTTTGTTGCAGACGATCAATCTGGGTAAGCAATTTACATGTTTTTCTGACCATATCAGAACATTTTGGCATCACTGCACCACTATCCACTTGTCTGTCCATCTGTGTGTGTGTATCTGCAGCCAAATTAACATGAATATTCAATATTTCTCTAAATAACTCTCACATTATTTGACTTACAAAGCCCAAAATTGGTAGGCATGCACACCAGTACAACATGTATCTTTTATTATTAAGGTCAAGGTCATTCATCAAGGTCAAGGTCAAATCTGAAGGTCAACCTTTAAGAAAAAATGGTGTGATTTTTTCATTTCTGCCCATACTACACACTCCTGAAAGCTGTACAGTAGTATCTTTTTGTAATATATCTACATCTTGTCAGTGTGTTTCTATTGGTACCAAGGTCAAGTTCATCCAAGAAGGTCAATGCCAAGTTCAAGGTCAAGTTTTCAATAAAAGTTGCCATTTTGAGGGGGGGGGTGATTTGTTTGTTCCTCATTATCAATTACATACTGTTGATGTACTTTATTTGACTCATGGGTGTGTTTAAAAGCCTTTAAAGGGCCCTTTTATAATTTTCCTTGTTATTTTGAAGGCAACGGGCTGGTCTTGAACAAAGGTTTTCTATTTATTTCAGAAATTCAGTGTATAGTTTCATTATGTTGTAGTCATCAGCCCGCATGATTTTCATACTACAAAGATCAGCCCGATATATCTGATAGCTCATATTTTGACCAATCCGGATCATTGATTCACACTCTGAGCTTTGAAATCAATTATCTTCCGGGTAATTCTGCCTTTTGGGAGTGAAGTTTGGATAGCTTGATTCATTAGTTTTGAGTTCTGTCAGTTTGAAATTAGTTTAGCAGCAAAGTAAAGTATATAATGCAGTTAGCTAATGCTTTTAACTATGTATTGGATTATAAGATCAGTGCAATAATGGGTTAAAGTGTCTGATCTTGGCCTGTTTGTTTAGAGTAAATACAAAAGGACTGATGAAAACCTGTTTTCTGTGAATTTTTGCTTACTTTTCACGTATAGATATTGCAATTTTAGGGCAATAATGATGACAGAACCCTCTTCCTGTGTCCCATTAAGGTGTGATTGTAAATCAATTATCTTAAGGTACATGAAACATGTGAAACTCAAAATATAATACCAGAAATGGTAAATTATGCTTTTTGAATATGTCTTTATACAATGTTGAAGGAAAAAACAAGATTGGACAGCATTTTGGCCATTTTGTAAGTGAGAAATTTCTGCTGAGTCATCATTTTTAACTATTATGCAATCTTGATCATTTTAATATAACTTTTCTAAACATTTTTCACTGGGATTCGGTTTATTTTATTAAGATGTGCTATAACAAACAGAGTTTAACATTTTCCTCATCAAGAAATAGATTTATGAACAAAGAGAGACTATTTCACTACTAAATGGCTTCTTGTTTTTTGTGTCAATGGTGTAAAGGGAAATGCCAATTTCTCCATTATTTTTGTACCAAATGTTTTGAAATTCAACATAGATGCTAAAACAATGTTGTACTATTCATGTAATAACATGAAAAGGCCATTCTTAAAAAAATGTGTTGTTGGCACTTAAAAATGATAAGAAAATACAGATTTATTTTTAAAGGTTAAGGGTTACATCTTTAGAAAAATAATGAAAAATATGAATTTGAATTATTTTCACCTGAAATGGTGGCTAATATGCTCAGAAGTAATTGTTGCACAATACTAAATCAAAAGAATGTGTAAAATATTAATTTACAAACTGCCTTTTGAACATTGAA
Organism: Fragum sueziense; assembly: GCA_963680895.1. Classification (NCBI taxonomy): domain Eukaryota; kingdom Metazoa; phylum Mollusca; class Bivalvia; order Cardiida; family Cardiidae; genus Fragum; species Fragum sueziense. The sequence goes on along the minus strand of OY804592.1, from coordinate 82,211,200 downwards.
AGTACATGTTTTGATGAAGAACAAATTTCTGACATAGCAAATTTTTGGCTTGATTTTATTGTGATAGGGTAAAGGAAAACATGTTTCTTTCAAGATGCAAGGGAAAGAATGAACCCATTTTTTTAAAATTCTGTTCAGAATTGGCATTTGGTCACAAAGACACTTAAATTTTGTATTATGCCACCACATAATCTTTTCTTTAGGTCTAAGGGAAGTAAATACATTTGTCGTGACACGTGACAAATCTATAGGGAAGCTACGGTGAATTATTACGATCAAGGTGACCTGTGATTGGACAATATTTTTTACTGGAATTGAACATGATTTATTCATTTGTGACTGAATATATTCTATTTTCAAGTTAAAAGCAAAAAATCAATGATTTTGAATCATTTTGGCAATTTCTGGGCCATTTTAAAAGATGGGTATTATACTCTGAAATGCTTCTGAGACTAGCTCCGCAGTTAGGGTGATCTCAAAAATGGGGTCAAAGGTCATAGAGAAAAGGATTCATGCCATACTAAAATTCATTTTTTCGGGTGTATGAATGGATGTTCTAGAATTTAAGGTAGGTCAGATCATTGGTGCAAACTCATGGACTGAGCTATAAGCCAAAATGTTATAATGGTCGCCTATGTAAAACTATTTACTTCCCTTAGACCTAAATGTGGACCCTAACACAAATAGTAGACCAACCCAGGTTGTTGTTGTTCTAGAAAGTTTGACAGATTTAAAACTTCCGGTTTGATTTTTGTTGCAGACGATCAATCTGGGTAAGCAATTTACATGTTTTTCTGACCATATCAGAACATTTTGGCATCACTGCACCACTATCCACTTGTCTGTCCATCTGTGTGTGTGTATCTGCAGCCAAATTAACATGAATATTCAATATTTCTCTAAATAACTCTCACATTATTTGACTTACAAAGCCCAAAATTGGTAGGCATGCACACCAGTACAACATGTATCTTTTATTATTAAGGTCAAGGTCATTCATCAAGGTCAAGGTCAAATCTGAAGGTCAACCTTTAAGAAAAAATGGTGTGATTTTTTCATTTCTGCCCATACTACACACTCCTGAAAGCTGTACAGTAGTATCTTTTTGTAATATATCTACATCTTGTCAGTGTGTTTCTATTGGTACCAAGGTCAAGTTCATCCAAGAAGGTCAATGCCAAGTTCAAGGTCAAGTTTTCAATAAAAGTTGCCATTTTGAGGGGGGGGGGTGATTTGTTTGTTCCTCATTATCAATTACATACTGTTGATGTACTTTATTTGACTCATGGGTGTGTTTAAAAGCCTTTAAAGGGCCCTTTTATAATTTTCCTTGTTATTTTGAAGGCAACGGGCTGGTCTTGAACAAAGGTTTTCTATTTATTTCAGAAATTCAGTGTATAGTTTCATTATGTTGTAGTCATCAGCCCGCATGATTTTCATACTACAAAGATCAGCCCGATATATCTGATAGCTCATATTTTGACCAATCCGGATCATTGATTCACACTCTGAGCTTTGAAATCAATTATCTTCCGGGTAATTCTGCCTTTTGGGAGTGAAGTTTGGATAGCTTGATTCATTAGTTTTGAGTTCTGTCAGTTTGAAATTAGTTTAGCAGCAAAGTAAAGTATATAATGCAGTTAGCTAATGCTTTTAACTATGTATTGGATTATAAGATCAGTGCAATAATGGGTTAAAGTGTCTGATCTTGGCCTGTTTGTTTAGAGTAAATACAAAAGGACTGATGAAAACCTGTTTTCTGAGAATTTTTGCTTACTTTTCACGTATAGATATTGCAATTTTAGGGCAATAATGATGACAGAACCCTCTTCCTGTGTCCCATTAAGGTGTGATTGTAAATCAATTATCTTAAGGTACATGAAACATGTGAAACTCAAAATATAATACCAGAAATGGTAAATTATGCTTTTTGAATATGTCTTTATACAATGTTGAAGGAAAAAACAAGATTGGACAGCATTTTGGCCATTTTGTAAGTGAGAAATTTCTGCTGAGTCATCATTTTTAACTATTATGCAATCTTGATCATTTTAATATAACTTTTCTAAACATTTTTCACTGGGATTCGGTTTATTTTATTAAGATGTGCTATAACAAACAGAGTTTAACATTTTCCTCATCAAGAAATAGATTTATGAACAAAGAGAGACTATTTCACTACTAAATGGCTTCTTGTTTTTTGTGTCAATGGTGTAAAGGGAAATGCCAATTTCTCCATTATTTTTGTACCAAATGTTTTGAAATTCAACATAGATGCTAAAACAATGTTGTACTATTCATGTAATAACATGAAAAGGCCATTCTTAAAAAAATGTGTTGTTGGCACTTAAAAATGATAAGAAAATACAGATTTATTTTTAAAGGTTAAGGGTTACATCTTTAGAAAAATAATGAAAAATATGAATTTGAATTATTTTCACCTGAAATGGTGGCTAATATGCTCAGAAGTAATTGTTGCACAATACTAAATCAAAAGAATGTGTAAAATATTAATTTACAAACTGCCTTTTGAACATTGAAAGTACATGTTTTGATGAAGAACAAATTTCTGACATAGCAAATTTTTGGCTTGATTTTATTGTGATAGGGTAAAGGAAAACATGTTTCTTTCAAGATGCAAGGGAAAGAATGAACCCATTTTTTTAAAATTCTGTTCAGAATTGGCATTTGGTCACAAAGACACTTAAATTTTGTATTATGCCACCACATAATCTTTTCTTTAGGTCTAAGGGAAGTAAATACATTTGTCGTGACACGTGACAAATCTATAGGGAAGCTACGGTGAATTATTACGATCAAGGTGACCTGTGATTGGACAATATTTTTTACTGGAATTGAACATGATTTATTCATTTGTGACTGAATATATTCTATTTTCAAGTTAAAAGCAAAAAATCAATGATTTTGAATCATTTTGGCAATTTCTGGGCCATTTTAAAAGATGGGTATTATACTCTGAAATGCTTCTGAGACTAGCTCCGCAGTTAGGGTGATCTCAAAAATGGGGTCAAAGGTCATAGAGAAAAGGATTCATGCCATACTAAAATTCATTTTTTCGGGTGTATGAATGGATGTTCTAGAATTTAAGGTAGGTCAGATCATTGGTGCAAACTCATGGACTGAGCTATAAGCCAAAATGTTATAATGGTCGCCTATGTAAAACTATTTACTTCCCTTAGACCTAAATGTGGACCCTAACACAAATAGTAGACCAACCCAGGTTGTTGTTGTTCTAGAAAGTTTGACAGATTTAAAACTTCCGGTTTGATTTTTGTTGCAGACGATCAATCTGGGTAAGCAATTTACATGTTTTTCTGACCATATCAGAACATTTTGGCATCACTGCACCACTATCCACTTGTCTGTCCATCTGTGTGTGTGTATCTGCAGCCAAATTAACATGAATATTCAATATTTCTCTAAATAACTCTCACATTATTTGACTTACAAAGCCCAAAATTGGTAGGCATGCACACCAGTACAACATGTATCTTTTATTATTAAGGTCAAGGTCATTCATCAAGGTCAAGGTCAAATCTGAAGGTCAACCTTTAAGAAAAAATGGTGTGATTTTTTCATTTCTGCCCATACTACACACTCCTGAAAGCTGTACAGTAGTATCTTTTTGTAATATATCTACATCTTGTCAGTGTGTTTCTATTGGTACCAAGGTCAAGTTCATCCAAGAAGGTCAATGCCAAGTTCAAGGTCAAGTTTTCAATAAAAGTTGCCATTTTGAGGGGGGGGGGTGATTTGTTTGTTCCTCATTATCAATTACATACTGTTGATGTACTTTATTTGACTCATGGGTGTGTTTAAAAGCCTTTAAAGGGCCCTTTTATAATTTTCCTTGTTATTTTGAAGGCAACGGGCTGGTCTTGAACAAAGGTTTTCTATTTATTTCAGAAATTCAGTGTATAGTTTCATTATGTTGTAGTCATCAGCCCGCATGATTTTCATACTACAAAGATCAGCCCGATATATCTGATAGCTCATATTTTGACCAATCCGGATCATTGATTCACACTCTGAGCTTTGAAATCAATTATCTTCCGGGTAATTCTGCCTTTTGGGAGTGAAGTTTGGATAGCTTGATTCATTAGTTTTGAGTTCTGTCAGTTTGAAATTAGTTTAGCAGCAAAGTAAAGTATATAATGCAGTTAGCTAATGCTTTTAACTATGTATTGGATTATAAGATCAGTGCAATAATGGGTTAAAGTGTCTGATCTTGGCCTGTTTGTTTAGAGTAAATACAAAAGGACTGATGAAAACCTGTTTTCTGTGAATTTTTGCTTACTTTTCACGTATAGATATTGCAATTTTAGGGCAATAATGATGACAGAACCCTCTTCCTGTGTCCCATTAAGGTGTGATTGTAAATCAATTATCTTAAGGTACATGAAACATGTGAAACTCAAAATATAATACCAGAAATGGTAAATTATGCTTTTTGAATATGTCTTTATACAATGTTGAAGGAAAAAACAAGATTGGACAGCATTTTGGCCATTTTGTAAGTGAGAAATTTCTGCTGAGTCATCATTTTTAACTATTATGCAATCTTGATCATTTTAATATAACTTTTCTAAACATTTTTCACTGGGATTCGGTTTATTTTATTAAGATGTGCTATAACAAACAGAGTTTAACATTTTCCTCATCAAGAAATAGATTTATGAACAAAGAGAGACTATTTCACTACTAAATGGCTTCTTGTTTTTTGTGTCAATGGTGTAAAGGGAAATGCCAATTTCTCCATTATTTTTGTACCAAATGTTTTGAAATTCAACATAGATGCTAAAACAATGTTGTACTATTCATGTAATAACATGAAAAGGCCATTCTTAAAAAAATGTGTTGTTGGCACTTAAAAATGATAAGAAAATACAGATTTATTTTTAAAGGTTAAGGGTTACATCTTTAGAAAAATAATGAAAAATATGAATTTGAATTATTTTCACCTGAAATGGTGGCTAATATGCTCAGAAGTAATTGTTGCACAATACTAAATCAAAAGAATGTGTAAAATATTAATTTACAAACTGCCTTTTGAACATTGAAAGTACATGTTTTGATGAAGAACAAATTTCTGACATAGCAAATTTTTGGCTTGATTTTATTGTGATAGGGTAAAGGAAAACATGTTTCTTTCAAGATGCAAGGGAAAGAATGAACCCATTTTTTTAAAATTCTGTTCAGAATTGGCATTTGGTCACAAAGACACTTAAATTTTGTATTATGCCACCACATAATCTTTTCTTTAGGTCTAAGGGAAGTAAATACATTTGTCGTGACACGTGACAAATCTATAGGGAAGCTACGGTGAATTATTACGATCAAGGTGACCTGTGATTGGACAATATTTTTTACTGGAATTGAACATGATTTATTCATTTGTGACTGAATATATTCTATTTTCAAGTTAAAAGCAAAAAATCAATGATTTTGAATCATTTTGGCAATTTCTGGGCCATTTTAAAAGATGGGTATTATACTCTGAAATGCTTCTGAGACTAGCTCCGCAGTTAGGGTGATCTCAAAAATGGGGTCAAAGGTCATAGAGAAAAGGATTCATGCCATACTAAAATTCATTTTTTCGGGTGTATGAATGGATGTTCTAGAATTTAAGGTAGGTCAGATCATTGGTGCAAACTCATGGACTGAGCTATAAGCCAAAATGTTATAATGGTCGCCTATGTAAAACTATTTACTTCCCTTAGACCTAAATGTGGACCCTAACACAAATAGTAGACCAACCCAGGTTGTTGTTGTTCTAGAAAGTTTGACAGATTTAAAACTTCCGGTTTGATTTTTGTTGCAGACGATCAATCTGGGTAAGCAATTTACATGTTTTTCTGACCATATCAGAACATTTTGGCATCACTGCACCACTATCCACTTGTCTGTCCATCTGTGTGTGTGTATCTGCAGCCAAATTAACATGAATATTCAATATTTCTCTAAATAACTCTCACATTATTTGACTTACAAAGCCCAAAATTGGTAGGCATGCACACCAGTACAACATGTATCTTTTATTATTAAGGTCAAGGTCATTCATCAAGGTCAAGGTCAAATCTGAAGGTCAACCTTTAAGAAAAAATGGTGTGATTTTTTCATTTCTGCCCATACTACACACTCCTGAAAGCTGTACAGTAGTATCTTTTTGTAATATATCTACATCTTGTCAGTGTGTTTCTATTGGTACCAAGGTCAAGTTCATCCAAGAAGGTCAATGCCAAGTTCAAGGTCAAGTTTTCAATAAAAGTTGCCATTTTGAGGGGGGGGGGTGATTTGTTTGTTCCTCATTATCAATTACATACTGTTGATGTACTTTATTTGACTCATGGGTGTGTTTAAAAGCCTTTAAAGGGCCCTTTTATAATTTTCCTTGTTATTTTGAAGGCAACGGGCTGGTCTTGAACAAAGGTTTTCTATTTATTTCAGAAATTCAGTGTATAGTTTCATTATGTTGTAGTCATCAGCCCGCATGATTTTCATACTACAAAGATCAGCCCGATATATCTGATAGCTCATATTTTGACCAATCCGGATCATTGATTCACACTCTGAGCTTTGAAATCAATTATCTTCCGGGTAATTCTGCCTTTTGGGAGTGAAGTTTGGATAGCTTGATTCATTAGTTTTGAGTTCTGTCAGTTTGAAATTAGTTTAGCAGCAAAGTAAAGTATATAATGCAGTTAGCTAATGCTTTTAACTATGTATTGGATTATAAGATCAGTGCAATAATGGGTTAAAGTGTCTGATCTTGGCCTGTTTGTTTAGAGTAAATACAAAAGGACTGATGAAAACCTGTTTTCTGTGAATTTTTGCTTACTTTTCACGTATAGATATTGCAATTTTAGGGCAATAATGATGACAGAACCCTCTTCCTGTGTCCCATTAAGGTGTGATTGTAAATCAATTATCTTAAGGTACATGAAACATGTGAAACTCAAAATATAATACCAGAAATGGTAAATTATGCTTTTTGAATATGTCTTTATACAATGTTGAAGGAAAAAACAAGATTGGACAGCATTTTGGCCATTTTGTAAGTGAGAAATTTCTGCTGAGTCATCATTTTTAACTATTATGCAATCTTGATCATTTTAATATAACTTTTCTAAACATTTTTCACTGGGATTCGGTTTATTTTATTAAGATGTGCTATAACAAACAGAGTTTAACATTTTCCTCATCAAGAAATAGATTTATGAACAAAGAGAGACTATTTCACTACTAAATGGCTTCTTGTTTTTTGTGTCAATGGTGTAAAGGGAAATGCCAATTTCTCCATTATTTTTGTACCAAATGTTTTGAAATTCAACATAGATGCTAAAACAATGTTGTACTATTCATGTAATAACATGAAAAGGCCATTCTTAAAAAAATGTGTTGTTGGCACTTAAAAATGATAAGAAAATACAGATTTATTTTTAAAGGTTAAGGGTTACATCTTTAGAAAAATAATGAAAAATATGAATTTGAATTATTTTCACCTGAAATGGTGGCTAATATGCTCAGAAGTAATTGTTGCACAATACTAAATCAAAAGAATGTGTAAAATATTAATTTACAAACTGCCTTTTGAACATTGAAAGTACATGTTTTGATGAAGAACAAATTTCTGACATAGCAAATTTTTGGCTTGATTTTATTGTGATAGGGTAAAGGAAAACATGTTTCTTTCAAGATGCAAGGGAAAGAATGAACCCATTTTTTTAAAATTCTGTTCAGAATTGGCATTTGGTCACAAAGACACTTAAATTTTGTATTATGCCACCACATAATCTTTTCTTTAGGTCTAAGGGAAGTAAATACATTTGTCGTGACACGTGACAAATCTATAGGGAAGCTACGGTGAATTATTACGATCAAGGTGACCTGTGATTGGACAATATTTTTTACTGGAATTGAACATGATTTATTCATTTGTGACTGAATATATTCTATTTTCAAGTTAAAAGCAAAAAATCAATGATTTTGAATCATTTTGGCAATTTCTGGGCCATTTTAAAAGATGGGTATTATACTCTGAAATGCTTCTGAGACTAGCTCCGCAGTTAGGGTGATCTCAAAAATGGGGTCAAAGGTCATAGAGAAAAGGATTCATGCCATACTAAAATTCATTTTTTCGGGTGTATGAATGGATGTTCTAGAATTTAAGGTAGGTCAGATCATTGGTGCAAACTCATGGACTGAGCTATAAGCCAAAATGTTATAATGGTCGCCTATGTAAAACTATTTACTTCCCTTAGACCTAAATGTGGACCCTAACACAAATAGTAGACCAACCCAGGTTGTTGTTGTTCTAGAAAGTTTGACAGATTTAAAACTTCCGGTTTGATTTTTGTTGCAGACGATCAATCTGGGTAAGCAATTTACATGTTTTTCTGACCATATCAGAACATTTTGGCATCACTGCACCACTATCCACTTGTCTGTCCATCTGTGTGTGTGTATCTGCAGCCAAATTAACATGAATATTCAATATTTCTCTAAATAACTCTCACATTATTTGACTTACAAAGCCCAAAATTGGTAGGCATGCACACCAGTACAACATGTATCTTTTATTATTAAGGTCAAGGTCATTCATCAAGGTCAAGGTCAAATCTGAAGGTCAACCTTTAAGAAAAAATGGTGTGATTTTTTCATTTCTGCCCATACTACACACTCCTGAAAGCTGTACAGTAGTATCTTTTTGTAATATATCTACATCTTGTCAGTGTGTTTCTATTGGTACCAAGGTCAAGTTCATCCAAGAAGGTCAATGCCAAGTTCAAGGTCAAGTTTTCAATAAAAGTTGCCATTTTGAGGGGGGGGGGGGGGGTGATTTGTTTGTTCCTCATTATCAATTACATACTGTTGATGTACTTTATTTGACTCATGGGTGTGTTTAAAAGCCTTTAAAGGGCCCTTTTATAATTTTCCTTGTTATTTTGAAGGCAACGGGCTGGTCTTGAACAAAGGTTTTCTATTTATTTCAGAAATTCAGTGTATAGTTTCATTATGTTGTAGTCATCAGCCCGCATGATTTTCATACTACAAAGATCAGCCCGATATATCTGATAGCTCATATTTTGACCAATCCGGATCATTGATTCACACTCTGAGCTTTGAAATCAATTATCTTCCGGGTAATTCTGCCTTTTGGGAGTGAAGTTTGGATAGCTTGATTCATTAGTTTTGAGTTCTGTCAGTTTGAAATTAGTTTAGCAGCAAAGTAAAGTATATAATGCAGTTAGCTAATGCTTTTAACTATGTATTGGATTATAAGATCAGTGCAATAATGGGTTAAAGTGTCTGATCTTGGCCTGTTTGTTTAGAGTAAATACAAAAGGACTGATGAAAACCTGTTTTCTGTGAATTTTTGCTTACTTTTCACGTATAGATATTGCAATTTTAGGGCAATAATGATGACAGAACCCTCTTCCTGTGTCCCATTAAGGTGTGATTGTAAATCAATTATCTTAAGGTACATGAAACATGTGAAACTCAAAATATAATACCAGAAATGGTAAATTATGCTTTTTGAATATGTCTTTATACAATGTTGAAGGAAAAAACAAGATTGGACAGCATTTTGGCCATTTTGTAAGTGAGAAATTTCTGCTGAGTCATCATTTTTAACTATTATGCAATCTTGATCATTTTAATATAACTTTTCTAAACATTTTTCACTGGGATTCGGTTTATTTTATTAAGATGTGCTATAACAAACAGAGTTTAACATTTTCCTCATCAAGAAATAGATTTATGAACAAAGAGAGACTATTTCACTACTAAATGGCTTCTTGTTTTTTGTGTCAATGGTGTAAAGGGAAATGCCAATTTCTCCATTATTTTTGTACCAAATGTTTTGAAATTCAACATAGATGCTAAAACAATGTTGTACTATTCATGTAATAACATGAAAAGGCCATTCTTAAAAAAATGTGTTGTTGGCACTTAAAAATGATAAGAAAATACAGATTTATTTTTAAAGGTTAAGGGTTACATCTTTAGAAAAATAATGAAAAATATGAATTTGAATTATTTTCACCTGAAATGGTGGCTAATATGCTCAGAAGTAATTGTTGCACAATACTAAATCAAAAGAATGTGTAAAATATTAATTTACAAACTGCCTTTTGAACATTGAAAGTACATGTTTTGATGAAGAACAAATTTCTGACATAGCAAATTTTTGGCTTGATTTTATTGTGATAGGGTAAAGGAAAACATGTTTCTTTCAAGATGCAAGGGAAAGAATGAACCCATTTTTTTAAAATTCTGTTCAGAATTGGCATTTGGTCACAAAGACACTTAAATTTTGTATTATGCCACCACATAATCTTTTCTTTAGGTCTAAGGGAAGTAAATACATTTGTCGTGACACGTGACAAATCTATAGGGAAGCTACGGTGAATTATTACGATCAAGGTGACCTGTGATTGGACAATATTTTTTACTGGAATTGAACATGATTTATTCATTTGTGACTGAATATATTCTATTTTCAAGTTAAAAGCAAAAAATCAATGATTTTGAATCATTTTGGCAATTTCTGGGCCATTTTAAAAGATGGGTATTATACTCTGAAATGCTTCTGAGACTAGCTCCGCAGTTAGGGTGATCTCAAAAATGGGGTCAAATGTCATAGAGAAAAGGATTCATGCCATACTAAAATTCATTTTTTCGGGTGTATGAATGGATGTTCTAGAATTTAAGGTAGGTCAGATCATTGGTGCAAACTCATGGACTGAGCTATAAGCCAAAATGTTATAATGGTCGCCTATGTAAAACTATTTACTTCCCTTAGACCTAAATTATATGGCAATTGAGATGAAACTAGTCAAAATTATATTGGAGTGATACCTATAAAGCGGAAGAGGTTCGGTCGCGGTTATTGTCACGTGATGGAAATTGATATCACGTGATAGCATAACGAAACAAAAATGGCTTCCGTAAACAACTTCGTTTGTCTTATTTCGTGTCTCTGTTTTTGCACAATGCAAGGCTTGTCATTCGGTAAATACCAGCCAAACTGGGAGTCACTAGACTCTAGACCATTACCGCAGTGGTTTGATGATGGTAAGATTGGTATATTTCTGCACTGGGGCGTGTACTCGGTGCCGGGGTTCAAGACAGAGTGGTTCTGGCAAAGATGGAAGTCCGCTCACGATAAACAAACGATCAAGTTTATGGAGGCTAACTACAAGCCAGACTTCACTTACGCTGAATTTGCACCACAGTTCACAACCGAGCTGTTTGATCCAAAATTTTGGGCCGAAATATTCAAGGCTTCTGGGGCAAAGTAGGTTTCTATTGAATTATTTTGATTTCCAGCATGATAATTGATATCAACCTTTTCCAAAAGTGCACAATTTTAAACAATGTGCATTTTTTAAAGGGTAAGCAGATGATAAAATGAATTAAGTAGGAATTGTGTATCATGTTACAACAGAGATAGTATTGAGGAAAAGGAGAATTTGTTGATGATCAGCAATTTCTTCTTTTTCTCAATGATTCCTCCAAAATGTTACAAGGACCATCAAAATTCAGGTCTTGTTAAGGAAGAGATCAACACACAAGGACAAAAAATCAGAAAGCAATTGGGAAAAATTGAGACAGAAAAAGAAAATTCTGAACAGGATTTTCTCTCTGCCTCATTACTTTCAGTACATTAATATTCACAATTTTAAATTTTTATAAAAACATTTTTTTTTTCATCTAGAACTCTTTTCAAATGGGAATAGTTCAAATTTGTGCCGTTTCTGAAAGGGTTAACCCATTACCAGACGACAAAATTCTAGCCTAGTCCAAATTCAAAGAAGCTGCAGACGACAATTTTAAGTGAATCAACTCAACAAAAATCTTTTGGTCTTTTGGCGTAGAAAACATTGTGGGAAATGAAGAAATTGCTTGTCACAAGCAATTCCTTCATTTTTCACAATGTTTTCAAAAGTCTCTATCGTTTGGGGAGTCAAAAAGAGCCATATTGCGGTAAAGGGTTAACAGAAGGTTCCCTATACTGCAGGTATGTGGTGCTGACAAGTAAACACCATGAAGGTTTTACAAACTGGCCGTCAAGCTATTCTTTCTCATGGAACTCTATGGATGTTGGACCAAATAGGGACCTTGTGGGTAAGGAGTGCAACAATTTGTTTTTGCTCAAAGTTACCCATGATGATGTGCTGCAGAATATCAAGATAGATAGTTAAATGGAACTTTGCTAAATTTTTCTCTTGTCATGCTGATTTTGTATTTAACTCTTTCCCAAACAGCAAAATTTTAGCATTATTCACTTCAAAAACTGCCACAAATGACCAAATGGAAGTTATTAAAGATAGAATTTGTGTAAAATATGGCATAGAAAATATTGAAACAAAAGGAGAAACTGCTGGTTATCAGCAGTTTCTTCTTTTGTTTAAATGTTTTCCCAATCCTTTTCTAATAGGGACGTCAAAACCAGGTCTTGTTTGGGAAAGGGTTAATATTCTTACTTGGGCTGACAGTGTAGACACAGATCAGCCTGCATTTACATGCAGCCTGATCATAGTCTACACTACCTGCTTGTCTAAGTTCATATTGAAACAACCATAGACCATTTTGGCTAGTTATTTTAATGATTTAGATTATTTTAATGAGCTTTGAATCAGTGAAAAAAATGAAATAAAATGTTAACTCTGCCCTAATCAAGACTTGGTTTAATGTCCACAGAAATAATTTGATAAAACTTTGAGAAGAAATTATTGATAATCAGAAAATTCTCCTTTCCTCTTGATACATTTTGTTGTTTTAGGTTAATCAATATCTTGCTGGACAAATCTTCAATTTCAGGAGAGTTAGCCTCAGCTATTAGGAGCCACACAGACCTAAGATTTGGAGTTTACCATTCACTGTTCGAGTTTTACAATCCACTGTTCTTGAAGGACAAAGCTAACAATTATAAAACCAACAATTTTGTGAAGGTCAGTGTTGTTATAAATTTTTTTAACCCTTTCTCAAAAAATGACAATATTTGACACATCTTATAAAAATCTTGAGAAAGTATAAAGGCAAAAGAAAAATGGATGGTACCCAGCATTTTCTTCATCTACCCCGATATTTTGTTTGCTATATTGTGCTCAAACCCTCTATCTTTATCAACATCAATGTTGTTGTCTTCAACAGCTTTTAGTCTGGGACAGATAAGATTTTTGCCATTTTTGAAATGATTAAAAACAACCATTTTGAATTTAATTTCAGGAGAATTTTCATGGACATGACATTGACAACAGTGAAGGAAACCGATTCAAATTTCTGAACACTCTGACATGTCATTATTGCATTTTCAAAAGTATTTTTGTTATTGAATTTTGATGCGTTCCAATTTTATCAAACTTCAGACTCGTAATTGCGAGTTAAATTGTCTGATATGTTTCAGTTTAAGACAATGCCTGAGCTGTACGAGCTTGTAGAGAAATATCACCCAGACGTAATCTGGTCGGACGGGGATTGGATGACTAACGATACATACTGGGACGCCACAGATTTTCTGGCTTGGTTATACAATGATAGGTCAGTTAGCCCTTTTCCATACAAGATCATGCTTAGAAGCCATTCATTGCTATCAGGCTTGTAGGAGGCAATTTCATATTGGGTGGACTCAAGCCCCAGTGGCCTGGGTATTGTTTGAGAAAACACTTAGGCAAAAGAAGAAAATGCTGATACCCAACAACTTCTCCTTTTTCCTCAATATTTTTGGGCTTTATTATACGCAAATCCAATCTTTATCAACATCAATATTGTCACCTTTAGCAGCTTCTGATTTAGAACTGTCTGTAATTTTGATATTAGGGGATTGGTTAATGAAATATTACTAATTGTAAACATATTTTCCACCAAAAAGAAACTTTTTCGTGCCTCTGCATACAACGATCAGGTCATTATTGTTTCACTGTAATCAGTCTACCTGCCTGTCTGTTTTTGGCTCTAATGGCTTGTAATTTTGAAAAGTGCATTATTTTTATGTAATTACCTAGTATTAGGAATGTTAAAACCAGGGCTTATTTGGGAATGATTAACCCTTTCTCAAATGACAAATTTTAGGATTGTCCATTTTGAAATCTGCTGCAGACGACAAAATGTATTTGTATACAGGTAGGGGGTTGTGTGAAATGTAGCATAGAAAATATTGAGACAAAAGGAGAAAATGCTGGTCACCACCAGCATTTTCTTCTATTGTATCAATATTTTCCAAAACCTTTCTATACATGACATCAAAATCAAGTCTGGTTTGTGAAAGGATTTATAACCATTGTCATTCATTGCTTTTCAGCCCTGTCAAAGATTCAGTTGTTGTAAATGATCGTTGGGGAAAGAATATTCGTTGTAAACATGGAGGATTTTGGAACTGTAATGACCATTATAACCCAGGTTTGTATAACTTCATGCTACATGCTTTTCTCTCACTCTTATCCATTCCCAAAATGTTATACCTTTTTAATCCTCTGATAGATCTAGAAGTGGTTTTAGAAAACATTGAGAGAAAAGAAGAAAATGCTGATAAACAGCATTTTCTCCTTCGATATGTTTAGTGCTGTAATTCACAATAATTTTATTGTCAGCAATCCCTTTCAAAATGGACACATACTAAATCTTGTTGTTTGGGAAAATTGTAATCCTTTCTGAACATGCTCATGTTTGATGTCTCTAGTAGATATGGTTTAGGAAAACATTGAGAGAAAAAGAAATTGCTGATGATGTGCAATTTCTCCTTTTCCTCAATATCTTCCATGCTGTGACCTACACATTTGTTATTTTAGAGAAAAATTATCTAGTTGTCTTCAGCTCCTTTCAAATTGGACAACGCTCAAAGTTTGCTGTTTGAGAATGGGTTAATTCTTTCTGATCAAGCTCTGCTTCTTGCTTTACTGGCAGTGCTTTTAACCTATTACAAGATGGCAGAATTTTAGACTGTGTTGTAATGGCTTTAGGAACCCATGCTGATAGCCAGCATTTTCTCCTTCTCTTAAATAAAATCTAGGCTAAATTTAATATGTTTTGAATTGCAAATTTGCAAAAGCATCTCATAACCCTTTCCCAGACAACAGAAAGGATGTTCTAATTTGAAAGCTGCTGCAGAAGAAAAAATGGTTGTTAATAATGATAGAATTTGTGTAAAGTATAGCAAAGAAAATACTGAGGCAAGCCGCAAAAGAAGAAAATGTTGGTATCAGCATTTTCTTCTTTTGCCTAAATATTTTCTTAAGCCTTTTTAAGTAGGGACATCAAAACCAGATTTTGTTTGGGAAGGAGTTAAGGCATCAAAATATTTATGATAATTTCAGGTCACAAGACGACCCATAAATTCGAGAATGCTATGACGATGGATAAAGGATCATGGGGATATAATAGACTGGCCTCCTATACAGAAATTCTAACCATGGAAGAGTTGCTCAAGGAACTGGCATCAACTATCAGGTATACGGGTGTAAAGACATTCTCTAACATGGTGAAAAATTTAACTGTCCCAATTTTAAAGACTTGCGTCAAAGACGTTACTGATTTGGAAAGGTTTTCCCAAAAGATAAAATTCTGGACTGGTTGAAATTATAATGAGTTTTAAACCATATCATAACTGTTATAGATGAAAACAAGTACAGTTCTTTATGTACATTTTTGCCTGCTATGCTAACGGTTTTTACTGTTCTCAGGTTGCGGTGGTAATTTTTTGTTGAACATTGGTCCAACCCATGACAGGAGGATAATTCTGATATTTGAGGAACAGTTACGTCAACTCAGCAGCTGTAGCATGTAAACAATTCATGTATTTTCTTTTTTGTGTAGTTGCAGCGGTATTTTATTGTTGATCCTTAGGCATACATGTACACATGGCAGGATGATCATTCTGATATTTGAGGACCTATTACTTCAACTTGGTAACTGCTTGTATGTAAATAATTTGTATATCACCTTCTTTGTCTAGTTGTGGTGGTAATTTACTGCTGAATGTTGGACCAACACACGACGGGAGGATAATTCCGATATTCGAGGAACGATTACGTCAACTCGGCAGCTGGTTAGACGTAAACGGAGAAGCTATCTACGAATCAAAAACATGGAAACATCAAAATGACACCACAAACCCGGATGTCTGGTAGGTTAACTCTTTCCCAAATGACATAATTTTAGTGCACTTAAACTTGAAAGCTGCTAAAGACAACAAAATTGATGACAATACAGCTATGATTTGTGTGCGAAATTGTCAGGAAAATATTGAGGTAAAAGAAGAAAATGCTGATTATCAGTTTTTTCTTCTTTTTAGCTCAACTTTTCGAAGAAAATGAGAGCTCATACTGTCACCCGGGCTTCGACGTTGGAGTCGGCGTTGCAACAAAGGTTAAAGTTTTTTCAAACATCAATAACTTCCATACTATCAAAGGGATTCAACCCAAACTTGGAATACTTATTCACCATCGCACCCTCTACCTTACTATCAGGGCCCATGACTCTGGCTCCACTATATTTGGAGTTATGCCCCCTTTATACTAAGCAACTTAGAAAGTCGAGCACGCTATCTTCGGACAGCTCTTGTTGCTCATTGTTTTCCCAAGCCTTTTTATGCTCCCCGAAAAAATTTTGGGGGAGCATATAGTCACCATGCTGTCCGTCCGTCTGTCCGTCCATGTGTCTTTACGTCCACAGCCAGACCTCAGCAACCCTTGGACCAAATTCAATGAAACTTCACATGTGAACTCCCTAGGATAATCCTTAGGGACTTTTTCTCCGTTTCTTAATTTGAGGCTGTGTCATGGAAAAAGGGTCCTTAATGTAAAAATTAGTTTTTCTCTAATTCTCTTCATCTTATTGGCAGAATTTAATGAAATTTTATATTTATGTGATAAATGAGATGTTCTAGACCATATTCTTAAAATAATGTGTGTACAAAAAATCTGTCATGGGAAAAGGGGGCTTAATGTATGATCGTTTTTATTTTGTGACAAACACTAACACTTATTTGGGGAGCATGATCTGTCTATGACGGCTCTTGTCTATAAGTGCTGTCAAAAAAGGTTAAAATTAAATATCAAAACACACATAATAAATTAATTTACATTATAATGAATTAATGATGCATTTGATGCCTTCTTAGACAATAACATTTGAATAAAACAAAAGAAGGTGTTATATAGTATTGCCTTTTCTTCTTGATAAATTTTCAATTTGAAGTAAATCTTACTCTGTCAAAATTTGTTCTTGTCTGCTTCTGCTTACAGCTACTTTCAGACCTTACTCAATTAAGTTTTGTTTTGGTAATAAGTTATTAATAAATTTGACCTATGAGAGCTTGCAAAGACATGAAAGGAAAAGAAGAAAATGGTCACTACAGTTGAGAACATCATGAAATTGACATTCTGAGTGGAATGGTAATGTTTTATGAGCAAATGAATGGTTGAATGGAATGAGCATTTGGAATGATTTTGTGTATTTAAAAAATAGATAACACGCCCATGATAACCGTTCAACCAATCAAACATGATCTTTAAATAGTAACAGCCCGATATTTGAAATTTACCAATATTATGGGTAAGAAGGTTTATCGATAAAATGCCCACGATAATATTTCGGCCAATGAAATGCCTTCTTTTTATAACAACCAATTAAACCACTTACCAGTGAACGTTTATTGAGCGGTGTGAATGTTTTATGAGCGTTTTGAATGTTTTTGTGATCGGAATGAATGAACGCTGGAGTGGAATGATTTTGATTGGAATGGAATGGTATAAATGTCAATTTCATGATGTTCTCAACTGTACTATTATTTTCTCATTTTTATGCCCCCGTATCGAGAGATCGGGGGCATATTGTTTTACTCGTGTCCGTCTGTCTGTCTGTCCGTCCGTCCGTCTGTCTGTCCGTCCGTCCGTCCGTCTGTCCGTCCGTCTGTCTGAAAACTTAACCTTTGCCTTTTCTCCAAAAGTATTTGACATACAAAACTCAAATTTGGTATGCAACTTCCTTTTAATGATATCTATCTGTTCCATGCAATTTGGCCTTTCTCAAGGTCATCCGTTAACCCTTATCAACCCTTTACTCTACAAAAACTTAACCTTTTACTCCGAAAACTTAACCTTTGCCTTTCCTCCAAAAGTATTTGACATACAAAGCTCAAATTTGGTATGCAACTTCCTTTCAATGATATCTATCTGTTCCAAGCAATTTGACCTTCCTCAAGGTCATCCCTTAATAACCCTTTACTCCACGAAAACTTAACATTTTAAAAAAATGGCCATTTCGGGGGCATTTGTGTTTCACAAACACATCTTGTTTTGCAATCAATTTTTTCAATGACAAATTATACAAATACTTTGATTTCTGTGTTTTTAGCTCACCTGAGCACGAAGTGCTCAAGGTGAGCTATTGTGGTCGCTTTTTGTCCGTCGGCGTCCGTCCATCCGTCCATCCGTCCGTCTGTTCACATTTTGTTGTTACCACTCTAGCACCCACAAATATTGACCAATCTTAAACAAACTTGGTCAAAACATGTATGACCATAAGTTCTCGGATGAGTTCGATTTTGAGTCTGATCGGACTAGGAAGTCCAGAGTTATGTGCCCTTGAACGTGAAAAATGGCTAGTTTTGACTTTTTTACCACTCTAGCATCTACAAATATTGACCAATCTTGACCAAACTTGGTCAAAACATGTATGACAATAAGTTCTTGTATGAGTTTGATTTTGGGTCAGATCGGATTAGGAAGTCCGGAGTTATGCGCCCATGAATATCAAAAATTGCTAGTTTTGACTTTGTTACCACTCTAGCATCTACAAATATTGACCAATCTTAATTAAACTTGGTCAAAACATGTATGACCATAAGTTCTCAGATAAGTTCGATTTTGAGTCAGATCGGACTAGGAAGTCCAGAGTTATGTGCCCCTGAACGTCAAAAATGGCTAGTTTTGACTTTGTTACCACTCTAACATCTACAAATATTGACCAATCTTAACCAAACTTGGTCAAAACATGTATGACCATAAGTTCTCGGATTAGTTTGATTTTGAGTCAGATCGGACTAGGAAGTCTAGAGTAATGTGCCCTTGAACGTCAAAAATGGCTAGTTTTGACTTTGTTACCACTCTAGCATCTACAAATCGTCGGTGCTATGACAAAATGGCGTAATAGAAATTTTGCTCGAAAACCATTTTTTTCAGGAGAGCCAAAAACGTTTTTGACGTTTTAAAAAATGTTAAAAAATATGCCGGCAAAATTGCGTAACTCAATATTACTCTCGTGTAAATTTGTCTACGTATAACGCATTTTTGTCAGCTAGATCGAGTTATGCAATTTTGTCACATGATAATTGAAAGGGTTCTAATAGGTGTAGAAAAACGCCGTTTTGACAGGATATGCGCCCCTACATACTTAGTAGAAAGCATTTATAAAAAAAAAATTGACAAAATTGCGTAACTAATTTGTTACGCCATTTAGTCATAGCACCGACGAAATATTGACCAATCTTGACCAAACTTGGTCAAAACATGTATGACAATAAGCTCTTGGATGAGTTTGATTTTAGGTCAGATCGGATCAGGAAGTCCGGAGTTATGCACCCTTTAATATCAAAAATTGCTAGTTTTGACTTTGTTACCACTCTAGCATCTACAAATATTAACCAATCTTAATCAAACTTGGTCAAAATATGAATGACAATAAGTTCTTGGATGAGTTTGATTTTGGGTCAGATCGGATCAGGAAGTCCGGAGTTATGCGCCCTTGAATATCAAAAATCGCTAGTTTTGACTTTGTTACCACTCTAGCATTTACAAATATAGACCAATCTTGACCAAACTTGGTCAAAACATGTATGACAATAAGCTCTTGGACGAGTTTGGTTTTGGGTCAGATTGAATCAGGAAGTCCGGAGTTATGTGCCCTTGAATATCAAAAATAGCTAGTTTCGACTTTGTTACCACTCTAGCATCTACAAATATTGACAAATCAAGACAAAACTTGGCTAGAATGTTGGTAACCATACAATAATGAATGATTTTGATTTTCACTGTCATCGAAGTAGGAAGTCTTGAGTTATGTGCCCTTGAATTTGATAAATTTGCCGTTTTCGACTTTGTTTACACTTTAGCATCTACATTTATTGATCAATCAAGACAAAACTTGGCAACAATGTTGGTAACCATAAGATGCTGTATGAATTAAATTTTCAGCTTTATCGGACCAGAAAAACCAGAGTTATTGGCCCTTGAATTTCACAAAATTGCCGTTTTCGACTTTTTTTTCACTCTAAAAAACACAAATATTGACCAATCAAGACACAACTTGGTCACAATGTTGGTGACCATGAGATCTCACAAGATTTCATTTTTCATATTGATCAGACTAGAAAAACCAGAGTTGTGTGCCCTTGATGGTGACAAAATTGCCTATTTCGTTTTTAATTTCACTCAAACATCAATAACTGTTGACCAATCAAAAAATAACTTGGACATAAGGTTGATGAGAATATCATTATCAGAACAGAGTTATGTGCCCTGGATTATGACAAAATTGATGTTTTTATCGACTTGGTTTTCACCTTAACAGCCACAAATATTGATCATTAAAGATTAAGAATGCTGTTTGCAACTGGATCATAATCTCGCATCTTAAGTTTCGTGTTCTTGTTTTAGAGATACCTAGGTCATGTAAAAGGTGGGCCTTGTTCTGCATGGAGAAAGTTTCAAACTTCTATCAGGTGAGCGATCCAGGGCCATCTTGGCCCTCTTGTATATTTTGTCAACACTTTCTGGTTTGGACAAGTGAAGTAATTTGTCAATTAGGAAATGGTTCCAAACAGCAAAAATTTAGATTAGCCAAAAGGAGAAAATGCTAATTATCAGCATATTCTTCTTTTGCCTCAATATTTTCCAAAGCCTTTTCTACGCTGGACGTCAAAACCAAGTCTGTTAGGGAAAGGGTAATGGACTCTTAATGAATTGTTTATGTATACTGTAATTATAGGTACACTTTGAAATCCAAACCAACTCCTGTTGTCTACGCCATTGTTCTGAAATGGCCGACCAATGGTATACTGCGCCTGGGAGCTCCAAATCCAGATATTTCCACAACAAAAATAAGTCTTCTTGGACTAGAGGGTGATCTAAAATGGACAAGCAGTGAGAAAGGTGGAATGGAAATCAATGTCGACTTGATTCCCTTCAGAAAGATGCCATGCTTATGGGCCTGGGTATTTAAACTGGAAGGTCTGAAAAATTAACAGAATTAGTCTGGAGCTTTTTGCCATCTGTAAATCTTAACCTTTTCCCAAACGGCAAATTTTTAGGGCGATCCACTTCAAAAACTGCAGCAAATGACAAAATGGAAGATATTAAAGATAGAATTTGTGTAAAATATGACATAGAAAATATTGAGACGAAAGAAGAAACTGCTGGTCATCAGCAGTTTCTTCTTTTGTCCCCCAATGTTTTAACTTTTCCCAGTCTATACCACCAGGGACGTCAAAACCAGATCTTGCTTGGGAAAGGTTAATCCTTTTCTGAAGAAAAACTGGTTTTGAGGTCCCTGTAGGAAAGGGGTTGGGAAACATTGAGACAAAAGAAGAAAAAGTACTGATAACCAGCTTTATGTCCTTTTGTCTCATTACTCTCAATACTCAATACTCTCAATACTCAATACTCTCTGGCTATATTGAACACAAATCTTATTTTCCACAAAATTTGGTTTGTCTTCTGCAGTAGCTTTCAAATGGAAACAGCCCATTTTTCCCCTTTTTTTGACTTATTTCCCAAACAGTGAAAATTTAGACTGCTTCAATTTAAAACCTGTTGCAGAAAACACAATGATTGATATCAAAAGTAGGTTAGTATTTTACCCTTTTACTAATTCTAACATATTTCCTTTTTATAACACATGCGCGGATTCAGAAGGGGGGGTCATTTGGTCATGACCCCCCCCCCCCCCTTCTTGAATTTGGGGAAAAAAGGGTTATCAAAAAGATTACTGGTTATGTCCCAAAATAGCTGCGTCATTTGTCCCTGTGTGCCACGATGTTATTTAGTCCTTCACGGTATGGCATGTATCTGCATGCGCGGATTCAGATGGACCCTCTGACCCCGCCTGGAATTTGGCAAAAAAAGGGTTTGAAGATTGGAAGGGTTAAAGAACTTATGATGACATGCCTGTGGGCCTGTGTATTTAAACCAAAAGTTTTGAATACTGGACAGAATCGTTCTGGGGCCAGGTATCTGTTAATATTTTTTGTGCGAACCTTTCCCAAATAACAAAATTTTGAGGTGATTTCAGTTCAAAGCTACTACTGATGACAACATTTGTGTTGATAAAGATAAGATTTGTGTACACTATTGCTCGAACAATCTTGAGGCAAAAGCAGAATATGCTAGTTTTCAGAGTCTCCTGGTTTTGCCTGAGGTTTTTCTCAAGCCATAATCTATACTATATTGTACCCAAAACCTAACTTTATCAACATCCATCTTGTCTTCTGCAGCAGATTCCAAACTGGAGTAGTCTTAACTTCTGTTGTTTGGAAAGGGTAAATCAAAATATGATGTGAATCTCACAAGTTTATTATATTATACACTATGCAGTGTACTACTACATCTATGCATAATTGTGTAGAAACAGATTTGTGTTAACCCATTTCCAAATGGCAAAAATTTAGACTATTCCAAATTCAAAGGTGTTGCAGCGACAATTTCAACTGAATGAAATTTAAATGCTTTTGGTCTTTTTAGGCAGAAAACATCGTGGGAAATGCAGAAATTGCTCGTCACAAGCAATTTCTTCATTTTCCACAATGTTTCCAAAACCTTTATCTTTTAGGGAGTCAAAAAGAGTCGATGTGCAGGATGGGTTAAACACCCATCATTTCACAGATGATTATATTATTATACCCTCCACCTTCGTAGCAGATTGGGGTAGATCTAAATTGGTTTCATCATGTCTGTCTATCTGTAGACTTTTTCGTCACAGTGCTCTAACCTTTTGACCTTTGACCATGTAACTTTACACAATTGTTACCCGTGGCCCAATGAGTGGTGCTGTGTTGTTTTTGAGGCCACATACGTCAAAGACTTTGTTTAACCCTTTCCCAAACAAGACCTGGTTTTCACGTCCATAATATAAAAGGCTTGGAAACATATTCAGGCAAAAGAAAGAAATGCTGATTATCAGCATTTTCTTCTTCTGCCTCAATATTTTCCATGCTATTTTGTACAAAAGCCCGTCTTTTTCAACATCCATTTTGTAGTCTATAGTAGCTTTCAAATTAGACAGCCTTAAACATTTGTTATTTGGGAAAGGGTTTAAATCTCTTTCTGGGCTCTAATTCAAGACTTGTTTGACCTAAGATAAAAATGCCACAATGTAACTTTAGCTTATTACCTGTTGCCCTTGTTCCAAAAAGGTGCCATATTATCCTATTATCTTGGGTCAAGTAGGTCAAAGGCCAAGGTCATAGTTGAACTTTGATTTTCTATTAGCTCTTTTTCAGTGACAAGGCACTAGTGCAGGGACTTGTTTTCTAGACCAGAGCTACAGATAAGAGCTGCTGATGGATTTTCAAAATGAAATATTTCACTAAATATTTATCAAACACTATGTTGTGGACACTCGTTAGAATCGTCTCGTTGAGACGATTCTTATGAGTACCCACAACATAGGGTTTGGATTGGAAATGATCATATTAGAATGTCCTCATCCCCCTGATTTGTGATTGCTCTACATGTCACTATCAAACACTTTGAATTATTTATAGATCTGATAATCCACGAATTTTGACATTGTATCATTATGTATCTCATATTATTTAAGCAGAATCTCATTTACATTAGATTTAAGGTTTACCATCGTCAGATCTGTTACTGTCCTTTGCGAAACATTTATGACTTTTTATGCCCCTGTATCGAAAGATTGGGGACATAATTTGTTTTACTTGTGTCCGTCTGTCTGTCCACTTGTCCGTCTGTCATTTCAAAAAGTTAACGTGAACATTTAACATAAGCATTTTCGGCGGCATTAGTGTTTCGCAAACACGTCTTATTCAAAATGCAATATTTCATGTATTTTTCATCAAATCCTTATGACTTGGACACTAAATGGAATCGGTCATATCAAAGCAATTCAACTGAGTATCCACAAAAAGGGTTTAAATTTGAAATATTTATTTTAAAATGTATCTGCCTCCTTCTTATCTGTAGCTCTCAAATATGAGGGCTTAGTACAAAATTGATGTTAGCACTCCAAATTATCCAGATCTCTTCATTGAACTTTGAACTTTTGTTGCATAGTTTTTGGTTTGAAATCATAGGTTGTTCTTTTTTGTAAAAATATAATAATATTATTTGTTATGTTTCTTAATAATGATCACAGTGAGCTATAAGAAAAATTTTAACACACAAAATACCATTAATGTTGTCCACCCACAATGAGATTCACGCAACATCGGAATTATTCAGGCAACGTCGTAAACATTTGGCGGTGGAACGTTCCACCGCCGAATATATATGACGTCACCAGAGTAGGTTCAGATATGTAACGAATGTTAACGGCTTCGCACAAAAAAATATTCTGATTAGGGGTGGGCTACCTTAATTTTCCTTCCAGATTCTGTCTTTGTTTCTCTTTAGAATCGTGTTATTTCACCGAAACAGTTTTAATGTTCTTTTTAATGAGTATCATGGGCATATGAAATGGTAAAAAAAACTTTTCCCAAACAAGGCCTGGTTTTGACGTTGCTTATAGAAGATATTTGTGAAATGTTGAGTTCAAAGAAGCATTTTGTCACATTTCAACAAAGGTCTCGTAACTTCAGCTTTAAACACCTGTAGTTATGAGGTTTTTAGCTCCACTGGCCGAAGGCCAGCGGGCTATTGTCATGGCGTTGTGTCCGTCGTGCGTGCGTGCGTGCGTGCGTCCGTCCGTTAACTTTTTCTTTAAACATCTTCTCCTCTTATACCACTGGGCCAATTTTGACCAAACTTGGCAGGAATGTTCCTTGGGTGACCCTTTTCAAAACTTGTTCGCGAATTTTTGATTCGTCAAAAAATGTGGGCGTGGCAGGGCGGGGCTTATCAGACTTAGAGAAATCATAAGAAAATTCTTTAAAAATCAACCATTGGGCCAATTTGAACCAAACCTGGCAGGAATATGCCTTGAGTCATTCTTTTCAAAATGTGTTCACAAATTTTTACATTTGTCAAAAAATGTGGCCGTGGCATGGAGAAAGGGGCTTATCAGACTTAAAGAAATCATAAGAAAATTATTTAAAAATCAACCTTTGGGCCAATTTGAATCAAACCTGGCAGGAATGTGCCTTGAGTCATTCTTTTCAAAATTTGTTCACAAATTTTTACATTTGTCAAAAAATGTGGCCGTGGCAGGGAGAAAGGGGCTTATCAGAATTAAAGAAATCATAAGAAAATTCTTTAAAAATCAACCATTGGGCCAATTTGAGCCAAACCTGGCAGGAATGTGCCTTGAGTCATTCTTTTCAAAATTTGTTCACAAATTTTTACATTTGTCAAAAAAATGTGGCCGTGGCGGGGAGATAGGGGCTTATCAGACTTAAAGAAATCATAAGAAAATTCTTTAGAAATCAACCATAGGGCCAATTTGAACCAGACTTTGCAGGAATGTTCTTTGGGTCTCCCTTTTCAAAATTTATTCACAATATTTTACATTTGTCAAAAAATGTGGCCGTGGCAGGGAGGAAGGGGCTTATCAGACTTAAAGAAATCATAAGAAAATTCTTAAAAAATCAACCAGTGTGCCCAATTGAACCAAACTTTGCAAGAATGTACCTTTAGTCATTCTTTTTAAAATTTGTTCACAAATTTTTATATTTGTCAAAAAAATGTGGCCGTGACAGGGAGAAAGGGGCTTATCTGACTTAGAGATATCATTAGACATTTCTTTAAAAATCAACCATAAGGCCAATTTGAAGCAGACTTTGCAAGAAAGTTCTTTGAGTCTCTCTTCAAAATTTATTCACAAATATCAAGATTTGGCTGCCGCTGTGTAAGGCTTACAAGAAATCATGGGATAATTCTTCCACTTTAACCAGTGGAGCGATTCAGGCCCTCCTGGGCCTCTTGTTCATGAAACTCGACGAATTTCTCCCTTTTGTCCCATTATTTTCTGGACTTCGATGGGAGCAACTTCTATTGACATTGATATCCAATTTGTTATCAGCCTGTCGCAAACTGGACCATCCTAAAATGTAGTAATTTGGGAAAGGGTCAATCTAAAGATGTTTTTCTCTGACCTTGTAAGGCTGTTATATAGCTGTCACTGTATGTTAATTTCACGGTGTTTCTGTTGAATAAATAATATTTATTTATATACGAACAGTTGCTTCCATTTTTAAAATGGCCAAAACCACCATTATTCGTTTTGATGTCCCTAATAGAATGGATTCAGAAAAACATTGATGCAAAAGAAGAAAATGCTGATGATCAGCATTTTCTCCTTTTGTCTCAATATTTTCCTGGTTTTGTGACGCACAAATTCAATCTTTACCAACATCCATTGTGTCACCCGCAGCACCTTTTAAATTGGAGCACCCTAATACATTGTTGTTTGGGAAAGGGATAGATAGATGGTCATAGTATCAACACCACCTTAGAGACGTGCGGATTCATACTTGTGACGACTTCGCACCAAAAATGAAGTGGCATGCAAAAATGACAAGCAATGCCCAAATTCCTTAACAAATGACCCAGTTACACATATTTGGGGCGCTTTGTAACATTTATTTTACCGTCAACATTTTCTGTTCCGTATTAAACACACATCCTTTCCCAATCACAACCCATCTTTTCTTCTGCATCTTCTTTTAATTTTAACAAGTTTAAAAATTAGGTGACTTGGAAATGGTACAAATGGGTTATCATTCTTTATTTAAATCATATGATAAAGATAAATGATTACAAAAGTGCTCAAAGAGTCCATCATATTTCAACAAACCAGGCTCCCTCTAATGATGGGTTAATTACTGGTTAGATTCCCGACATCTCACTCATCAGGTTCCTGGTTCGATCCCCGACAAACATCCTTTCTGACACCTGTCTCTGCCATCTGCGGCTGGATAATATTTAACCTTTGTCGGGCCGCGGCCTTAGCGCAGTTGGTAGCGCATCTGCCTCTCATTCGAGAGGTCCCGGGTTCGATACCCGGCCGCGGCTAATACCCTTTCTGACAAAATTGTCACCCACCAATGGGTTGGAAATCGTTAACCTAAGTGGGCGAGCAGCTGGAGACTCGGTAAGGGTGTTGTGGTAGTACTGGTTTGAGAAACAACAGGAATCCATGGGTAGGTGCTCCAGCCGCCGCGATATGACACTGGCAGTTGAAAACGGCGTAAAACACCAATAAACTCAAACTTAAACCTATGTCGGTGAGCGGCTAATATGAAAAGATGTGGTAGTACTGGTGAGAGAAACGACAGGAATGCGTTATTATGTGTTATTATGTGCTCCAACCGCCGCCATTATGACCATATCAGTTGAAAGGGGAGTTAAACCCAAATCAGTCGGCATTTCAATGATAATGTGCAATAAAAACAAAAATTTAAACCTAGGATGACACGTCAAACTAAAAGGGACCATCCGGGAATTCCATTAACTCTTTCCCAAATTTTTAGGGTGGTCCAATTTGAAAGCTGCTGCTGACGACAAAATGGATGCTAATATAGACAGGATTTGTCTAAAATATAGCACAGAAAATATTGAGGCAAAAGGAGAAAATGCTGGTTAACGGCATTTTCTCCTTTTGCCACAATATTTCCAAGCAATTTCTATAAGGGACGTCAAAACAAAGCCTTGTTTGGGAGAGGGTTAAGTCAATATTGTAAAGAGATCGACCAGCCGACCAACACATGGCAGCCAAATAATACGTTTCGAAAATGCACTTTCCGTATGTATGGTAATGGTAGAAAACATATGCTTGACTCTGAAAAATCCTCTAAGACCTAAAAGTGTCGACCCCAGTCAGCTTGCGCAGTCCGCGGAGGCTATACATTTAACTCTTCCCAGATGGTCATTTTTTGCCTCGCATTGAGGTAAACAAATAAATCAGCTGGGCTCTGGTAACGGTGCTTTAGTAGGCCTAGTATTTTAGACTACCACAGGACCAGACAAGCTTTTGTACAAATCAGAGCTATAGATAGAGAGTATTATGTAGTTTATTCATAATAAAAGCATTGACCAGTGGCGGATCCAGAGGGGGTTCGGGGTTCAAACGAACCCCCCTCCGTAGCCAGGGCCCCGTTTACTAACGAACGTACGATTATTTTTTGCGTGTAACAACAAACCTGATTGGCCTAATCCGATTTTTCGTGCAATCAGATGCCTTGTTACACATTTTACACAAAAACATGATCGTAAGATCGTTAGTAAAACGGGGCCCAGATTATTTCATTTTCATGAATAAATTCAGTCACAATTATGCAATAGTAGGAGAACGAATCGCCCTATTTATATATTTGAACCCCCCTCACAGAAATCCTGGATCCGCCACTGTTGACGTAGTTCACATTTGCATTTAACAATAAAACAGTTATATGAGTCTAAAAATTCTGAGTATGTGAATAAAAGTTTTATATGTCTTTAAAAAGTATAATAATAATTCAGTAAGAATTTTACTGAGAGGTTGATGGCTTTTCAAAGTGCAATATTTCTTTTTTACGTTGATCAAACCCTATGCTGTAGGTACTCATTAGAATCGTCTCGATGAGACGATTCTAATGAGTACCCACAACATAGGCATAGCGGTTGGTTTATAGAATAACACGTTGGGAATGTCTTCCCCCTCTTATATGTTGTTCTGAGAAATAAATTGTGATCTGCCACTAAATTAGTGGGTTACAGCTGGTGCAGGCTATGAAGAAACTAGAAGAGGACAGTATGGATCTTGATCAGACTGAACGTATACACAGACCGATCCTGATCCATGTTGGCCTCAAATCTAATGAAGACTATTTACAGGTTATGTTTATGTACACATGCAAGAAAGAGATTGTGGTGGGGCGAGAGATTCACACATACAGACAAACATGCCGACACATGGTTTGTGAAGGATCAAAACCTCGTAACTACAGTTTGCACAAAGCTATAGTTACGATATTTTGATCTTCCACCAACGAAATGGACACTCATAATGAAGACACATATACAGGGATCATGAGGGATGCTGAATGACATAACGCAGCTTTTCAATGAAAACCTCGTAACTGCAGCTTAAAACAAGCTGCAGTTACGAGGTTTTCATTGAAAAGCGACGATAAGTTGAATTCTGCTTTCTCGTTCAGTAAAAGTCCGAAATTTAGAAAAACATTCTCATTTGAAGAAAACTTAATCGAAACGAAAGAAAAAGTAAACCGATGAGATCGCCGAAATATAGGACGTATAATAAACGCTTTCCAAAACTACCGAGTTGTAGGCCTAGACTGTTCCAATATAAAAATGATGGAATTGTCGACATGAACGTTAATAAAACCGGCAATTTGTTCGTATGCAGGCCTACTTTGTAGCATAAAATCGTCACCATTTTCTCCTTTTGTCTCAATGTTTCCGCGCTTGTATTCTGTTCGGGACACCTAGTCCATCTAGTACGCGAGATTGGTTTGGGGGAACGATTTACTATAGTCAAAGAAGGTGTAGGTCGGTAATTCTCCGTGTTTGTTAACTACATTAACAGTTAAAGCTCACAAGAAGTAACTTACAGACTGTTGAGTTGTCTTCTTATACCAGTAGGAAACATTTGTTAGCAAAATAACATGTCACTAGTTACGCTCGGTAATGTCGTGACCACAGCTTGAAGAAACTGTAAGATGTTTTCGAACGTGATCGACGTTTAAAATCACTTTATTCATATTTCATATTACCAGTAATAGGCCTACTCGAAGGCATCGAAGTCCGCGATTTTTTTAGCAATCGTAGTAACTAATTAAAACTCCGTTCTTCCCTGAGCCTACTCTCTTATGAACAGAGCACATTATCTCTACATTCCATTTCGATAGAATGAGCTCTGTTCTCGCGGGGTCATTTCACGTCTAATCTCGGGGCCTTGGCGGGATTTCAGTATCCAATCGTTTGCGATACACAACAAAACAATTTAAAAAGCTGATACAAAATTTCATTGGCTGACGCTTCAAATTACCGGCTTCAGCCAAAAATAGAAGCGACGTAATGTATACGTAATTAAACCAGATCAAACTGAATGATTTTGATTCGATAATTCAAATGTTACCGGCTTCAGCCAAAAATAGAAGCGACGTAATGTACACGTAATGATCATGCAAGATAAAACTGAATGATTTTGATTCGATAATTCAAATGATGTGCTATAATTAGATTATGACGACCAAATAGGCTGTTTGCGTACCGAAAACTGCAGAGGTCATATTTGATGGTTTACTCAATAGACCTCGGCAATGGAGAGTACCCTGAGCCGCGTTCATGTTGCACATTTTGATCAGCGTTTTGAAAGTCTTGACCGACATTACCATAAATGTTATATACTGATGAAAAGCTTATTCAAACAAAAAATGAGCCACAGTCCATTCAAACCACGAATATAACATGGAATCAAAGTTTTATTACAACGCAGCCCTTTTTGACTTTGACCAGGAAAGAAATGTTATTTCCATTATCTTCTTCAAATTGTAATGTATTTACTGAATTGACATCCAGTGAATCAATACGCAGTCATACAAGAGACGCAATCTTTCTTTCTAATAGTCGACATACTTTACTTGAATAAATACTGTACATCTTTCAATGTTGTGTCTGGTAAGACCAGCCGTTTCTGTCTCCCGATCATGATCGACACGGCCTTGTCATTTTTGCTCTGTCGTGCTATGTCGATGGCCGTTTTACGACATCTGTCCTTCGCATAAACATCAGCCCCGGCACCTTTCACCAGAATATGGGTCAACTCGGCACCGGGAAGTTTTGCTGCCTTGTGAAGGGCAGTTTGACCCGAATGGTCCCTCTCGTTAACCTTTACTCCGACACGCAACAGGTATAACACACAATTAATATGTCCGTGGTGGGCAGCCAGGTGTAGAGGTGTTTTTCCATCAATGTTTTTCTCGTGAGCTAGCGATTCGTCTAGCTGTACAAGGATTTGCAGGAACCTCAATCTCCCGAGCTCAGCAGCCCTGTGTACACACATCTGGCCCTTGTGAATTATCCGCGGATTTGCACGGAATTGGGCACCTAGCAAAACCTGGAACAGGTACAGTTTGTCGTATTTGACCAAGACAAATATCATTGGTCCATCCCTTGTCAAATTATTAGCATTGATGTCGAGCTCGAAAACCAGCTTTATAGTCACAAGCGATCGTTCACATCCAGATTTCCCGATAGACAATACAAGTGACGAGATCGAGGATTTCTTTGAAACATTTATAAGAACATGTTTTCTTTCGCTTGTCTGATCTCGCATGTATGCTGAGAGTGCACTTTCCGTGACTTTGAAGTAGACGTCTTCTGCAAATCTAGCCACGTCTAGGATGTCTTGTACGATTGCTACACTTCCCGACCTTACTGCAGCATAAAGCCACTCTGCCTGATACCTGCCTTTGTTCAAGTTTAGCTCATCAACTAGACGAAAATAGACATCTTCCCATTTCTCCTCACAACTGTGCTTGATAACTGTGTTTTCTACATCAAATGCATGTTCCTTATTTTCATGTTTCAAATCCTTCCATTTCTTACGACAGAGTATCCAGTCAGCTATGGATTGACAATCCTGTGTGGTCGAACCTTCAAAGAAAGGAAAATCTAGTGAGTAAATCAAAATAGAATTCCCTTGTATGTCCGTCATGTTCATCAACGTCTCTGCCAGACCTTTCTTCTTTGACGACCAGAAGAAGGATAAGAAACGTTCGTACAGAAGTTTCTCATTCCAGCGTTCTGAGAGGATCTCCAAGAATCTCGCATCTCGAACCATAGGGTGGCTAACAAAATATTCACATTCGTTTTCATCAAGTGCGTTCCGAAGTCGCTCAAAAGATTTGGCATAAGACTCTTTTGTTCCAATGTCTAATTTTATACATCTTTCCTCTTTATCTTGGAATGACATATCTGTCCCTACATAATCATGGAAAAACTCTTTAGTGCAGGTTGCTATGATCTCCTGTGGATAAACTTGACCAAGTGACAGCGCAATGGCATTTTCTATGGACGGACTGGAAAATTTGTAAACCAAGTTGACTGAATCTTCGTACAGGAATGTTCCTTCCAAATGTTTGACACCATCATTAAGGCGTTTTCCGAAGGAAGCAAGAAGGTTCAGTGATGTCGCTAGTTCCATTAAACTGTCGTAAGAAGATACGTCTATCTGCGGTTGTATGGTGTTTTTGTTTTTACGTCGAGAGTTTCCAGAGCAGTTCAGAAACTCGGTGGAGCTCCTCGTGTTCATCCTGGATGGGGTCACATCAATAGACAACCTTCTGGAAAACATGGCGATGTGGTCCTTCGATAAACCACCCTTGAAGAAATAAACAGCAGCAAGAGCCACATACATACTCTTCTCAATCTCGTCGGCCGAATCCTTCATTTGGTGAATCTTTCGGTATAGGTAGATCGACGGAACATGCAATGCTTTTGGTCCCAATTCAACGCTGTCTTCGCTGGATAGAAAGTCAGCTATCAAACCAAAGTATCCAAACGAAGTTGCAGCTTCGGCAATTCTGTGTATTTCAGTATCTTCAAGGTTGATCTTGTTTAGTCTCCTCTTTGAGTTTTTAAGATTTATGTATCGTCTCAAGAGGTGTGCTTTCTCTATGTTGGTAAGGCAATTCGTTGTTTGTGATAGGTCGAGAACAGACTCTTGATAGCGCTGTAGGAAATCACAACCAGGCGATATTCCCTTGTCTTTAAGAATGAAAATCATTCTTAAAGATCCCCTCTGCCGTTTGGTAGAATTCCGTTCCAGATGTGATGGCCAGGTGTTTATGTCCTGTCCAACAAGACCAAGTGGATCATCTACGAGGAATGTGTATTTATCATCACCACCCGCTATACAGGCTGTATATTCTGTAATGTCGCCGATAATACACGGGGTTGAACCTTTATTCAGAACCATGAGGCTATATCCTAGATGAGTTGATCCGTCCTTGTCGCTACATCGTATAATCAACAGACCGGTCTTCTCAAGGATGCTTTTTGCGTTTTGGAAGCGACGAAGTTCCAGGTCATCTAGTCCTTTCATACGTATCTTCTCGTCTTCAAGATATTCTTCCAGTGTTTCACGGGTAGATTCTGCGAATATATAACAATTTATACTGATTATAATTTGCAAATTCCTATTTTACATCAACAGATTTAATGTTTTAATCATGAAAATGATATTAATCGCTCGACAAAGGGGTATTAATTTTCAATGTGTACTTAAAACGAATATAGCTTATCAAATGAAAATGAAAGTGTATAAAGGAATCTTACCTATTATGTTCTTTCTTTCATTAATCTGGTTTGAGTAGGAGGACAAGCATGCTGTGAATAAATATGAATAAATTAATTTACAACAGAACAGCATTATCGAAGGCTTTCAACAATGTATGAGTAAATGCACATTTACTGCATGGGTATTGAATAGACAGTGGTATGGTTTCAGTTCTAAATATATTATATGCTTAATTGTCGTTTCCTTTTGGCAAAAAAAGAAAGGAAAAAAAAAAAAACAGAAAATATTCGAATCTGTTAGCGCTAATAATTTTTGCAAAAGGGAAAACATGATAATACACTATCTATACATGCAAGTTTACTTACAGATAGCCTCAGAAGAGTGTGTCAGATTGTTAGTGGAGCCTATCATAACATGACAGTCTCTAAAATGATGTACAGCATGGACGGTAGATTGGTCCGACTCACTGTATCTTCTCTGCAGGTGAGAATCTGTAACACAAGAGATACGTGTTGCAACAAATAATACCAACAACATTCACTACCAAAACGACAACAATATGATGCTTCTGTTACCCTAATCAACCGTAAAAATTGCTTTATTTCAACTCCCTTTTCAGTGTGATTGAGGTGTCTTAAACTAATACTTGTTAATGCAAAAGTAATATTGTTATATTTGTACCTGTGTACTTCCAAACAACAGTATAATACTTATCAGTGTTCCTGTAGATCATCGTGTCAGGCTCTAAGCTTTTATGTTTGTTCTGGCCATATCACAATTCGAATTAAGTCTTATTCAAATGTTACACATGTGAATTGGTTACTAGAACTAAACACTCACCACTTTTCGAGAGATGTGTGGAATGGTGCAAAGTCTTTTTCGTTATCTGTGCTTCTTCTACAACGTTTACGGTTTCATCCGGTAATTCGAACACTGGCGGAAAGCTTGCCATACTTTTTGGTCGCGCTTTCCGCGTCGGAGACTTGGTGTATGTAGGTGTATAACATTTGTTGGCATCATGTTCGGGTGATTTTTTATCATTGTCTGTGCTTGGTGGTAATTTCAAATCCAGCTTTTTGCGTTCTACAAGCTGTTTTGAATTTCCGTGTTTATATGTGGAATCTGATGGTATAGATTTGCTTCGTTTCGTTTGCCTAAGTGTTTCTTTGTCAATGTTTATTGGAGCGTGATCAGATTTTGCCTTTATGTCGCACATAGGTTTTTGTGAAAGATTATCTGTTGATGCCCCTGATAGGAACGCGATATTCTGCAGAGACCGCTGTGATAGGCCTTTATTATCTCCTGCTCTGTCGAGCTTGTCGTCTCCCGTTCTGTCAAGTTTGAAACAGCTGTCGAATCCACTATCTTGTCGTGTGAGAGCATTATTTGTTGTTGGCGCATCATTTCTCTGTGGTGCATAAAACGGTAGACCAAACATGACGGGCTTATCGAGATTCGCGGTACTTTTGTAGGATTTCATGATTGGCTGTGTACCTCTGGCACCATAAGATGAGCCCGCGGAACTCTGATAAGACGGACACACAGTATCCACCGATCGTGATTTGTGGAGAGGTTCGTTGTTCTTGTCTGCCATCTGGTTGAAGTTTTTCACCCTATCTGACACAGGCACCGCGAGGGGAATCGCGTTGCCTGGCCACCCGTACCGCCTGGACGTGCCGCTCATTGTCCTATAAAACAAAGTTAAATAACACCATCCAAAATGTCTTAATGGGAGAATTATCTGAAGCAGTTGCAGACGACAAATAAGTTAAGGGGTGTGATAAAAGATTTGTCAACGTAATTTAAATGCGTACATGTATATGTACAAAACTGGTATAGTATAGTCACTCCAAGGGCGGATCCAGGATTTTTTTCCAGGGGGGGGGGGGGGGGTCCAAGCCCAAAAATTTTTCCAGGGGGGGTCCAAGCCCAAGCTATGGCTTAAAATGTAGTGAATATGTAATGTTACACTAAATTTATATAGTCAAATTTCAATTTTCGGCCAATGCCAGGGGGGGTCCGGACCCCCCCGACCCCCCTCTAGATCCGCCCATGCACTCTATATGCTAACGAGTATCTACAAACATTTTTGTTTAATCGTTTACAAGATTTAAATCCAAATACCATACCGCGCTAACAAGACGTGACTCTGTTATCGCAGTTGCTACATGCAATTTTAAAGAAGCCCTAGAAAGAGAACATCGTTAGTCGTGTTCGTATTGCTTGTAGTCACAGGCTGCTATGGATCTATGATTGATGGTCTCAAATGCTATATGACCTCTTTTATTAGCTCGTCCAATTATTTGGTCGGATTTTAGCACTTGATTTCTTGCAAGAGTAATGTTTTAACGGATAAATTTTGTTTAAGGTTTACGAACTGAGAATGAAAGGCAGAGCCAGAGGCGAAATTTGAAAAGTGCCAGTAATTCCTAAACTATGTTACATTTCCATTCCAAATACAAACATAAGCATTTTGCATGGTTTAGAATTTTGAAATAATGCATACTTGTTGAAATATTTGACAAAAATGTTCCAAATTACCTCCCTTTTATATGAATATAGAGTAAAATAATATTTGTAAATTATTTTCTTCATGAAGCATAATCTTGAAATCCGGCATGGTGAATCAACTTATATGAAGTGTATTGACAATTGTGTGTAATTTGAGGCATTTCGTATGGCTAGAAAGTGGTGTTTTCATTCTCAGTTCGTAAACCTTAAATTATCCTAATAAACCCAATAAATTAAATCTACGTAGGAATGACATGTAAAATAGTCTTTTTTTTCTATTAGATCTAGTTCAAAAAACTTAAAGTGACATTTCACAATGTTTGTACATAAATTTTACTTTTATTCTATCTGAAAGAGCATGTATTCTTATGAAAATTCTGAAAAGTTCCAGCCAAAATGTTGAACCGTTTACGAGGAATATTTATTATTGTGCTAAAATTAAACAAATTGTTGTGGACGACAGTTCGGATTTATATAGAATTTGTCATTTCTGTCTCAACTTTAAAGGCATATTTTTCGCTTATAAATAACAACTTCAATAAACTGATAGCATTCTACGCATTAGAATAAACAATCTTTGCGTCAAGACATACTTTTAAAAAATGAAATAAATGTGAAATGTCACTTTAAACACTTTAAATTCATTCTCATGGCATGGTTATTCCTAGTCACACAGTGGCGACATTGCCACTTTACCAATGAAGGTCAACCGACAAAACGGACAGAAAACTAATCAAAGATTTCTACAGCAGTATAGGGATCCCGGAAAAAAAATTGGCGATAGTCTCAGAAGCAGGCAAAGGGATTCAATGTAACGCATGAAGAAGTCGATAATATATTTTAAAGCCAAAATTGATCCGCGAACGATCACGTTACATTATGTTATATACTCAGCAAAAGAGCTAACGCATCACTTTTTAAAATTGCATAACTTCTTTATTGTCAAAGATTTAGAATTATAATGTGGCATATGTTTATCCAACAAGTTTCTGCACTCATCCATAAAACTATTTCAAAGTTTTCTCTCTTATGTGACCGCGTCATACGAAAAGAGGACCAAAACAGTTTTTCGGCTCGTATAACTTGTGACCTTTTTTAATCATTTTTGTTTGAATTGATTTTGAAAGCTGGTTTATTGTGCAATTGAAGTCTGAAAAAAATAATTCATTGTCTAACGTAACAAGGGCTGTTCGCGGACAACGTAGCTCGCATAAACGCACCATTTTAAAAGGAAAGGTCAAATTTTCAAGGTCAAGGTCACAAGGTCAAATTTTATGGTCTCATTAGAAAAATCGTGGTGAGACCTGTCTATGTGTGAAATATCAAGACTGCATCTCATACAGTTCATAAGATATAGACCGATACGTTTTTTCTACGTAACCGACGTCGCCGTCGACGCCAATAATGACACCATTGACACTAAAAGTATTAACGCCTTCGGTTTGTTTAAAAAAGGGTAGCTATTCCACACAGGGACTCTTTCAGCCAATGCAAAAGGTTTGAAAGTTATGCGTGAATTTCCCATTTTGATCAAATTTCAGACTTTAGAATTATGGGTGTCCATATTAAAAGTTGAATATTTCAAAACAGACAGTAGCATTTACTATGAAATTTCATAGGCTTCTTATCAAATGGAGGTAGCCGGCATGTGCAAGTTTTGAACGTATTTTGCAGATTCGTTAAAAAGATATAAACAAAGATCTGAGTGATGCGTTAGCAGTTTTGCCGAGTATATATCCGTAGTCAAAAGAAAATATTATTAGCTCACCTGAGCACGAAGTGCTCAAGGTGAGCTATTGTGGTCGCTTTTTGTCCGTCGGCGTCTGTCCGTCCGTCCGTCCGTCCGTCTGTCCGTCCGTCTGTTCACATTTTGGTGTTACCACTCTAGCACCCACAAATATTGACCAATCGTAACCAAACCTGGTCAAAACATGTATGACCATAAGATCTCGGATGAGTTCGATTTTGAGTCAGATCGGACAAGGAAGTCTGTAGTTATCTGTCCTTGAATGTCAAAAATGGCTAGTTTTGACGTTGTTACCACTCTAGTATCTACAAATATTGACCAATCTTAACCAACCTTGGTCAAAATATGTATGACCATAAGTTCTCGGATGAGTTTGATTTTGAGTCAGATCAGACTAGGAAGTCTGGAGTTATGTGCCCTTGAACGTCAAAAATGGCTAGTTTTGACTTTGTTACCACTCTAGCATCTACAAATATTGATCAATCTTAAGCAAACTTGGTCAAATATATATATGACCATAAGTTCTCGTATGAGTTTGATTTTGAGTCAGATCGGACTAGGAAGTCTGGAGTTATGTGCCCTTGAACGTCAAAAATGGCTAGTTTTGAATTTGTTACCACTCTAGCATCTACAAATATTGACCGATCAAAACAAAACTTTGCCACAATGTTGGTAACTTTAAGTTCTCAGATGAGTTAGATTTTCTGTCAGATCAGACATGGAAGTCCGGAGTTATGTGCCCTTGAATTTGACAAAATTGCTGTTTTGGACCTTGTTTACACTGTAGCATCTACATTTATCGACTAATCAAGACAAAACTTGGCCACAATGTTGGTGGCCATAAGATCCTGTATTAGTGAAACTTTCAGCTTGATTTGACTAGAAAACCCGGAGTTATTGGCCCTTGAATTTCACAAAATTACAGTTTCGACTTTATGTTCACTCTAACAATATATTGACCAATCAAAAAAATTGGACATAATGTCGATGAGAATACTTTTATCAGAACAGATTTATGTGCAGTTTTCAGCTGGATCATAATCTCACATTTTAAGGGGGAATGCTCCAGTTTTTCGGAACACTCGGTCTTTACTGTAGTAAATTAAATGTTTCGTACCAATATGTTTCGCTACCATATTTTCAATAATATAATACATCATTACAATTTACCATTTTCGACGGTAAAAATGTATATATTATGCAAAACCGATTTCCTCAAGATGGAAATCGATTATTTAGAGCGAGACAGTCGTAAGTGTGTATGCAGTTACCATCGTTTTGCGTCATTTTATTCATGTGTAGCTGATAAAAAATCCTGTAATTCACTAAGAAGTGCGCTGACCTATACATTTTCTTTTTGAATTATTACCAGGACATGTTGCTTAATACATTGAGGGAGTTTCATCAAATTCTATTATGTAGAACTTGAAATATTTCCAAGAATATGCAAATTTTGACATAAAACACTCCAGCTTCGTTGATCTAACCGAACACGTGAGCATGCTGTTTTCTACATTTACGCGTTTATAGAAGCACATATTTTGGGTTTTCTGTTCTTATTAAATGTAAGAAGTTACTTTAAATCCATTTTCCGGACTAAACGATGAATATACAGCATTTTATTAGCATTTTAGTGACCTTGGACAGGTGCAAGAAATTGTGCATTTTTCTATGTAGGGGTATGTGATACGAATGCCTATAAAATTCAAACAAGATCGCTGACCACCCATTTTTATTTTATTTTTCAATTGGTAATAACATGTAATTTCAACATACAAAATATAAATGAATTCTATTATTGGGAAAAAATTTAGGAAACTGGAGCATTCCCCCTTAAATTATGTGCTCTTGAACTTGACAACATTGTGACTTTCTTTCTATCTAGGTTCAGGTGAGCGATTAAGGACCATCATGGTCCTCTTGTAATATAATGATCAAGGAATGTGGGGTTTTATATCATACGATAAGATTCGAACTGATATTGAAATGGGATAATTCTTTCAATGCTTAAACGAAACTGACACACCACATCAAACCGATCATATAACAAATCTTGGTGACAATGCCACTGAATTTCAAAAAAATGTAATTGGAAATTTTTTATTAGTAAATGTTATCGAAAGTCATGGTCTGGTATATAACTGCGTGCGTCCAAATTGAAGAATGTTTTTGTGTGTTCCAATACTGATATGTAACCTTTAACAACTTCTCAAACACCATATATATCTACGGTCAAAACTTTCATTTTCTACAATGTTTTTCTACCTTTTTGGGGGCCTCATTTTTCGAAAGTTGCTCACTGCTGGGTCTGATTTATGTCCATAAAATTTGATTTTACAAACTTTGGGGCTAGCCTTTCTTTCGTGTACAACATATCACATTTTATGCTCGTTTCAAATATGTTCAATATTCAGAAAGAAGTCATATACAACTTCCGCTTCCGGTGATTCATGCAAACATTTTTTATTGCCGAATGCCCACGTATCCGGGAGTGTTTACAGAAACTTTGAGTGTAATTTTAATATTGACCTCTACAGAGCAACAGATAAAGGCATTCTGTTAAATTCTCTTTTATTATACCCCCAAATTCAATTTGGGGGGTATATAGGAGTCAGGTTGTCGGTCTGTCTGTCTGTCTGTCTGTCTGTCTGTCTGTCTGTCTGTCTGTTGGTCCGTCTGTTGGTTTTTTCTTTAAAAATCTTCTCCTCCTCAACCACTCAGCCGATTCTTACCAAACTTGGCAGGAATGTTCCTTAAGTGACCCTTTTCAAAACTTGTTCGTGAATTTTTGATTCGTCAAAAATTGTGGGCGTGGCAGGGCGGGGCTTATCGGACTTTGAGAAATAATTATAAAAATCTTTAAAAATCAATTATCTGGCCAATTTGAAGAAAACTTGGCAGGAATGTCCCTTGAATGACTGTTTTCAACACATGTTCATGAATTTTTGATTGGGTGAAAAATGTGGGCGTGGCAGGGCGGGGCTTATCAGACTTCGCGAAATCATTGAATAATTCTTCAAAAATCTTCTTCTCCTCAAGCACTCAGCCGATTCTTACCAAACTTGGCAGGAATGTTCCTTGGGTGACCCTTTTCAAAACTTGTTCGTGAATTTTTGATTCGTCAAAAATTGTGGGCGTGGCAGGGCGGGGCTTATCGGACTTAGAGAAATCATATGAAAAATATTTAAAAATCAATTATCTGGCCAATTTAAAGGAAACTTGGCAGGAATGTCCCTTGAGTGACTGTATTCAACACATGTTCATGAATTTTTGATTGGGTGAAAAATGTGGGCGTGGCAGGGCGGGGCTTATCAGACTTCGCGAAATCATTCAATAATTCTTCAAAAATCTTCTCCTCCTCAACCGCTTAGCCGATTCTTACCAAACTCGGCAGGAATGTTCCTTGGGTGACCCTTTTCAAAACTTGTTCGTGAATTTTTGATTCGTCAAAAATTGTGGGCGTGGCAGGGCGGGGCTTATCGGATTTAGAGAAATAATTATAAAAATCTTTAAAAATCAATTATCTGGCCAATTTGAAGCAAACTTGGCAGGAATGTCCCTTGAATGACTGTTTTCAACACATGTTCATGAATTTTTGATTGGGTGAAAAATATGGGCGTGGCAGGGCGGGGCTTATCAGACTTCGCGAAATCATTGAATAATTCTTCAAAATTCTTCTTCTCCTCAAGCACTCAGCCGATTCTTACCAAACTTGGCAGGAATGTTTCTTGGGTGACCCTTTTCAAAATTTGTTCGTGAATTTTTGATTCGTCAAAAATTGTGGGCGTGGCAGGGCGGGGCTTATCGGACTTAGAGAAATCATATGAAAAATATTTAAAAATCAATTATCTGGCCAATTTAAAGGAAACTTGGCAGGAATGTCCCTTGAGTGACTGTATTCAACATATGTTCATGAATTTTTGATTGGGTGAAAAATGTGGGCGTGGCAGGGCGGGGCTTATCAGACTTCGCGAAATCAATCAATAATTCTTCAAAAATCTTCTCCTCCTCAACCACTTAGCCGATTCTTACCAAACTTGGCAGGAATGTTCCTTGGGTGACCCTTTTCAAAACTTGTTCGTGAATTTTTGATTCGTCAAAAATTGTGGGCGTGGCAGGGCGGGGCTTATCGGACTTTGAGAAATAATTATAAAAATCTTTAAAAATCAATTATCTGGCCAATTTGAAGCAAACTTGGCAGGAATGTCCCTTGAATGACTGTTTTCAACACATGTTCATGAATTTTTGATTGGGTGAAAAAATGTGGGCGTGGCAGGGCGGGGCTTATCAGACTTCGCGAAATCATTGAACAATTCTTCAAAAATCTTCTTCTCCTCAAGCACTCAGCCGATTCTTACCAAACTTGGCAGGAATGTTCCTTGGGTGACCCTTTTCAAAACTTGTTCGTGAATTTTTGATTCGTCAAAAATTTTGGGCGTGGCAGGGCGGGGCTTATCCGACTTAGAGAAATCATATGAAAAATATTTAAAAATCAATTATCTGGCCAATTTAAAGCAAACTTGGCAGGAATGTCCCTTGAGAGACTGTTTTCAACACATGTTCATGAATTTTTGATTGGGTGAAAAATGTGGGCACAGCAGGGCGGGGCTTATCAGACTTCGCGAAATCATTGAATAATTCTTCAAAATTCTTCTTCTCCTCAAGCACTCAGCCGATTCTTACCAAACTTGGCAGGAATGTTCCTTGGGTGACCCTTTTCAAAATTTGTTCGTGAATTTTTGATTCGTCAAAAATTGTGGGCGTGGCAGGGCGGGGCTTATCGGACTTAGAGAAATCATATGAAAAATATTTAAAAATCAATTATCTGGCCAATTTAAAGCAAACTTGGCAGGAATGTCCCTTGAGTGACTGTATTCAACATATGTTCATGAATTTTTGATTGGGTGAAAAATGTGGGCGTGGCAGGGCGGGGCTTATCAGACTTCGCGAAATCAATCAATAATTCTTCAAAAATCTTCTCCTCCTCAACCACTTAGCCGATTCTTACCAAACTTGGCAGGAATGTTCCTTGGGTGACCCTTTTCAAAACTTGTTCGTGAATTTTTGATTCGTCAAAAATTGTGGGCGTGGCAGGGCGGGGCTTATCGGACTTTGAGAAATAATTATAAAAATCTTTAAAAATCAATTATCTGGCCAATTTGAAGCAAACTTGGCAGGAATGTCCCTTGAATGACTGTTTTCAACACATGTTCATGAATTTTTGATTGGGTGAAAAAATGTGGGCGTGGCAGGGCGGGGCTTATCAGACTTCGCGAAATCATTGAACAATTCTTCAAAAATCTTCTTCTCCTCAAGCACTCAGCCGATTCTTACCAAACTTGGCAGGAATGTTCATTGGGTGACCCTTTTCAAAACTTGTTCGTGAATTTTTGATTCGTCAAAAATTGTGGGCGTGGCAGGGCGGGGCTTATCCGACTTAGAGAAATCATATGAAAAATATTTAAAAATCAATTATCTGGCCAATTTAAAGCAAACTTGGCAGGAATGTCCCTTGAGTGACTGTATTCAACACATGTTCATGAATTTTTGATTGGGTGAAAAATGTGGGCACAGCAGGGCGGGGCTTATCAGACTTCGCGAAATCATTCAATAATTCTTCAAAAATCTTCTCCTCCTCAACCACTTTGCCGATTCTTACCAAACTTGGCAGGAATGTTCCTTGGGTGACCCTTTTCAAAACTTGTTCGTGAATTTTTGATTCGTCAAAAATTGTGGGCGTGGCAGGGCGGGGCTTATCGGACTTTGAGAAATAATTATAAAAATCTTTAAAAATCAATTATCTGGCCAATTTGAAGCAAACTTGGCAGGAATGTCCCTTGAAT
Organism: Fragum sueziense; assembly: GCA_963680895.1. Taxonomy (NCBI): domain Eukaryota; kingdom Metazoa; phylum Mollusca; class Bivalvia; order Cardiida; family Cardiidae; genus Fragum; species Fragum sueziense. The sequence goes on along the minus strand of OY804592.1, from coordinate 82,167,658 downwards.
GACTGTTTTCAACACATGTTCATGAATTTTTGATTGGGTGAAAAAATGTGGGCGTGGCAGGGCGGGGCTTATCAGACTTCGCGAAATCATTGAACAATTCTTCAAAAATCTTCTTCTCCTCAAGCACTCAGCCGATTCTTACCAAACTTGGCAGGAATGTTCATTGGGTGACCCTTTTCAAAACTTGTTCGTGAATTTTTGATTCGTCAAAAATTGTGGGCGTGGCAGGGCGGGGCTTATCCGACTTAGAGAAATCATATGAAAAATATTTAAAAATCAATTATCTGGCCAATTTAAAGCAAACTTGGCAGGAATGTCCCTTGAGTGACTGTATTCAACACATGTTCATGAATTTTTGATTGGGTGAAAAATGTGGGCACAGCAGGGCGGGGCTTATCAGACTTCGCGAAATCATTCAATAATTCTTCAAAAATCTTCTCCTCCTCAACCACTTTGCCGATTCTTACCAAACTTGGCAGGAATGTTCCTTGGGTGACCCTTTTCAAAACTTGTTCCAATTGAACAGCTCCCAGTTCAAATGAAATCAACTTCTCAAAATGCACAAAAACTGCGCTTTTGGGGGGTATGATCACTTTCAGTGATATTCTAGTTCCAATTCCTTATGTTGTGGGTACTCATTAGAATCGTCCCGATGATGCGATTCCAATGAGTAACCACAATAAAGGGTTTGTCAAATATTTAATGAAATATTGTATTTTGAAAAATAACCACCTTTTATCTTGAGCCCCGGGGCCTCCGTACTGTCCCGCAGTAGAGACTTCATATCTCTACTTTTCTTCAAAGACCTCGTACAGAAAAATTCAATTTGTAGTTACGAGGTTTTTGAACTTTTAAAAAAAGATCGAGACTTTGTTTCAGAAAATAGTGATATAAGCTTATGAGAAGAAATTATTTTCTTATTTTTTAATGCGAAACATTTGGGAATGTTTACTACACAGAACCATTCGAATATGTGGCCATTTGGACACTTTTTTGTGTCTTTGAGTTTATTTGTTAAGATTTTTAAAGTTATCTTCTACAACAATGTGAGCTGATTACCAAAACATCGTTGTAAAACCATACCTGATTTGACATATATATATATATGCAATAAACTAAACCAGTTTGCGTTTCAATCGTTTGGTAAAGTTTTGAATACTTTGTGAAGAAAGTATAAAGCTAAGTGTAGAATTTGAACCCAGTCCATATAATATAAGTTACTCGCGTTATTTTTAGTTTGAAGGTATGAACTCATCCTCGGAAACCCAGCGGTCAAAGCTACAAGGGACAGTTTAGATAGCATGAACCCATTACCACACATTGACGCTTTTTGGCGCCCCTCAAAGGAACGGTTTGAGAAAACATTGTGAAAATGAAGGGATTGCTTGTCACAAGCAATTTCCTCATTTTCCGCAATGATTTATACCCCAAAAGACAAAAATATTTACTTGAAATTCTTGGCTTCAACACCTTTGAATTTTGACCAGCCTAAAATGTTGCCGTCTGGTAATGGCTTAAAGCAACATAACTAATCCTATGTTATTAAGTAGATACATAGGCGTATACAAGATTCAAAAGTCATCACAGAGAGAGGTTTTCACGCTTGTCAGCCTTTGCAGTCTGAGAACGATCTATACTAGTCGCACTTTTTTGGACGGTCCCTCTTTTTAGATGATACATGGCCTAGTTTTTCTATAACAAACCATTTTGAATATCTATGTATTGTCGGCAAACATAAATTTAAGATATGACACCATGTTGTGAAAAGGAAGTAATTTATCGTCGGTTACCTTCGATAATGGTTACTATAATTTGAATAAGCTGTATTACGGGCATTTACCGACGATATGGAGAAGAGGTTTCAGCAAATGATATTGGTCCATAATAGTAAAACACCTCCCACTTATCCAAATGCCCAGTCGCTTTTAAACCACCGAATTCTAATATATTTTCTTTGCATTTATTCTATACCCAATACGTTTGAATTATCATCAGTAAGGCCTACTAACTTACCAGGGTTTTTTTTCAAAAGCAGCAAAACATTCGCATCAAAAATGTTTGTTGAACAATCCTAAAATTACGGAATTTAGTCCCGATTTTCTAAATATAGCATCATAAATCTTCGGGACCACGCACGACAGTATCGCAATATACCTATCCACTGACCACATGGAAAAGATTGCAGAAAACCAGTCGGAGTGGCGCTCCATAAAGCCTGCAGTTTGAAAGTTTGAAGACACCAAGAGGACATGTGACAGAGAAGCAACTACCCTGGCCATACAAACGCGACATGATTCCGTGCACCCACTCAAACATAATGTTTTGTGCGAGAAGTGGACTTACATTTTTCTATATTGATCTGGGGTTCGGTTACAATTCCTTCCTACACTTACCACATAAAGTAACGCAACACTCATTCAAAATCTAATATCTTAAGGCACATATATAAATTTCAGGATGTTTTCGTTTTAACATCATCTTTAATATTTCATCCAACGATGAACGAAAGATCATAGTAATGCGAAGACATTTACGGACAAAAATTTCAACAAAAAGACACCTGGTGTAAATTCAAAAGTCACAAACAATTTCATGGTATCAACAATCCCTTGTGTTCATCAACAATTGACATCCTCGTAGCATTGACACCATTCGAAGCAGTTAAATGTTTTAGAAAGTTGGTTCATTAATTCCGAAGGGTTGTTCGTTCGCAAAACAGGTTTGTTGGAGGATTAATTACGACTATCAAGAACCCGCCTATTTCCCAGAAGTGTTCGACATGTCCTGAATTATAGACAGTAGCATTTTTTTAGCTGCACAAACGTACTCTTAATAGCAGCAGTGCGTACAGTAGCGCCATTCTGTTACAACTTGTTATTGCCTCCTCGAAAATGATATGAGGGACAACAGGGTGCATCACATTGTCAAGCTACATACGAGTATCGGCTTTGACATTTTATCAAAATCACAAGTCTTGTCTTTACAAATTCAGTAATCCCTGCCCATAGATAAATTGATTAATCATCATATCGATCAACATCTTGCTCGATTACGCAAACACCATAGCCACGTACATTTGGACGACTCAAAACTTTACGACCACTATTGAGCTTAAAGTTTTCAATCAACCGAGAAGGGAACACACACACGTTTGTCCCAGTCCGCCTGTTTGGGCGTTAGGGTGAGTCACATGACCCTATGTGGACCTCTGAAACAAAGATCTGTAGAATTTTTTACAGGATCAGACCGTCTTCGGATGGATAAATTGTATTTAATAGCGAAAGTTATATCAAAATTTAGGTACCAACAGATATCAAACTATTTGCTATTGGTTGAATCATTCATTTGTGATGGCTTACCCATGCCCCACAATGTTCATTTATGTAGAATCCGCTATTATTAGGAATCTGTTCGTATTGTTAGGACTCTTTGGCTAATATCCTACCGGCTTATTTAAGCTGGTCGACTCGATTATCTTGATCGATCCAGCACACGTGCGTTTTCTATAAAAAGGTACCACAGCATTGAAATTGAAGAAAATGTTGGCGCCAAGCTTTTGGGTTCCTGCATATGGACAATTTAAGAAGGCAACATTCAAGTGATCTGTTGACGGCTGTTTTCCGGAAGTTATGGTATGCTGATTAGTGCTAACAGTTACAATCTTCTGTGTTTTTACTGTGTAACTGACGATAAACTACCATTCAAACAATATTTATGCATTGTTTTTTTCACTTGCAAGACGTTAGGACGTGTTTAACGTGAATTGATAAAGGGGCGTAATTCTGGCATGTTTGTTGGAATTTTTAAACATTTCAGCAAAAATAAAAACCATAAACCTTCCTCGCGACCATTTTAGATTATGGTTTGTTTAAAACAGAAATATTGAATTTTGAAAATGTTGCGTTACTTTATGTGGTAAGTGTATTTCTTGTAATGGAGCAGGTGCTGGAGTGATTCAAACTACTGATACTTGAATTATCCGTTGGAAGAAAAAAAAAAGAAAACAATTCTTGTGAGGCCCATAGGAACAGGATGGGTAGGAAGGCTAAGCCTCTCCCCCCCCCCCCCCCCCCCCCGCAAAAAAGTTGGCAAAAATGCCAAATTTTCCTCTTTTTACACTGAAATTTTAGAGAAAATCCAATTTAGTCCCCCGATATTAAGACACAGGGGCTTCAGTTCCTCCAATACAAAATTCTTCCTACGGGCATGCTTGTTGATACTTTTAACAGAATTTGTGACATGGAATTTGTTTTTATCCATGGGATTTACTTCTGATAAGATAGGTTGGTATTCAAGAATTTATTCAAGAAAAAAATTAATGTGTTTTTCACTTATTTGTCTTGCTCCAAAAAGCAAGAGGGCGGACTCATAGCCACAAACGAATACCCATCCACTGCAGAGACATGACCGGGATTTGCCATTATCTGCCTCTATGTAAATACTTCCCCCAGGCATCAAATTGATGCCGGTTCTACCCCCTTGACGTCTGACCGCATCATCAAGTTTGTGGCTACGATATCGCAGCTAATCCGCGACATACGCACACGCAATCAACATGGTTACGACAATTAGAAGTCGTTGTCGTCTTCATAAGATGACAAGGACGTATGGTATGATATGTGACCCGTCACGCTAGAAGGGACCTTATGGGTTTTGAAGGGACCTTATGGGTTTTGTGAAAAATATCGACCCTTGTTGACTCAGTCTGCGCAGTCCGCACAGCCAGACTAGGGCCGATATTTTTCACTTTTATGTACTTTTCTGAATCTGGAATGTTTTTTTTTTGTTTTTTTGTTGTTTTTTTTTTAAATCTTACTATATAGTCTACCTACCAATTCTGAAAAAGTGGCTAGAAAACATTTTCGTAGGCATTTTTTGAACATGGAGTTTTGATGTATTATTTGCAAAGTATAAGGCTTGCCTGATTTGCTTAGACCGGTAGTCGCCTCCAGTCGGCCGTATTAAGGTCACAAAACAAGGTCAAAGGTCATTGGGTGCAAAATTCACATAAGCCCCCTTTAAATGCGTATAACTCTGTCAATTATATGTCTAAATGCACGGAAACGGGTTTAAATGAAAGCCCAATAAATTGTCTTGCATATAAAATATAGTTAATGATACTTTTCTCATTTGCACATTCATTAATATTTGGCAAAATGTAAAACATGGCAAAAAATGTGCAAAATTTGAACGCAATGTAAATGGAAATCATGCTGCATGTGAAAAATTATTGCGATTTCAAATACACAAACACGTTCAAAAATGTCTATAAACCCTTAGCAAACATTTAAAATCAAGTTTGATGGTAAAAAGTCACCATTTCTATATGCAGGTACAGCTCGAAGTCAGCTTGGGTCAAGATTTGTAACGATCATTGCTTTTACACAGTGTACACGGCATTTCAACAGTATTGATGGAACTTAAATGATATAATTTCTTTTGTCTGGATATTGACTCTAAATAGATCATATTAGTATATACCTGCAAAAATAACATTTAAAACAATGACTTTCACGGTGTAAATGTTAAAAAAGTGAGTAAGAGTTACCCCACCCACTCAAATAACCTAGGAATTTGGTACAGTTTACTTTGGCGACCAAAACATTACAAGTAATGTAATGAATAAACATTTAACAATCTAGAACAATTTGTCTTTTGTATAAAAAAGAAAAAAAACTCACTTGTTCGGAAATGGTTGACATTGTTTCACGAAGAATACATAGGCCTATGCCCACTATGCCTCCCCACCTATAAATTCTGATGTGTTACTGTACATTAAAAAGCCTCAGATTGGAAAGACTGGATGCATAACTAAAATCCATTAGACAAAGAAAAGCTTATTCAATAAATAAAAAAAGATGATTGGCATAGTAACTTGTTACGTTCAGGCCCGTAGGAACAGGGGGCTCGGAGGCTTTGCCCCCCCCCAAATGGCCAAAAATGCCGATTTTTCCTTAGTTTACGCGAAATTTTAGAGAAAATCAAATTTAGCCCCCCCCCCCCCCCCCCCCAATATTCAGAAACAAGGGATTCAGCAGTCCCAATATAGAATTGCTTCCTACGGTCCTGACATGTACATGCATTGCAGAAGTAGCAAAAATGACATTTTCTTTTTATTGAAAATCGACTCTTGGTCAAACCAAAAGATATTTTTTGTTTTCATAAGAACTGAAAAAGTAAGTCAATTTCATCGATGCGATATGCCATTAACTTGTACCTTCATATTTTTTGCTTAACTTCAGAGCGTGTTTATAGATTTAAAGAACAGAGTGGGATCAAACACCAAAATTCCAAAATATGCAAGAGAGATCTTCAATATTTTAGGCATGTTTCAGCTAAAAGCAGTAGAAAAATGATATATTTTATGAAATCAGTACTGTTAATGATGCATTAAAGCAACATCCGGTATTCAATTCTTTCTAGCACTGTGCTATCTTGAAACAGTAGAACCGGACACAGGGGAGAAAAATATAGAAACTGATGGATTTTTCTCAATAAGTGTTTTTTAACAAAATTAATTTTGATTGCTTGGTCAAAATTTAGATTCAAAACAGCTTTAAAGATGGTGGGCCCAGGACAATTCTTGTACTAGAAAGTCCCACAATTCAATGACCTAGTTTGATAAGATTCGAGTGGCTAGAACCTTTGTTCAATCATCCTTCCATAGGCCTACACATTTCACAAGTGAAGAAAACTTTTAAGGGCAAGCCAGACAATCGTTCTTTTATGACCCAGGCACATCCGATAGCTGTATCCACTATGAACCATTCTTTTAAAAGCAATATAGTCTGTTTCTACGGACAATTGACAGAGAGTACGTCCACAAGAACCATTGGAATTATTTCCAAAATGTGTTCAAGAGCAATTTTCTGTAGTTTATGGCGAGTCCTCTTCTTTTTGCTACCACCAAACACTGGCTAACTAGATGGGAAAATAGTATTGTATGGAGTTCGAAGAAGTCTAAGTGGAAAAACAAAAACGTTTTAATACAAATATCTGGTTCTGTCTGTGCGAGGCTCAAAGCGTTTTGATCCCCCATTAACACACAATGGCAGAATCACGGTACAGATTGGAGACTAGGCTCCCCAACTAGCACCTTCACGGTGCTCTGTGTTATCAGTCCCACATCTCAGTCGGTATCAGTCTATGTACATGTAGAACTTAGTGTGTAGCCTGGGTCTAGTCATCGGTATACAATGTGAAGAATATGATTCAAAGACATTGATATATGTAAAATTGTGGTACCTGTGAACAGGAATAGAGAAACAGCAAGACATTGTTATACTAGAATCCAGGCTAAGTTGCATGGTGCACAGCATTATCTCGAGAGAATACCCAGAGTTAACTTTAAAGATTTTTGAGATCAAGAAACAAAACTGCCATGCGATTCTAGACTTTTATCGTACTCCAACCCTTTCAAAAAAGAGGTCTCACCGAAAGCGCTGTCAAATCTGGCAGATGATTAAGGTATTCCACCCGTTATTAGATACCAAACACTTTGTGTAATTTTTCCTCCATCTTCAGCATGTCCCGTTACAGTGCAAGTCAATACCTTGTCAATTACCGTTGCCACTGGTGACGCCGAAGATGCATGATATATTTCGCATCTATTGACGTATGAAATATATCATAATAGTTATGCGACGTAAATAGTTATCCAAGAATAACTGATATGATCAAGCCTTCATCTTTTTGACCTTCTGAAACAATACCTGTTGTTGAGTCTAGCAGTTAATGGAATAGAAGAGCACGCCCACTTCTTAAGTTCTTTCCCATGGGTGCATTCTCAAAAATATTTGTAATAACGTCTCTGATCCTACGAAAATACGTCCAGGTTTTGTGACCTTAAACTTCACAAATGGATGTGTATGCTGAGAATCTCTTGCATCGACAAATGTTAAGATTTCCAAGCAAATGGACTTCGAGTTGTGGTAATAATATAGGATTAAGGTATAATTTTTAAATGAAAGAACTCGATTTCTGCACAATTGAAATCCAAAAGCCATTTTATTTTACTTTTATTTATTTCGGCATTCACAAATACTGACCAATCAAGGAAACAACAACACGATCCTGTTCGATTTTCTGAATTAAATCGCATGATCTGAGTTATGATGCAAAAAAAATGTCTGAGGTTTTTAACATACGGATTCACTTTTTTCGTATGTTTTATGATAAGGCACAACAATACTCGTATACAAATGAAAGATACACATTTGATTACAACGAAAATTATAATTGAATGAAGAGTTTTTAGTTATGTCATAAGTTAGTCAATGCCCAGAGGCTTGTCAGGTATATTGTCGTCAGCATACTAAAAATCAACCCCAGGTTCATAGATTTTCCTTATTTATGTACAAAGAGTTCCTTTGTGCCAACTCCACAACCCATTAGTTTTTAATTAAAATGGTAAGGATTGTGCAGGATGGATTAGCTGGCGATCGTTGTGTCTTTATATTTTAATATTAACCAGTAACAAAATGTAACGTTTTATTAAAGATCGAGTGATTTGCATAATTAGAGACACATACAGAATCATATTTAGTTTAATTTCTAAAACAATTTAAAGGGACATTTCATTCCAATTTCAATTTTTTAAAGTATGTCTTGATGCCAAGATTGGTTATTCTAATGAGTATAAAATACTATTAGTTTTTTTTATGTTGTTGCCAATAAGCGAGAAACACGCATTTAAAGTTGAGACATAATCGATAAATTGCATATAAATCCGAACTGTTGTCCACAACAATTCGTTCAATTTTAACACAAAAATATAAATTTCTCGTAAACGGCGCAATATTTTGGCTTGACATTTTCAGAATTCCCATAAGGAAATGTGCTCTTTCAGATAAATATAAAAGTAAAATATGACAAAAAATTCTGAAATGCCACTTTAAAGAGTATTGGTAACAAAATCAGATAGACCCAAAGACTGAATCTCCTGTTGTCTCTAATGGAAGCATGTACATATCTAAGTACATTTTTATACATGTATATATAACTTCATGGGCACTTAAGATCTTCATATCGCATACCATAATCGCATATCAGAACTGCAGTCAGACTTATGATTGTGATAAAAAAATCCATAGAATGGAATGATCCGTTCCTAATTACATTTTATTTACATGTTCGAATGTTCTCGTAAGGCTACCAGATGTAATCACCCAAATTGCAATAATGGAATTAAACGCCCGGTTTACAAAGTGTACACCATTAATGAACAAAACATGTTGAAACATAAATACTTACCTTCAATGTCGTATGATCGTATACCTCACGATAAATGACCTGGTAGAGCATCCAGCCTATTGGCTAGGGCTGCTCTGCCAGGTCTATTATCGCGGGCTATAAGATAGTGAAATGACTACTTTCAGCTGCTGATTATGCTTAATTTCTGTTTTACTTTGAGTCTTTATTTATTTAATTGCACTTTTAATGACTATGTTTTCGTCAAAAGAGGCAAAGATTTGACTAAGTGATGTTGATATAAGCTATATATAGTTCTAATGTTGTTTTACTAGAGCAATGTTTTTGCCCCTAAAATTCTTATTATGTTTTAGGAAAATGCATCGAAAGCTATAAAAATTCATGAAAATATTATTTTTAAACAAGACTTTCCAATAAAACATCGTAAAAATATCGTAGAATATCATTTATGTGAAGTTCGTATTGCTACACCAATGTTTGTGTTTTTTGTATTTTTTGGAAAATTTACCCCACCCACTTTTAGCTATGGCTACAGGGGTAAGCCAAAGACTAATTCTGTAAGCAAATATGTTTCAGTAAACAACAGATGTCTAGGCAATTTTTAAGTATAATGTCATTCATCCAAAAACACCGTTTGTATTTTTTAGGATTTTTTTTTACTTTTCGAAAAAACTTATTTTTGTGATTCTTTGGCCATTTTTTGTTATATTTATCAAAAATTACAAGAACACAAATTCGTAAAGTTGCATATTGATGTTTTAAGTGACGGTACAAATAGTTAGCTTTATTTAGGTACCAAAATAATTGTTTTAGCTTAATAAATGTGTAAGTTATGAGGTATTTTAGGGGGCATGTCTGAAAAATGTACCGAATGACCTTTGACCTAGTTTATTTCAACCAATATCGCCTGCTAGAGGCGACTACCGGGCAAGCCGTACGTACCATGCCTTGAAGATATCATCGGGCATGGTAGTCGCCCATGTTCAGAGAATGCCTACGAAAGTCACATTTTTTGACTTTGTAGGCAGACTAATATGTTCATTTTTCACATATGGGATCTGGTTGACTTGTGCTGAGTCTGACAAGTTTGTCAAAATTTGGATGTTTGGAGTTCGGATAAGCTTCATTTTAGTTTGACTGGTCACATATAGGCCTATACAAACTAGCCAACGTTCTACAGACAACGAGGACCTAGATCTGTACAGTAAAATTACTTTAGATCTAATAAATATACTGAGTAAAAATGAAAACTTTACACCTACATTGCTTGTCATATTTCTTCTAAATACAACAAGTAGGCCTAAATAAATCAAATGAATGTGCTTCGCATTGTTCATTGACTTGGTTTGCCAAACACTAAACGTTTTGTTGATCTTAATCACAGGGATGAATCAAAGTACTGACAGTACTGTTTGGAAGCAAATTTTTCAAAAATGTAGGCCTGTCCAGGCCCCAGTTTCTCAAAAAAAAACTTAAGTATATTCTCATGAGAACATGCTCAACATCAAAGGGATACTCTCCAACGTTGAAGGGTATTCCATTGAAGTTCACGTGGATTTCATGCAATTTGAGCACTGTGCTCAGATTTGAGAACATACTTAAGTTTTTTTGAGAAACCGGGGCCAGAAATAGAGTAGTTTGATTAGGTACTTTGATTATCCATTTGAATACCTTGAATACTTTGATTCGTAGAGTATTTTGATTAAGTACTTTGATTATCCAGAATACCTTGCATACTTTGATTTCATGATGGAGTTGTATTTATTTTTAGAACAACTTCATGCATATTAATCGTTTGTGTAAGCTGAATATATTTCATAGTTCAGTAAACTTGACTGACCCATTTACAAGGAAGGCCATTGGACTAATTCTTTGAACCATAATAAAGCAAATTACTACGTGGATCTTTTCATCTCTAAGAGACATGATTAATTGAATGTTTCATTTTCAGTCACACAATTCAATATCTACACATAACTTCAGACTTACATATTGAATATTCGAATGACTGTTACCTCATTAATCTTTGCTTTTGATAGAACTATTTATAGTGAGGAAGACCAGAAGATGTTGTGTGGTATGCAGAGAATGGTAAAGTGCAGAGACGCATGGCTGCTAAGAGAAGCAAATTTGGAAAATTTGCTTCCAAAAACGGATCCTTTAAGTGTGACAGGGGTCCGTTTTTTTAGGTGTACAATTTTAACAGAATTTTACAAAATTTAAACCCTCAAAAATCCGGGCAGATGAACTTAACCCATGTCAGACTTTACGGAATGGTAGTCTGACAAGTTATCAGTCAGAAAATGTAAAGAAGCTTGCATAACATTGTTTGAGCTTTTAAAAAATGATGTTTGAAAAGCAGAATTTTCATTATGTTGCAAAGCATGAAAAGTTTACAATGCAATCTCCATAGGAAATTGAAATCGCTATTGCATGAACATCTGGGAAAAATCCTTGTCGAAAAAAGAGTTCAAAAATCCCCGGTAAAGCCTGCATGATGTTTTAAAAAATCAATCGAAAACCGTGATAAATTTGTGAATATCAAACATTTTAAATTCCCTATTTGTTTATGTAAAAGGGAGGTAATTCACAAAATTGACAGATTAGACCTTTATTTTAGAGCTTGCTACTAGTGATAAGAAAGATTTTTTGTGTTTTTTTGGCAACCCAGTACGGCAAATTCCAAAAAATAATGAATCATTTCCTGCGCATGTGCATATGTGACATTAGATGTAATTAGGTCTAAACGCATTAAGGGCCGTAACTCTGACATTAAAGGACACAAGGCAATGAGATTTTGACAAAACGATTGCTGAAAGCCTGGGAAATAACGTCAAAATATATTTCAGGCTTTTTGTTCGATAGTTTTCCAGAAACAAGAAATCTTGAAGTGTAAAGTTTTCATTTTTGTTCAGTATATAAAATCATATCAAAATTAACACTTACGAAGTAGATGTAGGCCTATAACCATATTAAAACCTCATGAATTCACGTAAACATGTAAATATGTGTAAATTTTTAAACACAACTTGTCGATTTTAAGATCCATTCTGAAATGTGTACCTATTATTGCGAGAAATGTAGCAACTTGGGCCTCTGTCGCTCGACTGACAGCAAACAAAACGAAACCGGTGTGTTATGAAGCTTAGAAAAGTGTACAGACTGACACCAATGATCCATATTTCTAGACGGTTATTTATTTAACATCCAAATGAACCATTATTAGGCCCGTTTAAAAATGCTTTGGAAAATGGCGACAGAAAGTTTTAAATAAATAACACATCGTCGCTTTTCAACAAATATCTCGTAAATTGCAGTTTGGTTAAGTTGCAGTTGCGAGATTTTTGTTGAAAAGCATCGTGATAATGTAATTGAGCCGTTACGCTATAAAGGGATCTTCTAGGAAGTCCGTATCTCAATTTCGATAGACAAATCAGACATAACAGGCTTCAACCACATGTCCTATTTGGAAAGTGGACATAAGGTAAAATAAGGTAGCAATATAACCCCAGAAAGTTACCTCGGGTACTTTTCACACTTCACAGAAGATCCCATATGTCTTGTCGGGTCACGCATCATAGACGGCATATTGTTGTACGGGCGTTCGTCTGTCTATACATAAGTACTGTATCTTACTATAGACCATTTGTTACATGAACATTTTTAATTGTACATATATGTTCGCTATATCTATATTTTCTATTCTAAATAGAGTTTATGTTTCCTCCATTTTCTGCAAATATCGCCAATGAATCTGAGCTAAACTTTATATATCGGAAAAAACTTACATTTCATAGAAAACCGCCCTTTTGATCTTTGTTTTAAGGTAGTATACTCGTAATGTAGCCATTTTGGATTTCATGCGACGTCGGAATTTTTCGGGTGATGTAAACTGTCGGAGGTATCGGATCTATAACGATGACTTACGAAGAGGAAGAATTCCAGTCTGCTGCCGAATTTCCACGACGTCACCCGACAAATACCAACACCATGTCAAAAAAAAAAAAACGAACAAAATTGACACCAAATATAGAGTATTCCTTTTTAAACGATGTATTGGTAAAAACTCAAAGGAGATGCAGACGACTGAATTATTTGTAATCAAAAAGACTATAAAATATTCAAATTAAAAAATAGGCTATAATTAATGATAAAGAGAAAATAAGAAAATACTTGTTACAAGCCATTTACTTCCTTTCTCTCATTGTTTTCAACAACTGAAAGCCTTTTGAGGATAAGGTCCAAAGATGAATCGTCGTCAAAACATAGGTGAGCTGAACCCGAATTCGAACGAGGTCGTTTGAAAAATATGTCTTGGTTTCCCCCAAATGTAAACAAGAGATGTTTGTAAAACATATATGCCCCCTCAAGGGCCTACATTTGATGTAGGTCAAAGTCCAAGGTCAAGTTAACAAGGTCCAAGGTCATGGTCAAATATGAAAGGTCTTGGTAGGAGGTGTCTATGTGTGAAATATTAAAGCTGTATATGTAAAAGTAAAATGAAACATAGGCCAGGTTAAAGTTTTTAAAAGTAGGCCAAATGCCATGGTCAAGGTCATGGTAAAATGTGAAAGGTCTTGGTTCGAGGTGTCCATTTGTGAAATATCAATGCTGTAGGTGTAAAAGGACATGATATATATGCCTGGTTTCAGTCGTTTTAAAAGTAGGTCAAACTCCAATGTCAAGGTTGCAATATTCAAGGTCATGGTCAAATGTGAAAGGTCTTGGTAGGAGGTGTCTATGTGTGAAATATCAAAGCTGTAGGTGTAATAGGACATAAGATAAAGGCTAGGTTAGATATTTCTAAAAGTAGGTCAAACTCCAAGGTCAAGGTCCAAGGTCATGGTCAAAGTGAAATATCTTGGTTGGAAGTGACCATGTGTGAAATATCAAGGCTGTATATGTAAAATGACATGAAATATAGGCCAGGTTAATGTATTATAAAAGTAGGTCAAACACCAAGGTCAAGGTTACCAGGTCCAAGGTCATGGTCAAATGTGAAAGGTCTTGGTCGTAGGTGTCCATGTGTCAAATATCAAGGCTGTATGTGTAAAAGGACATGATATATCGGCTAGGTTAAAGTTCTTTTTAAAGTAGGTCAAAGTCCAAGGTCAAGGTCACAAGGTCCAAGGTCATGGTCAAATGTGAAAGGTCTTGGTAAGATGTGTCCATGTGTGAAATACCAAGGCTGTATGTGTAATAGCACATAAGATATAGGCCCAGTTTATTTTTTTTAAAAGTAGGTCAAACTCCAAGGTCAAGGCCACATGGTCCAAGGTCATAGTCGTATGTGATAGGTCTAAGTCTGAGGTTTCCATGTGTCAAATATCAAGGCTGTATGTGTAAATGGACATGATATATCGGCCAGGTTAAAGTTTTTTAAAAGTAGGTCAAACTCCAAGGTCAAGGTCACAAAGTCCAAGCTCATGGTCAATTGTGAAAGGTCTTGGTAAGATGTGTCCATGTGTGAAATATCAAGGCTGTATTTGTAAAAGGTCATGAGATATATGCCGGGTTTATTTTTTTTTAAAGTAGGTCAAACTCCAAGGTCAATGTCACAAGGTCCAAGGTCATGGTTAAATGTGAACGATGTTGATAGGAGGTATCTTTGTGTGAGATATCAAGGCTGTATGTGTAAAAGGACACGAGATATAGGCAAGGTTAAGAATTAAGTATAAAAATCAACAAAGGGCAATAACTCCAAGAATTTGATTGGCAGAGTTACAGTCCTTGTGCACTGCACCTCTCCATAATGATATCTATTCACCTGTAAAGTTTCATGATTCTACCTTACATATTTTTTGAGTAGTGCTCCGGACAAGAATCAAGTTATAAAATCAACAAAGGGCAATAACTCACAAAATTTGATCGGCAGAGTTACGGTTCTTGTGCACTGCACCTCTCCATAATGAGATCTATCCACCTGTAAAGTTTCATGATTCTACCTTACATACTTTCTGAGTTATGCACTGGACAATAATAAAGTTTGAAAATCAACAAAGGGCAATAACCCAAAAAATATGATCAGCAGAGTTACGGTTCTTGTGCACTGCACCTCTCCATAATGAGATCTATCCACCTGTAAAGTTTCATGATTCTACCTAACATAGTTTTTGAGTTATGCTCCGGACAAGAATCAAGTTATAAAATCAACAAAGGGCAATAACTCAAAAAATTTGATCAGCAGAGTTACGGTTCTTGTGCACTGCACCTCTCCATAATGAGATCTATCCACCTGTAAAGTTTCATGATTGTACCTTACATACTTTTTGAGTTATGCTCCGGACAAGAATCAAGTTATAAAATCAACAAAGGGCAATAACTCAAAAAATTTGATCGGCAGAGTTACGGTTCCTGTGCACTGCACCTCTCCATAATGAGATCTATCCACCTATGAAGTTTCATGACTCTACCTTTAATACTTTTCGAGTTATGCTCCGGACAAGTTTTGGTCTACGGACAGACCGACCGACCGACCGACCGACCGACCGACCGACCTTCCGACCGACCGACCGACCGACCGACCGACCGACCGACACTTGCAAAACAATATACCCCCATTTTCTTCGAAAGGGGGCATAATTATCTAGTCATTCAATATCGCCAAATCTTGAATTTCGCGCTCGATTGAACACCCTTTTATCATTTTCAAACTCATCTCCACTTTACATAATATTAAGATGAGGTTGCAAATTTTGGCAATTCTTATTGCTATCGTCTAATTTACTCACTTAACTACAGATGGTAAAAGGCATTGAATATCGCTGGGAAAAGACAAAAATGCTTTCTCGATTACACGATATTTCACAAAGTCGGTTATTTTCTCATGATCATAATATGGCCTCTTTGATTAAAGATTGATTATGTAAAGAATTTAAAGTATTTTGCACTCTGTTTAATCCTTTTACATCTGCTGACCTCATATGATATTTTTAAATCAGATCTTAGAAGGCAATTCTGTTATTGAGTCGAGATTTGGAAAAAAGCCCCTAACTCTTTCCCAAACGACAAAATTTAAGAGTGTATAATGTGAAATCTGCAGCACACGACAAATTGGATGTTTTCATGGTAAACTTTGTTATTGAAATGGTACAGAAAATATTGTTCAGAGAATGCACTCGTAAAAGATCCGACAATAGTTTTACACTTGGTATATCTACTCATAAATGCTCGACCAACAGTCTTACACTTAGTGGTCGTTGATGCTCGGACAATGGTTTTGTAGTAGGCCTACTCAACACAGTCGTTAAACAGTACAATAAGTAGGAAAATATGCATTATTTCACTAGAAATGCAAGGAATAGTAATTAAGGCCGACTTTGGCATTTGAGACAAACAAGGACCCAGATCATCCTGCATGTACACGGATCCAGATCAGCCCGATAACGATCCATGTTAATCTCTATAGCCCGTGACCAAACATCTAGAATATAGCAGCATGTATCCTGATTAAAGAATAATGAGTTACAAATTGAATGGAGATCGATTTTATCTAGTCAACTGTGACGTAATTTCGGACAAACAATAGTATCTCGTTGGTGCTGTTATAAAATCTCGTAGCTACGACTTGATTCAAGCCGTAGTTACGAGATTTTATAACAACACCGACGGTTTATCAAGACATAATGTAGAACGCTGTCTATTGTTAGCATAAAATTCTTTACTATTGGATCCCATACATTTTTCCCAGATGTAGGTTGAATTTATACATGTATAAAATACATGCGCCCTTCGTGATAATTATATTTTTCGAAAACACGAAAATGAATGTTGGTTTCCTCAAAATACAATATTCAAATTTTATATCTCGGTCGTAGTCAACTGATATTTGATCTTCAAAGCGTGACTTAGTAGAGTAACATATCCCATCAACAAACAAAATGCAGAAAAGATGAAAGTCATCATCTATCGTATCGTCTCCTCATTGACTTACCCTTTCCCAAACAAAACGCCGTTCTGGTGTGCTTAACCCATTACATGTACCACACTTTGACTCTTTTTTTTTGACTCCCCAAAATATAAAGGCTTTTGAAAACTTTGTGGAAAATGAAGAAATTGATTTTGACAACAAAATGTTTAATTTGAAATTGTCGTCTGCAGCATTTTTTTTTTAGTTTGGACCAGTCTAAAGTCTCTCTTACAACCCGTCGTGCGTCTTTATAAATCGTGCGTTTTAAAAATCTTAAAAGACGCACGACGAGTTGTAGGCTAAGAGAGGCTTAGAAAATGTACATTCAAAGCAGGTCAAATGTATGAATCTTTTTCGAGAGTATGCTTTCTTTGTGAATTTTCTGGAATTTCTGTATGATTTTCCCTGTGTCACACGCACGTCTGTCGAACTTACTCTGTACTTCTGTCTCGCGTGCTCCTGACGTTTTAAAAGACGCAGAATGGTCGTAGCAAAAAATCATAGCCTTACTTATAACCCGTCTTTATGCGTTTTTATGAATCGAACGTCTTCGGAGATTTTTAAAACGTATGATTTATAAGGACGCAAGACGGGTTGTAAAACCTCTCTTACAACCGGTCGTACGTGCAGTCTGCGTCTAAAACGTAGGCATAGTCTTGCGATGCATGTACGTGCAACGTTCGATTTTGGTGGACGCAACCACGCCACAGACTGCAAGCGGCAAAGAATCGACTGGGCAATTACAACCCGTCGTGCGTCTTTATAAATCGTGCGTCTTCGGAGATTTCTAAAATGTACTATTTATAAAGACGCACGACGGTTGTAAGAGAGGCTAAAGAATTGTCCGGTCCATTCACAAAAAATTTGAAATTGTCGTCTGCAACATCGTTTAAGGTTTACAGACCCTCAAAAATTCACCACTTTCTAGCCATACGAAAGGCATCAAATTACACAGAGTTCAAATATGTTGATTCACCGTGCCAGATTTCAAGATCATGCTTCAAGAAGAAAATAATTTACAAATATTATTTTACTCTTTATTCATATACAAGGGAGGTAATTTAAAAAAAAAAGTCAAATATTTCCTTAATTATGCATTAATTAAAAAATTTAAACCGTTCAAAATGCTTATATTTGTATTTGGAATGGAAATGTAACACAGGTTAGGAATTACTGGCACTTTTAAAATTTCGCATCTGGGTCTTTGGTGCTTTTGAGGGTTCGGATACCTTAATTTGGACCAGTCTTAAACCTCTCTTACAACCCGTCATGCGTCTTTATAAATCGTGCGTTTTAAAAAACTTCGAAGACGCACGATTTGTAAAGACGCACGACGAGTTGTAAGAGAGGCTTTGTATGTAAATCGTACGTCTGGTATTGTTGTTAAGTCTCCTTAGTGACAGTATATCACGAGGCTCTACTGACCCGTGTCGATCTGCATCCGACATTTTCCATTTCTGGATTGTTCAAATTAAGACGCTTCTACAGACTGGTCATAATTATTTTCTTTCAAAGCTTGGTTTTTTCTTTTTGTGACGCCAAAACCAGGAATAAATGGCTTATCTTATTCTGAACTGCAAGTTTGTAATGGTATATTGCATAAGGGGTGATGGTGTGGCCCTCTTCACCAATTCACCTGACACGTGTTTATACCTTTTCGTCCTGGAAGTCGAGTTTGTGAGCAAAACAGTTACACACATAGGCGGGGGCCAGTGGGGCCTACCATGCACTCCCTAGACTTTTTGCCACTGGTGCCAAATTGTTCCTTAGGTCCTACTTGTTGAAAATCAGAGGTGCCCCCAAGAAAAAACTCATCCCCGCTTTATGAAACAGCACCGTTTCCATGGCAACCCTTATGCGCTTTTGAGAAAATGATAGTAGTTGAAAAAACATCAATATCTCTGCTTACAGATATAGTAGATCAGTACTTTTGGTATCAAAATGAAGCTTAGACATTGCTCTTGAATTTGATATGTACATATGCAAATTAAATAATGCATATGCATGATTTTTAAGATTTAATAAAAAAAAAAATGATGAAATTTTCGTCGTTTTTTTTTTTTTTAAATATGATACAAAAATAAGCTATTACTCACCTAGTTTGTTGGTTACATTAACAATTTTGGTATCAAATTGAAGCCTAGACATCCCTCCTTAATATACATCAGTCAAATAAGATATTTTTGCTTGTATGATTTTTAGTGATTTTTTTTTAATATTACCGAAAAATTCGCATATTTATGAATATTGATATATGTAGTTCTTTCAAGCCTTATAGAAGGACTTACTCACTTTGTATATTCAAAACTTCATTTACAAAATAAAATTGGTCATTTTAATGTCATTTTACTGAATCAGAGTGCATTAAATTATATTCTAGGGTGCGGTTTCCATGGCAACATATCTTGAAAAGTGGGTTTAGAGGGTATTTTAGGAGAAAGAGCTTTTGTTCACTAAGTCCTGGATGTAGACTGACAATTAATGTTTTAGATTGATGTTTAGACATCCATCTTTACTTTTTTGAATAGTTATGCAAATTAGCTAATTTGCATATGCATTATAATGAAGAATTAATTAGAATAATAAATTTAATTAACATCTTTTTTCGCGAGTGCAGCTGGAAAATCAGATGTAGCTCTCATTGTTCTGAATATATATTAACACTTTTGGTATCAAAATAAAGCCTGGACATTTCTCTTTATTTTCCAACGCAGTAATGCAAATTAGTTAATTTCCATATGTATGATTTTAAAGATTTAATAAGTATTTTTCTTGATTTTTTTGCAATTTCTATCAAGAATAAAACAGAAAAATAAGCTTTAGCTAATTAAGTTGATGGTGTACAGTTACAATTTGGATATCAAAATGAAGCCTAGACATTCATCATGGTTTTCAGTAATGCAAATTATCTTATTTGCATATGCACATTTTAAAAAAAATACTTATAAATAAAGAATAGGGAATATCTAATACACACAGCGTTTTCAAACTGTATGGAAAGACTCTATCATATTTTATGTAACATTACATGACAACAAAATAATTAAGCAATTTGAGGCTTTTTTACAGAATTAGTTTGAATTACAGTACCGAGGGCTTAGAGCAAAACTATTGTAACTATGTTTTGTAAAGATTTACTGGAGGGGAGATAAATAATAAGTTTCTTAAAATTAAACATTTAAAATATTTTTTGAATATTAAATAAGTTTTTAATTTTACAGATTTGAAACCCAATAATGAATATTAGAACACATTACATGTAATTGTATTCCTATCTTAGGCTTCAGAAAATTATAAAAAGTAAAATTCTCAAAAATACATTTACAATAGTTTTGAATTAGGCCTGGATATGCAAGAAGGTGTCGTTTCCACGGAAACATGTTTTCTTTTAATTTAAAAGCAGTTAGGTGTAGCAAGAGACAAAGCTATAACTCACCAAGTTCTTGGTGTAGACTTACAATTTGGGTATCAAAATAAAGTCTGTCCATCTTCTTTTTAGCATGTATGCATATAGGCT
This sequence comes from Fragum sueziense, assembly GCA_963680895.1. Classification (NCBI taxonomy): domain Eukaryota; kingdom Metazoa; phylum Mollusca; class Bivalvia; order Cardiida; family Cardiidae; genus Fragum; species Fragum sueziense. The sequence continues at coordinate 82,147,022 of OY804592.1, read as the reverse complement.
AACTTGCATTAGCTATATTTCAAATGAATTTAAACAATTAATTTTGACCCTTTTTAATAAAATTGACTTAAATTTGTGAATACTTCTGAGATAAACAATGAATTTAAGATTCAAATTGTTGAATGACTTAATTATATTGAATATATCATGCAGCCCTAAAGTCAAGTATTGATAGTTCGTATATTAATCTTTTTTATGTTATTTTGCTTAAATTTAGTAGGTACATCCCACAAACACTCACCCTTTAGCACCAAAATAAATGGTATGAATGTCAAGGTCATAAATCAAGGTCCGAACAATTGCCCTAAGATCCTGCATTGATACAACAGTGTTGCATCCTGTAAAATGGAAATTGTGCATTTTTCTTTGTTGAAGGAAAGAATAATGTGACAATAAAAGAATATCTTTAATTTACTTAATAAAACATTTCAGTATTTTTTCTGTGTTTGATAGGGTTTCTCGTTAGAAGAATATTGAATGTGTTCTTCTCATGCAAATATCCAACTTGATTACCCGACATTGCTTTCCCGTATGACAATCGTTTATGTCACAAACCCATGAAGTGCAGATGTCAAAGTGATACATTACAATATCATGAACCTCGTAATCTTGGCTTTCTCTCAAATGTTGGTCAACTTCAACTTCTTGCCTCTCTTAATCTGACTTTGTATGTCTCTTATGAAATTTATCCTGTGTCTCAAACTAAAAGCATATTCAGTCTCAGTTACAACACTCATAATGCTGTCTTCTCTTTCATTTTTGCTACAATATTTCAAGTATTCATGATTTCTTGTCTAGGTTTGGAATACAACCCCTACGAGTAGGACTTTGATTGAGTCCTTTCAGATCAGTAGTCATCTTTTATAGGTACTGTGATTCAAATGACTCTACTTTTTGACTAAGCAATTGGCACACTCATAGTCTTCACCGTCTACTAACTTTACAATAGTCTCAGAAAAATCTGCTTCTTTACATTGTCAGACACTGTCATCTCTATAGAACCTTTTATCCTCATCCCTTCTTTCATTTAAGATAAGGAATCTCCATTCATCTGAGCCGCATCATAGTCCTACTCAGAACATTACTTGGCCGATTGATTCCCTTCTCTCTAAAAATATGAAACCCTATGATTACTCTATGATCTCTAATATCTTTTATAAGATTTAGTTTGATGGTCGAGACGGAAAAATAAGTTGTCGGTGCCAATTCTCCTTCCTCATAAAGCCGACTGTCTTCTCCTTTCACACAGGATGACTTCTCCAACTGTATACATAATCCATTGTTCCTTGAAAAAAGTCATACTCTTGACATGTTATAAAATTCCTAAAAGCACCAGTCTTGTCTCTGCACATAAACTCACTCACTCATTTCCAAGTTTCGTATTTGACGTGCAGGTGTAGAAGCACTGACCACTTCAATGTGCTGCCTTCCAGCTTGCTGTCTTGCTGCGCATGCTGTTCTCACTCCCTTCTTCCAATTACTTTGCATAGCCGAGATAGCTCAGTCGCTAACGACCGAGTCTATCAATTCAGGGGTCTTGAGTTAGAATCCCTGCTTGGCCAATACACATTCTGACATTTGTCTCTCACCAATGGGTGCTAATCATCTTTGTGAGAAAGCAGTTTGAGGCTCCGATTCGATATTGTGGTAGTACTGGTGGAATGAAATACCTGAAATACATGCAAAGGTGCTCCAGCTGCTATGATATGACCATAGCAGTTCAAGTGGTGTTAAACCGCAATCAATCAATACATCAATCCAATTGTTCTTTTCATATGGGTGGTATATTCCTTTCTATAAGACCCCTCTCTGACAGTTGCTTCCATTTCATCTAAGTCCTCCCTCATCTGCCCGTACCTGTGACCTGCATGTTGTACTCTGTTTTATTGCCCGATTGGATCTCTTAGCATGTCCATACCATCTTATCCTCCTTTCCCTCAAGAGGGGTTTCTAAGTCCTCGAGACCATGCTATTTGCGTAGCTCGCTTGAGCTGGTATTGGAGATATCCTGTGGTTGTATTTTGCTGATCTGAATAATTATTGTGGGGTCATTTGGCTTCAGGCATTTTAGGTTAGGCTTGGAAAGGTCTCGCTTGCGTTAATCATGACACTTCTGACGTAGTTTGAGTATATTTTGTCTCCTTTTTTGGTAGGAGAGGCAAAGATTGTTATTATTTTCTCCAAAACCCTTCTCCTTAAAGACCAGGATGCTCTTACCAATGCTTCTGTGGTGAACATGAAGTGATACATGCTTTTTTAGCCTACATGTATCTGTTCTATCTTATCTTATTGAACCTTTAAGGGTCGCAAGGACTGGTAACTTGTTATTGAAAGAAAAACATTGTGATAAGATGTATATGGAATTTTGGTTCAGGTCTATTAGAATTTCGGTTCAGGTCTATTATGTTACTTATGGATCATGTTTGTATGGAGAGTATATATTGGGGTTACTTCCTTGAGACAAGAAAATAGTCTCTTTTCCCATTTTTCGTTTACTACTAAGGCGAGATAAGTCACCCCCTCATATCTTTCTACACTCCTCCAGTTGCCTTCTATCAATAGATAGTTGGCTTGCTCTGTAAGTTTCGTCGTTAACCCAATGTTCATATCAAGTTGCATACTGGATTGTGATAATTCAATGCCATCCATGCTCTCCTCTTTTGGGTAAATCAAAGCCAAACCCACATTAATCAGAATTCGTCTTTTTTCGAACACTTTCTTTTTCACAATAAATCATACAGCCAGACCGAAAGGCACGCAAACATAAAAGGGTTACAAACTATTAATTCCAGAATATTTGATATCAAAATACAGCATGATGAAGTCCTTCAACAATGTCGAATTTGCTATATATCTAATAAGTATTAACAAATAGAAGATGATTTTATTGTATATCATTATTCAAACTCATTTGCAAGATAGCTAATGCAGGTTAGCTAATCTGCATAAGTGATCAAAAAATACAGATGGGTGTCTATGCTTTATTTTGATAGCCATATAGAGAATCTGCACCCAGAACTTTGAAATCATTAGCTATTTCTCCTGCCCTCTTAACTGTTTTAAGTAAGATTATGTTTCTATGGACCTTCTTGTATACTCTAATTCAAACTGATTTTGTAAAACAGCCTTAAAATGAAAAATTATGTGGTGAACATGATGTGATACATAAAAATATGTTTTAGTGCATCCATACAGCTTGAAATCACTGTATGTATCAAAAATATGTATTCCCAAATTTGACATATTTCTTTACTGAAATTATATTTAAAAAGATATTAAAAATTGTACATATGCAAATAAGCTAATTTGCATTACTGAAAACCACGATGAATGTCTAAGCTTCATTTTGATATCCAAATTGTAACTGCACACCACCAACTTAATTAGCTAAAGCTTATTTTTCTGTTTTATTCCTAATAGATATTGCAAAAAAAATCATGATAAATACTAATTAAATTTTTAAAATCATACATATGGAAATTAACTAATTTGCATTACTGCGTTTGAAAATAAAGAGAAATGACCAGGCTTTATTTTGATACCAAAAGTGTTAATAAATATTCAGAACTATGACAGCTACATCTGATTTTCCAGCTGTTCTTGCGAAAAAAGATGTTAATTAAGTTTATTATTCTCATTTATTCTTCATTATAATGCATATGCAAATTAGCTAATTTGCATAACTATTCAAAAAAGTAAAGATGGATGTCTAAACATCAATCTAAAACATTAATTGTCAGTCTACATCCAGGACTAAGTGAACAAAAGCTCTTTCTCCTAAAATACCCACTAAACCCCTTTTTCAAGATATGTTGCCATGGAAACCGCACCCTAGAATATAATTTAATGCACCCTGATTCAGTGAAATGCCATTAAAATGCCCAATTTTATTTTGTAAATGAAGTTTTACATATGCAAAGTGAGTAAGTCCTTCTATAAGGCTTGAAAGAACTACATATATCAAATATTCATAAATATGCGAATTTTTCGGCAAAATTAAAAAAAAATCACTTAAAATCATGCAAGCAAAATTTATCTTATTTGACTAATGTATATTAAGGAGGGATGTCTAGGCTTCAATTTGATACCAAAATTGTTAATGTAACCAACAAACTAAGTGAGTAATAGCTTATTTTTGTATCATATTTAAAAAAAAAACGACGAAAATTTCATCAATTTTTTTTATTAAATCTTAAAAATCATGCATATTCAAATTAGTTAATTTGCATATGTACATACCAAAATCAAAAGCAATGTCTAAGCTCCATTTTGATACCAAAAGTACTGATCTACTATATCTGTAAGCAGAGATATTGATGTTTTTTTCAACTACTGTCATTTTCTCAAAAGCGCATAAGGGTTGCCATGGAAACGGTGCTGTTTCATATAGCGGGAATGAGTTTTTTCTTGGGGCACCTCTGATTTTCAACAAGTAGGACCTAAGGAACAATTTGGCACCAGTGGCAAAAAGTCTAGGGGGGGGGGGGTGCATGGTAGGCCCCACTGGCCCCCCGCCTAACAGGGAATAAATGTAAGCGACAAATTTTCACCCACGTTGCTCATCATCGCCCTACTGTGCAAATTGAATACAATTGAGAGTTGAAAGCCAAAATGTATGACTGCGAAATACGCCTACTGTGAACAATCGACTTAACGCTGAATGACCGTGGGTTATTTAAAGTGGATAGTCGGTAGAATATGATGCAGTTCATATTTTTAGACTTTAACTTAAAGGGGAATAACTCGCAAGTGTTGAAACGTTGTAATCATTATGGTAGCATGGTCTCCCTTACAAAGATTATTTCAGATAGGATGTCCCGCTCAACAGCTATTTAGGTCTGGTTACATGTCTTTATTATATTTGAGCCAGGATCTGGAAAAACGTCCCTTATAGCATTTGAGAACAACATGGTTCCAGATCAGCCTGCGTATACACGCAGTCTGACCAGGAACCATGCTGTTCTCAAATAGCTTCGTCATGGTCTGTATCAACCATTTTAGAGTAACGTGGATGCTGGCTAGACTGCATCTAGGCACAGCCTGATCTTGAAACCTGGCTGTCTCAAGTGCTATAAGTGCGTTTTTCCAGACCCTGGCTCATTCATATAGTTTCGCGTCTACATCACTTCCAAAAATATTGTTTACGACCGACCATTTTCGCACGTACTCTGGCCGTGATGTGGACGTAGAATTGTGTAATTGACCAGGCATTATGCCTAAATGTCATACAGAGACGCAAGTATTTACGTATTACATCGCCAGGTTCAATTTCTTATAGCTCCATGACATTGATAACACAGAGTTACTGCCGATCGCCTAACAGACAAATGAAGCACATATCAATGATTTGTGTCATTTACGGTCAATCAACCCATTTAAAAATGCTGATTATTGTCCAGCAAGATTAACCCGGGACATCTGCATATGTAATGACCCCACTTCGGCTTTGTTTTGTTAAGACGCTCAACTAACGGACTTTGCGCACGAAAATTAAGTTGTCCCAGGTTAACCTTGCTGGACAATACAAGCGTTTTCTTATTTAATGTAGTTGGCCTATATTTGTTGTCTACGTTTTTCGAGATCTGTAGATTGTCGATTGTAATAAATCTGGAAAAGGGTCCCTTATGGCATTTTTAATTATTGAGTTTGAAGATCAGCCTGTTGTCAAATATGCAGTCCAATATGCATCCATGCTGCTGTCTTTAATTCTCTACAGGTCACTACAGGTCAGGAAGAAGCTATTAGAAAACAACATGGATCCTGATCAGACAGGCTGTATGCACAGGCTGATCTGGAATTCTGGATCTATGTTGGGCTCAAAAGCCTTAAGAGACGATTTTCCAGATCCGGGATCAAATTATGAATTGTAGCCTTTCAGATCAGTTTCAGGTTATATTTTTGACGCCTGCTAGTGGCTGGTCCATCACTTTGTGTCATTTACCGATTCTCGTATTTATTGTATCAAATCTGTTTTTACCATTTTCTAAATATTGCATTTTTTCGTAGACAGTATTGTGAAAACATTGGATGAATATACAAAAAGTGCATGCTGATTACAAGCGTTTTCTTATTTAAAGTAGTTGGCCTATATTTGTTGTCTACGTTTGTCGAGATTTGTATATAGATTGTCGATTACGAACTGAGAATGATCTGCAAGAGCCAGAGGCAAAATTTGAAATGTGCCAGTAATTCCTAAACTGTGTTACATTTCCATTCTAAATACAAACATAAGCATTTTGTATGGTTTAGAATTTTGAATTAATGCATACTTATGGAAATATTTGACAAAAATGTTCAAAATTACCTCCCTTGCATATGAATAAAGAGTAAAATAATATTTGAAAATTATTTTCTTCTTGAAGCATAATCTTGAAATCCGGCATGGTGAATCAACTTATGTAAAGTGTATTTACAAGTGTGTGTAATTCGATGCATTTCGTATGGCTAGAAAGTGGTGTTTTCATTCTCAGTTCGTAAACCTTAAGTAAGATGTCTATATTTTTTTACTGTTGTAAGGTATATTAGTATGTCGTTACTCTCCAACGCCGAGGTCTATTGATTAACCATCAAATATGACCTCTGCCGTTTTTGGTACACCAACAGCCTATTTGATCGTCATAATCTAATTATAGCACATCATTTGAATTATCGAATCAAAATCAAAATCAGTTTTATCTTGCATGATCATTACGTATACATTACGTCGCTTCAATTTTTAGTTGAAGCCGGTAACATTTGAATTATCGAATCAAACTCATTCAGTTTTATTTTGTTTGATTACGTATACATTACGTCGCTTCTATTTTTGGCTGAAGCCGGTAATTTGAAGCGTCAGCCAATGAAAACTTGTATAAAAAAATTCAATTGTTTATCAGTTTATTGTCAACGATTGGATACCGAAATCCCGCAAAGGCCCCGAGATTAGACGTGAAATGACCCCGCGAGAACAGAGCTCATTCTATCGAAATGGAATGAAGAGATAATGTGCTCTGAGAGTAGTATGTCGTATGCAGGTAGCTTACAACCTTTTATCACTTTTATAAGGTAAGGGGCCACCCAGACACGGTTAATTTGTATGTGATTAACATCATGAAAAGCTTGTGGGAATTTTAGCATTAACGGACGAGTCATATAAGAAATGAAATTATTGAAATTAGAAAGAAAATAGTTAAACGAAATAAAGATACCCATAGTATTGTCCATTGGGAGGGGGTAACGTTTTCCAGACAGTAACTAAGTAAAGGTTGATTGACAGTACATATAGCAGCAAATCGACCGAAATCGAAAAGGTTCGACTATCTTAGCAAGCGTTTTGAGCACGTCAATTCTAGACATATATCAAATATATATCAATAGGGACATGCTGCCGTTGTTAACTTGGTTAACTCGTCTTTATATTCCTACTTGTGGGTTCCTTCCTTACCAAAAGTGTATGCCTGCTTCTTGAGATTATTGTCAATACATTTTGTATTTTTCTTAACTGTATCACTTGTGACTGTCAAGTATATGTTATTAATCAGATCCACAAAAAACAAGCTGAAAGAGAGAATCAATCATCGAGCAACTTATTATAAATTTGTGTCCTGGTTTTGACGGCTGTGTAGGCTACCCTCTCCGCGAGTACTCGGTTACTCGTTTCAGCCCTAGTGCATGGTAATGAATCAGGATGAAAAATTCAACAAAAAATCAGAGCGATACTTTGTACCAGAGAAGATATAAAAAGTGGAGATTTAACCCATTACCGAACAACAAAGTTTAAGGGCGGTCTAAATTGAAAGATCCTGCAGACGACAATTTTAAGTGAATGGTATTTTTTATTTTTTATGTCTTTTTTGGATGAAAAACGTTGTGGGAAATGAAGAAATTGCTTGTCACAAGCAATTTCTTTATTTCCATAATGTTTTCCAAAGCAAATATCTTGAAGGGTGTCAAAAACAGTTATTGTGTGGTTATAGGTTAAGGACCTGTTAACCCATTACCACACATTGACTCTTTTTGACTCCCCAAAAGAAAAGGCTTTGGAAAACATTGTTAAAAATGAATAAATTGCTTGTGACAAGCTATTTCTTCATTTTCCACAATGTTATCTACCATAAAAGACCAAATGATACTTAATTTCATTCACTTTATATTGTCGTCTGCAACATTTTTGAAGTTGGACTGATCCAAAATTTTGTCGTTTGGTAATGGGTTAAGTCTGCGCTGTCCGAAGAGGCTGGGTAGGATCGAAACATGTATCAGCCATGTATTAGATGCCGCACATTACTAATCAATAAAGTCTAAAATTCACGGCTCGCATGGTGGTTTCATAATAAATTAATTAACTCCTTTAGAATTCCTTTTCACGCAATATGTAAACAAAATGTAAATAACCCGAAGACGAATTGAATTCGATCCGGGCTCAATGTTACGACGCTTTCAACGACAAACTGCTTTACTTATGATTCACCAAAATATCGTCAAAGTGCAAACTTTGGTTACAAGTTTGTTTCAATTTTACAACCAAAAACTGATATCAAATGATCAATATAACGATAAAAAGAATAAAGTTAGAAGTTAAGACATTTTAATCTATTGGTTTTTGTGAAGCTCTTTTAATTCTTTTTATTTCCAAGAAGGCAAAAAGTTATTGGTGGATACAAAATCCCGAGTAGTAAAGGAGGCCTCTACAGCGAAATGTAAAATAAGGATCAAATTTGAAAATTGTTCTTAATTCTTTCTTCTTCTACTTTAGTACCCCATGTCGCTCGATCGGGAAATGATAAATCAAATTTCGATTATTTGTCTTAACATCTTATTTATTCAGATAAAAAGCCCTCTTGTACTGCTATCCCATATATTGTTTGCACCATATGTGAATATCGCCGCTTTTCTATTAAAACCTGGATCCCAATTTCATCGAAGAAAAGCCTTTTCCTTCTTTGGTTATTTTTCATACTTCTTTAAATAGTTATGTTACATAACAAACATTTTCGTCGATTATATTGATATCGGACTGACATGAATCTGTGAAGAAAACAAAGAACGTACCTAGGTAAACCCCGGAAGCTGAATGCCTGTGTCAACTCTATTCAATGGATGTCTTTGATCTTAACATTTTAATTAGGACCAGTCATACACATGAATCATGATTGTACGAAGTTTCAGCAAACATCCGATGTCCTAATTCTAGAACAAGATATCCGCGTGAAAGAAAAACTTAAGGTAGAATATCCGTAATGAGATTCGACCGACGTCGGAATTATTCGAGCGAAGCCGAAAACATTCGGCGGTGGACCTTTCCACAGCCGAATGTTTACGACTGCGCCCGAATTGGATAGGATAAGTAACGCCACCGCTTGGAAAAAGTCGGTGTTTTATGATTTTTAAAATGGCCACATTACGGGTATTCTACCTTAACATCAAATATGGGCATGCTATCTGCAAGAGAACGGAGGTTAGGCCTTACAGAAAAAAAAGCATTTTCCGTTGGACTTTTGGAATACGTGGAACTTGTCTTATCGTCGCTTTTCAACGCAAACCTCGTAACTGCAGCTTGTGTTAAGCTGCAGTTACGAGGTTTTCGCTGAAAAGCAGCGTTATCTTCTTTTATAGCGTGTGTGACAGACGATTCATCTGACAAAGATAGTTGGACAACATTCACATCGTGGTATCACGTGATATCCAAATTGCGGACAATCTTCAATAATTCTTTTAATGCTTGACCAATTTGAATTCGATTTGAAGCAGAGAAGGTGGAAAATGCCAGGAATCAGCTGGAGGTGGTAAATCCTTTAAAGGGACATAACATTCCTATTTCACTTTTTTAAAGCCTCTCTTACAACCCGTCGTGCGTCTTTTCAAATCGTACGTTTTAAAACGCTGCAAAATCGCACGATTTATAAAGACGCACGACGAGTTGTAAGAGCGCCTTAAAGATCGTACGCAGGCCGCACGCAGGAGCACGTACGACCGGTTGTAAGAGAGGCTTAACGTAGGGGCCTAGGCCTATGTCTTGATGCAAAGATTGGCTATTCTAATGCGTGTAAATGCTATCAGTTTTTTAAGTTGTTATTTATAAGCTAAAAATACGCCTGTAAACAGGAGACCCAAATGACAAATTCCATATAAATGTGAACTGTTGTCCACAATAATTTGTTTTATTTTAGCACAAAAATATATATTTCTCGTAAACAATTCAATATTTTGGCTTGAAATTTTCAGAATTTTCATATAAAAATCTGCTATTTCAGATAAAATAAAAGTAGAATTCATGAAAAACAAATGTGAAATGTCAATTTAAAACCAGCTATCGAAAAGTTTTTTGTCGCTCGGACAAAACGTTTCTTCCAGCTTATTTAAGACGATCCGTCGTATTCAGCAAATCCCTGCCTGGCCATTTCCCTGCATTTTCTGCTCCAAATTTTTTTTTTTTTAAATCTGTCATATATACTAAAGGAAAAAAGAAACGCAACAAAAAAATAATTTGTTCATACGATTTGTTTTTGTATTTCTAAAAATCACCCTTATGCGAGTACTTTTTTCGATGCATAGTAAAACTTCATCATTTGACCTTCTAGTGTTAAAATTTCATCAAGGTTACAGGTTGTACGTGTCATCAATATGCGTTTAAATGAGAGTGGTTTGGCGTCAACGTTAAATGCGTTCTTGTACGCAATCTAGAATGACGTTAACGGTTCCTGGCTAGAATTTGATTGCTGTACTGTCCATGAATAGTATCAACAATTTTTCTCGTTAATAGAATTTGTTTCTGTGTGAAATAAGCGAACGTTATAGTCCTGACGTCGTAAGGTTAGACGTTGACGACCGCTTTTCGGGCGACCGTAAATTGTTCCGTTTGTTCTAACACGTTACCTCAAGCAATATTTTGTATACAGATGTACACAAAAGTCAGCAGCAACTGCGGGTTGAGATGTTCCACTAATAAACATCACAATTGCTATAGGAGGACGTCTTTGAATAAGTCGCCAAATGATATGTGGGATTAAATCCAAACGCAAATCATTGCCTTTTGTCGAGTCGACGTGCATCTACACGATCAAAAGAGTTTTACGTAAAGTTTGGTTATTTAAAGGTTTGTACGCGAGAAACGTGTTAACGTCTATTTTGACGTTATCTCACGTGTAAGACAGGTTTTAACGTAAACACAAAGATCAATATAAAGATACACTTCCCTGTTATAATCCGTAACAACTTTGGTCAAATAACATAAAAGAACTAATAGAAATAACAAAAAAATAGTTGTTGCGTTTCTTCTTTTCTCTAGTATATTAACATAATTATTGTTTAAATATCGAATATGTTGTGTCACCTGATTCCCTGCTAAGGTAGGCTCTTTCCCAAACGGCAAAATTTTAGGATGATCCACTTCAACAACTGCCACAAAAGTAGTTATTAAAGTTGGAATTTGTGTTAAATATGACATAGAAAATATTGAGATAAATGGAGAAAATGTTAGTTATCAGCAGTTTCTTCTTTTGTTTTTAATGTTTTCCCAAGCTTTTTCTAGTAGGGACGTCAAAACCAGGTCTTGTTCGGGAAGATTTTTTATGAATGAATTTTTACATTTTTTGTCTTTTCTAGTATGAAACCTTTTAGGTAATAAAGAATTTGCTTGTCACAAAAATCGCGCTTCAAAAAGCGTCATAATGATGGAAAGGGTTTATCCCTTCACGAATTTATCAATGGTTTGATGTCGTGAACCTATGTGGGGGAGCAGCTGGAGGCTCGGTAATGGTGTTGTGGTAGTACTGGTATGAGAAACGACAGGAATCCATGGTTAGGTGCTCCAGCCGCCGCGATATGACCTTAGTGGTTGAAAACGGCGTTTAACCCCAATAAATCAAATCCTTCACAAATTAATTTTATTCACCATTTTGTATGTCTAGTATTCCATTATTTGTCAAGGTAGTTGGGTAACATCTGTGCGTAAAATCGATTTGTCACCGTCGTGACTGTATCAGTGAGCATTGCTGGTACATCTGATACAGACTGTCAAAAGTTTTGTTTGATTACGTGTAGATTTCGAGTGCAACAAACTTATAAAAGTGTTAATTTGTTATAAAAAGAAGAGAAGAAATTGACAGTGATTATGATTATTAAAAAGAATGTAATTATGATCATGTAAAACTTAATATTTTCCAAGCAAACCCGAGTTTTTACGATAGGATGTAAGGTTAGTTCTAACTCATTGATCTGGTGATGGAAAATAAGAAAAAAAATGATAACAATATTTCCTTGTTTTCCCTCATGATTTTTTTGTTTTCAAAAACAATTTATTTATCTTCTGCAACAGCGTTCATTTTGGAAAAATCTAAAATCGTACTGGACCGTGGAAAAGAGACAGATTCTAATTAATGAAGGTATCACACGAACAGCTGAGTTTATTTAAACGAGATTCTTCTGGATGAAGAAGTAAAATAGAAAGACACAAGGCTGTTACCGACTAGCAAGACACGGAATTTAGTGTGATAGTTAGAAAATAGTTCAGAGAAAAGAATATTCTGTTTTGGGAGTTTGTTTAGAGAGTGATCAGTGGAAATTAATTGTTTGACAATATAATGGATGTAACATAATTATTTCATTTTATTTTATTGTGCTAATTAATTCGTTCAATATGTGAACACAACATACCTTGAAGAATAAGGTTGTGCTTGCGGAGATAGGAACATATTGAATATAATAATAAGGACAAACGTTTACAACATAAAAAATAAAAAGTCAGAATACTCGGGTAAGTATTTTTCATTTTCTAACATTTTAAGAGAGAGGGTTCATATTTTATACCTCTGATGATGCTTAGGGTAATTTTCAATTGTTAAGTTTCGATTTTGGCTAATATTTTCCCAAATTGGCAACTTCAGATTATGTGTAAAAAGAACTTGGCTGGTTACAGACAGACCTTTTTTCATTATAATTGTTTAGATAAAATGAGCTTTTTGGATACAAACAAATAAATTAAATAGATAAATTCTCTTTTTACTACCATCATTAATTTGTACTTCAGTAATTTGAAGTAAATATTTGTTGAGTAAACACTATATCGTAATCATCACCATCACCATCGTCAACTTGGTCATTATACATGTATTGTAGTATGGCGTGTGGCAGAACGCTCCTGATCCTGGCTGTGATTGTGGGTATTTTATCTCTGCTGCTACAGATCCTCGGTTATAGCTGCCCGGGCTGGGTCGTCGTGTGCCTCAACCTGGCGGTCGTGGGTTCGATATCGGGCCTGTCTGTGCAGGGGTACGGTGATATCGAGTCTCGACTGGCCGTCTGGTATACCTATATATGTATCCATGGTGACGGTGAGACGACCTGCAGACACGAGTCCTTCCATGGTAGTGATCACACGGGCTTCAGGCTTACTAATACACTGAATGGTAAGGACAGATTTTACTGCTCCATAAATGTCAAATTTTAATAATCACTTTATATTTTTGTTTGAAGAGGTTTCAAACTTTCGTATTTTCGTACTTTCGCTGTAATATTAAAGAATTAATTGACGACAGTTTCGGCTGAACGAGTCCATTGTAGGCGAACATTACAATGACGTTTAAGAGAGCGCGTAATAAATTCCTTTGTCGCTATTTCGAACGACCATTGAGAGTTCTTGGGAAATGAATGCCTCTTAAAACAGCCACATAAAAACTACAAGTAGGCTATCACAAAATAGAACAACCTTTCACAATATTGTAATGTTGCTGATAAGTGTTTATTTTAGAACTAACATCAAAAGAAAATGAAACTTTCTATATCTTTATCAATGTTTCAGATATCCAGGATATAGATTGGACGGAGGTGGAAATTCTGCTCACACTGGCGATCGTGTTCGCTATATTCGGTCTGATCTTGACAGTCGTTGGACTATATACTAACGCTAAACTGATGGCTTCTATAGCTGCTGCTACTTGGCTTATGTCCTGTAAGTAGTTAACTCATTACCACACAGTGACGCTTTGGGTTTCCCGCAAGATATTAAAGACTTTGGAAAATATTGTTGGAAATGAAGATATTGCTTGTGACCAACAATGGTAAAAAATAGAATTTAATCCATTTGAAGTTGTCGTCTGTGAAGAAATTGCTTGTAACTAATCCGAATGACAAAAATTGTAAAATTTCATTTACTTAAAATTGTCGTCTGCAACATCTTTGAATTTGGAAAAGTCTAAATTATTGCCGTCTGGTAATGTGTTCAGAAGGATCAATGTTCGGAGTGTCGTTCTGTAGTTATCTCTTAAAGTAGGCGTGGACTTCGATCTGTTAATTCATAGCTAATGGAACGTGTTTAATGGCACATTTTGAATAAATTACTAAATGATTTCGTTTTGCTATATCATTATTCCGTAACTTTGAAATAAAATATCCTAAATTTTGTTACTATACATGTGAATCCTTCAGAAAATTTAGGGTGGAGGGTAAACTTTTCATATTTTTTATCGTCATGTCGTTTTGCCCTCGGAGTCTGCTTAAGTTTTCATTAACATTTGCTTGGTCATCTACGACACCTCTCATTTTGGACAAGTTCTAAATTGCATCATTTCGGACTGGATCAACCCTGTTCAAAATTGAAACTTTTTCATACCGACCTAAATTGGAATAACTTGTAGGCCTAGAAATCAAAAATATAGCTTCATCGTTATTTAATGTGCGTATCGCCAATGTACATGTATCGCCAACGAATTTGGGGACATGAGAAAATACAGGCTATTAACATTTTTTCTCTTTTCCCTTAAAGTTATCCAAGTTGTTGTAAGAGCTTTCCCTTCTGAGAGTTACAAGGGATATTGGCTGTTGTGTTTGTACATTATATTGGTACCAGAAATGCCAGGAATACATGATTAGTGTGCAAGTGAACAAAACAGCTTCAACCATCTGGCACCTGACTTCATTGAATCCAATATGCATGTCTTACCATTATAGAAGTTTTAGACTGTTCCAGTCAAAACCACTTACAGATTTTCAAATCAGTAGTATTCGCAAGAAAAACATTGAGAAATAAGAAAAATACTTGTTAGGTGGTACCGGTATCTTATTCTTTCAGCGCACATTCTTTCCTAAAAATGTCTGAACTAGATGTTGTTCAACTTGTTCGAGAACGGGTTAACCCCCAAACTTCCCGAAATTCATCATCCGTCAGGCATGTCTGACAATTTTTCAGTCGGACTGATGCTCTTCGTCAGGCATGTCTGACAATTTTTCAGTCGGACTGATGCTCTTCGTCAGGCATGTCTGACAATTTTTCAGTCGGACTGATGCTCTTCGTCAGGCATGTCTGACAATTTTTCAGTCGGACTGATGCTCTTAAGCTCACTGTCAGTTCGAATGTCTGAGAGTTCCACAGTTGTCATTTTACTCATTTTAGGCCTAGCCAAATACTAATTCATTCTTTATAAAGAAATTCTTCTTTCCAACAGACATGTCTTTGAAACTTATTGAAAAGTTACTATATCTAGTGACAATTTTGTTTTTGTTTTAATTCATTTGATCCTCAGGTCTGACCAATATTTCTTTGGACTAACAAATGTTCAGACCTTGTCAGAACGAATGACTGATACTTTTTCTGTTCAAACTTTCGGGAAGTCTGAACCCCTGTACACTGTCGCTTTTTGACGCCCATCAAAATAAATTAAGGCTTTGGGAAACTTAAATTTGTTGAACTGAAGAAATTGTTTGTGACAAGCAATTTCTTTATTCCCCACCTTTGTTTTCTACCAAGAAAAATGTATAATTTCATTCAATTGAAATTGTCGCCAGTAGGCCTACATCTTGGAATTTAGATCAGACAAAAATGTTGCCGTCTGACAATGGGTTAAATTCTGCTTCACAGGAGGCATGAAGTCTGCCTAACTTTTTTGCTACCTGATTGTATTGACTTAGTAATTTGTAATAAATATTTGATAGGATTATCTATATACGGGCAGGCAATTCAAACTGCGGGAAAATCAATCCACCTTTCACTTCAAATGGAGATTAGTGACTAACTTAATTAACTCAGGGTGGGAGACTTCTCTGACCCAATTTTACTGACAATGCATTTTTTGTTTAAGTGTTTCAATTTCTATTCACTGCTTATTGCTAGGATGTAGTCTTAATAGGCATTAAATCGGCTTTATGACATGGGTTTAGTGGAAAATTATTGTAAATGAATATTAAGTCGTTTTTCTTCAAACACATTGTACCTGCGGCTTAAAACAAGCTGTAGTTACAAGGTTTTCTGTAATGCAAAGTGACGATACTATGTTTTTTTTTTTAATCATTAGCTCCTTTAGTTCTGTTGAGGCAGACCGGACTTTAAACGTCGACAAACCAAAAACTGTACGAGAACTATTCAAATACAGAAACTGATTATTTAATATAATACTTTAGAACATTGCTTTAGAAATCGATACTTTTCTGAAAAATAAAACTCGTAGACTTAGCTACTTTTGAAAACATACTATAGTAACGATGTTTCTGGTGAAAAGCGAAGAAATAAATTTTCCAAAAATGACGCGCCTCTTTTCTCGGCTTTATTATAATTCGTCATTAAATGTGGTAAAATGTGTCACTTCCACTGGAAGGTCACTTTAACCGATTAGTTTTTCCTTTCTTGTTGATCTCTTTGTAAAGGATGAAATGAAAAAAGGATGGAATGAAAATTCCTTTCCCACTATAGGCATATCAGTACCCCTAGTACATAAATATTGATCCAGTATTAATAATTGTATTGTATACATATTGCTAATAAAGATATCCATATAGGCCTAGTCATTCTTAAGGAATTTGTGGGAAAATGCAAGTACATTCACTTGTAACAAGCATGGTTTCTGTTACCACAATAATGTTCAAGTTTTGTCAACTCAATTTTCTTTAAGCTCCATAATATTACAATATATATGACCAAAAGATATGTATAGTCATAATGAAATATTTCCAATTTTGATCATGGAATAATAATTTGATTGCAAATGTTCGCATCTTATGATTCTTATCGAAATTGGCAAGAAATACTGAGGATCGAAATATTATTTTCCATTATTTGGCAGATTTACAACGTTGGTATTTCAAATGAGATGGGAAACGTTAAATAACATAACATAACATTTTATTCAGCATGAAACAGCAATAAGCTTGTTTATAGCCTACAATACAAATATAAACAAATTTAACATACACTGAACAGATCTTCTAAACCGCCATGGCATGTAACTTTATATATCTCCATTAATATTTTAGATAAGGGTTTGAAATTTTCAAATAATAAAGATTAACCATTTTCACAGAAGATGTCAAAATTTCATTGAAGCCTTTTGACAATAACATGACTAAATCGAAAATTGAAAAGGGTCACTGTCACGTCTACATTTTCACATCAGAAAGGTAAACTGTAAGTACGGGATGTGACATTACTCTGCGTCAATAACTCTGATTGACAACGAGCCATCATTCAGTTGCAGCTATCTTGGAAGTACTAAGGTGTCATTCCAGACGTTTCAGTAGCCTAGGTATGTCTGTCACACTTCCGGTTGCCTGGCATTTGTGCCAAAACTTATTGTAACGTCTTTTGATTACATTGGAGCATTTCTCCGATTTGAACTAATCTGCGAATCAAATCTGAGTGATATTTGTTGACTGTTAACAAAAATGTCGGTCAGTCCTCACTTATGAATTCTTTGATGGCGTTCTACGGAATACAATATGTGCTATAAAAAGAACAAAAAATCCAGTTTGTAAACATAACTTTGCATCCTCCCCAGAAGCATACAGGCGTCAAGGATCTATAAATGATATGCATAACCGATTCGAAAGTCATGTCTTTCGTCAAGAACGGTACATTTGGAATAACAATAACTTGTATGGTACACTGTACGGATCATGATCTGTGGTGCATTTTGACAGGTTTTTGGGGCCATATTATTCGTTAGAAAGAAGCAACATGAAAATAACCAATGCATTTAAGAATAATGTCGGCATATCATCACTTTTGAAAGCTTTATTGTGTTCTATGGAATATAATACGCGCCAAAAGAACACTAAAATGCTGTTTATAAATAAAACATTTAATCCTCTCTATTAGCATACACACGTCAAACATCCATTACTGACATGCTAAATTCGTGAAAGAGACATGTCATCTGTCAGAAAATGTACATGTGAACTAATAATGTTTTGTATGGTGGACTCTGAAGGCCATGCTCTGTGGTGCACTTTGACACGGTTTGGTGTCCGTAAAATTCGAAATACAGAAAGCAATCGGAAAACAGTTAATGCTTTTAGCAGTATCATGAGCTACCTTTTGAAACATGCATCCGTCACTGAAAAGGGTACATGCCTTTTTCATATTGACGTCACTTCTGATAAGCCCCACAGTACGACCCATATCACTGAAGGACATCCGGCCCATTGAGTTGCCTTTTCTTTGAAAAATCGGCATGTCCGATCAATATGAAGTAATGCTAAAGTAAATGTTATGCAATTTAACTCATCATATCGTGCGCCACGTGCAAAAACGGTTTTATATCAAAGCATATTTACACAAAAAGTTTTTGTTTTGATTTTGACTGTACCGCGTTAAATCGATAGCTAGTGATCACAAAATCTAATGTGCATAATATTGTTTCAAACGTACTTTTCGTTTTTCATTTACACCAAAATATCTGTTCTGAAAAGTGGCGGTTTAGAACATCTGTTCAGTGTACTATAAGACAATAATAAGACAACATTGGTCTCAGATGAGCTTTCACACATGTCATGTTGTCCAGTTTGATCACAATAATGGATGATGGTGAAGCTATATGTCTACAGATAATGAAGAAGCCATGGAGACTAACATAGATCTTGATCAGACTGTGTGTAGCCGATATAAAGATAAATATTGATAACGTAATTACATTAATTTGAGCATGGATGTTGAAAAGGGTCCCTGAAGGCTTTTGAGCCAAACATGGATCCAGACCAGCCTGTGCATACGCACAGTGTGATCAAGAACCACGTTGTCCTCTAATAGCTTCGTCATGACCTGTAGTAGCTATATGAGAGTAACACGGATCGAGGTCAGGCTGTACATATGCACAGGATGACCTGGTAACATGGCTGTCTCAAATGGTATAAGGGACGTTTTTCCAGATCCCGGTTCATTAAATTTTATTTTTTATCATTTGTGACACATCACGCTAAAAGGGACCTTATCAGATGTGTGAAAAAATATCGATCCTAGTCAGTCTGCGCAGTCCGCGCAGCCAGACTAGGGCCGACACTTTTCACTTGTATGTAATTGTCTAATTCCAGAATGTTTTCCCTATCTTACTACATGTTCATTTTCCGCATACCGGATCTGGTTGACCTGTGCTTGGTCTGACAAGTTTGTCAAAATTAAGATTTTTGAAGTTCGGATAAGGTCCCTTTTAGCGTGACGGGTCACATTCCATCAAGGTTGGTATTGCTGTATCAAGACACACGGTCAGCTGTACAGACGTTCGCAGACAAACAATGAAAACGCTATCGGAGATCAACATTGATATTGATCAGACTGTGTGTACTGTACTGTCGCTGGCTGATCCGGATCAATGCTGGTGTCAATAGCCCTGATTTCACATCACAATTCAAATAAATACTAAATACAACTGACCTTAATTAAAGTATTTTATGATTTTCGCAGGGATTCTGATATTATCCCCGATCATCAAGGTGGGTATTGCCATACAGGACACACGGTCGGCTGTACAAACATACGCAGACAATACAGGCACAGATTATATAGACGTCCGTACACCCTGGGCGCTGATCTTGACAGCTGTAGGGTTGGTCCTAGCCCTCATCTGCTGTGTGCTGTTACTGATCGCCGCCTGTAAACTGAATGAGAAGACATCGGGTTTGATCACACCGGAGTCGCACGGTCACACGCCGGAGTCACCACGACACACGCCGACTAGCTCGCCGTGTGAGGACGATCTGTACACGAACCCACTCAGCAGCATATCTAAGATAATCATGCGAGAAGAAACACAACCTCACATGATACCGCAATATAACAATGATTTGTTGCCGCCTATAGGGAGTAAAGATACTGCGTCATTAGGACGTCCAAGCTTCGGGCTCCAAGGTTCAGATCGATCCGACTCCGTGCTGAAGGACTCAGATCGGCCTGATTCCGTATTGAAGGACTCAGATCGGCTCGATTCCGTACTGAATGGTTACCCCGGTTACCCTGATGAACCAGTTATAGACTATGACACTGCCTCGTTACCCCGCAGTACTCCACCCATGGACACCAGTCTAACTCCTTCAATGGATTACTCCAGACAAAATACTACCATGAGTAGTTTTAAAGGGGAAATAGAAACTCGTGATGGTAAGAAAATAACAATAGATACATACAGACCGGGGGAGAAAGGAGGTAACTCTGGCACTCAAAGAGACGGAAAAGACAATAAACCAACTGGAAATGGCAGTATAAAAGTGAACAATGATAAAACAACACCAACCGCGCAGGTTAAAAATGTGAAACAGACTCCATATCAAAAACGTGGACAGAGTGATGAGGCTAGCAACCATAAGGTTGATGTTAACAAGGGAACTGATCTAGACAAGTCTAAAGCAAAACCCACTATTATTCAGCCTTTACCAACAAAGGGGGCAAAAAGTAGCTCAACGTTAAAAATGTCGTCACCGCGTAAAAACAAGACAGGCACGGGCCTCGAGTTAGTCTAAAAGACGCATTTTTATGAGTAGACAATATATATTTATTTTTCTTATTGTTATACTTCTTTCTTTTCATATGTTTATCAACGACTGACGCATGGCATGGTAGAACATATTAGTATGCTAGTATATTGTGTCCATTTAAATCGAGTAGATTTTCCTTTCGCGTGTTGCATACCGTGTATTATCCCCCACCGAAAAAAATGTTCGGGGGGGGGGGGGGGGGAGATTGTTTTTGCCATGTCCGTCCGTCCGTCCTTCCGTCCGTCCGTCCGTCCGTCCGACATTCGTTTCCGCGCTATTTCTTGAAAACTATAGACCGGATTTCAATGAAACTTGGCACACAGCTTCACTACAAAGTGGACATGCGCATATCGTCGGGGTTACCCGGTTCGACCATTGAATTCAGAGTTACTGCCCCTGACTGTTTAAGCCATATACATACAGAGTGATATTCGTTTCCGCGCTATTTCTTGAAAACTGTAGACCGGATTTCGATGAAACTTGGCACACAGCTTCACTACAATGAGGACATGCGCATATCGTCGGGGTTACCCGGTTCGACCGCCGAATGCAGAGTTACTGCCCCTGACTGTTTAAGCCATATACATACAAAGTGATATTCGTTTCCGCGCTATTTCTTGAAAACTATAGACCGGATTTCAATGAAACTTGGCACACAGCTTTACTACAATGAGGACATGCGCATATCGTCGGGGTTACCCAGTTCGACCGCCGAATTTAGAGTTACTGCCCCTGACTGTTTAAGCCATATACATACAGTGATATTCGTTTCCGCGCTATTTCTTGAAAACTGTAGACCGGATTTCGATGAAACTTGGCACACAGCTTCACTACAAAGTGGACATGCGCATATCGTCGGGGTTACCCGGTTCGACCGCCGAATTTAGAGTTACTGGCCCTGACTGTTTAAGCCATATACATACAGAGTGATATTCGTTTCCGCGCTATTTCTTGAAAACTATAGACCGGATTTCAATGAAACTTGGCACACAGCTTCACTACAAAGTGGACATGCGCATATCGTCGGGGTTACCCGGTTCGACTGCCGAATTTAGAGACGCAATCCCAGTTAAAGTAGACAATTGACTAATTTTTTTTCGAAATTTTTCATTTTACCCTTCACTCATTCTGGACAAATTTTCTTCTTGGATCACATCTTCTGTGCACATTTCTGTTGTTTTGTCAAGTGGGCTTGCTTAGTTTTGGATTTATAGACTGTAAAAGGATCAAATGTGTGCATAAAAAACTACGTGTTTTAAATAGACCCCTTTGTGAAATGTGTTTCTAATTTCACATTAAGTAATGCATAAAGAATAATAAATCCGATATATTTTGATGAGTATTTGTTTGTAAAATGTGAATCAATTGACAATATGGGTGAAAATGGCGAATTATACCTATGCGAATGAAAATTCAAAACGGCCATCCTTGTACAATTCCTTTAATTTAAAACGTTGACTACTTCCAACTCTTCTAAAATACACCAAACAACCTTTAATTTTCTCTCGTATTGTTAAACAAAAGCAATGAGTTATTCCCTTAATCGATATACCGAAATGGAAAGTCAATGATTTGTTACAAATCAACAATAGTCTAAAACTGGTCTGTCCCGAACGTAACTACAGCTTGTCCCGTACGTAATATGCTTTATTTCCTTTAACATCACAGCCTCTGTGTTATTACCTTTTCAATCAAATCATAATATTATTAGGCAATATCCATTTGCCAGACACTTTGTCAAAAAAATTGTAATGAAATGAATAAATGAAAATAAATACAACTCTATAAGCCATCTGGGTGTGTTGTTTTACAAATTAAGACTTCCTAGCCAAATTAGTTTCAATTTGTAAAAGTTGAGATGTTCGTATTGTTTTGACACATGAGGTATGTGTAATAACTTCTTAATTAAGTAAAATGTTATCCAAAATTTGCTAGACATCCTTACCTCTGATGGATCCAATATACGAAAACGTACGGGACACTTTTTATAAAGGTAAGAAACGCTGAAATAATCTATTTTAATGCATCAATCTAGTGTAATGTATATGGGTATGAATATATTCCTATATATATCAACAAAAACTGGCATATTTTGTGGAACTTTCTTCAATATTGTAAAAATAGTATCAATTAAGCGTAATCATAATACCATTACGTACGAGACTAGTACGAGTACGTGTAAAGTCTATTATGTGCATTAAAAGTCTATTTTGCTTAAACTGGAGTCCTTAAGGAACCCAAAACACATAAAATAAGCACAGGAAACGTTCCATTTCAGCAATTTAAAAACTGAAAACTAAAAATTGCCTCGAACGTTATGGACTCGAACGTCACTTTTTAATGTGTACCCAATTTTATTTGGCCTGCTGTATCAATGCTATTATAGTAATCGGCATAATTCTTTTGTCATATTTGAAGACACTTCGAATAGTGATTTTACTTGAAGAATTAAACTATTTATAGTTACACATTTTTAACTAGAGTTACTTTAGTTCTTGCCTCGTACGTTACGGAGTTAAAATTACGGTAAATTGTTTAAGAATGATGTTGATTTTTTGAAAATATAGACAAAAGTATATCAAAATACGACTTCATTTTGATTATATATATTTATACTAAAGTAGATTACGCTAGATTAATGCATTAAATGTAGATTTATGTCAGTGTTTCTTAGCTTTAAAGAAAGTGTCCCGTACGTTTTTGAATTTTGGAGACAGCGACTCGAGGCTGTTCTACAAATTTTGGATTACATTTTTTATATAAATCTTGGTATCGTTTTGGAGCTCTATGTTTTCTGTACAAGATTGGGACATTTCTGTTAGGATAATCTATTGTTGAAATTGACATTTTTGGTTTGAAAGTTAGAATTTATACCCGGAGACATCGGTTTTTCGTACCCCCTAGTTTGATTGTCGCATGATTTTCATATGAAATGGAGTTCTTACGAACGTAAATTATAGATACATTTTTTAGTTATAGGTGTTGGATGAAAATAAATGCGGAGGTCATTTATATAATGTTGATTTTTTGCAGCTAGAACATATTGAAGGCCGGAGATATCAATTGTCCCATTTAACTGGGATTGCGTCTAGAGTTACTGCCCCTGACAGTTTAAGCCATATACATACAGAGTGATATTCGTTTCCGCGCTATTTCTTGAAAACTAAAGACCGGATTTCAATGAAACTTGGCACACAGCTTTACTACAATGAGGACATGCGCATATCGTCGGGGTGACCCGGTCCGACCGCCGAATTTAGAGTTACTGCCCCTGACTGTTTATGCCATATACATACAGTGATATTCGTTTCCGCGCTATTTCTTGAAAACTGTTTACCGGATTTCGATGAAACTTGGCACACAGCTTCACTACAAAGTGGACATGCGCATATCGTTGGGGTTACCCGGTTCGACCGCCGAATTTAGAGTTACTGCCTCTGACTGTTTAAGCCATATACATACAGAGTGATATTCGTATCCGCGCTGTTTCTTGAAAACTATAGACCAGATTTTAATGAAACTTGGCACACAGCTTCACTACAAAGTGGACATGCGCATATCGTCGGGGTTACCCGGTTCGACCGCCGAATTTAGAGTTACTGCCTCTGACTGTTTAAGCCATATACATACAGAGTGATATTCGTTTCCGCGCTATTTCTTGAAAACTATAGACCGGATTTCAATGAAACTTGGCACACAGCTTCACTACAAAGAGGACATGCGCATATCGTCGGGGTTACCCGGTTCAACCGTCGAATTTAGAGTCACTGCCCCCGACTGTTTAAGCCATATACATACAGAGTGATATTCGTTTCCGCGCTATTTCTTGAAAACTATAGACCGGATTTTAATGCAACTTGGCACACAGCTTTACTACAAAAAGGACATGCACATATCGTCGGGGTTACCCGGTTCGACCGTCGAATTTAGAGTTACTGCCCCTGACTGTTTAAGCCATATACATACAGAGTGATATTCGTTCTGTTGAAGCCATATACATACAGAGTGACTTTCGTTCTGTTGAAGCCATATACATACAGAGTTATATTCGTTTCCGCGCTACTTTATTGACAATGAAAATATGTTCGGTGGGGGATATCAATTCAACGAATTTGCTTGTTACATTCGAAATGTCGTAACTTCTGAATAAGCTGTGGACTTTACCGTATTTTCGAACGTAACAGGCGATATTCTCGAAGAGATTGTTATACATGCCACATGTTGATAATTTCTTTCATTTCACACAAAAAAAGAAGTTTCGAGTAAAAACATTTTAAAGCACAGATGAACAGACATGGTGAAACCAACATACCCATCTACTTCGTAGGTCGGGCATGACAAAACCCTGAACGAATACACGGGACAACTTTTAGATAATTACAACGGAATGGACCCGTTCTTGGGGATGCGGGCGGAACAAGACATCTGAACAGATTTAAGCAATTTCATCCATCATTTCATACCAAATCCTTTCGACCTTTTGAGTGACAGTGGAAATTGACGAAGGTACATGTACCAAGATTTTAAAAATCCGGATAGCCTCGTCAATATCCGTTGCCACGGATGACGCCGAAGATCCACGAAGTGTTTGGTATCTCATGATGGGTGGGGTACCTGTAAGTAATTATCGAACCTTGCACATATGATTTTACCTACCCAATATATTTTTGACGACTCGTAACACTGTGAAGGCGTTGGAAACATTAAAGAACAAGAGGGCCATTGGCCCTGAAGCGCTCACCTGATATAATAAGGTAAATTGGACAAAAAATGTGACCTTTAGGGTGCACACAAGGTTTAACTAAGATTTGACCTCGTGACCTAGAATTGATCAAGACAATCATTCTGATCAATTTTCAGGTTGATTGCCGATGATTGGGCAAAAATGTGGCCTCTAGAGTGCACACAAGGTTTTACAAAGATTTTACCTCATGACCTAGTTTATGACCCCAGATGACCCAATTTCGATCTTGTCCGAGAATTGATCAAGACAATCATTCTGATCAATTTTCAGGTTGATTGGGAAAAAATGTGGCCTCTAGAGTGCACACAAGGTTTTTCTAAGATTTGACCCTGTGACCTAGTTTTTGACCCCAGATGACCAAATTTCAAAGTTGTCCGAGATTTTATCAAGACAATCATTCTGTTCAATTTTCAGGTTGATTGGGCAAAAAATGTGGCCTCTAGAGTGCACAAAAGGTTTTTCTAAGATTTTACCTCGTGACCTAGTTTTTGACCCCAGATGACCCAATTTCGAACTTGTCCGAGATTTTATCAAGACAATCATTCTGTTCAATTTTCAGGTTGATTGGGCAAAAAATGTGGCCTCTAGAGTGCACAAAAGGTTTTTCTAAGATTTGACCCCGTGACCTAGTTTTTGACCCCAGATGATCCAATTTCAAACTTGTCCGGATTTCATCAAGACAATCGTTCTGATCAAATTTCAGGCTGATTGGGCAAAAAAATGTGGCCTCTAGAGTGCACACAAGGTTTTTCTAAGATTTGACCCCGTGACCTAGTTTTTGACCCCAGATGACCCAATTTCAAACTTGTCCGAGTCCAAGACAATCATTCTGCGCAAATTTCAGGTTGATTGGGCAAAAAATGTGGCCTCTAGAGTGCACACAAGGTGTTTCTAAGAATTGACCCCGTGACCTAGTTTTTGACCCCAGATGACCCAATTTCAAATTTGTCCAAGATTTTTTCAAGACAATCATTCTGAGCAAATTTCAGGTTGATTGGGCAAAAAATGTGGCCTCTAGAGTGCACAAAAGGTTTTTCTAAGATTTGACCCCGTGACCTAGTTTTTGACCCCAGATGATCCAATTTCAAACTTGTCCGGATTTCATCAAGACAATCGTTCTGATCAAATTTCAGGCTGATTGGGCAAAAAAATGTGGCCTCTAGAGTGCACACAAGGTTTTTCTAAGATTTGACCCCGTGACCTAGTTTTTGACCCCAGATGACCCAATTTCAAACTTGTCCGAGGCCAAGACAATCATTCTGCGCAAATTTCAGGTTGATTGGGCAAAAAATGTGGCCTCTAGAGTGCACACAAGGTGTTTCTAAGAATTGACCCCGTGACCTAGTTTTTGACCCCAGATGACCCAATTTCAAATTTGTCCAAGATTTTTTCAAGACAATCATTCTGAGCAAATTTCAGGTTGATTGGGCAAAAAATGTGGCCTCTAGAGTGCACACAAGGTTTTTCTTAGATTTGACCCGGTGACCTAGTTTTTGACCCCAGATGACCAAATTTCGAACTTGTCCGAGATTTTATCAAGACAATCATTCTGAGCAAATTTCAGGTCGATTGGGCAAAATAAGCGGCCTCTAGAGTGCACACAAGGTTTTTCTTAGATTTGACCCCGTGACCTAGTTTTTGACCCCAGATGACCCAATTTCAAACTTGTCCGAGTCCAAGACAATCATTCTGCGCAAATTTCAGGTTGATTGGGCAAAAAATGTGGCCTCTAGAGTGCACACAAGGTGTTTCTAAGATTTGACCCCGTGACCTAGTTTTTGACCCACGATGACCCAATTTCAAATTTGTCCAAGATTTTATCAAGACAATCATTCTGAGCAAATTTCAGGTTGATTGGGCAAAAAATGTGGCCTCTAGAGTGCACACAAGGTTTTTCTTAGATTTGACCCGGTGACCTAGTTTTTGACCCCAGATGACCAAATTTCGAACTTGTCCGAGATTTTATCAAGACAATCATTCTGAGCAAATTTCAGGTCGATTGGGCAAAATAAGCGGCCTCTAGAGTGCACACAAGGTTTTTCTTAGATTTGACCCCGTGACCTAGTTTTTGACCCCAGATGACCCAATTTCAAACTTGTCCGAGATTTCATCAAGACAATCATTCTGAGCAAATTTCAGGTTGATTGGGCAAAAAATGTGGCCTCTAGAGTGCACACAAAGTGTTTCTAAGATTTGACCCCGTGACCTAGTTTTTGACCCCAGATGACCCAATTTCGAACGTGTCCAAGATTTTATCAAGACAATCATTCTGAGCAAATTTCAGGATGATTGGGCAAAAAATGTGGCCTCTAGAGTGCACACAAGGTTTTTCTAAGATTTGACCCTGTGACCTAGTTTTTGACCCCAGATGACCCAATTTCGAACTTGTCCGAGATTTCATCAAGACAATCATTCTGATCAATTTTCAGGTTGATTGGGCAAAAAATGTGGCCTCTAGAGTGCACACAAGCCAAAAGTTGACGGACGACGCACGACGGACGACGGACGCCGGACACAGCGGTATCACAATACCTCACCATGAGCACTATCGTGCTCAGGTGAGCTAAAAAGAGGGCATTTGTTATTACCAACATCTTGAAATATCTTCTGTGCAAAATTTCAGAAATACGTCATACATGTAGTACATGTCGTACATGTAGTCTATCTTTGTTGATATACAGCTTTTTAAGGTCCAGTTTATAAGTTAGGCCTACTTGTCTGGAAATACTAACCCTTTCCAAAACAAGACCCAGGGTATTGAACTTTGACATCCCATAGAGAACAAGAGTTGTCCGCGGACAACGTAGCTCGCCTATACGGGAGCTTGTCACAAAAACAGCAAATTTTTAAAAAGTAGGTCAAGGTCACAAGGTCAAGGGTAATGGTCCCAAATGAAAGGTCTTGTCCAGATGTATCTGTATGAAATATCAAGGCTGTATCTCTAATAGTGCCTAAGAAATAGGCCAGGTTAAAGTTTTTCAAAAGTAGGTCAAACTCCAAGGTCAAGGTCACCCGGTCAAAGGTCATGGTCTCAAATGAAAGGTCTTGTTGAGATGTATCTATGCATGAAATATCAAGGCTGTATCTGTAATAGTGCCTAAGATATAAGCCAGGTTAAAGTTTTTCAAAAGTAGGTCAAACTCCAAGGTCAAGGTCACTAGGTCAAAGGTCATGGTCCCAAATGAGAGGTCTTGTCAAGATGTATCTATGTTGAAATATCAAGGCTGTATCTCTAATAGTGCCTGAGATATAGGCCAGGTTAAAGTTTTTCAAGTGAAGACGGGACGGGACGGTACGGGACGCGACACTAGGGTTGTGACATTAGTCCTGGCCTGCTAAAAAGGCTTTGGTAAACATTGAGGCAAAAGAAGACATTGCTGGTAATCAGCAACTTCTCCTTTTGTCTCAATACTTTCTGCGCTTCGTACAATATGGCATGCACAGACAACACAGAAGAGCTCTTGAGCAGAGTCTGCAGAGCTACAAATAAGAGTGGGTATTGGTACATGTATTTTAAAATCTAATTCATGTAGCTTAACTCTTTCCCAAACGTCAAAATTCTAGGGTGATCCATTTCAAAAACTGCTACAGAAGACAAAATGAATGTTATTAAAGATAGGCTTTGTGTAAAATATGGCACAGAAATATTGAGACAAAGGGAGAAACTGCTGGTTATCAGCAGTTTCTTCTTTTGTTTCAATGTTTTCCCAAGCCTTTTTTATTAGGGACGTCAAAACCAGGTCTTGTTTGGGAAAGGGTTAAATAATTGTTCATTAAACTCTATGTTGTTGGCTACTCAAAGGAATCATCCCAGCAATGGTTTGCTTGAGGTTTAACACCTCCTTCAACTGGTATGGTCGTATTGCAGCAACTAGAGACAGCGAGAAAACTTAACTGTTGATTCCTGGAATTTCTCTCCCCAGTTCTTCTACAATATCCAATCTGAGCCTCCAGCTGCTCGCTAAAATATGATGCACTTCCATTTGATGGGCGACAAAAGACTTTTGTCAAAAGTCAGACAGGAGCCGGGTTCAAGCTCAAGACTCCAATCTTGAGTGACAGACTCAGCTATCCAGGCTTGGCGTCTCAGCAATGGATTTAACCCTTTAACAAACAAGACTTGGTTTTGACGTCCTTACTAGAAAAGGTTTGGGAAAACATTGAGGCAAAAGAAGACACTGCTGATAACCAGCAGTTTCTCCTTTTGCCTCAATATTTTCTGAGCTATATTGTACACCATTCTTATCTTCTTTTATTTTGTGACAAACACTTATTCGGGGAGCATAATCCGTCTATGACGGCTCTTGTTTTATTTGATTACAAGTTCATAAATGAGTTGGGATCTGAAATATTCTGACCAATATTAACCCTCTCCCAAACAAGACCTGGTTTTGACGCCCCTGATAGAATAGGCTTGAGAAAACATTGAGACAAAAGAAGAAACTGCTGATAACCAGCAGTTTCTCCTTTTTTCTCAATATTTTCCTTGCTACATTACACATAAATTTCATCTTCTACAGCATTCATGGCATTTGTTTTGTCGTCTGCAGCACCCTAAAATTTTGTCGTTTGGGAAAGGGTTAAAGCTGCTCTCTTACAGTTGCTATAGCATAGGTCATGAAGCGGCTATTATAAAACAGTATAATCATATCAGGCTGTGCGTGTGCAGAGGCTGGTCTGGATTCATGTTGTTATCAAATACCATTAAGGCCCTTTCTCCAAATTCAAGTTCTGCTAGTGAAGCTGTATTTATGTCTTCAAGAGGGGATCCTAGTGAGAACACATAGCAATGGGTTTGGATGTAAATTAACAAAATTAACAATATGTTCACCCGTGCTTGTCACCGCGTAAAAACAAGACAGGCACGGGTCTCGAGTTAGTCTGAAAGACACATTTTTATGAGTAGACAATATATTATTTTTCTTATTATGATACATTATTCTTTTCATATGTTTATCAACGACTGACGCATGGCATGGTAGAACATATTAGTATGCTCGTATATTGTGTCCATTTAAATCGAGTAGATTTTCCTTTCGCGTGTTGCATACCGTTTATAACATTCCAAATGTCGTTACTTCTGAATAAGCTGTGGACTTTAATACCGTATTTTCTAGCGTAACAGACGACATTCTCGAAGAGATTGTTATACATGCCACATGTTGATAATTTCCTTCATTTCACGCAAAAAAGAAGTTTCGAGTAAAAACATTTTAGAGCACAGATGAACAGACATGGTGAAACCAACATACCCATCTACTTCGTAGGTAGGGGCATGACAAAACCCTGAACGAATACACGGGACAACTTTTAGATAATTACAACGGAATGGACCCTTACTTGGTGATGCGGGCGGGACAAGACATCTGAACAGATTTAAGCAATTTCATCCATCATTTCATACCAAATCCCTTCGACCTTTTGAGTGACAGTGGAAATTGACGAAGGTACATGTACCAGGATTTTAAAAATCCGGATACTCTCGTCAATATCCGTTATCACAGTGTATAGTCCACTGTCCGCACTTACTTCCGCTTGCGAGTAAGGAAACGAGTCAAAAAGGAGATTGAAGCCCGAAAAACGGGTAAATAGTTCATATTAGATTGAAAAGTGTTGGATTTATTTCGTATTATGGTGGAAGGAATATTAACTAGAAGACCTGAAGGTCTTGATTCGCTCCACAGGCCTGAGATTCTTTAAATATTTAATCCAAGTGTTGATTAGATAGTGAAAACAAAGTAAATTAGCATTTTTTTTTCAAATTGAAAGGCATATAACTGAGGATTTATATTCCTATCAAGCTAAGAATCACACTAATGCAAGATCTTAACTTCGCCTACATCTTGTAAGTTTTTACTGCTTGTTCAATATTTTTAGATATAAAGAGAGTAAAAACAAAGTCGAAAACAGCAAGTTTGTCAAATTCTAAGGCACATAAATCAGGATATAAGATTCAGATGATGTTGCAAATTACATCCATGCAAGATCTTTTGGCCGGTATGATTATGTGAAAGTTTCATATTGATTGGGAGATATTTATGGCTGTTTGAGTAAAAATAAGGTCAAAAATGGTAATTTTGTCAATTTCAAGGGGACATAACTCATGATGTAAATTTCAGATTAAGCTGAAAATTACACTCTGGCTAGATCTTATGTTCACCAATATTGTGTCAATGTCCTGTCTTGATAGGTCAATATTTGTAGTTGCTAGAGTGAAAACAAAATCAAAATAAAGCCGAAAATGACAATTTTGTCAATTTCAAGGGCACATAACTCATGATATAACATTCAGATCAAGCTGAAAATTATACTGAGGCAAGATCTTATGGTCACCAACACTCTGTTAAAGTTTTGTCTTGATTGAAAAATATTTGTAATTGCTAGAGTGAAACAAAGTAAAAATTAAGCCGAAAATGACAATTTTGTCAATTTCAAGGGCACATAACTCATGATATAAAATTCAGATCAAGCTGAAAATTGCACTCAGTCAAGATCTTATTGTCACCAGCATTTTGACTAAGTTTTGTCTAGATTGGTCAATATTTGTAAGTGCTACAGTGAAAACAAAGTCAAAACAGCCATTTTTTAATTCAAGGGCAGATAATTCAAGACTTTCTGGTTCAATCAGAATTAAATGAAGGAATCTGATAGAGGACCACCTAAGGATCATTTCTGTGAAGTTTGATTGAAATCCATTAAGTAGTTTCTGAGGAGAAGATTTTTAAAGAAAAAGTTGACGACCGGACGCACGGACGCACGGACGGACGCACGACGGACACAGCGCCATGACAATAGCCCGCTGGCCTGAAGGCCAGTGGAGCTAAAAAGTATCATTCCTGGCGTATATCTACGAAAAGAACTCTATTTCCCGACGAAAATGCAATTGCTCACTTAATTTTCTCCAAATCGTCATTTTGATTGACTCCGAACAAAGATTTCAACGCTTAATATTTAATACAAGAGGACCATGATGGTCCTATATCGCTCACCTGAACCAAAATGATATGAGCAACACTTTTGTTCAATTTAATTAATATTTATTACTTTAAGACTGAAAAAGAACTAATGGTCAATAAGGTTATGAAAATATAACTCATCCGAGATCTTAATTATAGTGCCAAACATTGTATTCAAGTTTTGTCTTGATTGATAAATAATTGTAGATTCTAGAGTATCAACAAGATCGAAAACAGCCAAAAACAGCAATCTTATCAAATTCAAGGGCACATAACTCTTGATTTTCTGACCAGATAAGACTGAAAATCAAACTAATCCCAGATCTTATGGTCCCTAATATTGTGTCCAAGTTTTGTCTTGATTGATCAATAATTGTAGATTCCAGAGTGTAAACAAGGTCGAAAACAGCAGAAAACAGAAATTTTGTCAAATTCAAGGGCACATAATGCTCGACTTTCTGATCAGATCAGACTGAAAATCAAACTCATATGAGATCTTATGGTCCCCAACATTGTGTCCAAGTTTTGTATAGATTGATCAATAATCATTGTAGATTCTAGAATGTAAACAAGGTCGAAACCAGCGGAAAATGGCAATTTTGTCAAATTCAAGGGCACATAACTCTCGACATTCTCATCAGATCAGACTGAAAATCGAACTCATCCAAGATCTTATGGTCCCCAATATTGTGGTCAAGTTTTGTCTTGATTGATAAATAATTTTAGATTCTAGGGTATAAGCAAGGTCGAAAACAGCTATAAACAGCAATTTTATCAAATTCAAGGGAACATAACTCTTGACTTTCTAATCAGATCAACCTGAAAATCAAACTCATTTGAGATCTTATAGTCTCCAACATTGTGTCCAAGATTTGTCTTGATTGGTCAATAATTGTAGAGTCTAGTGAGTAAACAAAATCGAAAACAGTAAAAAAACGGCAATTTTGTCAAATTCAAGGGCACATAACTCTTGACTTTCTGATCAGATCAGACTGAAAATCAATCTAATCCCAGATCTTATTGTCCAAAACATTGTGTCCAAGTTTTGTCTTGATTGATTAATAATTGTAGATTCAAGAGTGTAAACAAGGTTGAAAACAACCGAAAATGGCAATTTTGTCAAATTCAAGGGCACGTAACTCTTGACTTTCTCATCAAATCAGACTGAAAATTAAACTCATCCAAGATCTTATAGTCCCCATCATTGTGTCCAAGTTTTGTCTTGATTGATTGACCCTTTCCCACACATTGACGCTTTTGGAGACCCCACAAAATAAAGGCTTTGGAAAACATTGTGGAAAATGAAGTAGTAAGCAATTTCTTCATTACCCACAATGTTTCCTACCAAGAAAGACCAAAAAATGTTAAATTTTGTTCAATAGAACTTGTCGTCTGCAACACCTATGACTTTGGACTAGACTAAAATTTTGTTGTTTGGTAATGGGTTAATAATTGTAGACTGTAGGGTGTAAATCTATTTATATCCTCTATCAAACAACAGGGCTACAGATTAGTAGGGGTGAAGACATTCTAACTTTTTATTTCAATTCTAAACCCTATGTTGTGGGTACTCATTTGTATCCTCTTGACGAGACAATACACATGAGTACCCACAATAAAGGGTTTGATGAACAATAACAGAATTATTGCAGTTTAAAAATTCATCACTCCCGTTTATCTGGAGCTCTGAAACAAGATAACTCTACTTATACTAAAGGAAAGTAGTGTCAGAGTTCCTTCCCTTAGATTAACTCTTTTATGAAAACAGCAAAAAAGTGGCAATTTTGCCCAATTCAAGGGCACATAACTCTCATCTTTCTGGCCAGATCAGACTGAAAATTGACCTCATCCAAGATCTTATGGTCTCCAACATTATGTCCAAGTTTTGTCTTGATTGATCAATAATTGTAGATGCTAGAGTGTAAACAAACTTAAAAACAGCATTTTTTGACATTCAAGGGCAGATAACTCCGCACTTTCTGGTCCGATCAGACCCATAATCGAACTTGTCCAAGAACTTATGATCGTACTTGTTTTGGCCAAGTTTGATCAAGATCGCCTAACTTTTGTGGACGCTAGAGTGTAAACACCCCAAATGTTGACGGACGGACGGACGGACGGACGACGGACAAAAAGTGACCACAATAACTCACCTCGAGCACTTCGTGCTCAGGTGAGCTAATAAGAACAAATCCTTTTATTACATTGAAGAATATTGATCTATGCTCCCAAATGTTACACGATACAGTGTGTTAAGACATCAATTTAAATAATATCGACTATAATACTGTCACTGGTGTTGCCTGCTCACTGCACGGTTGCTTGCTACCTCATAGCACGGTTGCTTGCGAGCACAACAAAAAATCATGTACGGTTGCTTGACAGCAAAATGTATTGTAATTTTGTATATTGATGGTGATTTTAGTGTCTAAATTTGCAAACATTTAACTTTTTTACATATACAATGCATTGAAATGTTTTAGGAGTGGGTAAATAACCTAAAGATGTAAAATAAATGCAACGTTTTGTATTTATAAATATGTTTTACTTTGTTTACAAAATGATCCTCATAATCTTAAATTATCTTTGTTATACAAATTTTGCATAGTTTCGAAATTGATTTCATATTGAATTTGGACTTAAATCGATATGGAAGACAGAGTGCGCTATACAAACACGTGGTTAATACATTTCTTTTTTTGTATGTTGAGAATAAACATGGAAACATATTGCATCTACTGTGATTAGGTTCGGAATCGAACCAGTTTTGTGAATTGATAGACTAAATTTTATTATTATTTAACATTAACATCCTGACCAAAACCTGAAAACTGAAGACTATCAACAAATCAGAGCCACTTGTGAAGTCATAATCATTTTTATGCCCCGTATCGAAAGATCGGGGGCATATTGTTTTACTCGTGTCTGTCTGTCCGTCTGTTTGTCTGTCTGTCTGTCCGTCCGTCTGTCTATCCGAACAGTGAACAGGTGCCTTTTCTCCAAAAGTACTTGATATACAAAGCTCAAATTTGGTATGCAACTTCCTTTCAATATTATATATGTGTTGCATGCAATTTGACCTCCCTCAAGGTCATCTATTAACCCTTATCAACCCTTTACACGAAAACTTAACATTTCATGAAAATGTCCATTTCGGAGACATTGGTGTTTCACAAACACATCTTGTTTTTGTTTTTAAATTAAATACCAAAGATTAATGATCTAAGATTGGTTCATTTATTATTCATTATTGACATTCATCTAAACAGCTGTGTAAGAGTTCAAGCTTGAATCCATTTGCATACTCAGGCGCCTTTAGATGCACCCTAAATTTTGGAAAATTATGAGAAAAAGGAAGACAACTGCTGATTACCTGTATTTTACTTTTCCTTCTATTACAAAGAACTTTCAATTTTGCTGTTTGATAGATCACCTTTGAATTTTGAACAGTCCATAATTCTGTTGTTTTGGGAAGGGTTACATGTAAGTTTAATCATGGCTGTATTTTCATTGGCTTCCAGATTGTAATTTTGATTTTATTTGCTTTTCTATACAGACTTAACACAAACAAAAGATTTACTAAATTTTATTAAAGCTAAAACATATGTGCTTTTTCATTTTTAAGG
The DNA here is from genome assembly GCA_963680895.1 of Fragum sueziense. Lineage (NCBI taxonomy): Eukaryota > Metazoa > Mollusca > Bivalvia > Cardiida > Cardiidae > Fragum > Fragum sueziense. The sequence goes on along the minus strand of OY804592.1, from coordinate 82,110,987 downwards.
TTTTCGACTGCCTTTTAGATTTGCACCATGAAGGTGGTGGTGTCATTATGTAGTTAGAACAAATTTCCGTTGCCTTAATTCCACCTGGAAGCTCAAGTTATCACATTCAAGACCATTTTGAAAATTATAGATGCCCAGTTCCCAGTATCACTTATCACATTGGTACATCATGCTGTGGACCTTTGTTGTTATGATACAACATCCATTCATGGATACCATATGTTTTGAAAAGAGTATATTCTGGGAAACATTTGTGCCAAATTTGGTGCTTGTATCTTGTAATGAAGTATTTTTTCTGATTTTTTTACCTCTAGAGATGGCGGCCATCTTGGAAAAATGGCCGCCATATTGGTTTTTCATCGTGGATACCATTTGTTTTGAAAATAGTACACTTTGAGGAACATTTGTGCCAAATTTGGTGCTTGTATCACAAAGTGAAGTATTCTGCCACTTTTTGGACTTAAGCTCCCCCACTATTACCACCGTTGACGCAGAAGATCCACTAAGTGTTTTGTATTTAATGATAGGTGGGAAACCTTAAATACTTATCTAACCTTGCACATATGATTTTACCTACCCAGTATATTTTTGACGATTCTTACTGAGAAGGCATTGGAAACATTAAAGAAAATGAGGGTATTTGTTATTACCGACATCTTACGAAATATCTTCCGTGTAAAAATTTCACAAATACATGTAGTCCATCTATGTTGATATATACAGCTTTTTAACGCCCAGTCTATAAGTTGGCATATCGGTCTGGAAATACCAACCTTTTCCCAAACAAGACCTAGTATTGAACTTTGACATCCCTCATAGAAATAGGCTTTGGTAAACATTGAAGCAAAAGAAGAAATTGCTGGTAATCAGCAATTTCTCCTTTTGTCTCAATATTTTCTGCGCTTCATACAATATGGCACGCACAGACAAGTATAACCCTGCGGCTGGAACACATAACCGTGATTCCGGGTATTTCTCTCACTTGTACCAACAGAATATCCGATCTGAGCCCCAGCTGTTCTCTCACATAGATGATTCACGTCTGTTGAAAAGAGTCAAATGACTTTCGTCAAAGGTCAGACAGGATATTGGCCGACCAGGGTTAGAACTCACAACCCCTGGATTGACAGACTCTGACTTTACCGACTGATCTATCCGGGCTTCACGTCTAAGCAATGTATCAAAACACAACAGAATGTGGGTATGTACAAAGCTACACACTTTTAATATTTTCAAAGGATTTAAAAATTACACTGATAAAAAAGCTGGAAGAACACATGTAAGACACAATTGAATTGTCCCTTTCCCTAACAAGACCTGCTTTTGAAGACCATAATAGAAATTGCTTGGAAAACATTGAGGCAAAAGAAGAAAATGCTGATAATCAGCATTTTCTCTTTTTGCCTCAATACTTTCTGTGCTATAATGTATGCAAATCCCATCTTTATCAACAGCTATTGTCCTTAGCAGAAGCTTTAACACGGGAACAGTCCGAATTTTTGTCTTTTGGGAAAGGATTATACAAATACATTGACACTAATAGCACAACACACTTTAGTAACCAAGTGTTTTTTTTCTGCCAAAATTTTGCAAACATATCTTCTTAAAAGGAAGTATTTTTTAAAAAAAAAATCCTGTTCTTTGGTCAGAATTCAAATTATCAAATAGATTTTTGTGTCATCTTTACCAAAAATCCAACTACCTTCGAAAAGAGACATTTATTTTTTGAGTTCTTGGAATCGTTTTTCACTTTGTTTAAGGAAAAGATGTGATGTCATTGCATTTTTTAGATATTCATAAAACAATGAACAATATTTGGACATTTAAAAAAATCTTCAATTCAAAATCATTCAAGATACATTAACATCTACAAATGACTAGACATTCAAAAAATATAATATACATGTAACAAGAGAAAATTGCATCCAAACATCTTCTTAATTTTGTTATTTTACATCCAAATCATATGCTATGTGTTCTAACCAGGATCGTTTCCTAAAGACAAAACAGCTTCACTAGCAGAACTTGAATCTGGAGAAAGGGCATAAATGTTATTTGATAACAACATGAATCTAGACCAGCCTGTGCACACGCACAGTCTGACATAGAAATATACTGTTCTATAATAGCCGCTTCATGACCTATGCTATAGCAACTGTAGGAGAACAGCTTTGATATTGTTCAGAATACATTTGGGCACAACACTGCTTTTCAAAGAAAACCTCGTAACTGCAGCTTAAACAAGCTGAGGTTTTTGTTGAAAATCGACGACATGCTGATATTGAAGCTGATATGTTGTCTCAGATGCATTAAGGCCTTTTTTTCAGATCCTGACACATTTGTTAGGAACTTGTAATCAAATAAAACTAAACAGGTATCATCATTACATAGGAATGTTACTGCATATGCCTCAAATATTCTATAACAAAAATTGTTCTTACATGAATCATAATATTTCTTTTTAACCCCTCCCAAAAGAAGACTGGATTTTGAAGTGCTTAAGAAAATAGATTTGGGAAATCATTGAGATGAAAGGAGAAAATGCGGACAATCAGCATTTTTATGCTGACAATCAGCATTTTTTTTTTATTTTCCTCTATTTTTCGTTGCTTTTTCATACATAAATTTTCTCTTTATCTACATGTATTTTGTCATATACAGCATCTTTCAATTAGGAAACTCAAAAGTCATTTTGATAAGGGGAAAAGATTTTTATATCACTGAGTTAATGTAAGTAAATGAGTAACATCAGTACACATGTATTACAGCAAATACATTTCTTTGAGAAGCAACAAAAGGGACAAGAGAGTAAAAACATAATGATATATCAACCTTTGCCTTGTAAAAAAAGTTTCTCCAAAGTTCCACATTTTACAAAATTTCTATTTCTTAACCCTTCTCGTAACAAGACCTGTTACCTAACATTCCCATGTCCTTAACCCATTACCAGATGACAAAATTTTGGGGTGATCCAAATTCAAAGATGTTGCAGAAAACAATTTCAATTGCATGAAATTTAAAAGTTGTTGGTCTTTTTGTTTAGAAAGCATTGTGGGAAATGAAGAAATTGCTTGTCACAAGCAATCTCTTCATCTTCCACAATGTTTTCTAAAGCAAATTTCTTGTGGGGAGTCAGAAAGAGTCACTGTGTGGTAATGGGTTAAACCTTTAAAAAACAAAACATTGTTTTAAAGCATTCGCAAAAGATTGAGCAAAAAGTATAATTCACTCCTCCCTAATTTTTTCTGTGCTGTAACATCTTTTATTTTGTTATCTGCATCTCCTTTCCAATAAATCAAAGTTTTTATCATGGGAAAAAGAAAAAAATTATTTTGTCATTTTGCATAATTTTGCATATAAAACCATATCAAATGTTGGCTGGTAATCATATACAATTAAGAGAACAATTTCAAATGGATGTTTAAAATTTAGATCTTACTGGCAAAATATGAAGGCTTTTTTAAGTCTTTGCTGCCTATAGGAATACTTCAATTCAACAAGACAATGGTTAAAATATCCAACAAAACAAAGACACAGAGACATATTTATGAAATTCTACAAATTGCATAATTTTTAAATGAAATGAATTAAATATATAATGATGATTCTGATGATATTACGGTAGTCCACCCCTAATGAGATTCGCGAGGCGGAATTATTCGGGGCAAAAGTCAAAAACATTCGGCAGTGGACCTTTCCACCGCCAAATTTTTATGACCACGCCCGAATAGGTTTGAATATATAACGACTCCGTTCGAAAAAAGCTGATGATTCATGAATCTCAAAATGGCCACATTATGGGTATTGTACCTTAAACTGTCATTAGTTTTGTCAAGGTCTTGAGTATTTACATTTCCAAACAATTCTTCTGTTTATTTAAAGCAGAATTCCAACAAGTATGAAAAAAAAAGTCTTTATAACAATTTCTACCTTGATGACTTACAAGATCAGTTACTATATCACATAACATATGATATATTTCAGCTTGGATCTGGAAAAAAGGGCCCATATAGCATTTAATCCTTCACCAGAGAGCAAAATTGTTAGACTGTTTCAATTTGAAATGTGTTCCAGACAACAGTTTCAAGTTGATTAACCCCTATGGAGGGTTAGAAAACATTGTAGAAAATGAAGAAATTGCTTGTAACAAGCAATTTCTTCATTTTCCACAATATTTTCCCAAGCATTTTTCTTCATGGGCTTAAAAAAGCGTCAATGTGTGGCAATTGTAAATTCAGATTAGCCTGCTGCTATGTTGAACTCATTTAGGAACAACAAAAAGCTCTTAGAATTCCTTTGAATTATAAGTCAGCATCATAGATATTGCTCAGACTAGACATTATGTGCAAGCTAATCTGGATCAATGATTGCCTCAAATGCTGAATGGGCCCACTTACCAAGCCAAAACTCTGATTTTGGTATACAATTGAAGGTAGATGGAGAGTTTTTTGTTAAGTATATATCAGTTAAGGAATAAAATAGACTGATAAAAGGCTATTCTATGAATATGTGTAGCTTTAAATAACAAGAGCTGTCCGAAGACAGCACGCTCGACTTTCTAATTTTGCTTAGTATAAAGGGGGCATAACTCCAAATATAGTGGGGCCAGGGTCATGGGCCCTGGTAGTAAGGTAGAGGGTGTGATGGTGAATAAGTATTCCAAGTTTGGGTTGAATCCCTTTGATAGTATGGAAGCTATTGATGTTTGAAAAAACTTTAACCTTTGTTGCAACGCCAACGCCAACGCCCGGGTGACAGTATAAGCTCTCATTTTCTTCGAAAAGTCGAGATAAAAACTATACAAAACAGGCCAGCTTTTATAAACAAATAAAGAAATTACACTCCTCCAAATGTATAAAAACAACAAGAACAACAACAACAACAAACCCTTGATAAAGCAACTGGGTTGTTCATTAGGCTAACTTAACCCTTTCCCAAACAAGACCTGGTTTTGACGTCCCTAATAGAAAAGACCAAGGAAAACATTGAAACAAAAGAAGAAACTGCTGAAAACCAGCAGTTTCTCCTTTTGTCTCAATATTTTCTATGCCATATTTCACACAAATCCTATCTTTATAACCATCCATTTTGTCATTTGTGGCAGTTTTTGAAATGGATCACCCTAAACTTTTGTCGTTTGGGAAAGGGTTAACCCTTTCCCAAAACAAGTCTTGGTTTTGATGTCCCTACTAGAAAAGGTTTGGGAAAACAGTGGAGCAAAAAAGAAAATACTGATAATTTGCATTTCTTTTCTTTTGCCATGTTTTCCCATCTTATTTTGTATATAAATCCTTTCCGTTCCCAAATCAATTCTGCAGAAGTTTTTATATAAGAATAGTCTTCATTTTTTACATATGGAAAAGGGTTAAAAATTGCAGTAAAAAAAGTCAACTCTGTTTACAAAAACTCTTTTTCGGCACACTTGACATCATGGCACATAATTTATTTCAATGTTTGATGTTCTTGGTAAAATCTTTGCATTTCCATTTTTTCAGCCTTTGATCCAAAGTTCAAACCAAGACTCTGCAGATAATTTGAAGACATAAACTTAAATACAAAACAAGCAAATTCGTTGAATTGATATCCCCCGCCGAACATATTTTCATTGTCAATAAAGTAGCGCGGAAACAAATATAACTCTGTATGTATATGGCTTCAACAGAACGAATATCACTCTGTATGTATATGGCTAAAACAGTCAGGGGCAGTAACTCTTAATTTGGCGGTTGAACCGGGTAACCCCAACGATATGCACATGTCCTCATTGTAGTAAAGCTGTGTGCCAAGTTTCATTGAAATCCGGTCTATAGTTTTCAAGAAATAGCGCGGAAACGAATAACACTCTGTATGTATATGGCTTAAACAGTCAGGGGCAGTAACTCTGAATTTGACGGTCGAACCCGGTAACCCCGACGATATGCGCATGTCCTCATTGTAGTGAAGCTGTGACCCAAGTTTCATTGAAATCCAGTCTATAGTTTTCAAGAAATAGCGCGGAAACGAATATCACTCTGTATGTGTATGGCTAAAACAGTCAGGGGCAGTAACTCTAAATTCGGCGGTCGAACCTGGTAATCCTGACAATATGCGCATGTCCACTTTGTAGTGAAGCTGTGTGCCAAGTTTCATCGAAATCCGGTCTACAGTTTTCAAGAAATAGCGCGGAAACGAATATCACTCTGTATGTATATGGCTTAAACAGTCAGGGGCAGTAACTCTGAATTCAACAGTCGAACCGGGTAACCCCGACGATATGCGCATGTCCTCATTGTAATAAAGCTGTGTGCCAAGTTTCATTGAAATCCGGTTTATAGTTTTCAAGAAATAGCGCGGAAACGAATATCACTCTGTATGTATATGGCTAAAACAGTCAGGGGCAGTAACTCTAAATTCGGCGGTGGAACCGGGTAACCCCGACGATATGCTCTTGTCCACTTTGTAGTGAAGCTGTGTGCCAAGTTTCATCGAAATCCGGTGTATAGTTTTCAAGAAATAGCGCGGAAACGAATATCACTGTATGTATATGGCTTAAACAGTCAGGGGCAGTAACTCTGAATTCGACTGTCGAACCGGGTAACCCCGACGATATGCGCATGTCCTCATTGTAGTAAAGCTGTGTGCCAAGTTTCATCGAAATCCGGTCTATAGTTTCCAAGAAATAGCGCGGAAACGAATATCACTGTATGTATATGGCTAAAACAGTCAGGGGCAGTAACTCTAAATTCGGCGGTCGAACCGGGTAACCCCGACGATATGCGCATGTCCACTTTGTAGTAAAGCTGTGTGCCAAGTTTCATCGAAATCCGGTGTATAGTTTTCAAGAAATAGCGCGGAAACGAACATCACTGTATGTATATGGCTTAAACAGTCAGGGGCAGTAACTCTAAATTCGACGGTCGAACCGGGTAACCCCGACGATATGCGCATGTCCTCATTGTAGTAAAGCTGTGTGCCAAGTTTCATCGAAATCTGGTCTATAGTTTCCAAGAAATAGCGCGGAAACGAATATCACTGTATGTATATGGCTAAAACAGTCAGGGGCAGTAACTCTAAATTCGGCGGTCGAACCGGGTAATCCCGACGATATGCGCATGTCCACTTTGTAGTAAAGCTGTGTGCCAAGTTTCATCGAAATCCGGTCTACAGTTTTCAAGAAATAGCGCGGAAACGAATATCACTCTGTATGTATATGGCTTAAACAGTCAGGGGCAGTAACTCTAAATTCGGCGGTCGAACCGGGTAACCCCGACGATATGCGCATGTCCTCTTTGTAGTGAAGCTGTGTGCCAAGTTTCATCGAAATCCGGTCTATAGTTTCCAAGAAATAGCGCGGAAACGAATATCACTCTGTATGTATATGGCTTAAACAGTCAGGGGCAGTAACTCTGAATTCAATGGTCGAACCGGGTAACCCCGACGATATGCGCATGTCCCCTTTGTAGTGAAGCTGTGTGCCAAGTTTCATCGAAATCCGGTCTATAGTTTCCAAGAAATAGTGCGGAAACGAATGTCGGACGGACGGACGGACGGACGGACGGACGGACGGACGGACGGACGGACGGAAGGACGGACGGACATGGCAAAAACAATATCCCCCCCGAAAAATTTTTTCGGCGGGGGATAATTTATACAAAAGTATTGATTACCAAGCATTTCCACTCTATTCCCCGAGTGATTTCAATACTTTATGAGACACCTTTTTCCAATTAAAAAACTAACCTACATTTGGTTTTGATGTAGACACTGAATTATGAATACCCAAATTTATGTCAATTTCAAACCTAAATTTACTATCCCCAAATCCCTTGATATACATGACCTGACCATGTTTAACAAACAACCCATAACAACAACTACCAACAAAATAGCAAGCTTAACACTTTCCAAACCAATCCCTTTTATTGACAATCACTAAGTGACAGACATTTGGAAAGAATTTAACCCTTTCCCAAACGACACAATTTTAGGGTGGTCCTATTTAAAAGCTAAAGAAGATGACCAAATTAAAGTTAAAAAGGAAGGGTTTTGTGTCTACAATACAGTACAGAAAATATTGAGACAAAAGAAGAAACTGCTGGTTATCAGCAGTTTCTTCTTTTGCCTCAATGTTTTCCGAAGCCTTCTCTATTAGGGACGTCAAAACCAGGTCTTGTTTGGGAAAGGGTTAATAGAAAAGAAAAAAATACTGGTAACAAGCATCACCGTCTCTTCCCTCAATATTTACCATACTATAGCTTGCAAATTTTATCTCTGTCGTCAAGAAGATCTCATTGTCTGCAATGACTTGGCTTTGGACTCATATCAGTTTAACATTCTGTTGTTTGGAAAAGGACAAACCCTTTCCTAAATGAGAGAATTTTAAACTGGTCCAAATCTGCAAGTGTTGCAGATAGCAAAAAATGCAAGAATTAGGATGTCATGGCATAGAAAACATACATAGAAAAGAAAATGCTGATAATTAGCATTTTCATCTTTTCCTTTATTGCCTTCTTTTCCAAAGCATTCTTTATTAAAATGTCAAAAACAGGCATTGTTTGGGAAAGTGTTTATTAAATAATCTAGACCTATGAACATGGAAGTCAGATGGATATAAATACATGTTTATTTAGTTTTGGATTTCCCGAGCACGGTTCTCTTGAAGATGGTTGCTACTTTATCTAGATAACCCTGAATCACCTTGTGGCGTCGCATACCAGGTAACAGCAGAAATAGGTTTACTGAAACAGAAAACAAGATAAACAAATGAGAGAGAAAAAATTAGAATATGTAATAAAAGATACTTCTCGTGAACTATATGAATGAACTAGATTTTGAAGGTAAAAAAATCCCTTATATGAGATGTTCCAACATTAAGATATCTGAAACTTGTAAAATATTATCCCCACCCCCACGTCAGAGCTTTAATGTGATAAAAAGTGACTTTCAACAATTTTCCTGTCATATCACAAGGATGGTCAATCATCTATAATCATCTATAGATAGCTGGGGTGCTTAAACGCTTCGATGCCTTGACCTTGAAAGGCATATACAATTGACCAGATGTTGAATTGAATGGAGTTTTATGTCCAACTCGACTGCTAAGGTCATATGGAGACAGGACCTCAGTTTAAAATCTCACCAAAAAGACTAGAATGGTGTGATCTGCAGCAACTTTTAAATTTGGCCACCGTAAAATTTGATAGTTTGTAAAAGGGTCAATTTGATTATAAATCCATAGCACTATCAAAGAAGGCACATATGAATCAACTTTGCCTATGACTATATCAATGCTCAGAAGAGAAATAAGTAAGATAACTTACAGATGAGATAAGTAAGGAACATGTTGTCAATCTTGCTGCCAACCCAGGCAAACAGGCCTAGAAATCCCATCACTAGGATGAAGTACTGAAATATACACAAAATAACAGTTACATGGTTACCTTTCCCCCCAAAAAGACCAGGTTTTGAGGTCCCCATTTGACTATGACTTGGGAAAATATTGAGACAAAAGGAGACAAGAGGACCATGATGGTCCTATATCGCTCACCTGAACCAAAATGATATAAGCAACACTTTTCTTCAATTCAAAAAATATTTATGACTCTAAGACTGAAAACGAACTTATGGTCAATAACATTGTGAAAATCGAACTCATCCAAGATTTCATCGTGCCCAACATTGTGTCCAAGATTTGTCTTGTTTGATAAATAATTGTAGATGCTGGAGTATAAACAAGGTCGAAAAAAGCCGAAAATCAAACTCATATGAGATCTTATAGTCTCCAACCTTGTGTCCAAGTTTTGGATTGATTGATCAATAATTTTAGATTCTAGAGTGTAAACATCATCGAAAACAGCCAAAAATGACAATTTTGTCAAATTCAAGGGCAAGTAACTCTCGACTTTCTGATCAAATCAGACTGAAAATCATACTCATCCGGGATCTCATGGTCCAAAACATTGTGTCAAAGTTTTGTCTTGATTGATGAATAATTGTAGATTCTACAGTGTAAACAAGGTCAAAAACAGCCGAAAATGGCAATTTTGTCAAATTCAAGGGCACATAACTCTCGTCTTTCTGGTCAGATCATACTGAAAATCAAACTCATCCGAGATCTTATGGTCTACAATGTTATGTCCAAGATTTGTCTTGATTGATCAATAATTGTAGATGCTAGAGTGTAAACAATGTCAAAACTAAGTATTTTTCGCATTCAAGGGCAGATAACTCCTGACTTTCTGGTTCGATCTGACCCATAATCGAACTCATCCGAGATCTTATGGCCATACATGTTTTGACCAAGTTTGGTCAAGATTGGCTTATATTTGTAGATGCTAGAGTGTAAACACGAAATTGTGGACGGACGGACGGACGGACGGACAGACGGACAGACGGACGACGGACAAAAAGTGACCACAATAGCTCACCTTGAGCACTTCGTGCTCAGGTGAGCTAAAAATGCTGACAATCAGCATTTTCTCCTGATGCCTCAACATTTTCTGTACTATGTTACTGACAGACTTTACCTTAAGTAACACCAATTTTGTAATCTGCACAACAGCAGCTTTAAGATTGGAACAGTCCCTTTTTGTCATTTGGGAAAAAGTTCAAACAAGAAATGTGATACAGCAATGAGAAATTTTGCCAAGCAATATCATTTTAAGCTGGACAATATTGAAATGAACTGTAAATGACTGAGTTTTGGACCTTTACAAATATAGATTTAATCATACATTGTATTTTTTTCTTAATAACAATCATGGTGTCCAAAACATCATAAAGATGATCAGGAATGTTACCAATACAGATTAACCCTTTCCCAAACAAGACCTGGTTTTGACATCCCTAATAGAAATGGCTTTGGAAAACATTGAGACAAAAGAAGAAACTGCTGATAACCAGCAGTTTCCCCTTTTGTCTCAATATTTTCTGTGCCATATTTTACACCAATCCTATGTTTACTAACATCCATTTTGTCATTTGTGTCAGTTTTTGAAGTGGATCACCCTAATTTTTTGCAGTTTGGGAAAGGGTTAAGAGGCAAAATAAACTAGGATCAGAGAAGGGCCCCATTGGCAATTATGACCAAAATGAAATTTGATAAATCTTTGAAAAAGTGCAGTCTGACCCGTTATGCTGTCTAAAAGTAGCTACTTGTTATGAAGAAGCTAGAAGAGAACACCATGGATCTTAATCAGATTTTGCATGGGAGCAGTCTGATCTGGATCAAAGATTCAGACTCGTATTATATTTTTTACACATGCAAATCGTCGGTGTAAATGCAAAACCTCGTATGTCGATTGCTGCGATTTTCAAAGTACAAACTTGTGTGCCCTGTGTAGACGATTCTCGCAGGTTTTAAGATATTTTGACTGATCAGTATTATTTACACATTATTTGAGAACAATATATATGTCCAAATTTCAAGTAAGACATTTAAATTTGGGAAAAGTTACTACACTTTTTTCCCTCCCCTTTCAAATTTTCCAAAACCGAGATACGAGGTTTTGCATTTACAACGACGATATTAAGGATTCTGATTTTCATAAAGAGTATGAATTTACACTATGAAGGTAAAAATATGACAGTTTGTGTTTGTTTATCAACCATATCCCTGCATTTGAAATGCATAATAGAGATAGCTTGATCAAACCACCGAGCAAGAAGAAGAAAATGATAAGTATTTTCTCATTTCCCTATATATTTTTGCCCTATATCATACCCTGTCCTCTTTTTATCATTATAATAGCCTATAAGACAGAGTTTATACTTACAACTTTGGGTTTCTCATTTTTGAGAGTACACAGAGTGTCCTTCACATCGTGAAGATGGTAGCGAAAGTTGTGGATACGAATACAGATTTGTTCATATTGCTTTTCTTGGGTTCCAGTCCTAGAGGAAAATACATTAACCCTTTCCCAAACAAGACCTGGTTTTAACGTCCCTACTAGAAAAGGCTTTGGAAAATATTGAAACAAAAGAAGAAACTGCTGATAACCAGCAGTTTCTCCTTTTGTCTCAATATTTTCTGTGCCATATTCTACACAAATTCTATTTTTAATAACTTCCATTTTGTCATTTGTGACAGTTTTTGAAGTAGATCGCCCGAAGAATTTGCGGTTTGGGAAAGGCATAAGCATATTGTTTATATTACTAATATTTCAATGTTGAGTCCAATCTGAATAAGACAAATTGCTTGTGACAAAAGCTAGAAGCTCATTTAATTCCATTTCAATTCTGCTTCCTGGGAATTAAATCAGTACTCCAGTCTAAAGTGTGAGTTAATAAGAAGCTGAGAACAATCTCATCATCTCTGCTACTGTAAATGAAACAGGGAACCTTTTGATCATGAAGCCAACACTCTGTCTCTAGACCAAAGAAACCACAAAACTGGTCTTGATGTACCTGATAGAAATGATTGGAAAAACATTAAGGCAAAGAAAGAAAATTCTGAAAACCAACAGTTTATTCTTTTGCTTCATCATTTTCAGCTATTTACAGTCAAAATTGATCAACATTCAATTTGTCATCAGCAATGCCTTTCACTTTGGACTATCCAAATTAGACCGATCAAAACATTTCTTGCCTGGAAATTACTTTAAGTTCTGTGAGAACCCTCAAGGAGATGATTCCAAAGAGTAACTTCAACAAAGGGTTTGATGAACATTGAACGATATTATGTTTTTAGAAAATTTAACAACCCTTCAGTCCCTTCTAACCTGTAGCTCCGTATGAAGTATGTAAAAATCAACAAATGAATCATTAATCCGAGCTTTCCCTGATGAAATTCACTCTTTGATATGTTGATGTCGCTCATTTACATCAGAGTGCACTTCCACTCAAAAATAACAGAGAGTATATCATTGTAATCAATGGCTGTTCAGGTGAGGGTTGTTGCAAAAAACTGCCTATAAACCTTATAGAAAAACTTTATAAATACTCTGATTAATGAATGATATGTTTAGTGCATACTTACCACTTGTCCCTGCCTAACACAGTCGGGCCAACAATGGGTACCAGGAAGTCAATCAGGGTGATACAAAATCCCAACACAGAAAATGTCGTCAATATTGATGGCTCAAAGTACCATATCAACCTAAAACAAGAGATATTTGTAAAACACATATGCCCCCTCAAGGGGTTACTTTTAACAATTGAATCAGTCCAATGGTAATAGTGCCCTCCAAAAGTCCTTGGACAAACTCTTTTTTTGGCCTTTTCAGTAAAGTTCGTCGCAAAATTCCAATCTTTATGATATTTTTTGCTTTATTTTTATAAAAATCATCAATAACCATGAAAATATTCAAAACCAGTTCTATAATTCTGGCAAATTATTGACACAAACACATTTTTTTGGAAAATGAGCGCTAAATAGCAATTATGCCAATAATTGTCAAGACTTAGAATGGCCTGCTGTGGCTTGTATAAAAGCATGTATACGATGCGGCATACTTCAAACAAGGTGTTGGCATGTCTCTGGAGTGACTTGGTCCTAACAAATCCTCACATTATGCCTAACGTCTCTAACGTTTTGGTTGCAGTTGTTTCGGAGACTGGTTTTCATTTGTTGCCAACAATTTTCAATCAGATTGAGGTCAGGGGACTGAGGTGGACAATTCAAACATTGGAAATGGTTTTCCTGCTTCCACTCATTCACAATTTTCGCTCTATGACGCAATGCTCCATCATCCTGGGATGTAAAGTCATTTCCATATTCTAGTAGATGGGCTGATGGCACTGCACGATCTTGTAAAATCTTGGTGTAACTCTGAGCATTCAGCTTTGTTTCAACATAAGCCATACAAGGAGTATCCCTGCAACTCATTGTTCCCCAATCCATGACACTACAACCTCCAAACTTCACTGTGGGAGCAGTACAGTCACTACAAAGCTGCTCACCAAATCTCTGTCTCACACACACTCTACCATCACTCTGAAACAGATTGAATTTTGATCATCACTGACAAGTACAGCAGACCAATCCACTAATAACCAGTCCTGGTGTTCTCTGGCAAAGTCCAAGCACAATTGTCTATGATGAGGGATTAGCAAAGGTCTCTGAACAGCCAAATGATCATCTAGTCCTGCGGCATGGAGTCTTCTCCATACTGTCAATGTTGATGCAATAACATTTGTGTCTCTCCAAGTAGACTGTAGCTGTGGAACGGTCCCCAAGTGAAGGTCTAACCATCAGTCTGTCATCTCAAGTGAAGTACTTGAAACTCTTGGTTTGCCAATTCTAGGCCTGCCATCATGGCTTCCAGTCATTGCATACCTCTGCAGTAAATGGTAAATCATCAATCTGTACAAGATAAAGAGCAAACATTCGAGAAAATGTTACATTTTTACTGTATTTATAACAGTAAGTTAACAATTCATCTAGTAAGCATTGAAATAAAAATGCAATTGCCTACCTAGGATGTCCAATCTGCCTAGAGATGTCTGCAACGGAGATACCCTGCTTTCTCGTGAGTTGGCAACAAACTCTTCCCTGTTTGGTCAGCATTTTTTTGTAAATTCTTTTAGCAGGTGATCAGGGACAGTTCTCTGGTCACCAATTGACCAAACGCCAATCGACAGATTGCTCCGCCCAACATAGAATTTAAGGCAAACAATGTGCATGTGGTCGGTAATAGGGAACGATTTTATCCAGTTAATCGTGACTTAAATTCGGACAAACAAAGTAGTATTTCGTAGTTGTTGTTATAAAATCTCGTAACTACGGCTTTATTTAAGCCGTAGTTACGAGATTTTATAACAACACCGACGCGGTTTATCAAAACATAACTGTTAACCTAGTCTATTGTTAGCACAAAATTCTTTGCCATTGGCATGTCGATTGTTTTGATTGTCTGTCGATAAATCGATACAAAACCACGTGCAACGATGAACAATTGGGGCATAACATTTTTGTGATCGTCCGTTGGCTAATCGATGTTTTTGATTGACAGTCGGCGTTTGGTCAATTATATGATGTTTCCATTCGCTTTCGAAAATTGGTTCAAAAGGTTGCATACAGACATGAAGTATCTATGTGTCCGTTATTGTGTAAATAATGGATATGTTATAAAATTGATTTATTTCAATGAATCAAAGTCTAATTTCGAGGAAAAGTACTAAAATTATCTTAGAGAGTGTTTAATTACCTCCCTGTATTAGAAAGAGTTGGAAAAATCCAGGCATTTTCTCTAAAACCCACGGAAAAGGGCAAAAATGCATAATGAAATATTAGTCCAAGGACTTTTGGAGGGCACTGTATTTTATGAAGTATGAAAATACCCAAAGGACAATTTCTCCATATATATGATCGGCAGAGTTACATTTCTTGTGTACTGTACTTCTCCATACTGAGATCTATCCAACTATAAGGTTTCATGAATCAATTTTACATACTTTTAAAGTTGTGCTCCGAACAAAAATTAAGTATGAAAATCAGGAAAGGGCAATAACTCCAAAAGTATGATTGACAGAGCAACAGTTCTTGTTCACTGGCTGCACCACTCCATAAGATCTATCTATCTATTAACTTTAACCCCTTCGCTGCCCCGTGCCGGCCTGAGCCGTCATGCGAAAATGTCGCTATACTGCCCCGTGACAGCCTAGGTCGTCATTAGGGGAGAACGATGTTTTTTTTTTCTAAGTTTAATAACAAAAAATGTAATTTCCAAAATAAATAAAAATATATTCACTCAATAGCATTTTCAATTATCTTTCAGAAAATATAAGGTTTTATATAGTTTTTTTTTAATAGTTTTTTAGTTATAGGTTGATTTCTTACACTACCGTCAATTTCTCGGAAAATAGCTTGGCAAATAGGAACCAGTTTTCAAATATTTGTCTGGCAGCGAAAGGGTTAATGATTCTACCTTTAATACTTTTAGAGTTACAGTCAAGACAAGGTTTGGTATACGGAACGACCTACCGACCAACACTTTCAAAACAATATACCCACTTTTTCTTTGAAAGGGGGCATATCTAACAAACAAAATATATGTGTGTTAGTTCAGAATGGTTAAAAAAGATATTTAAACTTGCCAGTACAAAATGATTATACAATAATTGCAAATGTTTACGTAATTCTGTCAATGGAAAATAACATGATTTAGAGTGAATTCAGTCTTATTGCAGTCCAGACTCCAGGGCCCGGTTTCTCGAAAAAACTTAAGTATTTACTCAAATATTATGCTCAACTTTGAGTTGAGCAAGAAAATTTGCTCAACTGAGCATGTCGCCATGAGTGTGTTTCACGAAAAAACTTAAGTATATGCTCAACTGAGCACGGTGCTCAACGTTTTTTTTCTAATTTTCATTTACACAAGCGGCCTCAATCTCGATACTCTCCGGTAAATGAGAGTAAAAAAGAACGTTTTGACATTTTGCGGGAAAATGTGTCAATACGTTTATAGCCAAACATACAACGGTATTACTCTTGTAATCGCGATAACCAGCTTATTGTCGAGCAGAATTTTTTGAATTGCCAGATTAACGTCAAAAGAACACGAACGGGCCCTTATGACGGCTAAATGGCACTCGTCGACCAGACGAATTAAGCGATTACCGGACGGGTCCCTATCCGACGTTCAGTCCCAATAGGCCTAGGGGAGTCAGAAAGGTCCAAGTGACCTAGAACCTATTCTCAAACAGCAGAATTGTTCCAATTTGAAAGCTGATGCAGAAGACAGAATTGAATTTGATACAGGAATTGTGTATAGGCCTAATATAGTACTGAAAATTTTAAGGCAAAAGGAGAACATGCTTTGTTTCAAGCTCAGCAGTATCTTTTGCCCCAATATTTTCCCAAGCATTTTCTGTAAAGGACATCAAAATAAGTTCTTGCTTTGAAATGGTTAAATCGACAATTCTTCAAGCTGTTGCAATGCAATTGTGATTGATTGAATGGTGTTTAACCCTCCCCCAATATTCAGACAAAGGGGCTTGAGCCCACCCAATATGAAATTTCATACGGGCTTGCTAGTTACATCTAAAGATTACTATGCCTTGAGTACCTAGCCATGTATTCCTTTGACTAATTCCTCCCACCAATTTTGCATCCGTTGAGAGCCGCCAGCTGTTATCCCTTGTTTAACATGATCCTATCATTGTTGGGTGACAATGTCTGGCAGGATTTGGCCATAATTGAGGATTGAACTTGGGACCTCAAGACCTTTAGACAGACATGCTATAGTTGCAGTCTTCTTGCATTTGTCATGTATTTCAGACGACAAAAAAGAGCTCACAGAAAAACATTTTCCAGCTAGTTAAATTAAATGAAAAGGGCCAGGCTCAGCATTTTCTTCTTTTGCCTTTGTTTTCAAAAGCTTTCCTTGTACATGATTTCAAAACCCCCAGACTGGTTAGGAAATCCTAGTGTTAAGGTATTCCACACATAATGAGATTCGCGTGACGTTTGAATTATTCGGACGTCGTGGAAAACATTCGACGGTGGAACTTTCCACCTCCGAATGTTTACGACCGCGCCCGAATAGGTTCGGACATCTAATGACAACGCTCGGAAAAAGCTGATGTTTTATGAATCGCAAAATGGCCACATTATGGGTATTCTACCTAAATATATGTAGTATCTCTGCACATGTTTGAATCCTAAACAGGCCAAAGTCATTTCTGACATTTTATTGATGGATTGATTGATTGATTGATTGATTGATTAAATGGGATTCAACGCCTCTTTCAACTGCTAGTCTCTTTAATCATATTTCAGCAGCTGGAGCACTCAACCATGGATTCCTGTTATTTCTATCACCAGTACAACCACAACATCCTTTCCGACCCCAGCTGCTTTCCCACTTGGGTATACTATCATTCAAACATATGTGTGATACAAATTCAAATACATGTACACGAAAGGATATTACCAGGGACTGGTTATTGAACCTGGGACGGTCACAGTAGGATCTCATGAGTGAGACTCGGAGTTGATGCGTTACCAATTGTTCTATGGCCGCTGTCAAAACTTTTTGAAAGGGGGATTTTGTGTGTATTTACCCGGTAGACCATTTTTATGATCATTTTGCAAGATAGCCGAGTCTCGGCTATCTTGCAAAATGATCATAAAAATGGTCTACCGGGTAAATACACAGTGGTGAGAGCACTCGACTTGTAACCCGGAGGACCCGGGTTCGAGTCCCACCCGGGGAGGTGTGTCCTTGGGCAAGACACTTAATTGTCAATGCCCCAGTCTACCCAGCTGTATGAATGGGTAGCAGTGAGATACTTGTAATCAAGGTTCCCACTGCCTCTCTTCTCGAAAGTGTTACTGTAGATGCATTTGTAAATATGGTGGTGGGTTGATGTATCTGCAGTAACGGTGATAGGATTTATATCGGTGTAGGCTCTTATATGTATGTGGTGTAGGGTTTAATATGTTGTACCTAGAGATTTCTAGGGTTCGCCATTAATGGCGGTTAAGATATAGAATAGAATAGATAGCCGTATGATCCTATCATCTCAGAAATGTAAACGAAACAGGATCTGGAAAAAGGGTATTTATAGCATTTAGGATATGATGTTTCAAGACAAGCCCATGCCCAAGTACTACCTGATCTCCATGATACATATTATTGCTCTCTGATAGTTGTTACAAGGCATGGCGAACCCACCAGAGAATGACATGGATCTTAATCAGACTGTATAATATGCAGGCTGATCTGGATCCATGTTGTTCTCAAATGCTATAAAGGCCCTTTTTCCAGATCCCGGCTCAATTACATGTTGCTACATCCAATCTGAGCCACACAGACATGATTAAGAACTAGAAAACCTCGGCTAAAAATGGTCAAAACTGTGACTGTAGTAATTTGAAACCAACTACAAACACAATTGATTTTGTTAAGAAGTTGTTTACAATGTAGCACAGAAAATATTTAGGAAAAAGAAGAAAATGCTGGTTATCAGCACTTTCTTTTGTGTCGATGTTTCCCAGGCTTCTTATAACTGAGAATGAAAACCAGTTTTTGTAAAGTGAACAATCATCAAATCATTTTTACCATGTTTTGCAGTATTTGCTCATGAGTTGGTTTCATACAACAAAATAACACCAGTTTTATTCATCATAGCATTTTGCAACAGGTTCTAGGACTATAAAGAAAACAAAAGAGGAAGTAGTTTAACTAGTCTTTTAGACAAATTTCATTATTATTTCCCGTACAAATTGGTCGCAAGATTGTTAATAATCATAACGTTCTGAATACCAAGATTTTGGGAAAAAACTGAAGCAAATGGAGATCAGCATTTTCTCCCTTTGCCTCAATTTTATAGTAGACAAATCTATCCTTTATCGATAATATTTTTTTACGTCTGCGACACCTTTCAAAGTAGATTAGTCAACACAGAAACTTTTTATTTGGAAAGGGGCTAATAAGTTCACATGTCACACTGTGTTATGATATCTTGTATAGTAAAGATTATTGCAAAATAAATAAATAAATAGATAAATCAGTGACAAAAAAAATTGTAGTGTTCATTCCTCCTCACTAAATATACCTTACAGTGGCACTTTCTCGAATGTAAAAGAAAATGCAGATCTATAACAAAACAATTGGTACCAAAAGTAGAAAGCATGTTAGGGTAGTACATGGAAAATATTGAGGGAAAGGGAGAAATTGCTCATTTTCAGCATTTTCTTATTTCATCCCAATATTTTGCCAGTCTGGTATTTCCCAGATTTGGTCACATTTATTTGTTCATTTTCCAAACAACAAATTTTCTTCAATGCTTTAAAAAGCTTTCTCTGTCTGAAATAAGGTCTAAAATAGTTCATTTTAAGTGACATTTCACATTAATTTCATTTTTTAAAAGTATGTCTTGATGCAAAGATTGTTTATTCTAATGCTTATAAATACTTTTCAGTTTTTTGAAGTTGTTATTTATAAGTGAAAAATATGTCTTTAAAGTTGAGACAAAAATGACAAATTCTATAACTGAACTGTTGTGCACAACAATTTGTTTAATTTTAGACCAAAAATATATATTTCTCATAAACGGTTCAATATTTAGGCTTGAAATTTTCAGAATTTTCATAAGAAAATATGCTCTTTCAGATAAATTAAAAGTAAAATTTATCTAAAAATTATTGTGAAATGTCACCTTAAACTATTGAAAGATTTTTAGATGACATACATTATTATAATACATTTGACATTATATTGTCACTGCAAATCTTCATATGGTAGTGGCCGAGCCCCCATAGCTCAGTCAGCAACATGAGAGTCTGTCAATCCTGGGGATGGGAGTTCAACACCCGGCTCGGCCACTGTCCGTTCTAACATTTGACAAAAGTCATTTGTCTCTCACCAATTGCCAATTGGTGTGAATCATCTATGTGATAGAGCAGCTGGAGGCTCGGTTTAGTGGATATTGTGGTGATACTGGTGATAGGTGTTCCAGCCACCGCGATATGACCATAGCAGTTGAAAACAGCGTAAAACCCCATTAAACCAAATCATCTTTTAGTGATCCAACTTTGGAATGAGGTGATGGACTGTATCCAGGAATATACATTGTACTGTAGTCTCTCGCACAGCATATCTGAAGAAGTTGGACTTTGTGGAGCAAGATCAGCTTCATTGGACATTCCATTATCTTCTGATGCTATCTTGAGCCTCATGTATATAATCTGTTTGTCTACAGGATATTCTCACAGGATTCTGTGAAGAAATAAAGTCAGAATACTTTTAAACCTTTCCCAAACGACAAAACTTTACTGTGGTCCTATTCAAAAGCTGTTGCAGACGACAAATGTCATAGAGATAAAGAGAAGAGTTATGAACAAAATATCAAAGAAAATATTGAAACAAAAGGAGAAAATGCTGGTTATCAGCATTTACTTCTTTTGGCTCAATGTTTTCTCAAGCCATTTCGATCAGGGACGTCAAAACCAGGTCTTGTTTGAGAAGGGGTTAAAAATTAAACAAATACATGTAGATCTACTATTAAACATATATCACACAATAAACAGACTGATCCATATTGAGAGCAGTTGCAGATAAATTAACTCTTTCCCATACTGTAAACTTTAATATTCTGTTAAAATTTGAGAGCAAAATAATATGTATTGAGGAATAACAAGAATTTGCTCATTATCAGCAGTTTCTTCTTTCCTCAGCATAGCAGCTTCAGTTTAGGAAAGGCACAAATGATAGCATAACTTAGAAAACAGTTTTGCCTCAATATTTTTTTAGCTATATTGTACACAAATCAAATCTAAATTCACACACATTTTGTCATCTGCAACTGCTTTTAAATTGAATCACCCAAATATTTTGTCATTTGGGAAAGGGTTTACTGTTAAGAACAACATGGATCCAGATCAGCCAGCCGACCATACAAAAGAAAAGGAAAACTTGTGCAGTAAAAGTGTTTCTAATAAAATCAGCATTTTGAAATTCTTTAAACATGCATGTCCTTTTTTATTGAGTTTGTAAGTCTAAAAAACTAGGCATCAACAATATTAATTATAGAGGTTCATCTTACAAATCATATAAAATTATAATCATTATCATTTTTTAAATGAAAACAAAAGCTTTGATGATCTGTGGCAAACCTGTGATGCCCCTGACGGTGGAAACAAAATCGGTGAAAACATGTGATGTTACAGTCAGGGACATCATGACCATAATGGATTTTAGTGCATCTGAGATTCAGAAATCAGACCTTATCTTTGCAAACCATTGTTAATTTATTTGTAAATAAAATAATTCAAACCTTTTATTTCAAATATTGGTACTCTCAGTCATGGTCCAGCATCTGTTTTTCTATCAGGCTACATTCTATGATTTTATTCTCTGATCTGGAAAGATAAATTAACACAATGAGCAGTATCTTTCCCTATTTTTAAAGTAAAGAATAGTCTATGGAAAAAATGAACATAAAGCTGGTTGAAATGAGCATGAAGCTTCCACTGAAAATGTTTTGTCACACACGCAGACACCTACTGTATGTGTTAATTAATTAATAGTAACACAGTCATTTGAAAAACTCAGTGAAATACATTTTATCATTATCATGAAATATCAACCATTTCAAACTCTCTTATCCCACCCACCACGGCACCAGCTTGAGCTAGGCAATGGATGTTTCTTTTAAGTTTACTGTAGGCTCAAAGTCAATCATAAGGGGCGAAGCATACCTTTGCCATGATCTAATACTGTTACAACCAATGAGTATACCTAATGCAATCCATGTTTGCATGCAAAGACAAAATGTTTTCAAACTAGGAAATTCAACCTTGCGTCCTTGACACTGTCAACATCCCCAACCGAGAGTCGTTTCCCTTGAGTTATAATTCGTCATAATAACGTAATTCATAATAAATTTCGCACCACAAGTTATTCGTACCCTAATTATATTTCTTGTCATTGTTGACAGTACATTTTGCATTAGAAACTGCTAATTTGGGTCAATCTCGAACGATTATTTACCTCTGTTTCAACGAAACTTTGCATCCGTTCTGTGCGTTCTGATACCGAAAACAGCCTCCATTGTACATGTAAGATCGTTCATTTCGATCTGGGACACACGCTATCAATGTTGACATTTCTCTAGACAACTTATTTTAGCAGTTTTGGCCTTTCAAAATCTCAATTTTTGTCGCTTCAAACATATCCGCCATATTTGAGCAATGTAAATATATTTGAGAAAGCCCCTGAGCATGCTCAAATATCCATGCTCAAATCCGGTATTTTGAGCACGAAGTTGAATCTGAGAATTTTCGAGAAACCGTTCTCATCTTCCATACTCAAAATCATGGCCGATTTGAGCACGGTGCTCAGATTTGAGCATGAGATATTACTTAAGTTTTTTCGAGAAACCGGGCCCAGAGCTGGGACAGGTAATAAAATTTAACCCTTTCCTGAACAATGATGCCTTTTGACTCACTTGAGAAAGCTTTGATTATCAGCATTTTCCCTTTTTGCCTCAATATTTTCTGTGCTATATTGCACAAAGATTGTATCATAGTATAGGGTTAATTCACGTTTTTGAGGTCGTTAACATTCTCAGAGGCCCAAAAAATGCGTTATCGCCTGAGACCGGAGGTCGAAGGCGATAACCCATTTTGTGGGCCTCTGAGAATGTTAACGACCGAAAAAACGTGAATTGACGCTATTATTGCATAAAATATGAATAATTTGCAAAGAAATGTAATAAAATAAGACGAATAACTAAAAAACTTAGTGAAAATTTAGCCACATTTACACCGACAGATACCAGAGTTTTCCGGCATTCGACTCGACATATATCGAGTAAGTGCGATATCCACTAGACGGGCCGTTAGATTTTCATCGTGTAGCTATATAGTCAAGTTTCATCGCACTTTTACTGACATAATCTTCATTTGGGTTGGCGAAATCCTAACAATATTCGACTTAGTTTTCTTTTGGAAACATGCTCCGGATATCTTAACGTTCATTTTAGTGCGAGTAATAAATGAAAAGGTCGGAATTTCCAAGGTAGATCTCTGGACCGTTTGGTTCGTTTCAGACAATCGTTCATTTCAATAAAAACAAAGTTGTAAAGGAAAAATTGCAGTAACTAAAAGAAGAGCAAGAAACACATAGGCTTACCACCACATTTGACCTAGACCACAACCACTCAATTCTAATTTCTATCCTTCCATGTCCACGAAATACACTTTTAGTTTAAAATCTGTCAGCTGCCCGTTTGTTTACTTTTTGATTCCAAGAATTAAACCTACGTCACTATAATTATTACGTCATTAGATATGGTTACACTGGGAGACCTAGTTTATTTATTGGGATGTAAACTGGAAATGGGGTCTTACAAGAATTTACATCGCGGAAAAGGGAAATGACAATATTTCGGCTTTATTTTCAATTTTCTGAAGCACTCACAACAAATCCCCGATCGAGGATATTTGAGTGCAAAACTGGTCCGATATCGCACGTGAATCTGCCGATTAATGCATGATTTCTCTGGATATCCGCCCGCTTTCTGCTGGTTATACAATGCCAATAACAGACTGAAAACACACATTTTAGGCAATAATAAAATTTAATTTTGTTGTCTGAAGAAGCTGAGCTGCAAAATTGAAGCAATCCAGAATTGCATTGCTTGGGTTAAGCTCTCATTATTATTACAGCCAAACATTACTTTCAAGAACATTGTTGTTGTTATTGGCTTGTCTTATTGTCTTATGATTTACATTGTATTTCCAGGGGAAGAACATGTAACTTGAATGACCATGTTTGATAACTCATTTTTTGGTACAGATGTGACTTACATGAATATGGCTGTTGTCACTCCTACAATAATGGCTGGATAGAATGGTTTGTCCCAGTTGATGACTCTATTCAGGGGCAGTAACACTTCTCTCCATCCCTCCAGGTCAGCTTTGATCTGGGTCAGAGGATCCACAGGCTCTGCCTAGGAAATAAAGGAATGGGCAATTCCATGAAATTGGTGACTAAAAGTGGGGCATTGGTCTTCCAAAATAAACAAGACCTGAGTGACCACAAATTGGGTTTTTCTTATGATTCATTTATTGTATTTTCAGGGGTAAAAGTTGAAAATTTTGAAAAACCTGAAAACCTGGAAAAGTCTGTATTTAACAGGGTTTTCCTGGACCCAGGATATTGCGTCCTAGACTCTCAGAATTGTGTTCAGGACTCTTAAAAATATAGTCTGTGCGTCCCATGGGACTCCCAAATAAAAGAACAAGTACTAGCTTACTTGAAGTGTTGTTGTGATCGTCTAGTTTGAAGAAATTACACCTACTACACATTCATGTAGAAGTTTTTTAAGCAGACATTATGAGCATGACATCATTACTATTCTTGACAGACGCTTGCATAAGGTTACGTTTTTATTACTTACAATAAGAAATACTCTTTTAGGCGGGGGGGGGGGGGTTAGAAGGCATTTGTACCCAAATTGTTTTGTACTTTTCTGTGACTTTTCCTAAATATTACCAGATTTCATAAAATGAACACTACTTCCAGACTGCGAAAGTGTTATACAAAAATCCAGACATATTCCTGTTTTCTGGGTAGCATGGAACTCTGAATCATCAAATTCTAGCCCTAAATGTTCTTTGTAGTCATAAAGTAATTTATTATAGAATATATAATAGATCTTTTGCTGTTTAGTAGACAGGTCCACATCTGTTTGTTACAGTTCCACTTCTGTTTGTTACATCTGACTGGTCATAAGGCCTAAAAAAAATATATGTGTGCTTCAGGTTTCCCGACCGACTCAACCAAAATATGGCCCAGAGGTCCCATTCACGCACATATGTGCGTAATTCACGTACAGAAAAGAAAATTCACGCACACAAATTCTGGGTAAAGGGTGCATGCACGCACTGAATTCATTGAATGGAAACAGCTTTAAACATATTTTTCATGAAAAGTTTCTCTGTTTTACAGGAAAAAAATTCTAAGTCAATAAAAATATATTTTTTTGGTTAAAACTGGTTAAGTAAGGATGTAATTACCCCTTGGAATATGATAATAGCGTACAATTTTATTGTTTACATTCAGAATGTAATTTTCATGATGAGTAATTTTTATGAGCACCCTGTTTTCAAAGACACTCGCTGATAGGCTTCAATAAACCAATGAACAAGCATATCTCAAAAGTACTTGACATTGTGTCAAAAACCATGCTGTCTGCTTTATGTAGAAATAATTGAAACAAAAATGTCAACAGACAGATTGTTTTTCCAAACTGCAAGCACAATTAATAGCATGGGAATGACAACTTGTGTTAATGATGTTCGCTGATTGAGTTTAGATAACGGTTGAAAAGGTAAAATAGTTTGAAGAATGCTATTTCTGTTTATGTCAACAAATCTCTGAAATTCTAAAATCTGTCACTCGCCATTACTTAACTGAATCATGACTGCGCAATGGAAAATAGCCTGTATTTTAGTGCACCCCCAGTTTTCATGTTGCACTCCCAACTTTTTACTCCAGGGAGTGCATGCACTCCCAAAAAAAATTTTGAGTGGGAACTCTGATGGCCGACTCAATTATTTTTAAGGAGTTTCTAAAAATAAAAAAAAACAAAAGTACCGATTCGGACCTTCTTACCAAATGTCCGAAATTAGGTACATAAAATAAATTATTTTGAAGAATTATAAGTAGGGTCCGATCTTTTAGTCAGATCACTTGGGTAAAAGACAATACTCTTTAAAGACTCGTGTAGTCATAATGAGTCAAATTTTTAATATTGGGTGTTCTATTTTGAACGCTGCTGCAGATTACATGAGGATAGATATTTAAAAAAAAAAAAAAAAAAAATCTGACCTACCGACCCAGGTTGAATTTTCTGAGGAAACCTGAAACACACATATTTTTCTTTTAGGCCTAACATATGAATGAATAATTAACTTATGAATTAAATTTGATTTTGATATTCAGAACGATTCCACCATTTTCTTCAATAAAAACCCTTTGACAGGCTGGATGCCTATATTTTGTTAAACCTAGATAACCAAATACTATTAATGGGTCTGCGTTTGCTCCTGTCAATATGGCCAATATTTTGGGTTTTGTGGTAAACTGATTTTTCCAAGATAGGACTCTTAAAATTAACACAAGGACTCTCAAAAATTATAGCTGAGAGTCCCAAGGACTCCTTCTTTACAAGATCCAGGGAAAACCCTGATTTATAGTAAAAATCGAGAAAATGGGGCATTTTGGAATACTCAAAAACCTGAACTTCAGGCATATGCCTGAAAACTTTTTCCCCTGTATTTCAACCCTATCCCAAACGACAAAATTGTAGGATGGCCCAACTTGAAAGCTTTTACAGACGGCAAAACTGATGTCTTTAAGGAAGGGATTTGTGTACAATACAGCACAGGAAATATGTGAATGTGTGACGGGAGGTCTAACAAATATGCCCAAAAACTTTGGCTACTCGACACCGAAACATTTCACTGCAATTTGACTTTTTGCTCTTTTCTTTCAATTTCGCTATTGCCCGATCGGGCATGTGAATGTGTGACGGGAGGTCTAACAAATATGCCCAAAAACTTTGGCTACTCGACACCGAAACATTTCACTGCAATTTGACTTTTTGCTCTTTTCTTTCAATTTCGCTATTGCCCGATCGGGCAAGATTGCCCGATTGGGCAAGATTGCCCGATTGGGCAATATTGCCCTGCTCGATCTGGAAATTTCACCAAACTGTTTAATCCCCTCGATCGATCTTCTAATATGGAGCATTATAAAAGAATGTACAGTATGTACAGTGCACTCCGTGTATAACGAGATCGCCGGGACATCGCTCGATGCCTCGTTATAGCCATGTCTCGCTAAAGCCGAATTGCAACAGAGCGCAAGAAAAATTTCCACTTGCCCATGTCTACTTTCGCTTTCACCGGAAGTGAACATTTATAACCTCCTTTTTATAATTTTAGAGAGCATAAAGTTAGATAACTCTTGATACTTTAATACACACCACTAAAAGTAAAATACGAACATTACACTTTACAGTTAAATGCGTTAAAAATACAAATATGTATGTATATAACATTTTTTTATTTGAAAAACGTTGTGATTTTTCATTTTATTAAAGGTAAAATCCTTTTCTACTTCTTTCATGGTTTCAAATTTCAACTCTGATGAAATAGCTTTCCGCTTTTTAGTAGTGTCTCCTGTATTTTCCAAATTCTTGAACACATGTCGGTGTTAGAGCAAATGCTCATAACTCCAGCGGGATTTAAGTTGGAGTTACGATGTTTTGCAATAACACTTTGTCGATATGACAATAGGTAGATCGGAACGTGTAAATCCGATAATTGATCGACAATGTTACCTTGAAATGTCATTGCCCGGGACACGCTTTAGGACCTAATGAATTAGGTGTGAAAAATACAGACGGGGCTAGGGAAATTATGCTTGCAGACGACACGCTTTGTGATCAAACCTCGTTAATATGTGTGAAAAATAGAGTCGGGACCAAGGAAATATGTACGCTATAGCCGATTTTTCGCTCAAACTAATCTCGCGTTGGCCGGTATAAAATAAAAGGAAAATAGAAGAGAAATGACAGGGACTTTGCACTGTATTCGTTATAGACGGTATCTCGTATTACCCGAACTCGTTATACATGGAGTGCACTGTATCTCTATTGCATCACCCCCTCAGGGAGATTACGTGCAGGTGCAAAAGAAAACAGATATTCATTCAATTAAAATCGTTGATAAAACAAAACAGCAAACTGATTAAAGAAAATGGGTCGTTTTGACTATGGGCCGTATAAACAATCAATTCAAAACTTGGGACAGTGGTTTGACTCTACTCTGAACCCAAACTTTTGAATGTTTTATATTCATTTACACACTTAAATCAGAATTGCATGATTAGAAAGGCTAATAATCAAATACTTGTGTCTCCGTTTTCGAGTCCTCCAAATTCTCCATTTTCGTTGGTTGGTTGCCGGATTACAGAACAGGATTTTTCGAAAGCGCTTATAAGCCGGGGACCAAATATTAATGTATCAAAACATTGCGAAAATTACGCATGCGGAATGTCTCGTCACCTACCCGCAATTCGCATCTATGAAGTGAAAATAAATTGCGACGTTAAAAGAAAAATTGGTAAACACCAACTATTTCTTGATTTGATATCCCTTTTACACACGATGTTGAGTTGTGGCTTTGAAATCGTCGTTTGATTTAATGTTAGGAAGTGAAAGTTGAGTAGTTTGACTGATGGGCGTTTCTACAAACTAGAGTAGATCTATGCAGAGGCTGGCTAATGCTAGGTTCCCAATGCTGATCAAGTCAACTCGACCAAGCCCGATCAAGCAATCAAGCTCTGTCTGCATCGTTAATTGGGAATGGGCAGACATAATGATGAGCTTGAATGGTCTGCATCGGTTAGGCTTCTTACTAGAAATTGCATACATGTCATAACCATAGAATAGAAAATTTGTTGAGATGTGATCGTGTATTGATTGAGAAGAAAAATGAGGATCAATTGTCTCTGGAGATTAAGTGTAATCGGGTTTGATATTTCTCACCCAGTTTACACTAGATTACAACAATTAGTATTCAAGTGATTCCTGACAGCATCCTGATTATAACTCAATCTCTGCTTTAAAGACTAATCACCCGATCAAGTGGTGTCTGTAGTCGAGAGGTAGGGTGTCGGCCTTGCAAAGTTCTAGGAGGTTCTGAGTTCGATCCCCGGTAGTAGAGGTTGTTCATGGCTTCTCATTGGCCCACACATTAGCCTAGGCGTGAGTACTGGTGGATTTCCAGGAAGCTCAATCGAGAGGGATTAAAAGAAGTTGAATAAACTTGCTTCCCAATCGATGTAAAATAAATACGTTCAAAGGAAAGTCTGAAGAAGAAGAAGTAAACTGTACAGTAGAGATCGGCTTTGGTGTCCAGAAATTGTGAAGAAGTGATTTGGTTGGGTTTGATATATTTATAATAGATCTTGGAATTCAAGCGATCAAGTTGAATGAGTTGTCTGATTTGATTGGCAGCAGGAACCTAGTATAACGCTGTGTATTGCAGCCTTTTACTTCAATGAAAAAGATCTAGAGATAATAGACAGATCACTTGGCTTGCCTAATGAATCAAGCTATTGAAACATCACACACAAATATACCCTATACCAGGGTCCAACACTAACTTTTTTGGTTACCAGACAGTCGGGCTTGTTGCCTCCAGATGCTGCTAGCCCTGACCAAATATGCACTGGTCCTGACCAAACATTTTGTATCAAAAGGTGTAAACAACAATAATCCTTCCACAAGCTATAAGGCCAGGTTTACTGGTAAACCACAAATGAATGAAAATTTAAAGGGCCCATGTTCTTGTTGTGTCACATATCCTATGTTTTCAGTATGGTAATTGTGACTGAGATTTGAAATGAGGCTGACCAGTCGGTCTTGCATCTTAGGAATCTAACTAGCCCTGACCAAGCAGAAGGCAGGTAATGTCTGTCGGGCACAGGTTAATGTTGAACCCTGTGTACAGGGTTGAGGTGCTGTCTTCTCTTGCTGTGATTTACCATAAAGCTGATCGGTCTTGATTTGTGGCAGAGTCGTCAGTTCTTCTTGCTTCTTTGTAGCAAAAGAATAAAACTGAAGAGCACATTTTCATTGATAGAAATGTGAATTTTTCATATCAGTACCTTATTGCAATTAATTCCCATAAAAACAATCATTCCATGTCACAAATTTGAACAGTAATTAAAAAAGTATTATAACCCTTTCTCAAACTAGAACTTGTTTTGACATCCCAAACAGAAAGGGCTTAGAGAAACATTGAGATAAAAGAAGAAAATTCTGATAAACAGCATTTTCCTGCTAACCAACATTTTCTTCCTTTGTCTCTATATTTTCTTTGACTATATAACACAAGTCAAAGTGCCATTTCACAATAATTTGTACATAAATTTTACTTTTATTCTATCTGAAAGAGCATGTTTTCTTATGAAAATTCTGAAAATTTCAAGCCAAAATATTGAACCGTTTACGAGAAATATATATTTTTTGCGCTAAAATTAAACAGATTGTTGTGGACAACAGTTCAGATTTAAATAGAATTTGTCATTTCTGTCTCAACTGTAAAGGCGTATTAACTATTTTTCGCTTATAAAGAACTAGTTAAAAAAACTGATAGCTTTTCTACGCATTAGAATAAATAATCTTTGCACCAAGACATACTTTTAAAAAATGAAATAAATGTGAAATGTCACTTTAAGAATTTAAGACGCATATTTTGTTGTCTGCAGCGACTTGGAAAACATGGAAAACCGGGATAGTGCTGGTCCAATGGCCTCTGCTCATCAAAATGATTTAAAATTGATAAATTTTGTCACATGTTTCAATGACATCTCTGACAATGACTTATTTATTCACAAATAAGGTTTGATTAGTCTTTATAATAATTCTTTAATTCACAATTTAGCTTTGATGAGTATTAAACCATCACCAAACGCAAAATTTTGGACTGGTCCAATGTGAAAGATGTTGCAGATGACAATTTAAAATGAATTGCATTTTACTTTTTTTTGGTCTTTTTAGGTAGAAAACATTGTGGAAAATGAAGATATTGCTTTTCACAAGCAATTTCTTCTTTTTATACGCCCGAAGGGTCGTATTATGTTATGGCCCCGGTCGTCCGTCCGTCTGTCTGTCTGTCTGTCTGTCTGTCCGTCCGTCTGTCTGTCCGTTAGCAATTTCTTGTGTGCGCAACTCCTCCTACAGTTTTCATCGTAATTTGACCAAACTTGCCACAATGAATCTCCATGGTGTCTAGTTGTGCACACCGCTTACGGAATTCAGATAACTCGTTTCTTTCTGGAATTATCTGCCCTTGAATTTTAAAAAAAATGCCCATTTTACTGACAAGCCCCTCTCGGGCGTATATGCGCCGCTCTGCGAAGCTCTTGTTTCCACAATGTTTTCCAAAGCCTTTATATTTCAGGGAGTCAAAAAGAGTCAATGTGTGGGAATGTCATTGTGTTTAGCCATATCAGTTGAATGTAGAAAAGGTAAAAATCCCAGGAATAACAGGGGCATACCCTGGAATTTTTTTTTAATGGTGAAGCCCAACTTCCCAAGGTGTTTGGTTTAGTGCGGCTGCCTTTTACACTTTTCAACACCTATTAAGATGACAGCTCTTGAAAACATTGTGGAAAATGAAGAAATTGCTTGTGACAAGCATTTTTTCTTCTTCTCATTTTCTACAATGTTTTCTACCCAGAGAGACCAAAATTGTAAAATTTCATTTACTTGAAATTTTCGTCAGCAACATCTTTGAATTTGGAAGAATCCAAATTTTTGTCACTATAAAAACACTCATGACTCAATATTTGGGCAATTGCTTTTTTCCAGAGAAATGGAAATTTTTGTAATCTGATAATGACTTACGTATGCCATTACCACACTGGGACGCCTTTTGAGACCCCACAAGATAATGGCTATGGAAAACATGGTGGGAAATGAAGAAATTGTTTGTCACAATTTTTTTGATGCCACAAGTAAAAAAAAAATTGATTTTTATTGACTGGAAGGTTTCGTCTTAAACACTTTTTAATTTGGATCAGTCTAAAATTTTGCTGTGTGGTAGTGTGTTAAGGGGCTTTCAAGGTCTCCCTCTATGAAATTTGGAAAATGGTGGGATTCAAAGATGTATA
Organism: Fragum sueziense; assembly: GCA_963680895.1. NCBI lineage: Eukaryota > Metazoa > Mollusca > Bivalvia > Cardiida > Cardiidae > Fragum > Fragum sueziense. The sequence continues at coordinate 82,078,867 of OY804592.1, read as the reverse complement.
TAGGGTTCGGTTTTTACAATTGTTACTTTTTTTTAAAAGTAAGCAAAGCTTGTCATCTGTTTTAATTCTTTCCAGATAATATTGGTTCAGAAGAAAACCCTGGAACATGTGACATTCCTACCTCAACCATTTTCTGATCTTGGTCGAAATCCAAAGATGAGTGAGGAGTGGCCGGGTCAAAGGTTACATCAGTTTGCGATTTTTGATCGGGAAGATTGCATGATTGACATTTTACAAGGTGATGAGCGACTGAATATCAACGCACCAGACAGATGCGGACGGACGCCAGTCTACACAGCTGTCTCGAATAACTCCATCAAGTGTCTGGAAATACTCCTACAACATGGAGGTTTGTATAACCCTTTCCCAAACAAGACCGGGTTTTGACGTACCTTGTAGAATAAGGTTGGGAAAACATGGCAAAAGAAGAAAGGGCTGATAATCAGCACTTTCTCCTTTTGTCTCAATATTTTCTTGGCTGTTACATACACATTCTATCCCAATTAACATTCATTTTGTCATCTGAAGCAACTTTCAAATTAGACCACCCTATTAATATGTCATTTGGGTAAAGGTTAAAGAGTGTAACCTGCAGAACTACATATAAGAGAGGGGGATTAAATGCTTTTCAAAATGTAATGTTTCAATTATTCTTCATCAAACCCAATGTTTTGCATACTTGCCTAAGAGACAATGCAAATGAGTACCCACAACATAGGGTTTGGATTTAATATTACAAATTATGAATGACTTTGCCTACTTTGTTTGTTGCTCTCTAGCCCCAGACAAAAATGTTACTGGTCAGGTCTGCAATTTTAAGGTTTTGCAATTGACAATTGTTTTATATGTTATAAAGAATTTGTGCTTTCTAGCATAAAAATCTATAAGGTGAAAAGGAAAATTGCTGCTTGCTGGTGATCAAAATTTTCATATTTTCTCCCTTTGAACTTTGAAAGTATCATATTTAACCTTATCCCCAAAATACCATGTTTTGAAGACCCTTTGAGTTTTGGCTTGGAAAATCTTTGCAGGGAAAGAATATTGCAATAAATTCGGAATCCTGCTTTTCAATATTTTCCATTTCAGTGCACAATGTTGTGTGCATTAATCTTCAAATTAAAATGTATGACTCTCAATATTTGCTGTTTGGGAAAGGGTTAAAGAAAATTATTTCATTAATTATTGCACAAATTTACAGTTTTAATGGCTTTATTACATGCAAGCATGATTTCATAAACAATTCATAAACCTTTTCTGTACAAGTTGTAGTTTGGTGCAAGATATTGCATAACAAAATCTGAAACAGTATAAAACATAAACCAAGAAATTTTATGCTATAGTTTATAAAATGTAAAAGAAATAAAAGGAGTTTTTACTGGTAATCAACATTTTTTCTCCCTTACATTCTGATTTTAACATTTCTGAAATGGCAAATTTCATGTCTTATTTGAAAGGCAGAGCTACTGATAATAGGGCATAAAGACTTTCTAATTTTGTTCTTTAAATCTCAAAACCTATGCAGTGGATACTTCCTTGAATTGTCTCGTCAAGACAATTCAAATGAGTATCCACAACATAGGGTTTGACAAATAATAAATGAAATATTCCATTTTGAAAACCCTCACTCCCTGTCATCTGTAGCTCTGGAGAATAATTATCTGCAATTTCTTCTTTTCCTCAATATTTTCCAAAACTGTTTCTTCTTGGGACATTTAAACGAGTTCTTGTTTGGGAAAGGGTGAAATGTCACTTTGTGGACTGTTTTGGACAAAATACTGATTATTATACCCCCCACCTACGAAGTAGAGGGGGGTATATTGGTTTCACCATGTCTGTCTGTCCGTCTGTCCATCCATCCGTCCGTCCATCCGTAGACTTTTTCGTTTCTGTGCTCTAACTCGAGAACCGTTTGACCTAGGATCATGAAACTTTACTAAGTTGTTGCCCATGACCCAAGGAGGTGCCCTTTTGTTTTTGAGTCACGAAGGTCAAAGGTCAAGGTCACAATTGGACTTAATTTAAAATCCGTTTCTGTGCTCTAAGTCAAGAATCAGTTGACCTAGGACCATGAAACTTTACACAGTTGTTGCCCATGACTTAAGGAGGTGTCCTATTGTTTTTGGGTCACAAAGGTCAAAGGTCAAGGTCACAATCGGACTTTGTTTAAAGTCCTTTTCTGTGCTCTAAGTCAAGAACCGGTTGAACAAGGACCATGAAACTTTACACAGTTGTTGCCCATGACTCAAGGAGGTGCCCTATTATTTTTGGGTCACGAAGGTCAAAGGTCAAGGTCACAATTGGACTTTGTTTAAAATCTGTTTCCGTGCTCTAAGTCATGAACCGGTTGACCTAGGATCATGAAACTTCACACAGTTGTTTCCCATGGCCCAAGGAGGTGCCCTATTGTTTTTGGGTCATGAAGGTCAAAGGTCAAGGTCACATATTGCGTTTGTTTAAAACCTGTTTCTGTGCTCTAACTAAAGAACCGTTTGACCTATAGCACTTTTTATGCTTCCTGAAGGGAGAGCATATAGTCGCCGCTTTGTCTGTCCGTCCGTCCTGTCCGTCTGTCATTCCGTCCGTCCGAAGCGATTTCTCCATAACCCTTGGGCCAAATCAAATGAAACTTACCATCTGAACTCCCCATGACATAATGCCGATGTAATTTTCCCGGTTTTTGGATTTGAGGCCTCGTCATGGGAAAAGGGGACTTAAGGTTAAATACAGTTTTTCTCTAAGTTCTCCTTATCTAAATTATGGTCAGAATTTGATGAAATTTCCTATTTGAGTAGCAAATCAGATGCCCTTGACAATAAACTATTTAAAATTTGCGTATACAAAATATGTCATGGAAAAAGGGGGCTTAACATTTGTTAGCGTTATATTAGCTCTGCATGGCATATATTTATTGTGACAATGCCTTATTCGGGGAGCATTGTCCGTCTCCGACGGCTCTTGTTCAGTGACAAGGCGCTAGTGGGGGGTATTTGTCCGCTTTGCGACAGTTCTAGTTAACTTTGTCTTCCTTTGTCTCAATGTTTTCACAAGCTTCTTCTACTAGGGATGTCAAAGCAAGGGCTTAAGGTTATTTTGGAAAGGGTTAAATTAAGTTTCATGTACATGAAAAATGCTGAAAAACAATTTTAATACTAGTTACCTGCTTTCACTTCCCTTTAACCCTTTCCCAAACATGACATGCATGGTTTTAATTTTCCCATTAGAAACAGTTTGGGAAAACATTGAAAGTAAAGAAGGAATTGCTGATAACATGCAATTTCTCCTTTTCTCTCAAAAAGCTGTAAAACCTATAAGACCTATTGTAGTTGTTTTGATATCAATTATTTTGTTGTCTGTATCTATTTAACTTATTACCACACAGTGACGCCTTTTGACACCCATTAAGACTAAGGCTTTTGAAAACATTGTGGCAAATGAAGAAATTGCTTGTGACAAGCAATTTCTTCATTTCCCACAATGTTTTCTATCTCAAAAGATAAAAAATGTCAATTTTCATTAACTTGAAATTGTTGTCTGCTACATCTTTGAATTTAGACCAGACTACAATTTTGCCGTTTGGAAGTGGGTTAAACCAGAGAAGTCTATTTTGTCTGTTTGGTAAAGGGTTAGATAAAATGATTACAAAATGGAAAAACACAAACAATTTGGTTGCACATGACTCAATTTTATCACATTTAACTACTTAATGAAACTTGAAATAACAGATAAATGAAGCTTGAACGATCGAAATAGTAAAAATCAATTTTCAACTTATCACAATTTTGTGTTGCAACCATGGATTATGAATGGGAAATTATAGATTATCCTGTTTCTAGTTAACAAGGCTTTAGAATAGTCAAAATTGAAAGAAGTTTCAAGTATTAACATTTTTTAAGTCAATGTAATTTTAGAATTTTACGACTTTGTGTATAAAACTTGGTGGAAAATGAAGTAATCACTGTTGACAAGCAATTTGTTCATTTTTTAGCTTGACTTTTCAAAGAAAATGAGAGCTTATACTGTCACCGGGTGTCGGCGTTGGCATTGGCGTCAGCGTTGCAACAAAGGTTAAAGTTTTTTCAAACATCAATAACTTCCATACTATCAAAGGGATTCAACCCAAACTTGGAATACTTATTCACCATCACACCCTCTACCTTACTACCAGGGCCCATGACCCTGGCTCCACTATATTTGGAGTTATGCCCCCTTTATACTAAGCATCTTAGAAAGTCGAGCGCGCTGTCTTCGGACAGCTCTTGTTCACAATTTGTTCGGCAATTGAATTATTGTGACAGGTGCCAAAAACTGTCAATGTGTGTGAATGGATGATGCTTAACCCATTCCCAAACAATGATGCCTTTTGACGCCCTTCAAGATGAAGGCTTTGGAAAACATCATGGAAAATGAAGAAATCGCTTGTGCTTCATTTTCTACTCCAAAAGACCAAAAAATGATAAAATTACATTCACTTGAAGTTGTCATCTACATTATCTTTGACTTTGGAACAGTTCAAAACTTTGCAGTCTGGTAATGGTTTAACCCTTTCCCAAACATGACCTGGTTCTGACATCCCTGATAGAACATGTTTGGGAAAACATTGAAACAAAAGAAGAAACTGCTGATAACCAGCAGGTTTCTCCTTTTGTCTCAATATTTTCTATGCCATATTTTTACACATATCCTCTCTTTAAAACATAATTTTGTCATTTGTGGCAGTTTTTTAAGTGGATCACCCTAAATTTTTGACGTTTGGGAAAGGGTTAAAGCAGGAAGATAATGATGTACTTTTACAAGATAATTTAACATCCTAATTTTTGTGTGATTCAAAAACATCATTGATAAATCTCACAGTTTCAAGTGGTATTTTTTGAAAATCAGTATTGAATGTACTTTTGACATTGGTTTTGGGTATTTTGGTTTTAATACTGTAAAATTGCGCAGTGAAAGACTATGAACAGGGCTGAAATATCCATTTAGTGATAGACAGTAATAAGTTGTAACTTTTTCACAAACTATCGGTACATTTTAGACCTGCAAAAAAAAGGAATTATTGTAGACAACAAAATAAATGTAAGTAATAACAGGAATTTATATTTATAAACATACAAAGTATGAATGTTGAAAGAGAAAATTTGTTTATAAACAAAATCATGGCTTGCTTCGAAAGGGGTTAAGAAAGAATATGTCTGAATATAAGTAATCACCCTCACATATTATTCATTTTGCCTCTCATAGCCCATGATAATTGACCTGGCAGAGCATCCCCAGCTTATTGATAAAGATTCTCAACCAGGTCATTTCTGGTGAGCTACCGGTATAACATGGTAATTCATGGTTTAGGACAATGATTATAAAGATTGAGTTTTCAATCAGATTGAGCCGAGCCCGGATAGCTCAGTCGGTTACGTCGGAGTCTGTCAATCCAGGGGTCTCGAGTTCGAACCCCGGCTCGGTCAGTATCCATTCTGACATTTGACAAAAGTCATTTTTCTCTCACCAATGGGTGTGAATCATCTATGTGAGAGAGCAGCTGGAGGCTCGGTTTGGATATTGTGGTTGTACTGGTGCGAGAAATACCAGGAACTCACGGTTAGGTGCTCCAGCCGCCGCGATATAACCATAGAAGTTGAAAACGACGTAAAACCCCAATAAATCAAATCAATTCAATCAGATTGATTTATTTTTCTTTCAGCCAATCAAGATTTTCCCAATATGTGTTACAACCAATCAAATTTGCTCTCAGATTTCTGTTACACCTAGAATCAAATTTTATGTCTATTTCAGCTGATCCAAGTATAGCAGGGGGAGAGAGAGTCAGCTTTATGGTAAGTTTGAGATCTTTTTTAAATCTTTACTAAGTATATCAACATCAATGCTAAGAAGTTTTAACTTTGAACGGTAGCTCAGAAAATATCAGTGGAGAAGGAGAATATGATGCTTGGGAATTGTAAAGGGCTTGAATAGGGATCTTAAAATCTCTTTAATCCATTCCAATGTGATGAAGCTTTTTGACATCCTACATAATAAAGGCTTTTGGAAAACATTGAGTATAGTGAAGAAATTGCTTGGGACAAGCTATTTCCTTATTTTCCACAATGTTTTTTACCTAGACAGTCTGGTCCGGTTACAAATGGAACTACTCTAAAAATTGGCTGTTTGGAAAAGAGTTAATTCAGAAATAATTTTCACATTATAGACGCCCCTTCACCAGGCGTTACTGGAAGGTAAAGAGGACGCCATCAAGCTACTCCTCCAGTATGGAGCTGACCTCAATATAAAGGATCATTCAGGATATTCTCCCATCAATCTGGCACATGGGATAGCAGATGATCGATATATCAAACTGTTTCAGGCAGAAAGGGGTAAGTTTACCTAGAATTCCTAGGATTTCAATTTGTGATGATTGACTTAGAGTATATCGTCGGTGTAAATGCAAAACCTTGTATCTCGTTTTTTGGAAAATTTTAGAGGAGAAGAAAAAGATTTAATAACTTTTCCCAACCTGAAGGGTTTACTTGAAATTTGGACATAATGTTCCCATATCATGTGCTATTAAAATTGATTAGTAAAAATATTCCAAAATTTGCGTGAATTGTCTAAATTGGACTTACAAGTTTGTACTTTGAAAATCGCTAAAATCGCCATACGAGGTTTTGCATTTACACCAACGATATAACAGTTAAGTTTCATTTTCACTCTGATTTACATAGTCTGTCTCTTTGTATTAGAAACACTTTAAAAGTGATAATTATTCATTTTATAATTCACAGTAACATGTCTTTTATTGTAAAGCATTTCTTCTCCATGATCCGAGTTCATGTTGATTAACTCTTTCCCAAGCAAGAACTGGTTTTACTAGAAAAGGTTTTGGAAAACATATGAGCAAAAAGAGAAAATGCCTCAATATTTTCTGTGCTGTATTGTATTCGAACTCTGTTTTTTTTTTTCATGAACGTCACTTTTGTCTTCTTCAGCAGCTATCGAATTTGATCAGTAAAATTTTTGCCTTGTAGTAAAGTGTTTGAATTACATGATAACATTTATGGTGTCTTGGGACAAGAGGTAGAAACTCGGCTTCACGATCAAGAGGTGCCGAATTTGATCCATGATATCCCAGGTGGATCTTGGCTTATCATTGGCTGGGCTTGAGTACTGTTGTATTTGCCAGAAAGCAGAATCAAGAAGGAAAAAATAAGTCTCTAGCTTTCGTCCACATTGATGTAAAACAAATATGTTAATATATTTAAATGTTTAACATTTTTTCAAACAAGACCTGGTTTGGACCTCCCTTATAGATAGGGCTTGAGAAAACATTGAGGCAAAAGAAGAAAATGCTGATAATCAGCATTTTCTCCTTTTGCCTCAATATTTTCTTGGCTACATTGTACACAAATCCAATCTTTTTGAACATACATTTTTTGTAGTTTTCAGCAGCTTTTGAATCTGACAATTCTAAAAATTTGCCGTTTGGTTATGGGTTAAGCTTACATTTTACCATTTTTCAGACAGAAGATATGCCAATGCATTATCAGTAGTCAAAGGTAAGTGTACAGTCACTTGTCAAATCACATGCCAATGCATTATCAGTAGTTAGAGGCTAGTGTACAGTAACTTCATGTTAACCTATTTCTACTTATAAAGATATGCCAATGGATTATCAGTTGTTAAACGTAAGCGTACAGTAGCTCGTCAAACCACATGTTAACCCATTTCTACTTATAAAGATATGTAAATGCATTATCAGTAGTTAAACATTAGTGTACAGTAGCTTGTCAACCACATGTTAACCCATTTCTACTTATAAAGATATGCCAATGCATTATCAGTAGTTAAACATTAGTGTACAGTAGCTTGTCAACCACATGTTAACCCATTTCTACTTATAAAGATATGTAAATGCATTATCAGTAGTTAAAGGTAAGTGTACAGTAGCTTGTCAACCACATGTTAACCCATTTCTACTTATAAAGATATGCCAATGCATTATCGGTAGTTAAAGCCAAGTGTACAGTAACTTGTCAAACCATATGTAAACCCATTTCTACTTATAAAGATATGCCAATGCATTATCAGTTGTTAGAGGTAAGTGAACAGTCACTTTTCAAACCATATGTAAACCCATTTCTACTTATAAAGATATGCCAATGCATTATCAGTAGTTAAAGATAAGTGAACAGTCACTTGTCAAATCACATGTTAACCCATTTCTACTTATAAAGACCAAAACAAATGTAAAATTCCATTCACTTGAAACTGTTGTCGGTAACATTTTTATGCCCTCATATCAAGAGATTGGGGCATATTATTTTACTCATGTCTGTCTGTCTGTCTGTCTATCCATCTATCTGATCATCTTTCTGTCTGTCTGAAAACTTAACATTTGCCTTTGCTCCAAAAGTATGTAATATACAAAACTCAAATTTCGTATGTAACTTTCTTTTAATGATGTCTACCTGTTCCATGCAATATGAACTTCCTCAAGGTCATCTGTTAACTCTTATCAACCCTTAACACAAAAACTTAACATTTTAGAAAAATAGCCATTTTTGTGGCATTTGTGTTTCACAAACACATCTTGCTTAATTTGGACAAGCAGGGTTCCCACTGACTTTTAAATCTGGGGGTGAATACAGTCATTTTACAGCATACTTGCACCCGCTCTATATGAGACATAGAAGGCTGCCTGAAAAAAATTGGGGTGCAAGATTCAATTTTGGGGGTGCAAAACCCCCATTTGGGTTTTTTTGGAACCCTGACAAGACTAGAATGTTTCCCTCTTGTAATGGGTTAAATCTTTCAATGTCCAATTTGTCAGAATAACTGGTTTGCAGCACTGATTAAGTAATTATTTGATGAATAATAAGCGGAAACTTTTAGAAATAATTCCACATAAACTTTTTTGCATAATAGCATGCTTTTTTAATGCCAGTCTGATCAATTGACCCTGACCTTGACATTGAACTACCTAATTAAGAAATTGTTTTGAAGTCGTCAATTAGCAAAATTTGCACTCTCTATTGATGTCTCCAAAAAGCAACAATGGTAGTGAAAAAAATAATCCTTTTCCAAGTATGACCTGATTTTGATGTCCTCAATTTAAAGGGTTATGCAAAGCTTTGAAAGAAAAGAAGATAACACTGAAATCCAGCATTTTTTCCTTTTCTCTCAATGAATTCTCTTCAGTATCTTACAGATTGGAATAGTCTAAATTTTTGCTGTTTGGTAAAGGGTTGAATGTAGAGGACTACTTTAACATTGTTTGAAGTGTCCTTTGTATTGATGGGTCTACTTTTTACGCTTTTCTACACATTTACAGCTTTTGGCATCCCACAAGATAAAGGCTTTGGAAAACAATGTGGAAAATGCAGAAATTGCTTGTTTCAAGCAATTTCTTTATTTCCCACAATGTTTTCTACCCGAATAGACCAGAAAAATGTAGAATTTTATTCATATGAAATTGTCGTCTTTGAATCTGAACCAGTCTAAAATGTTGGTTATTGGTAAGAATATGACTAACTGGTTATTCAGACAATGAAATATTTAAGGCTCCAGCATTTTTCAATGTGGAGGGATAGAAAGAGTTTTAGGATTTTAAGAAATGCAGATATCAGCATTTTCTTATATTCATGCAATGTTTAAAATTGGTACTGTTTTTAAGGTTAACATTCAGGATGAATATGTATTATTTGAGTAAGTTAATTTGTCTTACTCCTTTTTAAAGAATGCTCGATTAAAATCACAAAAAATGATTTGATAATTATCAATTTTGTCTTTGTATCAATATTTTCCTTAAACTTTATGAGGAATAGCCAGGAAGTGTTTTCATTGGGTTAAAGCGCCATTACTTTGTTACAAGCAAATTGAAGGATATAAAGGAATATTTTAAATCATTGGGGCATGTATTACTTTCAGTTGGGTTAGGGAAATGTGGTTGGTGTTTTTTGCGCTTTACTCATTGTTCATTTTCTCCTGTGTGCAACTCCTACAGTTTCAACCATAATTAAACCAAACTAGCCACAATGAATCTCTATGGTGTTTTGTTGTGCAAACAAAATTTTGATAATTTTTCATGTTTGAATTATCTGCCTTTGAATAAAAAAAATGGCCAATTTTACTGACAAGCCCCTCTCGGGCGTATATGCGCCGCTCTGCGAAGCTCTTGTTTCCCACAATGTTTTCTACCCGAATAGACCAGAAAAATGTAGAATTTTATTCATATGAAATTGTCGTCTTTGAATCTGAACCAGTCTAAAATGTTGGTTATTGGTAAGAATATGACTAACTGGTTATTCAGACAATGAAATATTTAAGGCTCCAGCATTTTTCAATGTGGAGGGATAGAAAGAGTTTTAGGATTTTAAGAAATACAGATATCAGCATTTTCTTATATTCATGCAATGTTTAAAATTGGTACTGTTTTTAAGGTTAACATTCAGGATGAATATGTATTATTTGAGTAAGTTAATTTGTCTTACTCCTTTTTAAAGAATGCTCGATTAAAATCACAAAAAATAATTTGATAATTATCAATTTTGTCTTTGTATCAATATTTTCCTTAAACTTTATGAGGAATAGTAAGGAAGTGTTTTCATTGGGTTAAAGCGCCATTACTTTGTTACAAGCAAATTGAAGGATATAAAGGAATATTTTAAATCATTGGGGCATGTATTACTTTCAGTTGGGTTAGGGAAATGTGGTTGGTGGTTTTTGTGCTTTACTCATTAGTTCCATTACCAGATGAGATAATTTCAGATTGTTTAAAATTCAATAATGTTGCAGACAACAATATTGTTTAAGGTAGAAGACCCATAATGAAAAATGCCACTTCCTAGCCATACAAAATGCGTCAAATTACACACTCTTGTAAATACACTTCACATAAGTTGATTCACTGTGCCGGATTTCAAGATTATGCTTCAAGAAGAAAATAATTTATGAATATCATTTTACTCTATATTCATATGCAAGAGGGGTAATTTTGAAAATTTTTGTCAAATATTTTCATAAGTATGCATTAATTCAAAATTCTAAACCGTACAAAATGCTTATACATGTATTTATATTTGGAATGGAAATGTAACACAGTTTAGGAATTACTGTCATTTTTCAAATTTCGACGCTGGCTCTTTGGTGCTCATTATGGGTCTTCTACTTTAAATAAAATATTTCATTTTCTTGTCTTTCTGGATAGGAAACAAACAATTTCTTTATATGCACAAACTTTTCAAAATCTTTTTCATGATGGGTGTCAAAATCACCATTATACTGGAATGGGTTAATTGCTGTTCTTTACTTACATGTACACTTCTTATTTCCAGATTTGTGTGATGCTGTCCAGGAGGTTGACCTTCCCAGGGTGAAGGACATAATACGGTTACCAGCACCGATTGGCTGGGAGTTGGCCAATATGGTGGAACCAGGAAGTAATGACAAGAAAACACCCTTAATTGTGTAGGTATTGTATATACATGTAGATGTGTGATGTACAAAGTCAAGGTCATTTTTGTAAGGTGAAGGACATAGTTACCTTCACCGATTGGTTGGGAGCTAGACATTATGGTGGAACCAGGAAGTAAACACAACAAAAACCCTCATAGTTGTGCTAGGTTTTTATACACTTCTGGAGGCAGTCATATATTTGCATCATCTTCTCTGTCCGTCGTTCTGTCCATCTATTTGTTCATCTGTGCATATATAAGTACATCCACTTTTCTTGTGAGCACATTTCCTCCTAAGTTTCTGGCTGAATACTTTTGAAACTTGGTCAATCTTATCACCAAAATTAGTAGATGTGCATGAAGTAAGGATTGTATAGTTCATTGATTGAGTTATGCCCCTTTAAAGGGGGAATAACACTTAACATCTTGCAAATTTTCCGAGAACTTCGTACAAAAAAATAAATATATATTATCAAAATATGGTCTTTAAATTGCATATATGCCAAATCTTAGCTTTCTATCTTGTGTATTGGCTATGATGTGGACGGATTTAAAAAACCCATGATTTTTTGTCGGGGGGATAATATTTACAATAATGGAACATATGGGGTTTTAAATCCGCCATTCCCCCTTTAAAACTTAGTCTCTTTGGCTTATTGTAATTGCAGCCTTGTGAATACAGCTGCTACGTTTCTGGCTGGATCTTAATGAAGCTTGGTGGATATTATCAGCCTAATTGGTAGATCCATATGCATATAGTAAGGATTTTATGATTCATTGATTTTCGTCTGAGTAAGGCCCCTTTAAAACTTAGTATCTGGGGCTTATTGAAATTGCAGCCTTGTGAACGTAACTCCTCTGAACTTTTTGTCTTGATTTTAATGAAACTTAGTCAATGTCATCACCATAATTTGTAGATGTACATGGATCAAGGATTTTATGGTTCATTGAATTTTGCAAGAGTTATGCCCCTTGACACTTAGTCTCTGGAGCTTTATGATATTTCAGCCTTGTGAACGCAATTTCTTCCAGATTTTTGACTGGATATTTTATAAAACCCTTTTTTTTAAAACAACTTTTGACAGATTTTTGAGTGGATATTGATAAATCCTTGTCAATGTCATGTTTTTGTCTCAAGTTTTATAAGTGGTGGCGTATATTGTGACTATGGCACTCTTGTTCAAATATTTATATCTACAATTTTATGTACATGTATATACAAAAGTTCATTGTAAGGCCAATGGCCCCATTCCCATATATGTTTAACCAATCACCAAAATTTTTGACTTATCATAATTCAAAGATGTTGCAGTTGACTTTGATTTGGTCTTCCTGGGAAGAAACCATTCTGGGAAATGAAGAAATTGCTTACCACAAGCAATTTCTTCATTTTCCACAATGTTTCCTAATATATAATGCCTTTATCTTGTAGGGTGTCAAAAGGCGTCATGTTTGGGAATGGATTAATGTTCCAAATTGAAAACTATTGCAGCCAAAAAATCTATGTAATCTATTTGGGGAAATAAGTCTGTTATAGGTGACCATGGAAAACATTGAAGAAAGGATATATTCTCATACAACATTTGACTAAAAGTAATTGAAATAAGAGTGAAGTGCCTCTTATTTACCATTGATCAAATGGAGAAATTCTAGATCAGTCAAGCTTGAAAGGAGTTGCATACAACATTATTATTAATATCAAAAACAGAAAGTGTGTATGTTTCCTGTAATTTCTTCTTTTGTCTTCACATTTACCAAACTATTTCTGCTAGGGACATCAAAACCAGATCTTGTTTTGGGAAAGGGTTAAACATTGAGCATGGACTGAATCATTGCTGGCTCATATCATACCATTATGTTCCAACCTGTGGTGTGATGTATGACTGTAATCACGTGGTAAAGTGAGCCAGCTTCTGCAATTATATGTCTGGCCACAATGGCTTTGTCAACATACCAGGGCAGGAATCCATGGTTAGGTTGTCCAGCTGCGGCAATATGACCTTAGCAATTGAAAGAGGCATAAAACCCCAATCAAATAATCTGCTAGAGACATCAAAACAAGGTCTTGTTTGTGAAAGGGTTAAATAATAAGCATGGACTGAATCATTGCTTGCTCATATCACACCATTATGTTCCTACCTATGGCATGATGTATGACTGTATCACTTTGTAAAGTAAGCCAGCTTCTGCAGACCACATTGGCTTTGTCAACACATTACTCTACTTAACCCATTCCCACATAGTGACTCCTTTTGATGTCTTACAAGATAAAGGCTTTAGAAAACATTGTGAAAAATGAAGAAATTGCTTGTGACAAGCAATTTCTACATTTCACTCAATGTTTCCTACTCTAAAAGTCATTAAACTTTAAAATTTCATCATATGAAAATATTGTCTGCATCTTCTTATAATTTTGACAATCTTAAAATGTTATCATTTGGGAATGGGTTAACATAAGGACGCCTTTTGACACCTCACAAGATAAATACTTCGGAAAATATTGAGGAAAAAGAAGAGATTGCTTGTGACAAGCAATTTCTTCAGTTCCCACAATGTTTTCTACACCAAAACACCCAAAAAAGTAAGATTTCATGCACTTGAAATTGTCGTCTGCATCATCTTTGAATTTGGGCTAGTCTATAATTTTGCCGTCTGGTAATCGGTTAAGATTAAATCATATTTATTTCTCTCCATTTAGGGCCGCCTCTACGGGGAATGTAACAATTATGCAGGAACTTCTGAATACAGTTGCTATACCAAAACAGAGTCCTTCCCTAATACATGTAGCTATAGAGAATGGTCACGTCAATATTGTTAAGATATAAGCTTCAGTTTCACCACTGTATTGTTGAATACATGTATATATAAATATCTGACTGTCTAAAAATATGCAGGAAGTACAGACAAAGATCAGACTGCACTCATGTGCAGGCTGATTTTTGTCTGTACTGCCTGCCAAAACTGAAACAATGCCAGATAAGCTAGACAAAAATAGTTTTTTTCTCCATACTAGATCTGCTTGTCAAAAAAAGTTCTTTCTCTCTCTCCATTTAGGGCCGCCTCTACTGGGAATGTAACAATAATGCAAGAACTTCTGAATACCTTAGCTATACCAAAACAGAGTCCGTCCCTGATACATGTAGCTATAGAGAACGGTCACATCGACATTGTTAAGATTCTACTCTTTTTCTCCCACCATTTAGGGCTGCCTCTACAGGGAGTGTAACAATAATGCAGGAACTTCTGAATACAGTGACTATACCAAAACAGAGTCCTTCCCTGATACATGTAGCTATAGAGAACGGTCACATCGACATTGTTAAGATTCTACTCTTTTTCTCTCACCATTTAGGGCCGCCTCTACGGGGAATGTAACAATTATGCAGGAACTTCTGAATACAGTTGCTATACCAAAACAGAGTCCTTCCCTGATACATGTAGCTATAGAGAACGGTCACATCGACATTGTTAAGATTCTACTCTTTTTCTCCCACCATTTAGGGCCGCCTCTACAGGGAATGTAACAATAATGCAAGAACTTCTGAATACCTTAGCTATACCAAAACAGAGTCCTTCCCTGATACATGTAGCTATAGAGAACGGTCACATTGACATTGTTAAGATTCTACTCTTTTTCTCCCACCATTTAGGGCCGCCTCTACAGGGAATGTAACAATAATGCAGGAACTTCTGAATACAGTGACAATACCAAAACAGAGTCCTTCCCTGATACATGTAGCTATAGAGAACGGTCACATTGACATTGTTAAGATTCTACTCTTTTTCTCCCACCATTTAGGGCCGCCTCTACAGGGAATGTAACAATAATGCAAGAACTTCTGAATACCGTAGCTATACCAAAACAGAGTCCTTCCCTGATACATGTAGCTATAGAGAACGGTCACATTGACATTGTTAAGATTCTACTCTTTCTCTCTCTCCATTTAGGGCCGCCTCTACTGGGAATGTAACAATAATGCAGGAACTTCTGAATACAGTGACTATACCAAAACAGAGTCCTTCCCTGATACATGTAGCTATAGAGAATGGTCACATCGACATTGTTAAGATTCTACTCTTTTTCTCTCCATTTAGGGCCGCCTCTACAGGGAATGTAACAATTATGCAGGAACTTCTGAATACAGTGACTATACCAAAACAGAGTCCTTCCCTGATACATGTAGCTATAGAGAATGGTCACATCGACATTGTTAAGATTCTACTCTTTTTCTCTCTCCATTTAGGGCCGCCTCTACTGGGAATGTAACAATAATGCAGGAACTTCTGAATACAGTGACTATACCAAAACAGAGTCCTTCCCTGATACATGTAGCTATAGAGAATGGTCACATCGACATTGTTAAGATTCTACTCTTTTTCTCCCACCATTTAGGGCCGCCTCTACAGGGAATGTAACAATTATGCAGGAACTTCTGAATACAGTGACTATACCAAAACTGAGTCCTTCCCTGATACATGTAGCTATAGAGAATGGTCACATCAACATTGTTAAGATTCTACTCTTTTTCTCTCCATTTAGGGCCGCCTCTACTGGGAATGTAACAATTATGCAGGAACTTCTGAATACAGTGACTATACCAAAACAGAGTCCTTCCCTGATACATGTAGCTATAGAGAATGGTCACATCGACATTGTTAAGATTCTACTCTTTTTCTCTCCATTTAGGGCCGCCTCTACTGGGAATGTAACAATAATGCAGGAACTTCTGAATACAGTTGCTATACCAAAACAGAGTCCTTCCCTGATACATGTAGCTATAGAGAATGGTCACATCAACATTGTTAAGATTCTACTCTTTTTCTCTCCATTTAGGGCCGCCTCTACTGGGAATGTAACAATTATGCAGGAACTTCTGAATACAGTGACTATACCAAAACAGAGTCCTTCCCTGATACATGTAGCTATAGAGAATGGTCACATCGACATTGTTAAGATTCTACTCTTTTTCTCTCCATTTAGGGCCGCCTCTACTGGGAATGTAACAATTATGCAGGAACTTCTGAATACAGTGACTATACCAAAACAGAGTCCTTCCCTGATACATGTAGCTATAGAGAATGGTCACATCAACATTGTTAAGATTCTACTTGAGGTGGGTGCAGAGAAACAAATAAATGAGTACACGGACATTAAGAATTTGTGACCCGTCACACTAAAAGGGACCTTATCGGAAGAGTAAAAAATATCGACCTTCGTCTGACAATTTCCAGTAAATAAAATTTTGCATATTTCGGTAATTCCTGGTAGAAAACACAGAGAGAAAAGAAACAATTGCTAGTCACATGCAATTTCTTCATTTTTCAAAAGGTTTTCCAATGTTTTCATCTTGTGGGGCTTTAAAATATGTCCTTATAAGGAAATTGGCAAGCCTGGATTTGACATTTCTAATTGAAAAGGTCTGGGAAAAACTTTGAGGTAAAAGAAAAAGTACAAGAAAGTGCTGGTAACCAACGTTTTCTTCTTTTGCCTTAAGGTTTACGAACTGAGAATGAAATGCAGAGCCAAAGGCGAAACTTGAAAAGTGCCAGTAATTCCTAAATTGTGTTAAGTTTCCATTCCAAATACAAACAGAAGGATTTTTGTATGGTTTAGAATTTTGAATTAATGCATACTTAAGGAAACATTTGACAAAAATGTTCAAAATTACCTCCCTTGCATATGAATATAGAGTAAAATAATATTTGTAAATTATTCTCTTCTTGAAGCATTATATTGAAATCTAACATGGTGAATCATCTTATGTGGAGTGTATTTACAAGTGTGTGTAATTTGATGCATTTCGTATGGCTAGAAAGTGGTGTTTTCATTCTCAGTTCGTAAACCTTAATAGTTACTGTACTATATGGTGTACACTGACCCTAATCCTTAGTAACAACCATTATGTACTGTGCAGCAGCATTCAAATTGGAACATGCCATTTAGGTAAGGGTTAAAGGCCACTAACCCCTCTTATCTGTAGCTCTGTAGTGGTCATTCATTCTCATTTACCCTTTTCAAAACATCCCAGATCTCATTAACAGGAAAAGTGCAATGTACGAGGGTTGTTCAAAAATTATCCGGACTGTGTCCGGTAAAAAGGTATTTGCCACGCAATATTACCGAATTTTATATCATTTTATATCGGAATTCAATACACACATGTCTATACCTGTTTGAATTATTTTTCTAAAGAAACGCGCTTACAATTACATTCTGAATTACCATGGTAACGTGTACCCGGCGCAGCCCAAAATATGATTCTTTTAGAATCCCTTTTGCTGTTCATAATTTTTCCACTGTAATTGCGAACAACGCGGAATGTTCACAGAATACGTAATTTGGTGTTTATTACATCATGTCCAAGTTTTACATCATTCCGTGATTAAATGCACGAGACATGCACTTTTTAATAGCGGTGGGGTCGGCATTTTGACTGTTGAATATGGCGTCAATTGATTGTTTGGAAATTTGGTCTGTCAAAAATTTCTGCGAATACCTCGAAGAAACGCCGTCAAACTCATACAAAAAGATCATCACGGCAAATGGAAAATATTCAGTTTCACGGGCCCTACTGTTTAATTGGTACAGACGTTTTAACCCTTTCGTTTGCAGAATTATTTCCCCGAAATGACTTTTTCCCTATTTCCAAGCACTTCGTGTATACACATGCATAATAAATAGATTTTACTAGCAGAACACCCATAAACCTATATATCACTGGAAAGGTTATTCAATTTCCTTTAACAATATGATGAGTAACTGATAGAAAATTTGCATCTCATCAAAATTTCGACCTCTAGCCCCATGACCCCTGTCAGGCCCCCTGCCACGACCCCCGACCATCCCCACCCCTACGATTTGGGACTGGATTCAGTTAAGGGTTATCGGAATCACTATCGGAGTCACTATTCGAAGTCTCCGAAACATTTCTAATGTTCAAATCACCTTTTTACCCCCCCCCCCCCCCACATGGTAATTCGCCGGACCTCTTCTGCAGAATATTGACCCCTCCTGACCATCGTTACAGCTCATACAAACCCAAAAACTGCATTTTTCTTCACATTTTACGAGAACATAACAAAATTGCGCAATATTTCCGATGTCATAATAACTTTAATAGTGTAAAAAATGCTTTTAAAAGCCCATTCCCCCCTAAACAGTATAAGCGTTCCTGGACCGCGCTTTAAAGCGCGCTTGCAAACGAAAGGGTTAAGACTGCAGCGGAAAACATTGAGGCTAGAGATGAACAAGACCGGAAAAGAAAAAACAAAAAAAAACAACGACGTCAGTTACGACCATTGCGGATGCGCTATGTAGAAATCGGAGGATGATGATACGGACATTGTCAGACGAATTTTATATTAGTGTAGGCAGCATTCATTTGAATCTTATGAATAAATTGAAATTTACGAAGGCAATTTTGTTTCAATATTTTCAATTTCAAAACTAGTAGTAATTTACTACTTTAATCAAACTGTCCAAAATTTCCGTAATAGATGAATCTATCCATTTACCGAACAGCGAAATTTAGTCGAGTCCAACTTATGATTTTTCTACTGCACATGGATAGGCCCAATGCATATCATCCCCTACGGCAGGTGT
Organism: Fragum sueziense; assembly: GCA_963680895.1. Lineage (NCBI taxonomy): Eukaryota > Metazoa > Mollusca > Bivalvia > Cardiida > Cardiidae > Fragum > Fragum sueziense. The sequence continues at coordinate 82,059,826 of OY804592.1, read as the reverse complement.
AACCGATCTGTTGTTAGCTTTACTTTGACTCGAAACCGTATCATATCCACCATATTCTCTAGATTTAGCACCATTTGACTTCGCCATATTCCCAACGATAAAAGCACAACTGGTGGGTGAAAGACTTTCACCTTTACAAGAATTGCTAAATTAAATAAGTTTGATTACCAGACAATAATGGCCTGAGTGGTATGGTGATATTTACAACCAATACTTGCACCGTAAATGACGCTGTATTGAACATAACGGCAATTTCTTTGAACAGAATACGCAACATTATCTTTATACTTTCCGACGACGTCGTCGACGTCGCCTTGTGATAAGTGACGTGTGCCGGTCCCAAGTACCTATGTGAATTTGACTGTTTGTAAAATCCATACCCGTTATCGGATTTTCAAATAATTTCACAGAAGTGTGCATACTAAATCTAACTTCTGATGAGTGAAGTTTCGTTGTTATTGGATATCCCATTTAAATTCTATAGACACAATCCGGATAATTTTTTAACATCCCTCGTAGAAGAACCATGTCTTGAGTTTTTGTTCTTTTTGAGTACAACCAGCTTCATCTTGATTTTGTAGGTTGAGTAAAAAAAAAAAATTAGAGCCTCTTATGGCTCTTGTTAGTCATAATTGGCAATGACCTATTTATTTCAGCGTTTTCCGGAGTGCAGTAAATCGGAGGATGACAGAAACTGTACACCACTACACAAGGCCTGTCAGACTGGTTCTCTAGACATGGTGAAATGTTTGATGGAGTGGAACTATCCACCACACTTCTACAGAACACTGTACAACGCAGAGGAAAATATCTCGTATAGGATGGTGATACATGTAAATGCGAAGACGAGTGATGGTAGAACTGCGCTGTATCTGGCATGTGAGGGTGGTCATGACGATATTGTCGAGTATCTACTGACGTTTACTGTCAGGGGTAGAAAGGGAGATAATGACAGGGGATCTGTAATTTCTAGTGATAACTCTCTAACAGAATCAGGGAGATCAGAGTCTGATCTAGCCTATAAACCTGTAGAGATCAGTGTACAGAATCATGAGCCGGATGTGATGTTGAATGAAGATGACTCTATAGTGCAATATAGACCTACGAAGGTAGAGCATGTGATCAACTCTACACTTTCTAGTGTGTATGTGGCTGTGAAAAACCAGCACCATACAGTGTTTGATAGACTAGTGGAGGCTGGAGCTGATCTCAGTTTTCTGTCATATAGAGATGGGAAGAAGTTCTCTACATTACTGCTACTGGCCCTGGAGAATAGAGACTTGTTGATGCTGGACAGGTTGATGCTCAATGGTGTGGAGGATGTGGACAATAATGTATTACAGACAGCCGCGAGGAAGGTACCGGACTTACTGCCTCACTTCCTCAAGTACAAGTCTAGTGAGGACAAACATTACAGTATAAACCGTGCCCAGATGAAGAAGGAGTATATAGAGTCTGTGGTCGGTGAACACGCAGACGGATACAGCACGCTACACCCGCGCTATCCAGAGACGTTCCCCGTACAGCCCGTTATGGTACGCTGGCAGAACCTCAACATTCTCAACACCATCGACAGTCAGTGGCTCGTCTGTCTCGCGAATCTTGGTAACCCCAAAATGAGTAACTTTAACACCCGCATTCCACTGTTTGCTATAACGAAGGTGGATGTTTCACACAACTGCCTTACAATGATACCTTCATGTCTATTACAACTTCCTTCCTTGTATGTACTCTCTGTGGCTAACAATAAGATAATAGGATTCCCAACTCTGAAACAATTCAGGATAGATTGTCAGTGTTTGGAAGACCTGGATATTCAGTGTAATGAAATTGAGGAAATTCCTGAATATATATTTGAGCTTCCAGCACTTAGGGCCCTTCATGCTGGCAAAAACAAAATTAAAGATTTACCAATTAGTATTTGGTTGTCAAATTCACTGCAATCCATTGATTTGTCAGACAACAAACTAGAGTCTCTTCCATCACCTGACTGGTTAGATTACGTGTCAGAAAATCAAGGTGATTTAGAGACCCAGTCCATGTTATCTGAGGACAGTCTAAACTTTAGGGACACCAGTCTAACTGTCCAAGTCGAGAGCTCTCTCCGGAGAGCCAATCATTGGTCTCAGTCTGTGGAAATAACAGATGGAATTATAACCGTCACCAAATGTGATCAGAAAGGCTTGAAACAATTGAAACTTGGTCGAAATAAAATATCCGAATTCCCGCAATTTTTATCATGTTGTGCACCATTCCTGGAAAGTTTGGATTTATCTAAAAATAGATTGACATGTTTGGGAAACCTCGGATGTTATCCCATGTATTTGAAGAGCCTGGATTTAAGTTTGAACCAGATCAAGAGTATGGAAGACTGGAGACAAACTGAAGATGGAGTCAAATGTTTCTCTACAGGAAGGGGGTAAGTTTTAACCCATTACCAGACAGCAAAATTTTAGGGTACTGGTAGTCCAAATTTAAAGATACTGCAGACAACAACTTTTAGTAAACACAATTTTACAATTTAGGGTAGAAAATGATGTGGGAAATGAAAAAATTGCGCAATCAATTTCCTCATTTTTAGCTCCACTGGCCGAAGGCCAGCGGGGCTTATGTCATGGCCCTGTGTCCGTTGTGCGTCTGTGCTTGCGTCCGTGAGTCTGTGCGTAAACAATTTTCAAACATCTTCTTCTCCAAAACTACAGTACCAATTTCAACCAAACTTCACACGAATCATCCTTGCATGAATCTCTACCAAATTCCTTCAAAAGAATAAAATCTATGCAGAACTTGAATTTTAATTAATTTAATTGAATTAAATTTTCGAAAAATCTTTAAAAATTCTTCTTCTCCAAAATTACTAGACCAATTTCAACCAAACTTCACAGAAATCTTGCTTGCATGAATCTCTACCAAATTCCTTCAAAAGAATAAAATCTGCGCAGAACTTGAATTTTAATTAATTTAATTGATTTAAATTTTCGAAAAATCTTTAAAAAATTTTCTTCTCCAAAACTACTGGACCAATTTCAACCAAACTTCACACGAATCATCCTTGCATGAATCTCTACCAAATTCCTTCTAAAGAATAAAATCTATGCAGAACTTGAATTTAGTTTATTTAATTAAATTGAATTTTCGAAAAATCTTTAAAAATCCTTCTTCTCCAAAACTACTAGACCAATTTCAACCAAACTTCACAGAAATCTTCCTTGCATGAATCTCTACTAAATTCCTTGAAACGAATAAAATCCGCGCAGAACTTGAATTTTGAATAATTTAATTGATTTAAATTTTCAAAAAATCTTTAAAAAATTTTCTTCTCCAAAACAACTGGACCAATTTCAACCAAACTTTACAGAAATAATCCTCGCATTTATCTCCTCTTATTTCCTTCAAAAAAATGAATTCTATGTAGCACTTAAATTTTAATTAATTTAATTAAAATTAAATTTTTGAGAAATCTATAAAAATTCTTCTTCTCCAAAACTACTGAACCAATTTCAACCAAACTTTACAGAAATGTTCCTTGCATTAATCTCTTCTTAATTTCTTCAAAAAAAAAAATCTATGTAGAACTTAAATTTTCATTAATTAAATTAAATTGAATTTTCGAAAAATCTTCTTTTCCAAAACTACTGGACCAATTTTAACCAAACTTCACATAAATCTTCCTTGCATTTATCTACAATAAATTTCTTAAAAAAAGATTTCCGTGTAGAACTTAAATTTTAACAAATTTCATCAAATTGAATTTTCGAAAACTTGTTAAACAATCTTCTTCTCCAAAACTACAGGACCAATTTTAACCAAACTTCACAGGAATCTTCCTTGCTTGAATCTCTTCCAAATTCCTTCACAATCGGATGAAAAGCTTGGCCGTGGTGGGCTAGGCTTTTTTTTTTCGCCATATGAAACAGTGTAATTTTAAGAAAATTTTAAAAACATTTCTGCTCCTTAATCACTTATTGGATTTCATTCTGGTGTAGCATGAATCTTCTTTGAATAGACCTCTATTGTATTCCTTGAAGAAGTTTATAGTCTAAATGTCTAAAAGCCAGTGGAGCGATACAGGGCCATCTTGGCCCTCTTGTCCACAATGTTTTCTAAAGCCATTATCTTGACGGGCATCAAATAGCGTTACTGTATGGGAATGGGTCAATTGATTTAATGCTTGAAATTCTCTGAAACACTTAATTCAATATCTTTATTTGTTCATTTTCAAACTTAGGGTATCAGTTTACAATTGCATTAAATTGCTATATGGGTTTATCATGAGCATGACACAAAAGAAAAAGATGCCGATCATCAGCATTTTCTCCTTTTGTCTCAATGTTTTCCTGGTTATATTCTATGCAAATTCTTTATTAGGATCCATTTTGTCCTCTGCCGCAGCTTTCAAATTGGACTTCTCTAGAATTCCACTGTTTGGGAAAGGGTTAAATTATTTTGTACAGGCCGATATGGTTCTTTATTGTTCTCAAATGCTACAAAGTTCCTTTTACGGTCAAATTTTTCCAATTTGTTTTATTATAGAGGATATTCCACCAGTATAGAACACACTTCTCACAGACCCACATCTGCTGTACCATTTAGTGGTGGCTGTGGACACAGAAAACATACAAAGTTATCTAACTTGGAAACTCTGGACTTGTCCATGAACAAGATTACCTCCCTTATATTACTGCGGAGTGAATTAATCAGGAGTACAAATATGGGGGCTTCAATGGAACAGGTCAGTTTATGTTATTATGTTACACAGATTTCAGAATAAGACAAATTTTCATTCTGATTAAGTAAGCCTTTCTTCGAACTTGATGTATTATGAAAATTTTGGCTTACAGTTGTAATTCCATTTCCTTTAACCCTTTCCGGAACAAGACCTAGCTTTAACATCCCTTTAAGAAGAGGCTTAGAGAAATATTGAGGCAAAATAAGAAAATGCTGGTGACAAGCCTTACTCCCTTTGCCTCAATATTATCTCTATTTTGCTACATTTTACTCAAATTCAGTCTTTATTAACATAGAATTTGTTGCCTGCAGCATCTTAAGGGCTGTCTGATTTTTTTTTACATTTGGGAAAGGGTAAACTCCATATATGCTTAAAGGGACATAACATTCCAATTTCAGTTTTTAAAGTATGTCTTGATACAAAGATTTGTTATTCTAAAGCGTAGAAATGCTATCAATTCTTTGAGGTTGTCATTTATAAGCGGAAAATATGCTTTTAGAGTTGAGACAGACATTTTTGACAAATTCCATATTCATAAATTTGAACTGTTGTCCACAATAATTTGTTTAATTTTAGCGCAAAAATATATATTTCTCCTAAATGGTTCAATAATTTGGCTTAAAATTTTCAGAATTTTTTCAAGAAAATTTGCTCTTTCAGATAAAAATAAAAGTAAACTTCATAAAAAATAAAAGTGAAATGTCACTTTAACTGACACAAATGTTGCCTAGGACACATCTCACATCATTTTATATGAATTACCTGACCTGCATAAAATATTTTTTTTTTTTTGTTTTAATTTTAAAAATACAAAAAATAATTTTAAAGTATTACTTGTATGTTTAGAGACTTTAATGAATTATTACAGTTGATCAAAACTTTGGGTTACATTTTGCATCAAATTTTTAAATCAGCCAAACCTAGGATTACATTTTACCTGGACATTGAAGGAAACATCCATATTTTGCAGTTAAAAGATAAGGAAAAAGAAGAACAGGATATGCAAGGGAGACTACTCTTCCCCAACTTGATGAGTTTATCCATCCACAGTAACCAGTTATCTACCTTGCCTGATGAAATTGGGGAACTAAAAGTACTCAGAATTCTATCTCTGCAGAAAAACATGCATTTGAAACAGGTAAACAATTTAATAACATGTTTTACTGTCTTGAAATTGGGGAACTAAAAGTACTCGGAATTCTATCTCTGCAGAAAAACATGCATTTGAAACAGGTAAACAATTTAAGAACATGTTTTGCTGTCTTTATTTTGCCAATGATCTTGATCATTTGCTATAACCCTTTCCCAAACGACAAAATTTTAGGGTGTTCCAAATTCAAAGGGGTGTCAGACGACGAAATAAATTAGATCAAAAGGAGAAAGTATGCACGTTATAGCCCAGAAAATATTGAGGCAAAAGGAGAAAGTGCTGGTCACCAGCACTTTCTTCTTTTGCCTCAATGTTTTCCCAAGCATTTTCTAATATGGACGTCAAAACCAGGTCTTGTTTTGGAAAGGGTTAATTTGAAATATTTACTGAAAAAAGACAAACACAAAAAGTAGATCATTTGAAATCTCATAGAAAAATGACAAATTTGTTACAAATATTGGCACTGTTTCCCTTTTGAATCCCACATGAGTGTTTAGAATACAAATACTATCAAGGGGTGGAGGTGGTGCAGTGGTAACGCGCTGGACTTGAAACACAGGGGTTACTGGTTCGATCCCACACTTCTCCTGTCATTCGGATGAGACTTTAAACCTAGGTCCCGTCTCCATATGACCTTAGTAGTTGAGTGGGATGTAAAACCCTATTCAATCCAATACAAATACAAAATGTAATGTCATTCTATATAAGGTAAAACAAATACCTTATTTTTGTATCTTTACTTCACAGCTTCCCCCTAAATTAGGCCTTCTTGACAAATTACACAGAATAGAAGTGGAGTTGTGTCCCCTTGAAGGCCCCATACAAGATGTCATTAAAGGAGCAACCAACAAGGCAGTAGATATTACAGGCTTTCTCAGATCTGTTCTGGAAGAGTGAGTGTTTTTCAGAATTTTAAAATGTGACCCGTCACGCTAAAAGGGACCTTATCCGAACTCCAAAAATCCAAATTTTGAACAACTCGTCAGATTCAGCACATGCCAACCAGATCCCGTATGCGAAAAATGAACATATAGTAATATAGGGAAAACATTTTGGATTTAGAAAATTGCATAAAAGTGAAAAGTGTCGGCCCTAGTCTGGCTGCGCGGACTGCGCAGACTGACTAGGGTCGATATTTTTCACACACCCGATAAGGTCCCTTTTAGCGCGACCGGTCACAAATATTTTCTTAACCTATGTCATGTTGATACTGGTATATATAATGTGCTGCACTGGCAGACTGCGCAGAACAAGACCCATGTGCATCTTCAGTATACATTACCACATGCCAATCAATGCACCTAGAAAGCCTTTCTTTCCATCAAAACCTACCCATTTTCTTCCTTATCATGAGGTTTTCAAATATTATAATGTTGATCATTTTAAACATTTCATACATAGTAAGTTGTTAATTACATACTTTCACAAAAAAGGTTATTATAAAAAACCTAAGCCAAAGTTTTATCTAGATATCTATTGTTGTCCCTGATTATCATTTCACATTCTGCATTGTTTCCAGATCAGAAGAGTACAACTGTATGAACTTGATGCTGGTTGGCTCTCACAATATTGGTAAAACAACATTACTGGAACATCTAGCCAGAAAGGGGTTCTTACCTAGGGCAAGAAGTGTAAGTGCAATACACATTTATTTGTTTGAGTGCATAATAATGCAGGATAACCAAGCATCAGGGAAGTCAAGGAAACTAAATGTTTTAACCCTTTTCCAAACAACAAAAATTTAGGATGTTTCAACTTGGAAGCTGCTTTAGACATCAACATTGATGTAAATGGAAAGGGTAATTGTGTACATTATAGCAGATAAAAAAATTGAGGCAAAAGGAGAAATTGCTGATTATCAGCAATTTCTTCTTTTGCCTCAATGTTTTCCGAAGCCTTGTCTCATCAAGTCAAATCTAGGTCTTGATTGGGAAAGAGTTAAGGTCATGGAATTGTCAGGGAATTAGATTTTTGTGAAGTTTCCAGAAAATTTGAAAATATAGGCCAAAGTCAAGGAATTATCAGTATATGCAAAGAAATATTTGGTCTGGTTATTTATATTTCAGCATTTTGTTCAGAGACAGGACACCAGGAGTGGGAGGGGTACAACACAGGACGGCAAACCTTTATCTACAGTAGGCATTGATATAAACAGGCTCGTGTTTGATGGTAAACAGGGAAAAGTGGAGTTCAGGACATGGGACTTTGCTGGGCAGGTACAAAAATGCTTTCAGTGATACTAATTTATTATCAAAATATGTTCTATGTTCATTTATTAGCTCACCTGAGCACGAAGTGCTCAAGGTGAGCTATTGTGGTCACTTTTTGTCCGTCGTCCGTCTGTCTGTCCGTCTGTCTGTCCGTCCGTTCACAATTTCGTGTTTACACTCTAGCATCTACAAATATAAGCCAATCTTGACCAAACTTGGTCAAAACATGTATGGCCATAAGATCTCGGATGAGTTTGATTATGGGTCAGATCGAACTAGAAATGCAGGAGTTATCTGCCCTTGAATGCGAAAAATACTTAGTTTTGACATTGTTTACACTCTAGCATCTACAATTATTGATCAATCAAGACAAATCTTGGACATAACATTGCAGACCATAAGATCTCGGATGAGTTTGATTTTCAGTCTGATCTGACTGGAAAGACGAGAGTTATGTGCCCTTGAATTTGACAAAATTGCCATTTTCGGCTGTTTTTGACCTTGTTTACACTCTAGAATCTACAATTATTCATCAATCAAGACAAAACTTTGACACAATGTTTGGGACTATGAGATCTGGGATGAGTGTAATTTTCAGTCTGATCTGATCAGAAAGTCGAGAGTTACTTGCCCTTGAATTTGACAAAATTGTCATTTTTGGCTGTTTTCGACGATGTTTACACTCTAGAATCTACAATTATTGATCAATCAATCCAAAACTTGGACACAATATTGGAGATCATAAGATCTGAAATGAGTTTGATTTTCAGTCTTATCTGATTACCAGAAAGTTGAGAGTTATGAGCCCTTGAATTTGACAAAATTGCTGTTTTTGACTGTTTTCGACCTTATTTACACTCTAGAATCTACAATTTATGACCAATCAAGACAAATCTTGGACACAAGGTTGGAGACCATAAGATCTCAGATGAGTTTGATTTTCAGTCTGATCTGACCAGAAAGATGAGAGTTTTGTGCCCTTGAATTTGATAAAATTGCCGATTTCGGCTGTTTTTGACATTGTTTACACTCTATAATCTACTATTATTTATCAATTAAGACAAAACTTGAACACAATGTTTGAGACCATAAGATCTTGGATAAGTTTGATTTTCAGTCCAATCTGACAAAAAGTGGAGAGTTATGTGCCCTTGAATTTGATCAAATTGCCATTTTCGGCTGCTTTAGACCTTGTTTACACTCTAGAATCTACAATTATTGACCAATCAAGACAAATCTTGGACACAATGTTGGATATCATAAGATCTCGGTTGAGTTTGATTTTAAGCCTGATCTAACTAGGAAGTCAAGAGTAATGCGCCCTTGAATTTGACAAAATTGCTGTTTTCGGCTGTTTTCGTCCTTGTTTATACTCCAGAATCTACAATTATTTATCAAACAAGACAAATCTTGGGCACAATGTTGGGCAAGATGAAATCTTGGATGAGTTCGATTTTCACAATGTTATTGACCATAAGTTCGTTTTCAGTCTAAAAGTCATAAATATTTTTTGAATTGAAGAAAAGTGTTGCTTAAATATCATTTTGGTTCAGGTGAGCGATATAGGACCATCATGGTCCTCTTGTCTGTTAAGCCATTCCAGTTTCAATCTATCTGTCTTTGAAATAAGTAATGAATACGTATGAAATATTTATATAGAAAGTTATTTTTTAGCGAGCCGGGACTTTATGTCCGGGGAGCTAATGTCACAGCCCTAGTGTCGGCGTCAGCGTCGCGTCCCGTCCTGTCGCGTCTTCACTTGAAAAACTTTAAACTGGTCTATATCTCAGACACTATTAGAGATACAGCCTTGATATTTCATACATGGATACTACCCACCAAGACCTTTCATTTGTGACCATGACCTTTGACCTTGTGACCTTGACCTTGGAGTTTGACCTTCTTTTAAATAACTTTAACCTGGCATATATCTCATGCACTATTACAGATAGAGCCTTGATATTTCACATATGGATACCTCATGCAATGACCTTGACCTTGAGACCATGACCTTTGACCTACTGACCTTGACCTTTGACCTTGGACTCTTTCTTTTGTGACAAGCTCTCGTATAGGCGAGCTACGTTGTCCGCGGACAACTCTTGTTGCACTGAAACAATTGCCAAAGGACTTTTTAATTTGCCAAGCTGTATTTCTCTAACCTAGCCATTATAGCTTTCACAAATAACAGTAGAATAAATTTGCTGTTTACTTTTTATGGCAAGGTTTATCAGTTGATATATGCAATAACTACTCAATCACTCTTACTTTCAGAAAGAGTACTATGCCACCCACCAGTATTTTTTACGACCAAGATCTCTGTACCTTGCTGTGTGGAATCTAAAAGATGGGCTTCCAGGGGTAGATGGACTCAGACAGTGGCTTGTTAATATACAGGTGTGTACATGTAGATTTAGTGACAGGTATAGGCAGGTTGTGTAGACAAAGATCAGACTGCATGTATATGCAGGCTGATCTTGGTCTATACCACCTACCTAATTAGAATGTTCCAGCTTCAGTATGACAATGGTTAATAAAGAGTACTATGCGACCCACCAGTATTTTTTACGACCACGATCTCTGTACCTTGCTGTATGGAATCTAAAAGATGGGCTACCTGGAGTTGATGGACTCAGACAGTGGCTTGTCAATATACAGGTATGGACAAATTAATTTAGTGACAGGTATGGACAGGTAGATTTAGTGACAGGTATGGACAGAATAATTCAGTGACAGGTATGGGCAGGTAGTGTAGACTAAGATCAGACTGCATGTATATGCAGGCTGATCTTGGTCTATACCACCTGCCTAATTAGAATGCTCCAGCTTCAGTATGACAATTGTTGATAAATCATGGTATAAGGCCACTCACCAGCATTTCTTTCGACCAAGATCTCTGTATGTTAAAGATGGTTTACCAGAGATTGATGGTGTCTAGTTATACATGCCACCTTTGATAATTAGATAATTCCTTATCATTCTTGAATTATCTGCCATCTTATTGTAAAGAGTGCTTAATCTTTATTGACAAGTCCCATCGATACGTATAATTATATGCAAATTGACAAAGCTTTTATTCGCCCATCTCTTGCCAAAGTAAAATTTTACATAGAATCAAAGTACTGATAGCACTGAAAGTCTAAAGATTGACATTTCTTATCACTTTTCTCATTCTGACAAAGATATCAGTTTTGTATATTGTCAGAGATATGTGACTGAAGTAGACATTTCATTGGTCAAATGATGTTTCAAATGACAGAGGCAATTGGTATACTGAGAAGAAAATCACCATAGATCATCACACTTTCCAGGCTCAAGCCTCCGGTGCCCCAGTCATTGTTGTTGGTACACATCTGGATGAGGTTGTGAAGGCTAAGAAGAACTACCCTAGAGACTGGGATGAGTCCATGATATCTTTTAAAAAGTCTAATCTAAGTCTTCAATAGCCGTACCACATATAAACATCTTTTGACATCCCCAAGATAAAGGATTGGAAATCATTGTGGAAAAAGAAGAAATTGCTTGTGACAAGCAATTTCTTCATTTCCCACAATGTTTTCTATCCCAAAAAGTTTAAAAATTCCATCAACTTGCAGTTGTCATCTACATCTTCTTTGAATTTGGACCCTTCTATTTTCATTCGGTCTGTTGATGGGTTAAATAGTTTGCTTTTCCATGAATATTTTCAGGCTCAAGCCTCCGGTGCCCCAGTCATTATTGTTGGCACACATCTGGATGAGGTTGTCAAGGCTAAGAAGAACTACCCTAGAGACTGGGATGAGTCCATGACGGCTGCTATCCGTGACAAGTATATGAAGCTGGATCATGGCTGTGTCGGGCTACCACGGGTACTGGACGCGATCAACGTGAGCTGCGGCAGGAAGGATATGAAGATAGATAGACTAAGGGATATGATCTATGAGAAAGTCTTTATGCTCACTCATCCAGGTGGGTATATTTAGGTTTGAAAACCTTGTGGAAAAAGAAGAGAATGCTGATATCCATCATTTCCTTCTTTCATCACACAAGGTGGTGATGGTCCTGTTTTAATGGATTTTAGCAGGAACAATATGAAGATAGAGAAACTGAAGGATATGATCTATGAGAAATCTTTGTGCTCATTCATCCAGATAGGTAATTTGTTGTTTGAAAACAATGTGGAAAAAGAAGAAAATGCTGACAGTCATCATTTCTCCTTTCACAAGGATTTCATATGCATTTTGTCAGAAAGGATATGTCAATATGTCAAGGTATATGAATGCAGTCACTCATCAAAGCAATCCCATTTCACTATGTCAATAAAGACTAATTTTCAAATGATTATGTATATCTTTCTTTTGTTGATAGTCTATAAAAATGAGGAATGCTGTTAAATTTCCTATGGTTCATGCATATAATTGTATTTAATATTTTCATTTTCTTAGAGAGAAAGTCAGAGAGGTTGTTGGGCCACAAGGTTCCTAAGAAGTACATAGATCTACAGAAATGTTTAGAGAACATTGTAAAAGAAAGAATGGAGAAGGGCAGGGAACCGGTACTGGATGGAGATAGCTATCTGTATGTATACTGAAAAGTTTTTGTTTACCATGAACCTTTTTCTAAATGACAAAATTTTAGGGTTGTCCAATTTTAAAGCTGCTTCAGATGACGTAATAAATTTTACGAAAAGCTAAATTTGTAAATAATGAAGCTAAGAGAACATTGAGGCGAAAGGAGAATATACTGATAGTAGCCTTCGCTATAGATGTTGAACCTTGTCTTGTTTGAGAAAGGATAAAATGTGATGCAAATTCTCTGTATGCTCATTATACTGAGAACAACTCCTTTCATTCCTAGACGAATCTAGATGAAATATTCATGTTTTGATACAGTTTTGCTAAGAGAATTCATGTAGTGCAATTAGTTCATAAGCACAAACTTCACCTTTTACCAAATGCATGCACATTGTATAAACCGATTACTGCACAGAGATGCCTTTTGATTCCCTCACAAGAAATGGCTTGGGAAAACATTGTGGAAAATAAAGAAATTGCTTGTAACAAGCAATTTCTTCATTTTCCACAATGTTTTCTAAACCAAAATAAAGGTTTATAAAGATTTATAAAATTTCATCAGGTTGAAATTGTCGTCTGCAACACCTTTCAAATTTGAAATTGTCCAAACTTTTGTCGTCTGGTAATGGGTTAAAGGATTGCTTTTGCCTGTCCAAGGTTTCAGATGGTCATATCATACTATTTTGACAGTTTTTATTCTGTCTATGTGAACCAAATTACAAAGTTTTAAGATGTTGAAGCAGAATTCTGCTTTGGAAAAGTCTTAGTCAAGTTCTCTATATGTTTTCTATATTACAGGTTAAGTGTAATGAATGAGATGAGTAAGGAAGGTTTGAAGACATTTTTCCGCAATAAAGAAGATTTATATCAGGCTACTAGATTCCTGCATGAAAATGGTGAGTTGGAGTAGTATTACCCATGCTACAAATTACTTAAATTGGACTTATCCTAATTTATAGAGTTTGCAGATGAAAAAAATTGTATCATTTCAAACATTCAATGTGTATGTAGAAGCAAAGAGAACAAAGATCTCTGTATTTTCTTATACTTTTTCTAATAGGGAAGTCAAAACCATAGTTTGTTTGCGAAAGAATTAAATAACTTTGAGTCTTTCTTGATAGGATTTGATGAGGAAATCTGTTTCTAACATATTCAGATAATAACTGAAGAGTCTGAATTGTACTCAATGTTCAAAATTAAAGGCTTTGAATAGGTACTGTAGGTTCAAATATGCTTGTATGCCTACATATTCATACTAACGCTATTGTAATCGTTTTCAAAGTTTGACAAAAATGAATAGGGACACTCTCTAATTTGCCTAGACTGAACCTTGCATAAAATACCATATTGTGTCAATGTTATATTCATGGCTTTCCACCTCACATTTTCAGGTGTTTTATGTCATTTTGCGGACACCTCTCTAAAGGACCAGTATTTTCTGGAACCACAATGGTTGTGTGACCAACTTGCCAAGGTTGTCTCTATACAGGAGGTCCAGCAATATTCCAGTGAAGGTAAATGTGACCCGTCACTCTAAAAGGGACCTTATCCGAACTCCAAAAATCCAAATTTTGGCAATCTTGCCAGACTCAGCACAGGTCAACTAGATCCTGTACGCAAAAAAACGAACATATAGTTAGATAGGGAAAACATTCCTGATTTAGAAAATTACATAAAAGTGAAAAGTGTCGGCCCTTGTCTGGCTGCGCGGACTGCGCAGACAGACTAGGGTCGATATTTTTCACACTTCCTATAAGGTCCCTTTTAGCGCGCCGGGTCACAAATATACATGTACTTGATAGGAAGTGAAATTTTATCAAGCCACATGCAACCAATAATCTAAATAACCATGGTAAATGAACTCCAGAATTAAATCTAGGCTCATATGTTGCTTGAAAGAAACCTCACATTTTACAATTTCATCGAAATCATTCATGATTTAACATAAGAAGTTTGCAAGATATGATGTCTATGTCATTTGTCTTGAAGGCTGAAATATCTCTTAACACAGTTAACTATAGTAACTTATCCCATTCTTTACAGGAGTAATATAGGTCTGCGACTTGTACAAACTATACAAAGACAGACAGGATAGGGCAGTATATTCTAGGGCTGTTTAACGAATCTGATGATCTTATACAGTCATATATATGTCATCAGTTAAAATTGAAAACTAAACAGCTTTGATAAGATGAATTTATGATATTTTCAAATATAACAGACAATACATAACATGTAATTATACTTTCAATTACAGGTGTCATGAAAGTTCGAGACTTGTACAAATTATACAAAGACTCAGACAGAATAGGGCAGTATATTTTAGGGTTGTTAAACAAGTTTGAGGTGGCTATACAGTTTGATGAGGACCATCTACTACTGCCTAGTCTTCTACCAACAGATAAAAACTTGGAGCCTTGTAGGATGAAAGAGGTAAAGTTTTTATGGAAATGCATTGAGGAATTTGAAAATTCTGTTAGTTAAAAATGTCATCAGTTGAATATCATTAGCATGTTTGTTTACATTCTACTTGGGAATTCCAGTAAAGCTTGTAGATAAGCAAAACTTTTCCAAGTTTTGATCATTTTGGTTGCCATAAAGATTTCATAAATATTATATACCGTATATACTCGCCTATAAGGCGCCCTCGCCCCCCATTTCCAAAATATTTTTGAAGGTTTTAGTGTTGACCCGTCTATAAGACGAAGCAGCTTTTCGGATAATCGGAAGCTATTTTGATTCAGAGGCGAGGTGCCAAATCCTAGTGAAACCGATTTATTCTAACTTCTTTAGGGACAAATTAATCTGTAATATCATTAAAACGAAAAAAAAATCGGAAGCAATAAATGCATCATAGATACAAACATGCTAAATGTTTGTTCTCCCCAGACTCTCACTCCGCCGACTTGCATATTTAATCATCAATCCGAGAAATATTTATGGTATCTTATACATTAACCAACCTGCTGCCAATTAAATATGAAGTGTTAAATCCATATTCTGTAATCAAATTCTCATAGTGATTTGTTCAAAGATATAAACAAAGGAAAACGATATACGCATATCTCCTTTCCAAAATATTGTAACTACATGCGTAATAGATCTATTCCGGAAGTTCGTCACTCTGGGTTTTTCCCATGTGAAGTCACGTGATGTAGGTACAAACAAATGGCTGGCACAGTGACAGTTAGTGACGCGGCAAATTTTAATCTAGTTTTTTTTTTTTTTGTTTTTTTTTTACAAAATGCCTACCAAACGGTGTGCTTGGGGCCAGTGTAACAGTGACAGTCGCTACAAAGAGCTCCTCATATGCAAGGAGTTTCGTCAATTTCTTTTCCAAAACCAAAAACAAATTTGGAACAGTGTATGTTATGGGTGAAACTATGTGGACGATCTTATGAACAATTAAATCCATCTCTGATAACACGACATACGCACTACATTTGCTCTAAGGTAAAATATTAAAGCCATATAACCCTTTTCCAAACAAGGCCTGGTTTTGACGTCCCAAAAGGAAGTGGAAAACATTGCTCAAGGCAAAACAAGAAAATGCTGATAACCAGCATTTCCACCTTTTACCTCAATATTTGCATGGCTATAATGTACACACATTTACTTCAATATTGGCGTTTCAGCAGCTTTCAAGCACAGGGAATCGAATCATACCTTTCTATGCCTATTTTGACTGATTTCTGACCAAAATCAGATCCCATGACTGTTCAAAGATAGACACAAGGGTAAGGACTGTCCCAGGGCCGAATTGAATACCGACCCCATTCGAATGCATTTTACTCAAAAACTACAAAAGATATTTTCAAAACTGAACCTCCTTGTGGTAGCCAAGTCAATAACCTTCACTATGGCGTACCAAATGGGTCAAAAGTCTATTTAGAGCGTGCATGCATAAGATATACGCGTCGACGCGTAAATTTTATGCGTCGACGCGTATATTTACGCGTCGACGCATAAAATTTACGTGAGCAGTTGAAAATTTATGCGTCAACGTGTAAATTTTCAACTGCTCGCGTAAATATACGTGTCGACGCGTATTTTATCTATTAACCAATCAGATCCTTCGTTTCATCCATCAATTTTATGGTATAAAGGGAAAGGTTTGTAACCGCCTCTCCTATTGGCCAGCCTCGGTTTCACATTTTTTACTACTGCTCGCGTAAAATTTACGCGTCGACGCATATATTTTCAACTGCTCGCGTAAATTTTATGCGTCGACGCACAATTTTACGCGTCGATGCATAAAATTTACGCGAGCAGTTGAAAATATATGCGTCGACGCGTATATTTTATGCGTGCACGCTCTATATAGACTTTTTACCCATTTAGTATGTCATACTTCACGACGTTATAGGGAGTTTAGCAAAAAAATAATCATCACGCCTCCCACAGTCATCGCAAAGTCAAACTCAAGGGTAAAAACTCGAACTCGGACAGAGACCTGTAACAGGCCTTCCATACCCTAAAATGCAGCAATCAAACTTACCAATTCTTCAAATTTTTAAACCTTTTTCTTTTGTATTTAACCTCAGTAGACTGTTTGGGAAAACATTGAGAAAAAGGAAGCAATTTGGTGATAGACAGAAATATCGCCTCTTTCCTCAATATTTTCTGTGCTTTAACATTCACTTATCCTATTTTCGTTTATTGATCGTGTTCTGACAGTGGAAAACCGTGTGGAACGGAATGTTCTTACAAACAATTACAAAATATTCGTTTGGAAAAGCTCGCTCACATCATGTATATACATGTATCTATTTCCCCCCAAAGTTGCCCCTCTTTTTATTTCTATGGCGTCATATGACTAGAGTAAGTAAGGCAAAATCATGACGTCACAAATAGACACTCGCCTGATTTGAGGCACATCACGGGGGAAAATATTTCCAATGATAACCTATCATCGGATCATGGGAGATTTCTTTTGTTATAAGATCTCTGAATGGTTTAAAAATGATGGAAGGTGCAAAGGTATTATTAGATTCCATTATTAAGTTACAATAAAATTCATTTGCATTTAATTACTCATATGATTGGATTCCCTGTGATTCCATCTGGATCAATTTCAATGTTTTAAAATGCCACTGTTTCACACAAAGAAACTATATCTGCTTTTGTTTGGTTTAAAAAAATACTCCTCTAATTTTCAAGAAGCTTTGAAGCTCTACTGGTGAAATTATCCATTTCCAGTTGGACGACACTATTTTATAATTTCCGCCTTGATTGTTTGTACCTACATCACGTGACTTGGGGTGGGAAAAACCCAGAGTAGCGAATTTCCGGAAAACGACTATTGATAAGAAGTTACAACGCTCCAGAATGGACTCAGTGATCATGAGTGATAACACGGAAGAATAATTTCTTACTTTTGATTGACAGCTTATCGATCGACTGAAATCGGAACAGGGAATTGTTTGCTCCGCCCGTACCATATTGGTAGGCGTGGTTTTACCTACTACAGACAATCAGTGTAGTAAATTAGTGCGGTGTGCAAAAATTCGTTTGTGTTGCATAATCGAGTAGATAAATTACACAAGGTCAACAGAGGTCACCTTCGGCTTTCAACACGCATGATTTACTGGGCAAAAACATTGTAACCACTACACTATCTATGACGGAGTTGGAATGCTTTGCCTTGCAATTGGCAATCAAGCAATCCCAGCGAGCAAACAATGTTTACAAAAGAAGTTTCAGATCGTAATTAATTTCTCTTATCATCAATTAACGTGTGGATAAACGGGTCCTTCAGGAAGCAAATTTTGACAGGTTACCTAATTAAAAGTCTAGTCTGAGAAAGTTCATTTTACGGCAATAATAATTATAAAAAAAACACTTTCAATTAGGCATTTAATTTTATTACATAACGATACAAGGCACATAAAATCTGGATTACGTGGACAACAGTAAGTCAATCTTTCAGACTATTTCTGGGGGAATTTGCCTGTACATCAAACTCCTTCAATATTCGGGCAAATTCCGCCGCTGCAGCACTGAATCTCCTTCTTTCGACCCTGGAAGAAAAATATATTTCTAGGACTCGCTTATAAGACGCTCCCCCGACTTTATAAAAAAATATTGGGGCAAAAAACTGTGTCTTATAGGCGAGTATATACGGTAGATCTACTTTAAAAATGCAATATTTACAAATTCATGTAGAGTTAAAAAAGATTGCAATTACACTGCACTGCAATAATATATTATCTTTGAATCATTATTTAGAATTATGTAAATTGTCACAAAAAGTCTTGTTGGTGGACCATTGTTTCTTTCATTTAGGATCAGTTGAAAAGCTTATGTAACATGTAATTCATGTACTTGCAGATTCCCATCAAGAGACATGGTGCTGATATAACTACTAGTCATACAGAGACTATTCACGGTGTGGGTAACTCCATGTTTTATAGAACTTTACCCTCCGTCCATGCAGGAGAAATGTCCATCGTGTGCTCAAACGCGGAGAAAAACCCTGCCATGTCCAACACGAGGCTGTATCTACTGACGTATTTCCCCAGCGGATTCTGGCCCAGACTCATCACCAGAATACTGGCAGACAACACATTCCACGAGCCCATGACACGGATGTATACATTCCCGCAGGATGTGATAGACAGGTGCCCTGACCTCCGGAGGTCGAGGTCATATTGGCGGTGCTGGCAGACTGGTATAGAGTTGGTGTACTTTGGTAACGTGATATTCCAGGTGAAGGAGGTGCGGTCACAGTCGGAGTATGCGCGAGGTATGTGTGACTATGATAATGAGGAACTAGAGTTACAGTGTTTCTTTGATGACGCGTGGAGTCAGCTGGACATCAAGGACAGCTCTATGTTGGAGATCTCATTCCAGGCTGACCAGATAACATTCAACTTTGGGTTCCAGGAGTCTGGAGAATATCAACACTTCCAGTCTGTGGAATCAAACATTGTGTATCATGATGAGCATGCGAAGGCTAGTATTCTGGCCAAGTTTGTGGAACATATTGATGGACTGTTACAAGACTGGTTCCCAGAGATTGGAGAGTCCCGGTTCATGCAGAGTTATACAGGCCGATTCCTGGTGACGCGTGTTATACCCTGCCCCATGTGTCTCCATGAAGAGTTTATGTATCAGAACACATCTCCCAACAACTGGGAGGTCTATACAACAAACTCCGACCAGCCCAGATCCCTCGCTGTGATCAGTCCTACACCGATAACCAATCAGGATGAGACCACCGGGAGTGAGGATGCGGTCAATGTGCGTGTTATGTACACATTCCTGGTAGAGCGTTGTGTTAAAAATGTCCTGGAGGGTATGGATGAAGTCTGTCTTAAACATAGAGCTGTGTCCAGTACATTCATGCCTACTGAGAATGGGGTGACTAGAACATTGTACCTTGCTCCTGACTTGGTAAATATCCAATTTCATTTCAAAATGTACATTTTGTTACAAAGAAAAATTGCCAGAGATCAAGTCTTTCCCTCATCAGAGTGCAGTTAATTTTCTATCTCTAGGTCTAATAAAAGAAGCCTGGAAATACCATTCATTAAACAGTATTATTGAGACACAAAATGTTTTGAACACTCATGGCTGTAGTTACCTTGCTTTGGACATATACTAGAGGAAAGAAGTAACGCAACAACTATTTTTTGTCATTTCTCTTAATTCTTTTATGTTATTAAGTCAAACTTGTTACTGATTATTTCAGGGTACTGTATCTTGATATTGATTTTTGTGTTTACGTTAGAACCGGTCTTAACTGTGAGATAACGTCAAAAAAGACGTTTACACGTTTTGCACGTGCAAACTTTTAAATACCCAAACTTTATATAAAACTCTTTTGATTTGTATAGATGCACGTCGACTCGACAATAGGCAATGATTTTCGTTTGGATTTAATCCCTCATATCATTTTGCGTCTTAATCAAAGACGTCATCCGGTAGAAATTGTGATGTTTAAGAATGGAACATCTCAACCCCCAAGTGCTGCTGACTTTGGTGTACATCGGTTGACAAAATATTGCTTGAGATAACGTAATAAAACGAACAGAACAACTGACGGTCGCCCGAAAAGCGATGGTGAACGTCTAACGTCACGACGTCAGACCCATAACATTCGTCTATTTTACCTACCGAAACAAATTATCTTATCGAATAAAACTGTTGATGCTATTCATGGACAGTACAGCAATCAAATTTCAGCCAGGAATCGTTGACGTCTAATTGGATTGCGTGCAAGAACGCATTTAACATTGACGCCAGACCCTTCTCATTTAAACGTATATTTATGGCACGTGCAACATGTGACCTTGATGAAATTTTGACTCTAGGAAGTCAAATGGTGAAGTTTAACTATGCATTGAAAAAAGTACTCCAATGAAGGTGATTTTGAGAAAGACAGAAACAAAAGGTATGATCAAATTTATTTTTTGTTGCGTTTCTTTTTTCCTTTAGTATATTTTATGACACACTAATATGTACAATATTTGTGACTATTACAGGTATTTCAGGATCTCGAGTCATCTATAATGGTATCTGAGGATGTGATAGAGATCGGACAGAAACTTGGACGAGGAGCGTTTGGTATTGTGTCTGCAGGGAAACTTACTAGGGTGAGACTTTTATAAAGCTTCTGTTACTTATAACTAGTATTTATGCTGTTTTTGTTACCATTCCTGTTTTAGAATGGTTTGATGATCATAATAATTAAGAAAGGTCACCCCAAATGATATTCAAGCTATTTCAAATTTTTTTGTTCGATGTCAGATGTAAACATTTGTAACATATCTGATCTACATAGACACATAACAAGTTACAAAAAGTCAGTTTTTTCCCCTGGCGAATATTTACAAACCCAAAAGATTCTGACGTTGCGTGAATTTTATAAGGGGTGAACTACCTTGAGGGTTAGATTTCACATTTCATTCATTCATGTCTTCAGGTTTATTTTCGTTTAAGGTCAACAGCCAATCTCATACATAAGGAAATACCATTAACTGATTGCATTTGTGTTTTATTAAGGCATCTCGTATATTTCTTACAGGGAGGGCATTTATATGATGTAGCTGTAAAAGTTATGTTTGATGCTGATGAAAGGAAAAAGGTAAATACTTTGAGTTTCCTTCCTTTTGTCCTTTTTACTTGCTTTGAAAAATTTGTTTCATTGTCAAGTAGGATTTCTTTTTTAGCTCACCTGAGCACGAAGTGCTCAAGGTGAGGTATTGTGATCGGTCTGTTGTCCGGCGTCTGTCTATCTGTCCATCTGTCTATCTGTCTGTACGTCAACTTTTCACAAAAAAATCTTCTCCTCCTAAAGTACTTGACAGAATTCATTAATATTTCACACATATGATCTATGGGTCATGTTTTTTCAAAATACTTCAAAGAATTTGAATCGGGGCCATAATGGGGTCAAAAAGTAGGTCACTAGGTCAAATCTTCTTTCTGCTCTAGGGGCCACATTTATTGCTCAATCGTTGTGAAAACTTATCAGAATATTTGTCTTGATGATATTTAGGTCATGATAAAAAATAGGTCAAGCCAGGTCAAAAACTAGGTCACTAGGTCAAATATTGTAAAATCCATCTTTTTACACTGGAAGTGCCAATTTTGGTCCAAACTTTGTAGAAATTGTCATGAATGTTTATTTTGATGATATCAAGGTCAAGTCAAGAAGTGGGTCATGCTACGTCATTAATTAGGTCAAGAGGTCAAATCTTACAAAATCCTTTCTTTTGCTCTGGAAGTGCCAATTCTTGTCCAAACTTTGTCAAAATTGTCCTCAATGTTTATCTCGATTATATCAATGAAATGATGAAAAGTGGGTCATACAAGGTCAAAAACTAGGTCACAAGGTCAAATCTTTTAAAATCCTTCATTTTGTTCTGGACATGCCAGTTTTGGTCCAAACTTTTTCAAAATTGTCCTGAATGTTTATCTTGATGATATTTAGGTCATGTCAAGAAGTGGATCATGCCAGGTCATAAACTAGGTCATTGGGCCAAATCTTGTAAAATCCTCCCTTTTGCTCTGGAAGTGCCAATTTTGGTCCAAACTTTGTCAAAATTGTCCTAAATCTTTATCTTGATGATATCTTGGTCATGATCAAAGGTGGGTCATGCAAGGTCAAAAACTAGGTCACAAGGTATAATATTACAGAATCCTTCCTTTTGCTCTAGATATGCCAATTTAGTCCCAAAAACGCTGTCAAAACTATCCTAAATACTTATCTTGATATCTAGCTTATGTACAAAGTGTGGGTCATGTAAGGTCAAAAAATAGGTCATTGGGTCAAATCGTGGTTTTGATTTTAGAACGGAAATATATACTTAAACATTGTGAGAATTGTTCCTAATGTTTATCTTGAAGAAATCTTGGTCATTTTAAAAGTGGGTCATGTGAGGTCAGAAACTAGGTCAATAGGTCAAATCTTGTTTTTCCTGTAAGAACCAAAATATTTATGCAATCATTGTGAAAGTTCAGAATGTTTATCATGATGATATCTTGGTGATATGAATAGCAGGTCATTCGAGGTTAAAAACTAGGTCACTAGGTCAAATTTTGTTTTTGCCCTGAGTACCAAAATATTTACTTTATCGTTGGGAAAATTGTTCAGAATATTTATCTTGATGATATCTTGGTGATGTGAAAAGTGGGTCATGCGAGGTCAAAAACTAGGTCACTAGGTCAAATCTTGTTTTTTGCTCTAGGAACCAAAATATTTACTTTATCGTTGTGAAAATTGTTCAGAATATTTATATTGATGATATCTGGGTCATTTTGAAAGTGGGCCATGTGAGGTCAGAAACTAGGTCAATAGGTCAAATCTTGTTTTTCCTGTAATAACCAAAATATTTATGCAATCATTGTGAAAGTTCAGAATGTTTATCATGATGATATCTTGGTGATATGAATAGCAGGTCATTCGAGGTTAAAAATTAGGTCACTAGGTCAAATTTTGTTTTTACCCTGAGAACCAAAATATTTACTTTATCATTGGGAAAATTGTTCAGAATGTTTATCTTGATGATATCTTGGTGATGTGAAAAGTGGGTCATGTGAGGTCAAAAACTAGGTCACTAGGTCAAATCTTGTTTTTTGCTCTAGGAACCAAAATATTTACTTTATCGTTGTGAAAATTGTTCAGAATATTTATCTTGATGATATCTGGGTCATTTTGAAAGTGGGCCACGTGAGGTCAGAAACTAGGTCAATAGGTAAAATCTTGTTTTTCCTGTAAGAACCAAAATATTTATGCAATCATTGTGAAAGTTCAGAATGTTTATCATGATGATATCTTGGTGATATGAATAGCAGGTCATTCGAGGTTAAAAACTAGGTCACTAGGTCAAATTTTGTTTTTGCCCTGAGAACAAAAATATTTACTTTATCATTGGGAAAATTGTTCAGAATGTTTATCTTGATGATATCTTGGTGATGTGAAAAGTGGGTCATGTGAGGTCTAAAACTAGGTCACTAGGTCAAATCTTGTTTTTGCTCCAGGAACCAAAATATTTACTTTATTGTTGCGAAAATTGTTGAGAATATTTATCTTGATGATATTTGGTCAATGTAAGAAGGGGGCCATGTGAGGTCAAAAACTAGGTCACAGGGTCAAATCTTGTTTCTGCATTTAGAACCATAATGATATCTGAATCTTTGTGAAAATTGTTCAGAATGTTTATTTTGACAATATCAGGGGCATGTATAAAGTGGGCCATGGGAGGTCAAAATCTAGGTCAAATTTTGTTTTTGCTCTGAAAAATCAAAATATTTATTCATCATTGTGAAAATAGTTCAGAATTGCTTATCTTGATGATGAATGGGTCATGTAGAAAGTGGCTAATGTTAGGTCAAAAACTAGGTCAAAAGGTCAAATCTTGTTTTTGCTCGAAGAACCTAAATATTTACTCATCATTGTGAAAATTGTTCAGAATGTTAATCTTAATGATATCTAGGTCATGTAAAAAGTGGGTCATGCGAGTTTGAAGATTGCAAGTTGTTTGTCTCAAAGTCCTCTCAGATGAGCGATGCAGGGCCATCATGGCCCTCTTGTATTTTACAACTGTGATATTATATATTGATTTACCTTTATTATTATCCATTTACCCATCCCCACACCCCATCAGATAACGGCCTTGTAAAACATTGTAGAAAATGAAGAAATTGTTGTGACATGCAATTTCTCTATTTCCAACAATGTTTTGCTAACAGAAAGGCCAACAATGCAAAATTTCGTTCAGTTGGAATTATCATCTACAATATCTTTGAATTTGGACAGGTCTGATGCCTAGTAATAGGTTAACCTATTCCCACACAATGACGCCTATTGACGCCTCTCAAGAAAAAGGCCTTGGAAAACATCATGGAAAATGAAGACAAGCAATTTATTCATTTCCCACAATCTTTTCTATCCCAAAAGACAAAAAAAGCAAAAACTCATCTACTTGAAATTGTCGTCTGCATGATCTTTGAATTTGGAACTGCCCAAAATTTTGTTGTTTGGGTTAATATTGTCCTCTATTTTCAGTTGAGTTCCCAGATGTCACTAGAGACCATGTGTATAGCCTACACGATGGCCAGACAAGAATGTGCCATATTACAGACCATCGAACATCCCAACATTGTGCCCCTGATGGGCCTCTCACGACGTCCCCTGGCCCTACTACTGGCTCTAGCCCCTCTTGGCTCCCTAAACACATCACTGGACTATCTGTATAATAATGGGCTCAAACTTCAACCATGGGTCATCAAACAAATTGTAGTTCAGGTAAAGGTAGCTTATATTTCCCCTAGATAGGCCTGTCACGAGGACTCATAGCCTTATATCTGGCTGTAGTCTTCACGGAAACTAATTGTAGAAACATCTTATGTAGTTTAATCTAGTGGATATCAATCTCAATCAATCAATCAATCACAGGATTTTGTTAAAACTAAAGTCATATACATGAACATGTAGCTTTGAATTATTTCCTTTTGACTAGACTTGTCTCACACAACTCCTCATCCATACTGCATGCAAAAGAATTACACTTCACAGGTGACATTTTTGGGCATATTCTAGCTGTGATTAGGTCCTAAATGTGATTGGGTCTTAAACTAAATTTGTTCAGATATCGGATGCCCTAGACTATCTCCATGGTAGAAACATTATCTATCGTGACCTCAAGTCAGACAATGTGCTGGTTTGGAATCTACCAAGCCCTAAAGATACAGACTTACAGAAGACGGTGTTGGTTAAACTGGCAGATTATGGCATCAGTCGATCTGTGTCACAAGCAGGGGCCAAGGGATTTGGTGGGACCCCGCCCTTTATAGCTCCAGAGATACTTGTACATGCTGGCAAGGGCATTTATACAGAAAAGGTGAGTGGAACATTAAGCTGCTCTTGAATTTATCCTCTGAATATAATTTGCCAGTGCTTTCACTGCATACTAGTTTACAGCATGCTTACTGTTAAAGATACATACTTATTTATTTTTGGGGTATTTTGTTGTAAAAATACCTGTACATAATTGAAATATAGCCTTTATTTTTTCTCTGTGCAAAATTTCGGCTCTGACCTGTATTTGGCTTAGATTATGACTGATTTAAAACCCAATATCACATCATTTCGTAAATATCATCGCGTCGCTGAATATATTTTACATACTTTTACACCACTGCATGATTATCGATTTATGTCATTTACTGTATGAATCTTGTATTCTATCATATAAAGTCTATAGACGGTGTGACAACATGCTAAAAGCCAACTTCTGTGGATCATTAGGGATAAAGGTCTGGGAATACTAATGTGCTGTAAGTTTTGTAATTATTCAATAGCAAGAATATGAAATTTGTGAGCAAAATATTAATGTGTGATTTGATCAGTATAACTGCCTAGATATACATCACATTTTAGCATCCAGACTCTTGTGGCACTTATGTCTTAATTCAACAAATATTTTGTCAATGACACAAAATCCAACCCTTCAAGACTTTAAGAGTTTATGACAAATATGTTATATCTTTCTATGTTTAACAGGTTGACATATTCTCGTTTGGCATGTTTATGTTTGAGCTGTTGACATGTAGACAACCTCTGAAGGAAATCCCCAACCCAACTTTACATGTGTCTCATGGAGGAAGACCTTCTATTACTGCTGAGGTATGGGATTGTATGTATTCATAATTTATTTGGTGTCAAATACACTTGCCATTGTCTCAACCCTTTTCCAAACAAGACCTGGTTTTGATGTCCCTGATAGAAATAAAATGGCTTGAGAAAACATTGAGACAAAAGAAGAAACTGCTAGTTATCAGCAGTTTCTTCTTTTGTCTCAATGCTTTCTGTGCTATATTATACACAAATTTTTATTTCTTTAACAACATCTTTTTTGTCGTTTTCAGCAGCTTTCATGTAGGAAAAGTCCAATTTTTTTTGCTGTTTGGGAAAGGGTAAATGTCAATTAACCCTTTTCCAAAGAAGGGTTAGGAGACATGGTTTTGACTCCTCTAATCAAGAATGCCTTGGAAAGGTTTGATAGGAAATGCTGATCCCCAGCATTTGCTGTTTTTCTCTGAATACTTATACTTTCCATGGTATGACATGCATGTTTCTCACACTTATAATATCCATTTTGTCTTCTGAAGCAGCTTTAAAATCAGAACAGTCTAAATGTTTGTTGTTTTAGAAAGAGTCACATCATATTAACTTCACATGAAAGGTCATATTGATTATGGACATTTGTAAGTTCCCTTAATTGTTACTCTGCATCCTTTTTGATGTTTGATATTTTACGGTCTGGCACACAAGGTCACATACATAGATCTATATCAAGGTCATGCTTTCAAAAAATATTGTCACAGAAGCATTGATGTTTCACAAACACATTTTGTTTGTGTGATGTAACACATTATAAACCCATTACCATGCAGTGACTCCTTTTGACACCCTACAAGATAATGGCTTTGAAAAACATTGTGAAAAATGAAGAAATTGCTTGTTACAAGCAATTTCTTCATTTCCCACAATGTTTTATACCATAAAATACCAAACAAAATTATATTTCACTCATTTGAAATTGTTGTCTGCAACATCTTTGAATTTGGACAAATCTAAAATTTTGCCATCTGGTAATGGGTAAATCTATTGTAACAATTTCAGGAGGCTGCATACCCCTCCCACATGTTAGACTTGATGACTATATGCTGGGCTCAGGAACCCAACAACCGTCCATCCGCAGCCCAGGTCAAAATGATCGCAAATAGTCCACAATTCTGTCACCTCAGTGATGCAGTTACCTTGGAAACCAAATCCTATGTGTTGTCTGCTTGTACAGTTTTTGTGGAGGAGAGCTCTTGTGGTAAGAAAATTGTTGAATTTTTGCTGGCAGAAACAATACAAATAGACCATATCTGCTTTTCTACAAAAACCTTGCAACTGCAGCTTAAAACAAGTTACAGCGATGAGGTTTTCGTTGAGTTTGAGTTATTTGGGGTTTTACGCCATTTTCAACTGCCAGGGTCATATCGCGGCAGCTGGAGCACTTACCCATGGATTCCTGTTGTTTCCCAAACCAGTACCACCACAACACCCTTACCGAGCCTCCAGCTGCTCGCCCACTTAGGTTAACGATTTCAAACCCGTTGGTGGGTGACAATTTTGTCAGAAAGTGTATTAGCCGCGGCCGGGTATTGAACCCGGGACCTCTTGAATGAGAGGCAGATGCGCTACCAACTGTGCCAAGGCGGCGGCCGGTTTTCATTGTAAAGTGACGATATTTTATATTTCTTGATGATGATGATGATGATTTTGAGATTGACAACTTTCCTTATTTAGATTTCTATCAGAAAAGGCTTTGGAAAACATTGAGGCTAACGCGGAAACTGCTGATTAAAATCATTTTCTACACTTTTTGTGTTATTTTATACACGAGT
Source organism: Fragum sueziense (assembly GCA_963680895.1). Lineage (NCBI taxonomy): Eukaryota > Metazoa > Mollusca > Bivalvia > Cardiida > Cardiidae > Fragum > Fragum sueziense. The sequence continues at coordinate 82,031,278 of OY804592.1, read as the reverse complement.
CTATTTGTCATCTGCAGCAGCTTTCAAATTAGACTGCTTGCTGCTTGAGAAAGTGTTAATAATTGTCTTTTTTAGCTTCTTGGGAATGTAAATTGACCTTTCTGTTGTCTTGTTCTTTCAGAATCTGAGTCTGGTTTAGGGTTCGAACAGACCCAGTGTTGGATTGTGTCAAAACAGGGCTTCAACTTTAATGTAGAAATATTGTACTATGATCTCCAAAATAAACATACAGCATATAAGGTAATGACAATGAATATACATGCATTATGTATTAATTTTGGATAAACAGGAAACATAGAAAAAGATCAGGCTTTAAATATTTGAAGATTTTTCTCTGTTTAGGTTTATCTGAGCTTTAGAGCGAGATTTTATAAGATTACTTAAGATGTTTTGGATAAAGCGTTTTTAAGACCGAGACTTCGACCGAGCTGTTCGGAATGCTCCATATTTATACAAATGACGTCATCGTGACGTCATTTGTATAAAGTATGGAGTATTCGGAACACTGTGGTTTATAAATTATGGAGCGTTCGGAAGAACTCGGTCAAGTCTCTTTTATATTGTTTCTACAGAATTGACCGAGGGGTTCCGCACGAAGCATAGGGTAATGGCGCCTCCCATTGAGCGTCTTAAAAATCTTGGTCTAAAGAACGCTTTATCCTAAAATATGTTAAGAAATCTCAAGAAATTTCGCTCTAAAGAACGCGGCTTTGATGGTTTAGAGTTAGAACAGTTGGATTGTGGCAAACATGGCTTTAATGTAAATGTAGAAATGTCATACTACTATATGAACACACATACGAAGAGGTAATGAGTTTTCATTAAAAGATAAATTAAAATAAATAAAATATTAAAATAAATTAATAAGCCGTGATCTGGAAAAAACGTCCCTTAAAGCATTTTCAAAAAATGAGTTTCAAGATCAGCATGTTGTCAAATGCAGCCCAATGTGCACCCATGCTGCTCTCTCTAAGTTACTACGGGTCACGAAGAAGCTATTAGAGAACAACATGGAACCTGATCAGACTGTGCGTATGCACAGGCTGATCTAGATCTATGTTGGGCTCAAAAGCCTTTTGGGACGTTTTTCCAGATCCTGGCTCAGATTATTAGGTTTACAAATACATGTAATATCTAATTGCATTTGGTTTTTGATGATAGAAAAATGAGGGAAAAGGAGAAAATTATTACCTATCTTCTGATTTCTGTTTCACCTATATATTACATAAATATTAAAGGAATTGCTGATGGAAAATTCTGTGATATCCGTGTGTACAGTGCAATCTTCTGTGTGGTGTATAGATAACATGGGAAATATACTGGTATATGAGTGAGTAGATTATTTAGTCCTACTGATGATTGGTAACATTTGCTTCTTTGCACTCGATGTTTTCCTTTGCATTAACCCATTACCAAACAACACAATTTTAGCCTAGTCCAAACTCATATGTGTTGCAGACGACAATTTCCATTGAACAAAATTTAACATTTTGGTTTTTCTTGGTAGAAAACAATTTGGGTAATGAAGAAATTGCTCTTCACAAGCAATTTCTTCATTTTCCTTGATGTTTTCCAAAGCCTTTATTTTTTGGGGTGTCCAAAAGTGTCATTGTGTGGGAAAGGGTTAAAGTTAATTCCTACAATTGCAAGACTAAACCAAGAACTGGTTTTGACATACCTTTTGTGTAAAGGTATACATACTTGACACATTAAAGCACATATATTGTTTGTGAAAATGTATTAATTAACTCTTTCCCAAACAAGACCTTGTTTTGATTAGGATTACAACAACAACAACAAATGCTGAAAACCAGCATTTTCTCTTTAGATATTTTCTGTGCTATGCTGTACACAATTTATATATATGTTATATATTCAACAAGATCTGTCTAGCCATCTGTAACAGCGTTCAAACTGGATCACTTTGATAATTTGCTGTTTGGAAAAGATAAGGGCTTTGGAAAAGATTGTGGGAAATCAAGGAATTGCTTTGGAAAAAAACATTTTTTTCAATTCCCACAATGTTTGCTACACAGAAACAACAGAACATGTAAAATTTTTAGCTCCACTGGCCGTCAGGCCAGCGGACTATTGTCATGGCGGTGTGTCCGTCGTGCGTCCGTGCGTGCGTCCATCCGTCCGTAAACTTTTTCTTTAAAAATCTTCTTCTCAGAAACTACTGGATGGATTTCAATCAAACTTTACAGGAATGATCCTTGGGTGACCCTCTCTCAGATTCCTTCAAAGAATTTGGATTGAATCAGAATAAGCTGAGTTATCTGCCCTTGAATGTCAAAAATAGCTGGTTTTGACTTTATTTTTACTCTAAAATCTACAAATATTAAACAATCAAGACAAAACATGTACAGAATGATGATGACTACAAGACCTTGCTTTGGTATAATTTTCAGCTTGATCTGAATTTTGCATCATGAGTTATATGCCCTTGAAATTGACAAAATTGCCATTTTCGGCTCTATTTTGACTTTGTTTTCACTCTAGCAACTACAAATACAGACCAATCAAGACAAAACTTGGACAGAATGTTTGTGACTATAAGATCTTACCTTGGTGTCATTTTCAGCTTGATTTGAATTTTACATCATGAGTTATGTACCCTTAAAATTGACAAAATTGCCATTTTCGGCTCTATTTTGACTTTGTTTTCACAGAATGTTGGTGACCATAAGATCTTGCCTGGGATAATTTTCAATTTGATCTGAATTTTATATCATGGGTTATGTGCCCTTGAAGTTGACAAAATTGCCATTTTCGGCTTTATTTTCAATTTTACAAGCAGTAGTATTAACTGATCAATACAGAATTTTCACAGAATCTTACTGACCATACGATCTTACTTGCTTGTAATTATACCCCCCCACCTACGAAGTAGAGGGGGGTATATTGGTTTCACCATGTCTGTCCGTCTGTCAGTCCGTCCGTCCGTCCATCCGTCCATCCGTCCAGTCGTCCGTCCGTAGACTTTTTCGTTTCTGTGCTCTAACTCAAGAACGGTTTGACCTAGGATCATGAAACTTTACACAGTTGATGCCCATGACCCAAGGAGGTGCCCTATTGTTTTTGGGTCACCAAGGTCAAAGGTCAAGGTCACAATCGGACTTTGTTTAAAATTCGTTTCCGTGCTCTAAGTCAAGAATCGGTTGACCTAGGATCATGAAACTTTACACAGTTGTTGCCCATGACCCAAGGAGGTGCCCTATTGTTTTTGGGTCACCAAGGTCAAGGTCACAATCGGACTTTGTTTAAAATCTGTTTCCGTGCTCTAAGTCAAGAATCAGTTGACCTAGGATCATGAAACTTTACACAGTTGTTGCCCATGACTCAAAGAGGTGCCCTATTGTTTTTGGGTCACCAAGGTCAAAGGTCAAGGTCACAATCGGACTTTGTTTAAAATCCGTTTCCGTGCTCTAAGTCAAGAACCGGTTGACCTAGGATCATGAAACTTTACACAGCTGTTGCCCATGATCCAAGGAGGTGCCCTATTGTTTTTGGGTCACCAAGGTCAAAGGTCAAGGTCACAATCGGACTTTGTTTAAAATTCGTTTCCGTGCTCTAAGTCAAGAATCGGTTGACCTAGGATCATGAAACTTTACACAGTTGTTGCCCATGACCCAAGGAGGTGCCCTATTGTTTTTGGGTCACCAAGGTCAAAGGTCAAGGTCACAATCGGACTTTGTTTAAAATCCGTTTCCGTGCTCTAAGTCAAGAATCAGTTGACCTAGGATCATGAAACTTTACACAGTTGTTGCCCATGACTCAAAGAGGTGCCCTATTGTTTTTGGGTCACCAAGGTCAAAGGTCAAGGTCACAATCGGACTTTGTTTAAAATCCGTTTCCGTTCTCTAAGTCAAGAACCGGTTGACCTAGGATCATGAAACTTTACACAGCTGTTGCCCATGACCCAAGGAGGTGCCCTATTGTTTTTGGGTCACCAAGGTCAAAGGTCAAGGTATCAATTGGACTTTGTTTAAAATCCGTTTCCGTGCTCTAAGTCAAGAATCAGTTGACCTAGGATCATGAAACTTTACACAGTTGTTGCCCATGACTCAAAGAGGTGCCCTATTGTTTTTGGGTCACCAAGGTCAAAGGTCAAGGTCACAATCGGACTTTGTTTAAAATCCGTTTCCGTGCTCTAAGTCAAGAACCGGTTGACCTAGGATCATGAAACTTTACACAGCTGTTGCCCATGACCCAAGGAGGTGCCCTATTGTTTTTGGGTCACGAAGGTCAAAGGTCAAGGTCACAATCGGACTTTGTTCAAAATCCGTTTCCGTGCTCTAAGTCAAGAACCGGTTGACCTAGGATCATGAAATTTTACACAGTTGTTGCCCATGACCCAAGGAGGTGCCCTATTGTTTTTGGGTCACCAAGGTCAAAGGTCAAGGTCACAATCGGACTTTGTTTAAAATCCGTTTCCGTGCTCTTAGTCAAGAACCGGTTGACCTACAGCACTTTTTCAGTGACAAGGCGCTAGTGGGGGGTATTTGTCCGCTTTGCGACAGTTCTAGTTTTCAGCTTGGTCATGCATTTGCTTGTTTGCGCAGCCTGAACCTTTGAAATTGCATTCAACAAGACAAACTATCAGGCCTGTGGAGCACTTCCAGACCACCAGGGCTGTCTAGTTAGTACTTGAAATTGTTGTCTGCAACACCTCTGATTTTAGAACTGTCTAAAATTTTGTCCTCTGATAAATGGGCAATTTGAGAAAGCTATACTATAATTCAGGATGTGCATACCTTTTTGATACATGTTATACTTGTTGAATTTTTCAGCTGTGACACACTAGAGAGAGAGTTAGAATATCAACTACCCGTGAACCACATCAATATAGTTAGGGCCATGACATGTTACCCGGGCAAACATGACAATCATATATGTATACTGCTACAAGAGAGGGGCGACAAACAGTACGCTATATTTCATCTACGAGAAAGTGATGTCAGAAGTCGGAACGGAAAACTTGTGGCAGCTAAAGTGGATAGAGATTGTTTTTGTGCAGCAATTGTCAATACTGATGAAAGGTAACTATAACGTGTATGGGTTAAAACCAAGCTATGGCTTTGAAGGACATTAGATTCTGCTTTAGACAAGCGCCAGCTGTTATAAATTATGCTTTCTAAAAAGCCAACATGTTTCTGCTGATTTGTCTATTTGTTAATCTTTCATTCTATCTTTTCATGTGAATCACCTTTGTAATTGATCTTCAATTTTATGATGAAATTATTTAGATGACAAAAATGAATATTGTATAGTTTGACAATATTTGAAAAATACCTAGGCATCAATTAACCTGCTAATTGTGTTTTCAGTCTGAAGTTATGGCTGGGTACGACCAACAGTGAGCTGATGGTTGTGTCACTAGACAATCTAGAGACCATGATGGGTCGTCACTGTTTATGTCCACAACAAATACTACCCCACCAGGCGTGTATGTTTGTCTGTACGTCCAGTAACCATGGCAACCATTCTGTATGGTCATATAATTATCCAGGTACATTCATATATATCAGTGCATTGTTACATTAGTAGATTATTTTGACTTATGCAAACAAAGTTATTCATATTTTTGTTTAATTAATCTATTTTATAGTATGAAAAGAAGAACTACATTGTATAACCCTTCAGTCAAAGTTTAAGCCTAATACTGATTAGTTTTATATTTGTATTGAATCTTTTGCATATTGCTGTCATATTGATCTGGTGTTATTATACCCCCACCTACGACGTAGAGGGGGGGTATATTGGTTTCACCATGTCTGTCTGTTTGTCCATCTGTCTGTCCGTCCATCCATCTGTCCGTAGACTTTTTTGTTTCCGTGCTCTAACTCGAGAACAGGTTGACCTAGGATCATGAAACTTTACATAGTTGTTGCCCATGACCCAAGGAGGTGCCTTTTTGTTTTTGGGTCATGAAGGTCAAAGGTCAAGGTCACAATCACACCTTGTTTAGCTTGTTTAAAATCTTTTTCTTTGCTCTATGTCAAGAACCGGTTGACCTATAGCAGTTTTTCAGTGACAAGGCGCTAGTGGGGGGTATATGTCCACATTGCGGCAGTTCTAGTTGTATTCAAACTTTCCTATCCAACTGACTGGTTTTCATGTTACTAATGTAGAATTATATTTGGTAACCAAGTATGTATTTACTTTTGATTTTGTTCTATATTACCTGTCAATGTTATAGGAATATTCCTTGATCAGCATGACTATAGTTGAGCCTTTCCCAAATGGCAAAAGTTTAGAGTGGTCCCTTTTGAAAGCTGCTTCAGGCAACAAAATAGATAATGATAAAAAATAAGATTTATGTACAACAAAGCATAGAAAATATTGAGGCAAAAGGAGAAAATGCTGATGATCAGCATTTACTTCTTTTGCTTCAATGTTTTCCCAAGCAAATTCTGCTAAAGATGTCAAAACCAGGTCTTGTTTATGAAATGGTTATTCAGTGTAATAACAAATATTCCATAAGGCATGCAGTAATAAACAACTGTTACAATATATTGATATAGGTACTAAAGTATTTCACTGGGATGCTGATAAAGAGATTGTTTTGTCTGTGATAGATTGTGAGAAGATAATGCCCATGTCAGAATGTACGCTACAGACACCTAGAAAACATGACAGTGAGTTATTGTTTGGGTATTTACAATATGAGTTTGAGTTTATTGGGGTTTTACACCGTTTTCAACTGCCAGGGTCATATCGTGGCATCTGGAGCACCTACCCATGAATTCCTGTTGTTTCTCAAACCAGTACTACCACAACTCCCTTACCGAGCCTCCAGCTGCCCGCCCACTTAGGTTAACGATTTCAAACCCATAGGTGGGTGACAATTTTGTCAGAAATTAGAATATTAGACTTTTTAGAATTTTCAGAAGGGTTGTATATATTGTTGCTTTTCAACAAAAACCTCGGAACTGCAGCTTGTTTTAAGCTGCAGTTACGAGGTTTTCGATGAAAAGCAGCGATATTTTGTATCTACCTGTCTTTAAATCTGCTTTTACTACGCTGCCAAGAGAATGTTAGATTCCATACAAAATACCATGGCATATCGGTCTGAAAATTCTATTGATAAATAATTCCGGAGTTTTTTTGTCAAACTCTCTATGAGAGGTGCTTGAAATAGCCATATTACTACTAAGAAATCTATAGGGCTGTTAGCAAGAGTGAAGACACCAAATTGTTGTATCAGGTCTAAAATTTTGTCATCTGAGAATATGTTAGCCTTATCTAATATCTAAGTTCTTAGCAAGGGTTATCATATTCCCTATTTTTACAGTTGCCAAGTGTCAGGTGACGGCCCTCAATGTGATTGGTCAGTATTTATACATCGCCACTACTGGTGGGTGTGTCATAGTAGCAGATAGCTCCTCCCTACAAGCTTACAGTGCATTCCGATGTCATACTGATGAAGACTTCTACTGTAAGGCTATATTACCCCTTGGACCTGCGACCAATAGTGCTACAGTGTATAGTAAACATTCAGATACAGAAAATGGCATTATGGATAATAACTCTTTAAAACGTAGTGGATCATTCAAACCAATGAAATTACTGGATCCAGGAATTGTTACTATTGGTCGAGGATATGTAGATTTAGTGAGTCATGTGACCAGTCTTGAGAAACAACCAATTATACGGCAGGATTCTGATGAGGGTTTCTCGATGGTGGATACAGCGACAATACGAGCCACAACCAGTAATGTTGGCCCAGATAAAAGTGCTAGAATGGACACTCATGTGCTGTCCTGGATCGCACAACATTGGGAACACTATTAACCATTTAATCCTTTTTCAAACAAGACCTGGTTTTGATGTCCCTAACAGGTAATGCTTGGGAAAACTTTTAGGCAAAAGAAGATAATAAGCATTTTCTTCTTTTGCTTCAATATTTTCTTCGTTATTTCATACACAAATCCACTCTTTAACTTCATCCATTTTGTCATCTCCAGCAGCTGTTGAATTGTACCATCTTAGAATTTTGCTGTTTGGGAAAGGGTAAACCCTTTTCCAAACAACAAATTCAAAACAGGTCAAAATCGAAGGCACTTTGCAGATGGATGTATTAATGCGATAAATCTACGAAATTCTTGTAAAATGCATGAAAAGAATTTAGAGAAAATTAGAAACAGCTTCTATTGGCATTTTCTTGTCTTGTTGAAATGCTTTCTTTAGAATTATTGATTAGCAACATCAAAACTAGGTCTTGTTTGGAAAAAAAAAATTGATCAATGCAAACATTTAGTTTAGCATGTTGCTGATCTCAATCTATGCAAAACCTGCCATTATATTAAGGAATCAACCATTTATTTAAGAATTAACCATTTTTCCTACCATTTTGCTGATTTGTCAGTTTTAAAAAAAGATAATTATTACCAGTAAATTTATATTTCTCTATACTTTGTTTGAACATTTGTCTATGTCAAGAGTCTTGATTGTTTGTTATGATGGTCAGTAGATGTCTCACTTGAAATGTGATAGGTTAACCCTTTGACAAATAACAAAAATCTGATTGGTCATTCTTTGGCCTCAATATTTTCTCAAATTGTTTCTATAAGGGATGTCAAAATTAGGTCTTGTTTAGGAAAGGGTTTATGTAATTGCTAGTGCACATATGCAACACATTTTGTTTTCAATTTTTAGTCAGAATTATGTAATAAAAAAACTGTTTTAATGATGAATTATTTGCTTTGTGTGAATTCACATCAAATATGGTATTATCTGTTGACTTAAAAGTAAACTCCATCCATTTCAAATGGTTATAAAAAGTCTTTATAAGAATTTTTATGGCTTATTTAAACTTTTAAAAGTATCGAGCTTGCTGAACTCTTTCACAAGCTCTTCTTCGATATCAAACTTTGGAAGGCTTTTGAAATTTTTTAGAGGTAAAATGATGGTAATTAGCATTTTTTCTTTTTACCCATCAACTTTTGGTCTATGTTGATCTCAAAAGTTGCAAGAATCCTTTTCACATATTTCTGTCTAAAAAGATTTGACTGGTTAAGTATGTTTCTTAGAATAGAAAGACTGTATTAGCAACAAAATTAATTATATGTTTTACATACTTTAGCTTAGTTTTACACTAAGCTAATATAATATTTAGTGCAATATATGTGATAATAATAGTTTGTTATTGAAATTCATTTGTGTGAGTTTTAAATGGTTCTTTTATACATATGCATGTATCAGTAAAAGTTAACATCAACAATCAAGATAGTCCACCCCAATGAGATTCATCCAACTTTTCGGGAGATGTAATCAGATCTGTATAGATGGAATATGTTATGAATGTTTATAACATCACATGAAAGATTTCAGCGTCTCATGAATCTCATTAGGAAAGGACTACCATAACCCACTACCACACATTGACTATGTTTGACTCCCTACAATGTAGTGGCTTTGGAAAACCTTGTGAAAAATGATGAAATTGCTTGTGACAAGTAATTTCTTCATTTTCCACAATTCTTTCTATACAAGAACACCAAAAAATGTAAAATTTCATTCAGTTTGAATTGATGTCTGCAACATCTTTGAATTTGGAAGAGTCTACAATTTTGCTATTTGGTAATGTGTGAACAATGATTAAACTTACTTATTCCTTGAAATTTGAGACTGATCTAAAGTCAAGACAGAAGACAAAATACATGTCTCAAAAGAGCATTTTGCATGACAAAGTATAAATAAATTATGATGTTAAACAGGAAAATACAACTCATCACCATTGTTTCAGTTCCAACAATGTTTTCTAAGGCCTTTTCTGTTAGCTACCTCATATGGGATAACATACCTTGTATTAGAAAGATTTTTCTGTTATGATTGTTAGGAAAAGGGTTATTCGCGTTTCTGTTAACCCATTACCAAACAACAAAATTTTAGCCTAGTCCAAACTCATAGTTGTTGCAGGTGACAAGTTCCATTGAACAAAATTTAACATTTTTTGGTCTTTCTTGGTAGAAAACATTTTGGGAAATGAAGAAGCAATTTCTTCATTTCCCACAATGTTTTTCAAAGCCTTTATTTTGTGGGGCATCCAAAAGCATCAAGATGTGGGAAAGGTTTTTAATTAATATGAGTTTGTCTGATATATAGTCTTTTTAGCTCACCTGAATCCGAAGTGCTCAAGGTGAGCTGTTGGGGTCACTTTTTGTCTAGTGTCCGCCTGTCTGTGTGTCCTTCATCTGTGTGTCCATCCGTTTACATTTCGGTGTTTACACTCTCTCATCCCAAAAAAATATTAGTCATTTTTGACCAATCAGTGTGATTAAGGACCACAGTGATCCTCTTCTCTATGTACTTATTACAAGGAAAATCTAGCAAGGTTTTTTAAGAAAAGTGGAAACACCCTTTTTCTTGAACCACACTCATTTAAATTCTTAAACAACAAATAGTTTTAGTGGTGATTAGGGTTGTAGATGTTATAGAAATGAGAAAATGTTTACCATATTAATATAAATTATTTCCCAATATGTGCAATTTTTGACTACTGTCTAGTTTGAAAGGATTTGCAGACGACAAAATCAATATTGGCAAAAGGATGAAACTTGTCAATTATAGCACAGAAATTATTGAAGAAAAAGTAGAAAAGGCTGATGATCAGTATTTTCTTCTTTTTCTTCAATATTTCTGGCCCTCTCTCTTTTAGGGATGTTAAAACCTGATTAATGGATTATTGTTATTATTAAATAATTGTTAATGATTAAAAAATATGAATATCATTTGTTGTCTTTTTTCTTTTACTCCACTCCCAAATAATCTTTTGTTTTAGTGTCTCTCAATGAGGAAGATACAGAAAACATTAGGTGAAGAGAAGAAAATGCTGATATTCAGCATTTCTCCTGTTTTCATTCAATGTTTTCTATGCTTAATCTTACATGCTTTCCTTTCAAGTTCCACCAAATTTGTCACCCTCTACATCTGTCAATTTGAACGAGTCTAAAAATTTTGTTGTTTGGAAAAAGTATTTACAAGTCAAGATTAATTCCCAAATACATTGAAGGATGGAATATATTGCGGGAAAAAGTATAAAATGGGAAAAAGTATAAAACAATGATCAGCTACTGTAGTTCTGGTTGTATGAGTAAGATTCTGTTGTTACCCTACATGCAAATAACACTTCTAATTCCTCTTTACCCTTTCTAAAACTACACCTGGATTTTACGTCCTTAATAGAAAAGGATTGGGAAAACCTTGAGGCAAAAGAAGAAACTGCTGATTACTAGCATTTTCTCCTTTTGTCTCAATATTTTCTGTGCTATATTGTAAACAAATCCCTTCCTTTTTAACACCAATCTTGTCATCTGCTGCAGCTTTTTAATAAGACCCCCCTAAATTTGTGTTGTTTTGGAAAGGGTTAACAGAGTGATATTGCAAACATGACCCTTGTTGTCCAGCAAGCATTACTCTCTTTTCCAAACAGTGGAATCTAAGACTAGTACAAACTGAAAGTTGCTGCAGACAACAATGCAGATATTGATAACCAAAGGATCTGTGTACAATATAGTACAGAAAATATTTAAGCAAAAGGAGACCTTGTTGTTTATCAGTATATTCTTATTTGACATTATTTTTTTACCTATTTGAGACACCATTGAGGTTGGGGTCAAAAGCATTGCTTGTATTTGGAAATGGTTAAATATTCTCTGTAGCTTGTTTACCCTTTTCTGAACAAGACCTAGCTTTGATGTCTGTAATAAAAAAAGACCCAGGAAGATTTCGAAAAAACATTGGGGCAAAAGAAAAAAATGCAGACAATCAGCATTTTCTCCTTTTGCCTCAATATTTTCTTTATGAAGAGTTAATTTATGTAAAATATATTTGGTCATCTGCTGTAGTTTTTAAATTCCCCCCTGAAATTGTGGGGTGATGAGGGGATTAGTAGACTTTGTGCTTGCAAGTGTTGTGGTCTATAGGATCGTCATTTTCAATAATATTGTTGGTCTATCCACACTTTGTATTTCAATGTGTACCAAAATTATTATCAATAATTAGCAGTATAAATGGACATCGAGTCGTGAGCCTCGACGAAAGGTAACGGTATATTCCAATACATGGAAATAGGGAGGAGTGCCTATTTTCCACTGAATAAAGGCGAGCAATGACAGGTATTGCGTGCTGTCCACGATGCCGTGTGAGTTTAGTAGCTGTATCTAGATAGTGCGTCGTCGATTTATCACAGGGAGACGGGTTCGAGTCACATATTTCTATAATTCGAAATCCCTCTCCCCCCCCCCCCCCGTTTATTTAGACTCGCTGATCTTTGATCATTCACAGGTCGTTGTCTATCTATAATTGATTTAGTTTAACCCTTTCCCATAAAGTTTAACCCTTCTCAAACAACAAAATTCCAGGGTGGTCAAATTTGAAAGCTACTGCAGATGACAAACCTTGTTGTTACTAAAGGTAACATTTGTGAATCATTATTTTCTTTCTCTTTTTTTATTCCTCAATACTTTCCCAAACATTTTGTATGAGGAAAGTCTTTCTTGAGATATCTTGAGATTTCTTAAGATGTTTTAAGATAAAGCGCTCTTTTGATCAAGATTTTTAAGACGATCACTGCGAGCCGCCATTGCTCTATACTTCTTTCCGTATCCCTCGGTAAATTCTGTAGAATCTATATATGGGAGAGATCTGACGAGTTGTTCCGAATGCTCCATGATTCATAAACCGCGGAGTTCCGAATGCTCCACTCTTCATACAAATGAAGTCATGATGACGTCATTTGTATGAAGTATGGAATATTCGGAACACTTTGCGTCTCGAAGACGCTGTACCAAAAAGAAATCTTAAATAATCTCGCTCTAAAGAACGCACCTCCGGTCTAGTTTGGATTAAGAAACTATCGTTAGGCCTAGTGTGTATTTCCATGATTGTGAAGTCCATTTTATAAAAATATGCTTCCAAATACTCAACCCATTCAAGGGCAAGATCTGACTTTGACGTGCATTATAGAAAATGCTTGAGAAAAGATTGAGACAAAAGAAGAATATGTTGATGATCAGCATTTTCTTTTTTTCTCAACATTTTCTGTGCTGCATTGCACAAAAAATCAAATCTCTATCACTTTCAAGTTTGTCATCTGCAGCAGTTTTCGAATTGTACCACACCATTATACCTTTAATTGCTTGGGAAAGGTTAGTCATGTTCCACATGACAAAATGCTTCACTGGTGACGCAGATGTTAAAGGCGTTGTTACCCAATGCGAGAGACGTTAATTATGCAATCATGAATGGAAAACACCGAGAGAAAAGTATCAGCGACTTCTTTACTTCTTTTCTCTTGGCGCATTCCAAAACAGATTGAATTGTCATGTCTATTATGGGTAAGCGTTCTTAAAGTTAAACCCTTATACAAAAAGTAAGCCAAGGACAACAACTTTTTAATAAAGTACATTTAACCCTTGATAAACAATCACGATTATGTTACTTCATTTACGGCTTGGAAAAAATATTGGTGCAAAAGAAGAAAATACTGATGATCAACATTTTCTCAATTTGCCTCGATATTTTTTCTTTGTTATAATGTAAATGATATCAACTTTAGCAAAATATTGTATTTACCCATTACCGCACAATGACGACGTTTGACACCCTTCAAGAATAATGCATGGGAAAACATTGTGGAACTGAAAAAAATCCACAACATTATCTAACCCAAAAAGGAAACTTTTTTAAATTTCATCAACTTGAAATTGTCATCTACAACACATTTCACATTGGAACTGTCCAAAAGTTTGCTGTCTGGTATTGGACTAACATGCACATTAGACACAACACATCACTTTCCTCCTCGCTTAACCCTAGCCCACATGAAAAAAATAAAGAGTGGCGTGTAGAAATGATCAATGGCTTGGAATAGATAATTTCCCTTTCTTATAAATTGTTTCTCATTTGAAAAAAAAAATAATTCGTTGTCTGATAAAAAAAAATCAGTTTCTCCGCTTCTTGGTTTTACCGACTTTAGACGCTTTTTCACGCCCTGAAAGATAAAGGCTCCGGGAAAATCAAGAAATTTCTTCTGATAAGCAAAACTGTGCACAGCGTCTAAATAAATTTGTACCAGTCTAAACTGGTTTCGTTTTGTGATTTCTTTCTTCTACCATCTCTTATATTCCGAAAACATGTTATCATTTTGTCGTCTGTGGCACCTTTCAAGTTTTATCAGTTTAAATTTTGTCGTCCGGGAAAGGGTAAAAACGCTGGTCATTGACCACGGTGCAATATATCCTATATAATACGAAACATGATAAAGATAAACTGTTCTTCGGGTTCAGGTGAGGTCATTTGTTATTTTGATGAGCTAATCTTCAGAAGAAAGTCGCTTATCTTCTTTTCACACTGTTTTCCCTCTTCGATCTGAAAAATATTAACATAGTGTTCTTTGGCAGTTTATTTGTTTGTGGTACCCCATAATACGAACAAATTGTTGACTTCGATTTTTATATAATCGTCGTATGGGCCCTGTCTTTGGGACAAAAAATAAGTTTCATAAGAAAGGGTCAAGTGTTAAAAAAAAGCTAAATTTTATACAATTATGACCCAGATCAGTCTGCAAAGTAGAAATAATGATGACAAGTAGGACACGAATTCAAAAAATAATAAATACGACAGTAATTTAAAGAAGAACGGTAGGCTATATCTAAAGGTGGAAACTGAAACAAGAGCCGTCACAGACGGATTATGCTCCCCGAATAATTATTTGTCACAAAATAAAAACTATCATACATTAAGCCCCCTTTTCCCATGACAACTTTTTTGTACACACATTATTTATAGAATATGGTCTACAAAATCCTATTTATTATATGAGCACAAAATTTCATTAAATTCTGCCCATTAGATGAAGAGAAATAAGAGAAAAACTAATTTTTACACTAAGGCCCCTTTTTCCATGACACAGCCTTAAATTTACAAACGGAGAAAAATGTCCCTAGGTATTGACCCAGGGAGTTCACATGTGAAGTTTCATTGAATTTGGTCCAAGGGTTGCTGAGATATGGCTGTGGACGGACGGACGGACACACGGACGGACGGACGTACGGACGGACAGCGTGGCGACTATATGCTCCCCCGAAATTTTTTCGGGTAGCATAAAAAAATCAAACTAGTCACTAGCAAATACGTATGTCGTCTACCTTTCTCCAACCTTTCGTTTTATTTCATGAAATTTTTTTACGTTAGGAAAAACTAGTAAAAGGCTGTTTATACGGATTCTTAAGTAGGCTATTTATCAATGGCCAAAAGTGGCCCAAATAAGATAAACGTTTCTATACTTGTGGATTATAGAATACGAGCCGGGGAATTAAGACAGGAAGAAATATTGACATCAACCACGGTAAGCAACCTTATTTTTGTGACTTGACAATAAACATATTTTCATGTGATTTTTCATGTCGCGCAAGTTTTTTTCAATCATCCTCAGTTACAGATAAGATGGGTTATGACTTTTCAAAATGCAAAATATATTTCATTGTTCATCAAACCCTATGTTGTGGATTATTCCGCTACATGATTCTTATACAACATTGGTGCAGTTAATGTCGAACAGTCAATGATCTCTGTCGTACACACAAAAATAAGTTTAAACATCTCAAAACAACAGCATCTGTTTTGATGACCCACGCGAGTAGGCTTGAGAAAACATTGATCAGGAAAAAGACGAAAATGCTGATAATCAGCTGTTTCTCCTTTTCCCTAAATGTTTTCTGTGCTATATTTTTCACGACTTCTACCTTAAATTATATATTTTTTTTCATTTTCAAATTGGACCACCCTAAATATTATCGTTTGGATGAGGGTTAAGTAAACGATAATTAATTCAATGCATCTTGTTGGGCTATAACCTAAAACCTTATTGTAACCTACCTCTTTTGATTTCAGGAGATTCAACCTTGACTCATGATCCACAAAATGAGCATTGATTTTTGCACTGCTGGCACGCGCTAATTTGCACGAGATCGAGGGGCTCGAAGCCCGGTCCTCCCCATCGAGCGCGGACTTCCAACCTAACACGTTTATAGACTTGCTGACTGCCAGGTCGGCCACAGAATCAACAGCAGACTTTGCAGGGTTTAAGGATACACAGCTTTTGGGCCTGGCGCCCGTGATGGCGGCACGTGATGATGTGACGTCAGATTTGGGCGTGGCTGATATGGAGACGGCACGTCGTGGTGGGATGTTTGTGTTCTCCGTCACGAACTGTACCATGGATTTAGCAGGTTTGGTCGTTGTTTTTGACGTTTTACTTGTCAAACTACTCGCACTTTTACGTTCCGTTATGGACGTTGTACCGTGTAGCGTGTACGTTGATTGTACGTATTTTCCATGCGGCACGTAGCACCATCTCCGCTTACTGTGGTCCTCAGCGTGAGTGGAGATCTTGGCCAAGTCGCTATGATCTTGTCTCTGTCGTGTCTGACAGCCGTGACAGCTGCGATGTGACGGCGACTTACTCGCGGATCGGTGTAGATATTTGTCACGTTTGTTTGACGTTCCCGGTTTGAACGCGAATCTGTCGTTTGGTTGGGTGATATCTGTTAGGTCGATGTCACTCAGATCTGGTAACGGAACGTATTCGTGAGAATGTGCACGTAGAAACGTCTTAACGCTGTGTCCGGAAACGTTACTGGATAGACTAACGTTGTTTTTAATCAGGTCTAAATAAATATCTCTGATAACAGTTTCAAGTTCGTGAATTTCGTTATCATAATTAACGCGTTCATAATCACTAGATTTTACTTCGGCACTTTTAGATCTAGTTTTACCTTTAAAGCTGCTTGCTGTTCTGTGGTATTCATCTTCGTCTGTATCCGTATCTTCGTCCTGTGTGTCAGCATAATGTAAAATAGGCGTAGATTTAGACGACTTCTTTATGTCACCGTTAGATTTAAAGCGGAATCCAGGGGTTTTCTCGCTGTCCGTTACCGTGTTTGTTTTATCCTTGCGACTTTGAACTTTGTTTTTCTTCAATGATCTCAGTAGAATTTCTTGCTCGTGTGAGATGTCCTTCAAGATCTTCAGTTTAGCTCTGTCCAAATTTTCCCATTGATGTACAAGTTTTGTTAACTCCACTGCATTTCGGGAACATTCCATTAACGTCACGTCGAAAAAAGCCGGTCCAATTTTTGCCTTCGCATCTTGAATAGCTTTAGACGGAGCAAATATGTCTACGTGTTTCTTTCTCCTCGGTAAAACTATGGACATTTTACCAGAAAAATAAAAGATCACTTCAATTAATCTGCAACGTCGCCATATTGGACAGATCTACTGACGTCATTTCCTTTGAATTCACGTCACGTTTCCCGTACGTCGACTCTACGTCGTTTTTATCGACGTAGCGTTACGATTGGACCATGGTCTGTCTTCGCTTTCTATCTAAAATGCTAAATGGGCTACTCACAAAATACTGCGCATTGTCCCTTCCATTTGAAGGATCGAAAAACTGTCCTTGATATGATCAATTACACCCTTCCAAACGGCAAAACGTTGGTGCTCTAATTTAAAACCTGTTGGAGATAAGATTGAGCCTTGTAGCATAAAGAATAGGCCCCTATTTAAAAAAAAGGTCGAACGTGCTGGTTATCGTCGTTTTCTTATGTTGTCTCAATGTTCACAAAAACCCTTTCTGGAACGGAAGTCAAAATCAAGTTTTGTTTTGGGAAAGGTTTTCAGAGGACAAAAGCATGAAAAGACATGATTATGGTCATTTTATCATTTCACGTTCAGTGGTTTCGACAAGCAAATCTCCGGCACCAAAATCTCTATTTTTGTCGTCAAGACAGATTTCAGTGAGGTTGCCCAGATCGCCGGATAGAGTGTCGGACTGTCGGTATATATCTTTAATGTTTAATCAGAGGCATAGATAGACATGTTATTAAAGTCTGATATGCTGACACCGACGACAACCGATCATATGAGAGAAATAATACACCGATTCAGGACCGATTCAAGTCTCATCGTATGTGTAACTGGGGTGTTAGTCTATGTCTCTGGTTTCATTAAGCTGGATTCTGCAATCGCGACCCTCGAGACTGTTTGCAACCTTTTGCCGCGTTGGAACGTGGTTGCAACATGATCTCGAGCGTAATACAGTGACCGCCATATTGAACGTGAAAGTAGACGCGCGTAAATGACGTCATCAAAACAAATCAATCCTTTAGCTAACGTTATAATTCAAGTGAAATATACTGTCAATAATCGGTAAATCACATCAATTATTTTATCTGGTAAAATTTTGTCACATTTATGAGGATACAGTCGACTTTAGAACGATGTTTGTTTCAAATATTTTTCTGGCGTAGAATTAAATGGTTGTTTGGTCTGCTTCCGTTGTTATTGACCTGACTACCGTTGTTATGCTTGCGGAGAGATATGGGCAGGATCTGCTCATGGCGGCAACTGTAATACGTTCGAGGGGATCTTGAGTAACGATAAGATCCGAGAATATTCGAATGCTGGATTCTGTAGACTACCAAAATTGTGCAGGAAACAAACTCATTGTCATAAATGCCTAGGTTTTAAGAATTTGTTTAGAACTTGAAATTTAATGGACTGATCTACATGTATATCATCTTCGCAAGCCAAGGGTGACATCTACGACGTAACGTCGTTTCTGTATTCACCCTTGGCGGATTTAGTCCGATTTTCTTGGCCTCCTGGAAAGCGTTTTCATTGGTTCCATCGAGGTCTCGCTGGAACCAATCAGATTGTCGACTGATACATTTGTTATGAGTAACCAAATCATGACAACGGGCGGGAAAAAGCATTGCATTTGCTACTCAAAAACGCGAAGATGGGCGATATTTCTTAAGAATTTCACTGCAATAGACAGGAATTCCCTAACTTTAATCGACGAATTATTATACTTTCGACAATTCGACCAAAAAAGCAGATAACTTTTACATAATCCGCATGACGTATGACGCGAAAGACAACGCGCGTTAATGACGTCATCAATAATGGACGTAAACAACCAGCAGAACAATCGCTAGGCGGCGCTTCGCGATTTCAGGAAAATCGGACTAAATCCGCCAAGGGTGAATACAAACGTAGGTGAGTTCAACCTTGGCTAGCGAAGATGCATGTATATGAAAGCGGTTCTAAATCCTTTGCAATAAAGCAAACAAAACTCATGTTTCAATCCTATCTCAGAAGGGGAGATTTTAGACGTGTTTAATTCGGAAATAGCTGCAGATTACCAAAATAAATTATGCCAAACAAGAAAACGCGTTTGTTATTGCACGTAAAATATTGATTGAATTCAGTAATTCCTTCTTTTCAATCAATATTTCCCCAAAGTATTTTATCATAAGGACGGCAAAAACCAAGTCTTGTCTGAGAAAGGATTAAAATAGATTTAAGAATTATAATTTAGTTCCTTGATGTGAATGCTCGACGTTGAAACTTTGAAGTTTGTTTACTGTATGAGACAGTTGTCCATAACATGTGCCAAAGAACACTTTCAACAACACTTGTCTATTATAAGATTACTACAAGAGTTCATTGGCGGATAGGGCTCTTCGAATGATGCTTGTAAATAATACACTGCTAAAAATAATAAAGGAACACGTAAATTCAAGAGTTAATTTTATAGATCTAATTACAATGTATAGGCCCTATTACATTGCATCTTTTAGTCTGAGAAAATTGCTATAGCGCAGAGTACTAATTGGCTCGACCATGTGTTTTGAATAAGCTATGCATGCAATTGCAATGTGTTCATGCCTTTGAAGCTGATAAACCAAATTTTGGTTTATCTTACGGTGTCCATTTTCCACAAAGCTCCCCCCCCCCCCAAAAAAAAAATATAACATCTTTCCTGTAATCATCAGAAAATGCATCGAAGTGAGACATCATCGTTATTAATTCCAACACCTAAACCCACGGAAATCCATGCGACATTACAAAAAATGGGCCTTTGTGAAAAGGCCGATGTACATTCTGACGTAGGGGTCTGTAAATTACTAAATAAAGGTTCTTTAGGTGCTGGGAGTCAACTTACAGGCCCCTATGCATTCTGAATAAATCTGGCATTGACAAAAATTATATTTAAGGTATCCAAACCCTCAAAAACACCATAGAGCCAGAGGCGAAATTTGAAAAGTGCAAATAATTCCTAAACTGTGTTACATTTCCATTCCAAATACAAACATAATCATTTTGCACGGTTTAGAATTTTGAATTTATGCATACTTATGGAAATATTTGACAAAAATGTTCAAAATTACCTCCCTTGCATAATTTTTTTTATGAATATAGAGTAAAATAATATTTGTTAATTCTTTTCCTTTTGAAGCATAATCTTGACATCCGGCACGTTGAATCAATTTATGTGAAGTGTATTTACAAGTATATGTAATTTGGTGCATTTCGTATGGCTAGAAAGTGGTGATTCTTTTCAGGGTCTGTAAACCTTAAACAAAGAAGAAGTTACATAACGATAATAGCAGAATTTTATATAATGTAATATTTTCGGGAACAAAATTAATATCATGCAATCAAAGCCCTGACTTTGCATTCCTTTCATTACTTTGAGCAGTGTTATTTGCCTTAATTATTGTCCTTGAGCAGTACGTCTGAACAATATTGTCATCGGTCGATAAAATAATTCATACATTCACAGCATTTTCTATTTTTGTCTCAATTATTCACAGATTCAATCTATTCTATTATCAAGTTTCTTTTATCGTCTCCAATAGCTTTCAAAATTTGACCATTCCAACTTTTTGCCGTTTGGGAAATTATTTATTTCAATCCTCGATCAATTAACCTGAAGAGCCTACAGAGATTAATAACGTTAAGTATTCTTTCTTCGATAAAAAATCGTAACTGCACCTTGGCTAAAGTTGTGGGTACGAATTTTTAAAAAAGAAATGCAATGGTTAACGGTATTACAAATGAATGATTGATCTTCATTTGTCTACGTTATCACAAACTTCGAAAAAAAATCATTTCTCTCAATATTTTCTACTGAAATAATCTTCAATACACTTCGGTTGGTTTAGATGGGAATTACTTTATTATATTATTATTTTATTTCTTATGTGTATTTCAAACCATTTGTGAAGCAGTTTGTATTTTAAAAAGGAGTGAATCACAATCTGCGACGGATCCAGGATTTCTCTGTGTGTGTGTGTGGGGGGGGGGATGTCAAACATACAATTAGGGTTTTTTTCTAGTAATAAACAATTTTGACTGAATTTTAATATGAAAATAAAATGCCCTAATTAGGCTACA
Organism: Fragum sueziense; assembly: GCA_963680895.1. Classification (NCBI taxonomy): domain Eukaryota; kingdom Metazoa; phylum Mollusca; class Bivalvia; order Cardiida; family Cardiidae; genus Fragum; species Fragum sueziense. The sequence goes on along the minus strand of OY804592.1, from coordinate 82,010,023 downwards.
GAGGCGGTTCGTTTGAACACCCAAGCTCCACTGACAATATGGGAAAAGGAGAATCTACTTGGTACGAAAAGTTGTAGGCATCTAGTTGTGTAGATTCTTGGTGAAAAAAAAAGTCTCTTTTTTAACCCATTCCCACACATTGACTCTTTTTGTTCCCCACAAGACAATTCGTAGGGCCCATGTAAAGCATTATGAAAAACGAAGAAATTGCTCGTTACAAGCATTTTTTCATTTTCCCACAACGTTTTCAACCAGAAAAAGGGGCAAAAAAGTGAAATTTCATCCACTTGAAATGTTTGTCTGCAACATCATGGAAATTGGGACAAACTCACGTAGATCTAGATCTGGCCTAGATCTAGAATCTATTAGACATAAGCTTGCATATGAAGTAGCCTAAGCATTTTAAAGTCAATCAGGCCCTGATTTCTCGAGAAAAAAAAAAACAAAACTTAAGTACATACTCATGAGTAGGCCTACATGCTCAACTTCAAAGGAATACTCTCCAACGTTGAAGGGTAGCCTTTTCAATTGAAGTTCACGTGGATTTCGTGTGATTTGAGTACGGTGCTCAGATTTGAGTCTGAGAACGAAATTAAGTTTTTTCCAGAAACCGGGCCTGATCTATCTTGTTTCCAGATCAGTCCTTGCTTTATTGCGGTCTCAACGTGGTAGGCCTCATGCGCGGATCCAGAGGGGGGGGGGGGGGTCAGGGGGTCATGACCCCCCCCCCCCCCCCTGGAATTTGGCGAAAAAAAAGCGGTTATCAAAAAGATTACTGGTTATGTCCCAAAGTAGCTGCGTCATTCACCCCTGTGTGCCACCACAAACTGTTGTTGCAATTAGTCCTTCATGGTTTCTGTATGCGCGGATCCATAGTAAACCCCTGACACCCCCCCCCCCCAAAAAAAAGGGGTTAAAGATTGGTTGACCCCCCCCCCCCCCTGTGAAAAATACCTGGATCCGCGCTTGGGCCTTCGGCTAGGCCTTATCTTCCCTAGGCATACTAGTTAATGTTACTTGTTGGTTGAAACCGCTGCTGCCTCTATGGTCCTTTTCTTTTATTGTTTGTTTCTATTGTTGTCCATGCTCAGTGGCGGATCCAGAGGGGGTTGGGGTCACGAAGTTTTCAAGCCAGGTAGAGTCTAGCCTCTGTAGGCCTATTTCCTTTTCTTATCTATAGAAATTCAGTCGAAATTGTGTAAAACCAGGAAAACGAACCCCTGTCCCATATATTATGCTCGAATCTCTTTCATACCGGGGTCAATGGAATTGACCACGGCTTACGGTATTGTGGGCGTATAGATTTCAGTGCTTGTTATATTGTGTTTTTGGGTTGAGTTGCACGAGTCTCGTTCTGATTTTTTTCCGGTTTTCGGACACCCTCGGTTGTCCTTTTGCCAGGCTTTATCCAAGATACTGAGATTGTGAATTGGTTTAGTGTAAATTACATCCGTTACATGGGGTCCCGTAACAATGAAATATCGCAATTTAGTAAACCAGTCAGTTTTGACTTTGTGACGTCAGCATTGTTTTTCTGCGTTCCCGTGACGTTCCCTTTCCCGCGCGTTATCAGACGTCAAGTAGCGTTGTTTGGAAACGCGCGTCTTTTATACACAATCGAATGGCTGTGCCATCCGTAGCTTTTTTATCCAAATCTATTTCCAAATATAGAACTTAAGAAGGAATTATTGAAATAAATCTGAATTATGGAAAAGATTTAGAATCTACAGATCTAATCATTTTTAGAATTCTCCATTAGGCCAAAATGCTGTATCAAAGTAAAAAATAGGCCTACGCAGATCTCCACAACTCTTTTAACCCTTTCACAAGCAAGACCTAGTTTCGATGTTAATCCTTGGGAAGGATTTTGAAACATTTGGACAAAGGGAGAAAATGCTTGTTATCAGAAATTTCCTCTCTTGCCTTCCCTATTTACTAAGATTTTGTCCACTAAGGTTTCTTTCATACATTCGCACTTAATTGGATAAAAATTGAGACTGCCAAATGATAGAACTATATCGTCGGCAACATTCGAAAATGTTCAATAAGCTGTAGTTACGAAAATTTTAAACGTGACCGACGATATACCGGTCCAATTTTACGCTTTCTCGAACGAAAAAAATAGGGTCGTCCAATTTGAAAGTTGCTGCAGACGACAAAATGGCAATTGGTAAATTAAAGATATGATAAATGTACAATATGGCACAGACAATATTCAGACAAAAAGGAGAAATTTTCAACAAATACTTCTTTTGTCTTAAAATTCTCAGTTTTTCTTCTATAAGTGACACCAAAAGCATTCCTTATTTTGAAAGGGTTAAAGAAGTCACGGACGACGGAATTAATTAGTGTTTAGAACTAATAAGTCATGAGTGACCGAATAGAACTTTGCGAAGCTAGTTTTTTTTTTTTTTTTTTTTTTTTTTTTTTTTTTTTTTTTTTTTAAAGTCCAGACCAGGCCGCGGCCTTAACGGAGTTGGTAGCACATCTGCCTCTCATTCGAGAGGTCCTGGGTTCGATACCGGCCGCGGCTTATACCCTTTCTGACAAAATTGTCACCCACCAATGGGTTTGAAATCGTTAACCTAAGTGGGAGAGCAGCTGGAGGCTCGGTAAGGGTATAGTGGTAGTACTGGTTTGAGAAATAACAGGAATCCATGGTTAGGTGCTCCAGCCGCCGCGATATGACCCTGGTAGTTGAAAACGACGTAAAACCCCAATAAACTCAAACTTAAAGTCGAGACCAAACTTAACGTATTTTTATTTTAATTGATATGTCATGAATTTGCACGAGAATGTGTAGGCCCTAGGCCTGATTCGTGATCATGAATAACCCTTTTCCGATACAATACCTGCATTTGACTTCCCAAATGCTAAAGAATAAGGAAAATGATGAGAGAAAAGAAGAAAGTTAAGAACCCGAACTGAAACGGAGTTGTAAGGGTTTTTCTTTGAATTTGGCCCAGGGGCCTGTTTCATCAATACATTTAAGACGCATTTTTGACTTACCGATGTCTTAAATATTGATGAAAACAACAACCGCATAACGCAAGTCTTGATAGATTGGTGATACGCGTTTCTTGCCATAAACTTGTCGTAAGTCATCGGTAAGTCAAAAATACGTCTTAACCCTTTCCCAAACGGCAAGATTTTAAGGTGATCCACTTTAAAAACTACCACAAATGACAAAATGGAAGTTCTTAAAAATAGAATTTGTGTAAAATATGGAATAGAAAATATTAAGACAAAAGGAGAAACTGCTGGTTATCAGCAGTTTCTTCTTTTGTTTCAATGTTTTCCCAACCCTTTTTATCAGGGACGTCAAAACCAGGTCTTGTTTGGGAATGGGTTAAATGGTTTGATGAAACAGGCCCCTGGAGCCTACAATATGACTTGGGGCATAGACGACTGCTCTTACAAATTCAAAACGTGTATTGGCCATTCTTTCACTTAATCTGTCTTTTTACTGTCAGATCATGAAATGATATGATAAAAAAACAACAACTAGATTTTTTGACCCCGGTCAGAGGTTTTGCCTTATTTTCATATTAGAAAGTCTTATTCTGTCACAGATGCTGCTTTCCGCCTCATGAACTCTCTCATAATGGCATAATTGACCAAACGCCAATCGATAGATCGCTCCGCCCCCAATATCACGTGACGTATCGATTCGGAATCTAGGACAACGAACACATGGCGGATGTAAACAAGCTGAAGGATTTACCGGCCGGTATCGGTACTTTCCAGCTATTTGTTCTAATATCGACGATGTTTCGACAACCCTGATAGGGAATGGAGTTTTCAAAAGTATTAAGCTACGTTCATAAGGTTAAATTTCGAAGAAAAATGACAACAACATCGCTATAAAGGCGAGTGTGATACGGAATCCAGATCAACACAAAGCATTATGAATGTGTTGGTTGACACACAAAAGAAAGCTGTTACAGAAGCTTTCTTTGGCTGCAAGGGTTGTTATTATTTCATTTCAATTAAATGAAGATTTTCCTTGCGCTTCGCCCCAACATCTAAGGCATTTAGCACGCATACTTTTACTGTTTAGGGTTATTTTACAAGTGTACCTTGGTTCGGCAGTAAAGAAATTCGGACATCAAGATCTTCCTCCACTATGTAGACTCTACACGTATTTGTGTAAGGAATCAGTGAAGCGTAAACGTCTTATCATATAGACTAAGCATTTCATTTAATTCTTTCCCAAACAATGACGCCTTTTGAAAATCTTAACAAGGTTTGTGAAAACATTTAGACAAAAGGTGAAAACCCTTTCCTCAAAAGCAAACATTTTGGATGTGCCAGTATGATAAGTTCCTCACTATCAATAGTTTGATTTTTTTCATCAGCATATTTTCCCAAACTTGTCTTAATCAGGTAATGTTGGCTATAATGTGTGTTTGGGAAAGGGTTAAAAAATATAGCCCTCATTCATCTTCATAGCAAATTCCAGCTCTATCATTTGGCAGGGCTGGGGTGAGGGGGTAGGGTAACTGGTACAAATGACTACCTTTATTGTTCAAAATAGAAAAAAATATAAGAAAACAATGAGGCAACAGAAAATGCTGATAACCAGCATTTTTTCCCTTTGTCTCAATGCATTTTACTTTTATTAAAATTTTATAAATTTTGTCATATGCAACAATGTTCAAATTGAACCAGTCTGAAATTTTTATGTTTGAGAAAGGTTTAATTCACTTGACCCACAAAATCCTGTCAGAGAAAACAGGCCTGTAGGAAGCAATTTCATAGCTAATTTGGATTTTCCCAAAATTTTCAGTGTAAAATCAAGAAAATTTGGCATTTTTCGCCAACTTTGGGGGGGCTTAGCCCCCTAGCCCCCCTGTTCCTACGGGCCTGGAAAGCGACTCCTGCACAAGTCCTACACAACAGTGACAGAAACCAAGGGGGTCAAGGATTAAACCAGAACCTGTTTCAACAATGGTAATTGCAAAACCGGGTACCCTGAGGCCTGAACAGGAAGAGGCGGTATTTTATGACTGATTTTGGTGATAAATTTTTTGTTGGAAATGAAACTGACTTTTTATTCAATACAAGTAATTGAATACATATACAAAACAAGCAATATTCTTTTATTTTTAATACATGTAGGTATTGACAGTAACAAACAGACAACAGAGCACTATGAGGATTTTCTTCTGTTCAGAATGTTCTTGATCTTTAACTGTTCTCCTGGCATCTTCATATCCCAGTATTTATTGAGTCAATTTCTCCTTTCACATGCTGTTTTAGGCACCAGGGACAGAAATTCTTCTAGTGATACAGCTGGAAGTAAAAAAAAAGTTTTAATTCTTGATGTCATTCATTCTTGTAGGCATTCCATTTTTAAAAGGCTTTATAAACATTTGGACAAAAGAAAATTATGCAGATAATTAGCATTTAAATGTTGGGATACCATGATATTGTTTGCTTTTTGTTTTAATCAATGCTTTCTGAAACAAGACATGGTTTTGAGATCCCTAATAAAAATGGTTTTCGGAAAACATTGAGAGAAAAGAAGAAATTGCTTATAACCCACATTTTCTACTTTTGCCTTGACATTTTCTGTGTTTTTATAGATTTTGTTCTCTGCATCAGCTTATAAATTGGAACAGTCCAACATCTTTACATCTGATCCCTATAATGTTTTAGTTATGTTAAGGTAGTCCATCCCGAATGAGATTCATGCAAGGTCATAATTTTTCGTGACATCGTTAAAAATGTTAATGAATCCCAATCTATTTGGGCGCTGTAAAGATCTGACAGTTTATATTGTTCCACCGCCGAATGTTTATACCACAGCCCGAACAATTCCGATGTTTCATAAATCTCATTAGGGACTGACAATGACTACCTTAATACTAGGCTTCTTTGGACTTAGGTACTTATTTACAAATTAATCATATTCAGTCCATGGCTCAGACACAACATAGCTGTCTCAGTCTGTTTGTAGTGTCTTAACAAAAGGATAAAAAGTGTATAGCTTCATATTTTTTTCAAAACATTGCCTGATCTGATCACCTAAATGAAATAAATTTTCTTTTATATGCATAAATAATTATAAAGCATTCATTTTTTTCTTTTGAATACATGTTCACAAATGATATAAATATGTGTGTATACATCAAGCGCGGATCCAGATATTTTTCCCAGGGGGGATTCCGATCTTTAACCCCTTTATTCGCCAAATTTCAGGGGGAGTCAGGTCCCTGACCACCCCTGGATCCATGCAGATACATGTCATACCATGAAGGATTAAATATAACAAATGGTTTGTCGTGGCATACAGGGACGAATGGCGCAGCTTATATGGGACATAACCAGCAATCTTTTTGATAACCCCTTTTTTCGCCAAATTCCAGGGGGGTCATGACCCCCTGACCCCCCCTCTGGATCCGCACATGTACATATGATTGGGTTTTGTCCTAGTGTTTACCTTGTGATTTCTTCAAGCCCAAGCCTCTTTTTTATTGTTGGTTCTGAAAAGGCTCGTTTCTTCGCAGGCAGCCTTTTAGCAAAATTCTTCAGTCAAATCTTCTGGTAATGGATCTGGGTAATAATTGTCTTTTGGACTGCCCCCTGTGAAGTGCTGAAGATAGAAAGAAGGGAAACTTTAAGTAAAAACGCTTTCCCAAACAGCAATGTTTTATATGGTTCTGACTTGAAAGCTAAAGCCGGAAAACAAAAATAAGTAGTTTACTTTAAGCTCATTGTATATCAGTCCAAAACTGCTCGTGTTTAGGAAATGGTTAACCAATTCTAATTCACAACAAAAGCCGAACTTGAACCGACACCGGGGGGGGGGGGGGGGGGGGGGGGTAATAAGTCGACGATAAATCTGCTCACCTTCGCGCAAACAAACAGCAATGTGATTTTCCTGAACAATTTTCAGGTTGAGCCTGTCATGAGGACGTCCGTATGTTTAAATCCATCCGATTCTTATGCATTTTTCGAGATTTTCCCCGAAATCTCGGAACGACACACCTTGAGTACGATCCGTTAAACGACAGTCTGGTTACAAATGCACAATCGGAATCGCTTCACAATTTTCCATCGTCGAATTTACACCATAGTAAACAATATGTCCAAACAAAAAACAGTATATTACTTTCTTTGCTTTAAAAATGCGTATTATCGATATCGATGATGAAATGTCCATTGTCCTAGAAGCGTGGTTTGTTTATTTTACGCTGAGGTCGTGACCCGGTCGTGACCTATTTCCTGGTCATTCATTGGCTAATCGATTTTTTAGACTGGGAGTCGGCGTTTGGTCAATTTGTCGTCTGCAACAGCTGGGTGGAGTTACTGCCACACCTGCTATTTGTCACCGTTGAGTCATACATTCTTAATGGCGATAGATCAACGAAAAACAATTTCTACGAATGGAAATACAAAAAGATATCACAATTCAAATGAGAAAAATGATTCGAGCGTGTTTTTATCCTCTTTTTCTCGTAAGAAAGAAATGGGTAAAATTGTACCATTCTGCGTGACATGTTTGACTTAGTTTCCCGCGAAATGTCACATCCGGGCAATCAAGACAGGAAGTGCATTCCGCGACTGCGTAGAGACGTCAACAACGACTGTCAAAAGTAAATAATGGCGGATGAATAATCTTTACACCTAGTCGAACAATCGGTTGCATCGGGCACCATTCATGCAACCTGTTCGGTCAAAACTACTTTAAACTTGAAGATTTGATATTGAAGAATACATTCTAAACTTTATTTTCGAGATCAAAGAAACAGGTGAGGGAGAAAAGGCCGTAAAATTCCTTAGTTATTTGACCAATTTTCGTTGTATCAAAACAAACAAAAAACTCCGACCACAAATCTCATTTCTAATGACATTACATTATATCCATTATTTGTATTGCAGAAGTCATGGAGTTGAGAGTAGGAAACAAGTATCGGCTGGGTCGAAAGATCGGTAGTGGATCTTTTGGAGACATTTATTTAGGTAAGAAAAAAAAATCGCTTAAAAGAAGCTAGACTTTTTTGACAGCTGAATCAGTGAATGACAATACCATCAATGACAATGAAGAATGTTACCCAATACGGTGATTGTCAATGATCCGAGAATTCTTGTTTGACATATCAGAAGATACAATATTAAGAAGATAAATGCTAAATTACTCAGATTTGACTCGGTGACTAACCCCCCCCCCCCTTTTTGACCTAGAAATGGAGTCAGTCAGTGCAGTCTAGAAGCTCAGTAGGAAAATACACATGAACACTGTTCGGTCCTCAATTTTGAAATGCCTCGGAGCACGGAGTAAATAAAGCCATAGGCGAGTAAGGCAACAATAGCGTTTGGTTTTCCGTGTGAACAAATACGTCATTGTCACGCCTCACTGGTCTAAAAATAGATTGGGAATCCCTTATCGTACAAATATGACTGTGAATCTCGTGAAGTTTTTCCATGTTCAACTTGCCAAAGATAACATTCTAAGACTAAGAGCTTGATTGCTGTAATTATTTGTTGAGAAACATTCTAATTCCAAGTTGAGAAGGTTGCTGCACTGTCATGTATTTTTTAAGATCGGTAAGGCGTAATAAAAAAAGTTGTGTGTTTCCGGTTACCCGACCGTGCCTATTTTTTTACCCCCGACCCTAATTTTTTTAGCAATTTTTAGGGACATGTCTTGGTAAAAGTTCAATTCACCGAAAGTTATATCGCTACTAGGTCAATAAAAACCGATGTATTTCAGTAATGAATTTTGTATACCGATAATGGCGTGGTATTACCAATTTATGATTGGGTAGATCTACATATTCTGTTATCCTTCCCCGACGATGCGTATCGTGTTACGATTTGAAATATGGGTTTTCCCGGAATCTTCGGTAGTTTCCGTAAATATATCAAAATGCACAAAAAATTGTAGAAATGATTCTCAGGGCTCGCGCTGGCAATCGCCACTCGATCGCCGATTAACATGGCTGTCAACACTTACTTTTTGTTTAAATTATGAAAGATTGATTGGCTACAGTCTAAATGGTCGAGTAAGCACACCATTTTAATATGTACAACTAAGCGTGATCTAATTCCTTTGTGTAATCGCTAGGCGGCATGGCAGAAATATACAAAGCGTCCGTGTTAAAACCATCTAACATCAGTGTATTTACTTCGTAGATAGCGTCTTTTTCATTGCTTCATCCCTTTCCCGCTCTTTGTGGACACGCGCGCATTTTGTAAACAAATCATAGTAAATCGTAACCTTATTTGGAAGTGGAGAAATCACGTGATGATATTGGAATGACTGCGTCATCAAATGTCTGTGTTTGCGGCGTTTTTGATCTCGCTCAAAACATCGCATATGAGTAATAGATTCATTCTGTTTCCTGTTAGACTTTCGAGATTTTGGACACATTTTAAAATTTAATATCGGCATCTGTGATCAACTTTCAGAAAAAGAAAACTTAGATCTACCGTTACTTGAGAAATGAATGTTACTAGCGATGGTGTACAAAGCACACAGCATGTACTTTTTGCGTGCATGTAGCCTCTAGCAGACATCAATTTACTACATATTCGACAAACGACGGCGGAGCCAGGGGGCGGGGGTATTCGGTCGTCTGTGGCGGTATTGTTTTTCTTTTACCAGACCGAATGTCCAGAAAACATTCTGCAACTTTCGGAAAGACTGTCGGATTTCCTAGGGATTTCCTGTTCCGCCATTTTGTTTCCCTATTTGTCCCATTAAAAAAAAAAAAAAAAAAAAAAAAAAAAAATCCGACCTACCGTCCCTATTTTGAAATTTCATGTAACCGGAAACACACATATTTTTTTTTTTACGCCTAACTATGAAATAAGCAGTTGACAAGTAATGTTTACAAATACGGGCATGTCCTGACTTCGTCGTGCCGCTCGTGCGTGCTCGCTTACCCTTTCCAAAACGACAATGTCATGTTGGGCCAAATTGAAAAAAATGTCTGCAGAGGACAAAAGGGATGTGAATATTTTTAGTGTTTTATCTCGGGGAAAATATTGAGGCAAAAGAAGAATGATCATCAATATCCAAAGAAGTTATTCACACCCGTTTTGTCTGCTGTGCATGCCTTTTCGATTTTGTCGATCATCATTTTCTTCTTTTGCCTCAATGTTTTCCCAAGAATTTTCTGTTGGGGACGTCAAAACCGGTCTTTTTTGGGAAAGGGTTAATATAGAAAAAACTAGAATTTGTCGCTGAATGTGATTTGATACCCCCATAGGCTTTCACTATAACAATGGGCAATAACTCTCAAAATAAGCAAGATAGAGTTATGTTCCTTGTATGTTGCACTTCTCTTTGGTGAGATCTATCTACCAGAGAAGTTTCATGATCATAGCTACTTTACTTTCAGACTTTTCGATGTTTTTTCTGGTTAAGCTGCTGAGGAATCTCAAGAAAAAACGTTTGTCATTTCTGGTCTGTCTCCGTATCTGGAAGCAATGTTGCATGTTGCATATGCGCAATGTTTCGTAGTTTTAGTTCCCGCCTGCATTATCTATGATTGACTAATATCGCGCTTGAAAATAATTTTTTGCTAACACGGTTACGAAAAATTGTCCGATTCATGACCGATAAACAAAATATTAGACTGGTACCCGGCAAACGTTGTTGGGGGAATTCCCATCGGAAATCTATTTTTAGCACACGAAAGCGGGAAAACTGTTCGCTATTTTGATGAAATAGTGGGTCAAAAAATCGAATGTGGCTCAGACTTGACTCCATCTTTTACCATAAATCAATCGCCGATTAATATTACTGTCAACACTTACTTTTTGTTTAATTCGAAAGATAGATTTGCTGTCTAAATGGTCGAGTAAGCACACCAGTTTAATATACATGGACAACTAACTATGAAAGAATTCCTTTGTGTTATCGCGAGGTGGCATGACAGAAAGAGACAACGCATCCGCAGTGTTGTCACTTTTGTGCCTAGGCCGCGGCATCTCGGGAATCTGGCAAATTAATTCTTAATGTCCCTCAAAATTTAAGGCATGACAGGATTTCGGGCGCGCTCAGAATGTGCGATCTTCTATTTGCCGTAATTACTATGAAGAAAACTGCTGGATCGGCATTTACATTTGTTATGATAGTATAATTCATGCATTGTATATCATTACGCATACATCGTCACATGGAAAAGCTTGACTGTATCGAAGTTTTACTATTCAATTCAGCCGATTTAACCCATTCCCCACACACTGACGCTTTGTTTGTTACTACGAAAACGAAGCCCCAGAGGGCCAAAACCTCTGGTATACCGGGTGCAATAATTTAAATGTTGTGATTTGATTTTGGCTTATTTAAGATGAGGAACCTTGCTCCTTTTACTTACACCTTTTTTGGCCGTGGCCTTAGCGCAGTTGGTAGCGCATCTGACCCTCATACGAGAGGTCCCGGGCTCGATACCCGGCCGCGGCTAATACCCTTTCTGACAAAATTGTCACCCACCAATGGGTTTGAAATCGTTAACCTAAGTGGGCGAGCAGCTGGAGGCTGGGTAAGGGTGTTGTGGTAGTACTGGTTTGAGAAACAACAGGAATCCATGGGTAGTGCTCCAGCCGCCGTGATATGACCCTGGTAGTTGAAAATGGCGTAAAACCCCAATAAACTCAAACTTAGACCTTTTTTGATGCTTTTTACATGAAAATGGAATTTTTATCTGTAAACCCTTACCTACTATATGCATTTGTCTGTCTTGATGTGTTGTAGAATATTAGTATATTTACGCCCATTAAAACCAGAAAAAAATGGATTTTTTTCTGTTGCAGGCACTGACATTTCCAATGGTGAGGAAGTAGCTATCAAGCTGGAATGTGTGAAGACCAAACATCCACAGTTACACATAGAGAGTAAAATATACAGAATGATGCAGGGAGGAGGTACTCAACTTATAGCCAGGCCTACAGAATAGGGGGGGGGGGGGGGGGGGGGGGCAGTGTTGAATCTAGCTGTGTGTTCTAGGGGGCCACAGCTCTTGTTCAAGGGGGTCATCCAATACAAATACATAGCTAATTTGACCTATGCTTCATTCTCAGTGGGGTCATTTGAGATTTTAGGGGGTCATTTTGGCCATGACCCCCTCTAGATTCAACACTGGGGGGGGGGGGGTGTAGAGATTCTGAACTTGTTATTTCAAATTCAAACCCGTTGTGGGTACTCATTGGAATCGTCTTGATGAGTCGATTCCAATGAATACCCACAACATTGGGTTTTATGAACAATAAATGAAACATTGCATTTTGAACAGCCTTCACTCTCTCTTTAATCTGCAGTTCTGTTACAACACCTATGCCTAGTACACATATAGACTCAGGGATATTTCTGGCTCTGAAATTGCTTGAGAGAAAACGTCTCATTTAGCCAAAACTTAGGAGAGAAAATGAATTTTCAGTGGAATATTTCACTAAATTTCTTACTATTTTACATTTTTCTCTGAGATTTTTCTCCCATTGAGCAAATTTGAGTGAGATTTTTGGTAGAAAAATGAGAGAATGTGCACAAATCTCGCCCCAAAATTATCCCTGTAGACTAGTCACTAGACTCACAAGCTGTAGCAGGCAGTGCACTGAATGTATAGGTTGATCTTCTGTCTTGCAGGTTGATTATTAAAGGGTATGATTGTTTTTAGCAAGTAGACAAAGTTTAAAAAAAAAAAATTGACTTTCACCAATTCCTAAAAAAACACAAAGATCTAAAAATGGTCTCTACTCTTCAGGGCTTTTCGTCCAGAAATTGGGAAGGGACCCTGGTCATTCATTTTGGGAAATTTTGGCACAATTTTGGTCAAGTTGGGAAAAAAGAAGACACATGAGAATAAAATTAATGTTCAAATGAAGATAAATTTTCTAAAACAACACCTTATTACCAGAGTAACTAAATTATAGAACACACACTGCTTTTTAGCTCGACTTTTCGAAGAAAATGAGAGCTTATACTGTCACCCGGGCGTTGGCGTCGGCGTTGCAACAAAGGTTAAAGTTTTTTCAAACATCAATAACTTCCATACTATCAAAGGGATTCAACCCAAACTTGGAATACTTATTCACCATCACACCCTCTACCCTACTACCAGGGCCCATGACCCTGGCTCCACTTTATTTGGAGTTATGTCCACTTTATACTAAGCAACTTAGAAAGTCGAGCGCACTGCCTTCGGACAGCTCAAAGTCGAGCGCACTGTCTTCGGACAGCTCTTGTTGTGACTAGAATTGCCAGTAGGTTAATCATCTTTATTTATTTTCAAATTTAGGGTATTTTATTTTAGAAAATTGGGAAATTCTTACTTAGAAATTGGAAAAAAAGTATCCATTTTCCAATTGGGAAGCCACAGAATTTCGGCCTCTGTTATAGAAGGAAGAAAAGCCCTGCACTTGATGAAAAAATGGAAGAAATTTCACATTTTAAAAAGCCAATATCCTCTCTTATATCTGTTACTGTTAACTTCTAGACGGTGAAGACTATAATGACAAATCTGTACTTTTCAGTGGGTATCCCTACAATAAAATGGTGCGGAGCAGAAGGTGACTACAATGTTATGGTGATGGAACTACTGGGACCAAGTTTAGAGGATCTTTTCAACTTTTGTTCCAGAAAATTTAGTCTAAAAACAGTACTTCTTCTGGCAGATCAACTGGTAGGGACTTGTAAACAGGGATCTGAAATGACTTATAGTATCCATACAAGTTTTTTAAGAACTTTCTTTTGATTTACAGTGTAACCATACAATCCTAAGTAGTCATCATTGATGCAAAGAAGTTTCTTAATTCATTTTAGCAAAAGATATTTCAGTGCTGAGTATTGACTGGGCTTTTAAGTCTTTCTTGTTTAGTCTTGATTGTCTGCAAAGACTGACTTATTTACATGAATGAAAACAATGAAATTAAATAGATATTAGAGATTTTCCAATATACAGGAATAGAGTTCAGATGGGTAATGAAACATGAAAGAAAACAAAAGTATAAATAGAAAATGAGTTATTTTGCTGTTGTTTAATTTTCTTGTTGAAATATAAACTGCATTTACATTTGCGGTGGACCTAGATAATTTATGGATAATTGACATGTTTTCCTTTCTTTGTTTACAGATAAGCAGAATAGAGTACATTCACTCAAAGAACTTTATTCATCGGGATGTGAAACCGGATAATTTTTTAATGGGACTTGGAAAGAAAGGCAATCTTGTGTATATAATAGACTTTGGCCTTGCCAAAAAATATCGTGATGCGAGAACGCATCAACATATACCTTACAGAGAAAACAAGAATCTCACAGGCACAGCTCGTTATGCCAGCATCAACACACATTTAGGAATAGGTAACTAGGCTTCATTTCTGAGAGTTCTGTTAACCCTTTCCCAAACAGCAATTTTTTGGGCGATCCACTTCAAAAACTGCCACCAATGACAAAATAGAAGTTATTAGAGATAGAATTTGTGTTAAATATGACACAGAAAATATTGAGACAAAAGGAGAAACTGCTGGTTATCAGCAGTTTCTTCTTTTGTTTCAATGTTTTCCCAAGCCTTTTTTATTAGGTACGTCAAAACCAGGTCTTGTTTGGGAAAGGGTTAAGGATTTACTAAAAAATTGTAAGAAATGATATCTGATTGTAACTTTGAAAAGTTTCTGATTAAGGAATGTAAAATGAAATACTATTCATGTTTTATGCCCGGTATCGAAAGATTGGGGGTATATTGTTTTACTGTTGTCTGTCCATCCAAAAACTTTACATACAAACTGTACATGAAAACTTAATTTTGGTCTTTTCCGGGGAATTTGTGTTTTACAAACATACTTTGTTTTCTTTACTTATCTCTTGACTGAATTTAGACCAGTCTAAACCAGGGTTGCAGTGCGTCAGGGAAAAGTCAGGGAAATTGAAATATTTTCAAGTCAGCGAATTTTGTGAATGTTGCCAGGGAAATTAGAAAAATAAAGGCAAATATCAGGGCATTGTCAGTAATCGTGCAAATAGAAAATGCAGTACCAAACATTACTGTCTCAAAATATCAGAAGTTTTATTATGCTCCCCGTAAAAATTTCGGGGGAGCATATAGTCGCCACGCTGTCCGTCCGTCCGTCCGTCCGTGTGTCCATCCGTCCACAGCCATATCTCAGCAACCCTTCGACCAAATTCAATGAAACTTCACATGTGAACTCCCTCGGTCAATACCTAGAGACCTTTTTCTCCGTTTGTAAAATTAAGGCTGCGTCATGGAAAAAGGGGCCTTAGTGTAAAAATTAGTTTTTCTCCTATTTCTCTTCATCTAATAGGCAGAATTTATTGAAATTTTGTGCTCATGTAGTAATAGGATGTTCTAGACCATATATTATAAATAATGTGTGTACAAAAAAGCTGTCATGGGAAAAGGGGGCTTAATGTATGATAGTTTTTATTTTGTGACAAACACTTATTCGGGGAGCATAATCCGTCTGTGACGACTCTTGTTTGGTATTTGCCAGGACAAACATTACAGGAAATTTTCAATATTGTCAGGTGAATTTCAGAAAATGTTATTTTCTCCGACTCAGGGCAGCCCTGTTTACCCTTTCCCAAACAAGACCCGCTTTTGATGTCCCTAACAGTAAAGACTTTGGAAAGTATACTCCTCACAAAAAGTTAAGCAACAAAAGCAATTCTCTCCATATTCTTTTTATACACGCGGAAATTTTTGCACAGATTTGTTATTCGGACAGCCATATCTATGCTTAAACAAACTTAAAAGAATGCTGAATGTTATCGTCTCCAAAAACAGCTACCACGTGACTAGAACACACTCACCCCCAAAACATGCATGCAAAATGTGTCGCATATACGGATTTCAAACATGGCATTAGCTCCGCATGTGCTTAAAACGCGTCAATTTAACAACTTTGATGTCATCAACAGTTGAATCATGCCAATACGTCACTTTACTCCAATTGTTGTGGCTCAAATTGTTGGAATGCTACAGGGTGGGGCAACCAAGACTGCTGCTGCCATTCACTTTAAATTTCATCGCAGTATTGACTGAATATCAATAACCCGATACAATCAAACTGGACAGATGTCAGAGAGACCACGTTCAGGTCGTTTAAGAGTAACAACACCTTTTGAAGACCGTTATGTTGCAACCTTAGTCCGTAGGAACTGGCTTACAACGGCCAGATCGCTGGAAAATGACCTTCTGAGGGTGTAAGGAAACAGACTTTCCATCCAAACCGTGAGGAACATGTTTCACACAGAAGGTCTAAGGTCCAGGATACCACTTCAACGGATCCAACTTCCCCCAAAACTTCGACGGCAAAGATTAATATTGGAACATCAACATCAAAACTGAGGGTCACTCGTTAGCGTCACAAACTCTTAACTGATTCGTCAAGATTCTGCCTTGGTTCTAATGATGGCATGACACGTGTGTAGAGAAACGGTAATGAACGGTTTGTCGACTGTAACCTCGCTGAACATGACCAATATGAACGTGGGAGTTTGATGGTCTGGAGAGGTACCAGTGTTTGCCAGAGAACAGAGCTGGTTGTCATCAGACGAGGTTCAATGACTGGTGTAAGGTCAATTTACGAGATCATCACGCCTGTTATCATCCTTCTGGCACACTAAACAGATCCAACTGTTATGTTAATGGATGGTAATGCCCGTCCCTATCGTTCTGGAATTGTGACTGAAGTTCTGTGGACCAACAACATCAGACATATAGACTGGCCTGCTACGTCTCTAGACCTTAATTCGATAGAAGATACATAGGACATTCTTTGAGGGCGTGTCTATGGTCAGCATGTTCGCCCACAGGCACTGGATGAACTGCAACATGTATTGCAGACAGAATGGAGGATCAATACACAGCGGACATTAGACAGACAAATCTGCATGATGCCATGGTGTGTTCGGGCGTGTGTTGACCATCGTAGGGGTCATACCAGGTACTTGATGCTCGATCATGGCCTGAAGCGGCCGGAAAACAACTTTTTACAAATTCTGAACTGCTGGCGAGTGACGTTTTGCACCATTGTTTCGTCGGGACGGTTTTCGAGGATCTGTAACTTTGTTATTGGTTGATGATTTTCCCAATCATTTAACGTAATTTGTGTAACAAGACCCCAACTTTGTATTGTATAAAACATAGATCATTAGATGTGATAAAGCACATTTGACAAAGAAAAGAATCTTTGTTGCTTAACTTTTTGTGAGGAGTATATTAAGTCAAAAGAAGAATATGCTGATAATCAGTATTTTCTCCTTGTGCCTCAATATTTTCTGTGGTAAATTTCACCAAGACCCTTGCTGTATCAACACTTATTTTGTCGTCTGCAGCAGCTTTGAAATTGGACTACTTTAAACTTTTGTGTTTGGGAAAGGGTTAAAACACCTATTTACCTGGAAAATAACCTTGTTAGTATTTCTGTGTTTCAGAACAAAGTAGAAGGGATGATATGGAGTCACTAGGTTACATCTTTATGTATTTTCTGCGGGGAAGTTTACCCTGGCAGGGTCTAAAAGCAGCTACAAAACGCCAAAAATATGAGAGAATCAGTGAGAAGAAAATGTCCACGCCCATAGAGGAGTTGTGTAAAGGATTCCCCTGTAAGTACTGATCACTTTAATCCTTGATCTTATGATTCTTGTCAACTTGTCTGTATCTGGTTTAACCCATACTCACACAACCAAATTTTAGGGTGGTTGAATTTCAAAGCTTCTGCAGATGACAAAATGACTGTGACTAAAGGTAAAATTTGTGAAGAATGTAGCTCAGAAAATATTGAGACAAAAGGAGAAAATGATGCTTATCAGCATTTTTAGTGAGCCGGGACTTTACGTCCGGGAGCTAATGTCACAGCCTTTGTGTCGCGTCCCGTCGCGCCGCGTCTACAAAAACTTAAACCTGGTCTATATCTCAGGCACTATTAGAGATACAGCCTTGATATTTTACACATGGATACTTCCTGTCAAGGCCTTTCATTTGGGACCATGACCTTTGACCTAGTGACCTTGACCTACTTTTCAAAAACTTTAACATGGTCTATATCTCATGCACTATTAGAGATGCAGCCTTGATACTTCACACATGGATATCTCCTGCCATGACCTTGAGACTTTGACCTAGTGACCTTGACCTTTGACCTTGAACTCTTTTTATGCCCCCGATAGGGAGGCATCATAAATTTGACTTGTCCGTCCGTCTGTCTGTCCGTCTGTCTGTCCGTCCGTCCGTCCGTCCGTCCGTCTGTCTGTCCGTCCGTCATTCCGTCCAAAAACTTTAACATTGGCCATAACTTCCTTATTACTTAACATATTCGCTTCATACTTTACCACAACATTCCTTGGTACATTACCTTTCTGTAGGCACACACTTTGGTGACCTTGACCCCTGGATGACCTTGACCTTGAACATAGATTGGCCATAATTTAAAATCAAAGCGGTGTCGGGGGCATTGTCATCTTACAGTGACAGCTCTTGTTTTGTGACAAGCTCTTGTATAGGCGAGCTACGTTGTCCGCGGACAACTCTTGTCTTCTTTTGTCTCAATGTTTTCCCAAGCCGTTTTCTCTTTGCGATGTCAAAAGCAGGTCTTGTCTGGGAAATGTTTAACAAGATGTGAGTGCACAATTGCATAATGAAAATGCTTGATATCATCTATGTAGACGATTTCTAACTTTATTGTGTAGGCTGTAAGCTTTCAAATTTTAAAGATTATTCCCCAAGATAAGCTCATGTCAAGTATGAAAAGGAGGCCTAAATCATTTTGATTGAATCAAAACTTTTTAGCTCGCCCGGGACGATAATCTCGGAAGAGCTATTGTCATACCCCCGGATGTCGGCGTCTGAGTCGGCGTCAGCGTCCGCAAAAACTTTAACCTGGCCCATATCTCATGCCCTGTTAGAGATACAGCCTTCATATTTCACCTGTGGGTACCTCTAACCAAGACATTTAATTTGAGACCATGACCTTTGACCTTGTGACCTTGACCTTGGAGTTTGACCCACTTTTTGACTGTTTTAAAAAACTTTAAACCTGGCCTATATCTCATGCCATATTACACCTACAGCCTTCATATCTCACATGTGGATACCTCACACCAAGACCTTTCATTTGAGACCATGACCTTTGACCTTGTGACCTTGACCTTGGAGTTTGACCTACTTTTAAAAACTTTAACCTGGCCTAAAAAAAACTTTAACCTGGCCTATATCTTATGCCCTATTGCACATGCAGCCTTGATATTTCACATATTGACACCTCCTACCAACACCATTCACATTTGTTCATGACCTTTGACCTCATGACCTTGACCTTGGAGTTTGACCTACTTTTAAAAAACTTTAACCTGGCCTATATCTCATGTCTTTTTACACCTACAGCCTTGATATTTCACATATGGACACCTGCTACCAACACCGTTCACATTTGACCATGACCTTGGACCTTGTGACCTTGACCTTGGAGTTTGACCTACTTTTAAAAAAAACTTTAACCTGGCCTATATTTCATGTCCTTTTACACCTACAATACATCTTTGATATTTCACATATGGACACCTCCTACCATCATGATTCATATTTGACCATGACCATGGACCTTGTGACCTTGACCTTGGAGTTTGACCTACTTTTAAAAGACTTTAACCTTGCCTATAGCTCATGTCCTTTTACACCTACAGCCTTCATATTTCACATATGGACACCTCCCACCAATACCTTTCATATTTGACCATGACCTTGGACCTGGTGACCTTGACCTTGAAGTTTGACCTACTTTTAAAAAACTTTAACCTGGCCTTTATCTCATATCCTTTTACACCTACAGCCTTGATATTTCACACAATGACACCTCCTACCAACACTTTTCACATTTGACCATGACCTTGGACCTGGTGACCTTGACCTTGGAGTTTGACCTACTTTTAAAAAACTTTCACCTGGCCTATTTCTCATGTCCTTTTGCACCTACAGCCTTGATATTTCACACATGGACACCTACCAACACGGTTCACATTTGACGGTGACCTTGTACCTTGACCTTGGAGTTTGACCTACTTTCAAAAAACTTTAACTTGGCCTATAATTCATGTCCTTTTTACACCTACAGCCTTGATATTTCACACACGGACACCTCATTCCAACACAGTTTACATTTGACTGTGACCTTGTGACCTTGACCATGGAGCTTAACCTACTTTTACAAAATTTCATTTTGGGCCATGACCTTTTTACCTTGACCTAGGAAATGACTTTTCTTAGTGACAAGCTCTCGTTTGGGCGAGCTTTATTGTCCGCGGACAATCTTGTTTAACTAGATTTTAATTACCGGTAACCCATTCCAAAACAATGATGCCTTCTGACATACCAAAGCTGTTTAACCCTTTCCCAAACGACAAATTTTTAGGGTGGTCCAAATTGAAAGCAGCCACGGATGACAAAATAGTTGTGGATAAACACAGGTTTTGTGTATATTTTAGCAGAGAAAATATTGAGACAAAAGGAGAAACTGCTGGTTATCAGCAGTTTCTTCTTTTGTTTCAATGTTTTCCCAAGTCATATCTAATAGGGACGTCAAAACACGGTCTTGTTTGGGAAAGGGTTAAACTTGAAATTTTCGTTTCAAATCAGAATATTTCATCACCTGCAACACCTGTCCATTTGTTTTTCCTTACTTTCATAATATTATGTTATTGCCTTTATTTTTCAGCGGAGTTTGCCACCTACCTTAATTTCTGTCGATCTCTGAGATTTGACGACAAACCAGACTATTCATATTTAAGGCAGCTTTTCCGAAATTTATTCCATCGACAAGGCTTCACATATGATTATGTGTTTGATTGGAATATGCTTAAATTTGTAAGTTTTGTTTCTTTATATGCTTAACCTTGTTTATGAAAGGATATTTTATGATGTATGAAAGACTGCTGTTCATGCAAAATAAATGTTGTGAAAGAAAATGAATAGGACAACATACTGTTCTGAGTGTATAATCTTGCTATTCATAAGTAAATGAAGACAAAATTAATGAGGCCTAAAAGAAAAATATGTGTGTTTCAGGTTTCCTCAGAAAATTCAACCTGGGTCGGTAGGTCAGATTTTTTTTTTTTTTTTTTTTTTTTTTTTTTTTTAATATCCTCATGTAATCTGCAGCAGCGTTCAAAATAGAACACCCGATATTAAAAATTGACTGTGAAATGGTCATTATGACTACACAAGTCTTTAAAGAGTATTGTCTTTTACCAAAGTGATCTGACTAAAAGATGGGACCCTACTTATAATTTTTCAAAATAATTTATTTTATGTACCTAATTTCGGACATTTGGTAAAAACGGTCCGAATCCGTACTTTTGTTTTTTTTATTTTTGGAAACTCCTTAAAAATAATTGAGTCGGCCATATTTTGGTTGAGTCGGTTGGGAAACCTGAAACACACATATTTTTCTTTTAGGCCTGATTGAATATTTTGAAATTCAGAACAATATATTTTCAAATTCAGAACAACATTATGTCAGGATAATTAAGGCAAAACTTAAATTATTTTGTTTTCAGACATCAAAAATGAAATGGAAACTTGTTTAAATTTCAATATTACATCATAAACCCAATTAACACTCTTTTTGAGACCTTACAAGAAAAAGGATTCTTAAAACATTTTGGCAAGTTGAGAAATAACTTTTGACAATTAATTTCTTCATTTCCCACAGTATTTTCACAGGAAGACCAAAAAATGTAAAATTGTATTCACTTGAAATGTAACAGCTTTAAGATTGGACCCAAATATTATAATGTATTGTTTTAGTAATGTACTCCTATATCTGTATGTATAGGGTGGTAGAAACAATGATGATTCAGACCGAGGTAAAGTTGGTTCTTCAGCGCGCCCCGTCCACGGCACAGCACAGCAGCGGGGCCGACCAGAACAGATGCCATCAGCGACACCGCCGGGCGAGTACGGAAGTAAGTTTAAACCTAAACCCAAGCATGAGAGGCATCGGGTCAGATCCGCCCTACCCTAGGTGACATTGTCCAATGTTACTTTGTGAAGTCTGTAAAATCCTAGTGTTCATTCATAGTGACTTATATGTCTGTGATTCATAATCAGGCCAATTCATAGTGGAATATAGCTCCTTGAAAATGTGTTTATGATAGAAAAGAAAAGACATAGTCATTATGAGTTTTAATGAGGAGCCCCATTGACTAAAGTGGAAATCGCTTAAATCCATTAAGCTGCTGTTGTCACAAAATGATTTCGTAAGAACTTGGTTGGTGGTGGGGCAATAATCTATAGAATAGATATTTGAAACAAGATCATTAGAAAAATATCTGATAAGTTGTGTGTATGATATTAGAATGAGTAATCTTTGAAATAGGACTTACTCGCCAATGTAAATTGCATCATGGCTGTTTAGCTAGATTAGAATATTGTAGAAGTATGTCTGTCACAAATGTTTTGTACAAAAGTCTCGTCTCCACTCATCATGAAATAATTGTACTGTACAGTTAAATTATAGTAAAGTGTGATCTTGCATTCGTAGTGATTTGTTAAATTGTTTTACCAAAATTCAAGGGCATAGCGTATAACTTGTACAAAAGTCTCGTCTCCACTCGTCATGAAATAATTGTACTGTACAGTTAAATTATAGTAAAGTGTGATCTTGCATTCGTAGTGATTTGTTAAATTGTTTTACCAAAATTCAAGGGCATAGCGTATAACTTTTGTAAGTTCATATATATTTCTATATGCGCTTAGAATTGTTTTGCACTGATCCCTCAAACTGGAATGTGTCATAAGTTGTTCACGTGTGAATGTGAAAGCAACGGAATGTAACCTAGCACAGTTTTATCTAAACAAATAATGTGCATTGGTCATCTTTCTGGCAAACAAGCTGAGATCTGGTTAACCCTTTCCCAAACTGAAGAAGACCTGGCTTTGATGTCCCTAACAGAAATAGCTTGGGAAAACATTTGGGATAAAGAAGAAAATGCTGATAATCAGCATTTTCTCCTTTTGCCTCAATGTTTTCCTAGCTATATTATTCACATATCTTACCTATACTAACATTTATTGTGTCGTCTGCAGCAGCTATCAAATCGGACAACCCTTTTATTTTGTCGTTTGGGAAAGGGTTAAAGGGCAATACATGCAATCAGATCAGTGTCCATGCTGATGCCAGACATGGCGAAGAAGCAGCAATCTTTGTCAGACATTCGGTCTGACAGTACTGAATAATCTGTCAGACCATATAAACTTTTGTCAGACCGAACTATAATTCCCTATCTAACAGATCAAAATTTGTGTCAGACAGTTGGACTGACAGTAGCCAAAAATCATCAGACCGAGGGAATTTTCATCGGACATGTCTGCCGGTCTGACGGTCTTCGCCATGACTGTGATGCTTCGTAAAGATTCCTCATAACCAGTAGGAACTCTTAACCCTTTCCCACACATTGACACTTTTGGACGCCCCACAAAACAAAGGCTTTGGAAAACATTGTGGAAAATGAAGAAATTGCTTGTGACAAGCAATTTCTTCATTTCCCACAATGATTTCTACCAAGAAAGACCAAAAAAGGTTAAATTTTGTCTAATGGAAATTGTCGTCTGCATCACATATGAGTTTGGACTAGGCTAAAATTTTGTTGTTTGGTAATGGGTTTAGACATTAGCATCATGGGTCCTGATTGAATTGCCTTTAGCTGTGGGCTGATCTGGATCAGTGTTGATCTCAAATGTTATTTTGGCCCTTTCTCCAGGTCACCACTTGTATACTTTGAAATAAAGTTTATGGTATTCATGCTATGAAAAAGAAGGGACTTGAAGAAGTAAATTTGAGAAAATGTTGATTAGCCCCAAATGACCAGTATTTACGTCAATTACTGTTAATGCATGATTGGTGAATGGTGAATGCAGTTAACTCATTTCATCATGATTAAAACACATTTAAACACATTCACTCATAGTCATTCATTATTGTCCAGCAGACCCTAGAATTCTTTCAAAAGTCAGGCAAACCTTAAATCTTTGAAAAGGTTTGCTTGCTTACATGATTTGAACATTTTTGTATAAAATCCAAAGTTTCAGCATCAAGAATGGCCAGAGTTCATGTATCGGAGAGCTAAGGTCACCAATTGGAATTTTTTCTTCTTTGATATCAAAAATCTCTCAATATAGTAATATTTATCATTTTGACCATTTTAGAACATTCAGCCATTCCCACACAATGGCACTTTTCGATGCCCTACAAGATAAAGCACTTATGAAAACATTATGGGGAATGAAGAAATTGCTTTTGATTTCTTAAATTTCTTTATTCCCACAATATTTTCTACCCAGATATGTGTAGAATTTTAAAACTCTGTCAACTTGAAATTATATCTGAAACTTGTGTCAAATTGGTACAGTCTAAGTTTTGCTGTTTGGGAAATGGTTATGTTGTTCTGGATTAATCCTAAAGCAATTTTAAAAGTTATTTTTATGCTCCCCGAAGGGAGAGCATATAGTCGCCGCTTTGTCTGTCCGTCCGTCCTGTCCGTCCTTCCGTCCGTCCGTCCGTCCGAAGTGATTTCTCCATAACCCTTGGGCCAAATCAAATGAAACTTACCATGTGAACTCCCTATGACATAATGCCGATGTACTTTTCCCGGTTTTTAGATTTGAGGCCTCGTCATGGGAAAAGGGGACTTAATGTAAAATATAGTTTTTCTCTAATTTCTCCTAGTCTAATGGTCAGAATTTGATGAAATTTCATATTTGAGTAGTAAATCAGATGCCCTTGACAATAAACTATGTGAAATTTGGTTATAAGAATTATGTCATGCAAAAAGGGGGCTTAACATTTGCTAGCTTTATGTTAGCTCTGCATGGCATACATTTATTGTGACAATGCCTTATTCGGGGAGCATTGTCCGTCTCTGACGGCTCTTGTTTTAAAAGCACAAATAGTAATTTGTCTCCTGTTATACCTGTGCAGGTATGGCCAATTCTTTAGGTATGTAATAAGGTAAAAAGGTCAAACCATATTATATATATATAGAATTATGTTGAAATCCAGGCTGCATTCTTTGTACACAGCAAGAATTTTAAGGTATTGCAGTCATACGCAATTATGAATCATGCTCTTTGGTGATTTCTAACTGAAGATCAATTCTCTAATAGTTATTTATTTGTCTTGAATGATGAATCATTTTCTATTGGACTCTTGAATTTACGGTAAGGTTTAAAAACCATCTGGACAATTATTGTCCAATTGACCAAATTTATAAAACATTTAACCCATTACAATACCTTTTGACGCCCAACAAGATAAACTTTTTCAAGATCATAATGGAAAATACAGAAATTGCTTGTGACAAGCAATTGAATTGCTTGTGACAAGCAATTTTATTTCCCACTATGTTTTCTATACTGGAAGACAAAAAAATGTAAAATTTTAGTCACTTAAAATTGACCTCTACAACACCTATGAATTTAGATCAGTTCAAAGTATTGCTGTCTGGTAATGGGTTAAGTACATAAAGAGTCTTCCTTCAAAATCTTGTTGTAAAGTTTGCAGCTCTGGTGACATGTATATACAACAATCTTCTTACATCGTTATCATGTATGCTATTTTACAGTTAGCTTGTTAACCCCCGCGCCTTCGCACTCAAGGACTTTTGGGCAGATCATTTATTTTATGTTTAACTAAATCATCATTATCTTGTATTTTCCAAGTAAAAGGAAGACCATGGTCTTAAAAGTTTGCTGTTAACCCATTACCACACAATGACTCTTTTTGACTCCCCGCAAGATAATGGCTTTGGGAAACTTTGTGGAAAATGAAATTGCTTTTGACAAGCAATTTCTTCATTTCCCACAACGTTTACTATACAAAGTGACAAAAAAAAAATTCATTCATTTCAAATTGTCGTCTGCAACATCTTTGAATTTGGAGCAGTCTAAAATTTTGCCATTTGGTAATGGGTCAAGAGTTAAAGTAAGCTTTATATAATGTAAATTTTAAGGTTTATGAAGATCAGGCTACATATTTTTGTGTAGGCTGATCTGATCTTTATCATAATTTTCTGTAAGTCCACTCTAGACTTGATCATTATGATAGGGGTAAATGTCAGGAATTCATCCCAATCATGGTGCAGAAATAAAAACAAAGTTACGTAATAGGAATACAGGGGTTTTCCTATGCTTTCTGTGCCTCCTGAAAACGGAGGCATTCCCAAAGCAAACGGCTGTGTTTCCAAAGCAAATTTTTCTATAATTTTTCCCAATCTATTCAAAATGGTTAATTTCACTTCTGAAAAATGAGTTTTTCGCTTACTTTTTAGCCCAAAATGAGCCATTTTGCACTTCAAAAATTTCCCAATTTTGCCAGACTCTGTTTCCCAAAATGCCTAGGAAAACCCCTGGAATATAATACTGGTGAATGTCAGTTAGGTGTCTGTACAGTGGTGATAATAATTTTACGATAAACATTTAGAAAAGTTTTCAGATGATCATGAAAAGAAGCAAAAAATGAAATATAACTATATTGGAGTTCTGCTTGATATCCATGTCATTAAGCAGATGTTTTTAGGCGAAATCTCTTGTTAAAGATGATCATAGCATTGACAACATGAAGGAAATGTTATGATTGAATTTGAAAAAGGCTGAAAAGTTATCATTGGTTTACAATTTCTCTCATTTTGAACCTTTTGGGATTTCGTCAAACACAATATATGCTGCGCTAAGCCTATATTAGGATAGCAATGTTTTCCACCTGTTCATCATACATGTATTATCATTTCCCTACATGTATTATGTAGTTATAGCTTTGTTATCTCTCATTTTACCCATTTTCCTGACATTTTAGAGTTATTGTTAGGTCAGTAAATGTTTTTTCAAGTTTTATATTAGTGAATAGTTGAATTGTTTAACTTTATTTTCATATCTTAACAACAAATTGTAAGTCACATTTAAAAAAAAATGCCTCAAAAAAGCTGTTGTTTTGGCATTTTCGAATGTGATAGACAAGATGTTGTTTTGTAAAGTTTACTTGGTTACGATCCTAGTTATATTTTTCTTGTTTCCATGTTATCCAAGCATGTGTACATGTACACCAGTTCCATCATTATCCCCAGTTAGTGTTGTTTCCTCTATGAAAGTGATCCTGTTGGAACAAAATACCAGGAGTTTGTCACATACATCTTCATGCTACTATGAACTTCACAAATATGTAAAAATAAGAACTCATGTATCAATTGGGATGAATTCTGATGTAATGTTTACTAAGTTCTGTTGATCCTTCCCTCTTGGATATAATGATAAACAAAGAAAAAAGAGCAGTATTTCAGAATCTATTTTTGAATGAAAGCATTTGATAGAGGAAATGAGATGATAGCAATAGTGCAAAAACCATCAAGATATCTACTAAGCAGTTCAAGATAATCAAGGACTACATTTTTCAGGTTGCTACCTTAGCTAAAATGATTGGTATAATGTAAAACTAATTTATTCAAGAGGGAAAGACTTAAAAAAATCAAGTAAAATTGTTAAATACTACCTGGTGAAGGACTAGCAAGTTTGCGTGAAGATAAACTGATTGCGTAAAAGATTGACGGATTAGTTTGTAAGAAGAAGCCGTGTTGCCTGAGTGTTTTGTTACCAAGGTTACAAGAAGATTCAACAGGAATCCATGGTAATCCTTTTATCATACCTCTCTACCCTCTCCTTCCTTCTACATGTTCTATATCTTCATTTAACCTTTCCCAGATTACACAATTTTAGACTGGTCCAAATTGTAAGCCATTAACAGAACAATGTGAATGTCTTTATAGTGAAACATTGGAGCATAGAGAGTGACAAACACTGAAGGGAATCTTTCTTAACCCTTTCCCAAAGGACAATTTTTGGGGTGGTTCTATTCAAAAGCTGCTGCAGATGACGATATTGATGGCATTTAAGTTAGAATTTGTGTATAATATAGCACAGAAAATATTGAGACAAAAGGAGAAACTGCTGTTTATCAGCAGTTTCTTCTTTTGTCTCAATGTTTTTTGGAAGCATTTTCTATAAGGGGCGTCAAAAACCGGCCTTGTTTGGGAAAGGGTTAAGAAAAAAGCCTAAATCAATGTCTGTCTGGGAAAGGGTGAACTGAAAATCTAAGATAGATAAAAGAAAACCTATTTCTTATTTACCATAAATGATAAGCCTGTCTTTTGAACTCTTAAAATACAAAATAAGAAGCAAATTTGCAGCAACTAGTTTCATCTGAATTCATTTGCTAGTAGTGCATGCATTGTTTATTTTTGCTTGCTCTATTTTCCTGGATTATGCTCTTCTTTCCAATCTTTATTTGCATGCTTTATATTTGGTGCATGATGATATTGGGTAACATTTGGGCAATGATGTTTAAATGGGATGTGAAGTTGATAGATTGGAATATTTCAAGTCTGAATATGGTTGTAAGATATGCCAATATAATGACATTAAAATCATAGAATTTGTATTTTGAAAAAAAAAAAAACCTTATAGACAAGAAGAAAATAATGTTTTACATAAAGAAATTATTCTATTATCATAATTTCAAAGATATGAAAAAGGGTCCTCATAGCATTTGAATGCAACATTGGTCCAGAGCAGGTTGTGTATATCCAGGGCTCGGTGCAAAACGGTTGTAACTGCCTATAAACATATAGGCAGTTACAACCGTTTCGCGCTGAGCCATCAATATGCGCAGGCTGGTTTTGGTACATGTTGGTCTCAATCAATGTTATAAGGGACTTTTGCCAGATTCTGGTTCTTAGGGAATCAAATTCCCTTCAATATCAGAATGAGTGATCAGACCAGTCAAGACATGGATTTTATAAAACAAAAAAGACTCCCCTTAATTCTTGAAAATAAAGATATCTGTTTGAAAATGCAATTTTTTTAATTCAAAGGATTCTGTGTATTCATTTACATTTTGCTTTTGTAATCATATATTTTGTTTCATATGATTTTGTTTCTGTGAAAGATGCCTTTTTTCCTTAAAACAAATCACTGAATTGATAAGTTGCCCTACTTGAACGTTCTGTAAGAAAATGAAATTAAACTACCCATTGAAATGCATTATGTTTAGTTTGTATCTCACAGTTATGTTATGTTGGGTTATTTCTGTGTTTGTAGACATGGGTAGAAGTGGCGGTGGTGCGCGAGGGAAGGACAGAGTGCCTACAAGATTATCATTGTCTATGCGGGGTGCGGAAGGTGGCTCGCCGGAGGCCCCAATGGACACAAGAATCAGTGACAGTAGACTAGCGACCCCTTCATCCGGGGGTCGGATGAGCTTTAAGGGGTCAGGAATTCCAGTGCCTGTTGGTAATTCGACGGATAATGCTAAACTTCGACGAGTAATGCAGGATGTACGAGGACAGGGCATGACCAACAAACAGAGAATGCAGTAACACTTACACTCAACACGCTTATTACACAATTATTAACCCTTTCCCAAACGACAAAATGTTAGGGTGATCCACTTCAAAAACTGCCACAAATGACAAAATGGATGTTATTAAATATAGGATTTGTGTATAATATAGCAAAGAAAATATTGAGGCAAAAGGAGAAACTGCTGGTTATCAAGCCATTTCTTTTAGGGAGGCAAAAACAGGCCTTGTTTGGGAAAAGTTAAATGAGCTGGGACCTGCAAAAAGGGCACTTATGGCATTTTAGTCCGGATCCAGATCAGTCAGTGACAGATCAACAGTTTCCATTTTGTACTGTTATAGATGCTAAAGGTTAGGATGAAACTATAATGAACATCATGGATCTTCAACAGCTGATCTGGACCAAGATGGGTTTGAATTGCCAAAGGGATCCTTTTAAAGATCCCAGCTCAATTTAGTACTTTTAACCCTACTATGAATAATCCTTAAAATAGCAAAGAATTTGATTCTTACAATTTAAAGGTTCAGCAGACATCAAATTGAATATTGAGGATAAATTTTGTATAAAGTAAGGAAAGAGATTGATTACATGTTTGTTTGCTTCAATGCTTTCCAAAACTTTCTAACAATGCTGTCCAAACCTCTTGTTTTGGAAACAGTCAACCAAATTTTAATAAGCTTAGTTCTGTCATGTTTAAAGAATCAAGAATTATGAATAGTATTGATGGCTTATAAGCATATATAAATGTGCAGGATATTTCAGAACAGACTTGCATAACCGTAACAGTTAATTTGTAGCAAAGCCTTTCTTGCAGCCTGGCAAAATAGAAACATTTGTTGATAGATAATGGTTTAACCATGTACTACTAGATGATAAATGGGCTGAGATCTAGCATTTGAGACCAACATGGATCCAGATCAGCCTGTGCATGTACAGTCTGATCAAGATCCATGTTGTTCCCTAATAACTTCTTTTAACCCTTCCCAAACAAGACCTGGTTTTGACGTCCCTAATGAAATATGCTTGAGAAAACATTGAGGCAAAAGAAGAAAATGCTGATAATCAGCATTTTCTCCTTTTGCCTCAATATTTTCTGGGCTATATTTTACACAAATTTTACCTTTATCAACATCTTTTTTGTCATCAGCAGCAGCTTTCAAATAGAACTATCCTAAAATTTTGTTGTTTGGGAAAGGTTTAAAAGAACCTGTTGCAACTGTTATGTGACCTTAAGTTTTCTGTATCAAATATATCAAAATTGTTGAATCTTTTAGAGAGTTGTGTTGTAAATATTGGGATTTGACATAAACATCAGAATATTATTGCTTTTCAGCACAAACCTCAAAATCAAACAATTTCTTTTCTTATTATGATTTTTATTCACTATTATTTGTTTGGACACAATTTTAATTTGCCCCTATGGCTTTAAATTATTCTGCAGAGAATCCTGATTATGAACTATAACACTCCACTAGTCACAATACTTGTTATCTGCTTATTCATCTAAGAACAATTTATTATCACTTCAACATGTCAAACAGTCATGTAAATGTTTTAAGGACAGATCCTCCAGTTGTTACTGCGCAACTTACTGCGCATATCCTAAATAACGAAATAAAGCTGTTTCAGTAATTGGCCTTTTCAGCAAATGTATTTTTTTACATTTAGTTAATGTTTGGTTGATAAATGACAAGACCCTTTACGGTTATTTCAATTTTCTCTGTTTGGTCAATTAAAGAGTAATAGTACTCGGATGGTACATTTCACTTTCTGTTACGCGTTCAACATGTGGCGTTAGCGATAGGAAACGGAGCAAAAAAAGCAAAGTGGTGTCATTATGAGCTAGTCCGCTTCAGATGGACACAAAAGATGACACGTTTTATTATCTAAAGCTGGTAATAAGGAAGAAAATGAATGAAAGTAGTGAAACAATTTCGGACAGAGCTGCAAAAAGTAGACCAAATTTTACTTATATCTAAGTAAAACGCTTGGTTTGATATATTTTTCTTTTTTTGTTTTTGTAGGTATGATCAAGCACTATTTCTATACCAAAACAGAAAAAAGTCTTACCGCTGGAATATTTTTTATTATCAGAAACGTTGCGAAAAAAGAGCAATTTCAGCTCATTTTGAAAGAATGTTTTACTAAAAATTTCAAAATCATCACTAAATTATCCCAAATTGATACTCATTTAGACAGAATAAAACATATTGAACACAAGAAA
Source organism: Fragum sueziense (assembly GCA_963680895.1). Classification (NCBI taxonomy): domain Eukaryota; kingdom Metazoa; phylum Mollusca; class Bivalvia; order Cardiida; family Cardiidae; genus Fragum; species Fragum sueziense. Next base: position 81,978,428 of record OY804592.1, on the reverse strand, counting down.
TACTTATTCATGTAATCCTAGTCATTTCAAACACCTTTTTCGTGGGTATTTAAGTGACACCTCATTTTTGCAATTTTAGGCAAGAGTAGTCACCCTTGAAATCCAATAACTTTTTAATTCGCTTGGTGACCTATAGTTTTTAAGTCATCTTTTTACTTCTCATATATTCAAATATCAGTACAGAAAAAATGAAAAAAATCTTACTGTAGGAAATAAATGGAGGATCTGTCCTTAATGCAAACATTTCATGGAAAGAGTGTTGAAAAGGAAGAAAAAAAATGGATGCCAGCATTTTGTAATTTCCATCGATGTTTTCAAAGCATACGATCACCAATTTCGTTATAGAAAATGTCATAAAGTCGCACATAGTTGTTATTTCTAAATGATTGTGATTTGTAAATGGATTATTTAAAAGTTGGCAGATGCATCAACTTCTGTTTATGAAGTTTTCCTGCATTAAGAAATTTTTAATTATTGTTTCATGTAATTTAGTCACGCCTATATTGTCTGTACAATTCTTCGGACATGATTATTGACTTGTTCATTTTCTCTCAAGAAAAGATCTCATTTTGTAACTAATCCATTTTCAATTTTTCATTTGTATTAAACCAATTTGGCAGGGATTTGGAAAAAGAAACCTTTGGCATTTAACATAGAATACCCGTAATGTCGCCATTTTGAGATTCATAAAACATTTTTTTGACTGTCGGGTTATGTATCCGAGCCTATTCGGTCGCAGTCATAAATATTCGGTGGTGAAAGGTTCCACTGCTGAATGTTTTCGGTCGTGCCCCAATAATTGCAACGATGTGCGAATCTCATTAGGGGTGGCTCACCTTAAGAAAAACATGGATGTACAGAGTGTCCCAAAAAAAACGGAACCCTAATTCAAAGTCAAATATTTCAAAGCGTAAGCAAAAAATCTAATTTTTGAATTTGCAGTACTGAAGATACATTCTTTTTGCATCGGTGTTCCAAATTTCACTTAAAAATATGCATCGGTTCAAAAGTTATAAGCAAATTAATAATGGCACTAAAAAACCGATCTTACATGATATTGATTTTTGCGTCTTGTTTGTTCGTGAAAGCGCACTTACGGTCAGCTAATGAATTCTGTACCGTTGTACATGTATGCACCGATTTTCTCAAAATTTAATATGTACACGTTCTGTACGTTCAAATTGGGTCCATAGGGTGATTGTTTGAATTAATTTCAAATTATTATGTGATTCATTTCACATGGCGCAGTTTTTAACTTTTATTTTCATAAATTACAAGCTTGGTATGCTTCCTAAAATTAGTCCAGCCTTAATTTTCTTGCATAGTATACATTTCTGTTTAATTCTTTTTGGTGAATTTTGTGTTATTTGTGTTTTGCATAAAGGTCAGTGTCAGGTTAAATGAAATCCGTAATACTTTAAATTGAGCGGTGACCGACATGTTGGTCAGAAATAAAATAAGTGCCTATGATTATCATTCATGAGTATGTGATGCACTTTGGTATTTTGTTTGTATTCATTTTAGTTACATCGCAGCTCGCAGCATTAACAGTTTATTTATTAGCAAAAAAGATGAAATAGAAATGCACTATTGTGAATACAACGTTTCAAAATCGTTTTTGTATTGTATTGAATATATTAACCAATTGTATAGCGTCAATTTATTCAATGAGTGTCGGCGCGCGCTGCAAAACGAAAAGATCGATATCGTGTTAAAATGGTTTTCCGGGTATATTCATTTTAATGTCAATATTTTCAAAACTAATCATTATTTTTCGACCAAATTTTAACTGCTAATAGAAAACTGTCGTTGCTATTGCATATGTAAATTTGGTGGAGAAACATTGCCTGATACATGAGAAATGTACTTTCAAAAATGGGTTCCGTTTTTTTTGGGACACTCTGTAGATAAGCCTGTCTAATCAAGATCAATGCTGATCTATTCTAGCTTCTTCGTAAACTGTGGCAGCTTAAAGAGGGCCGCGTGGACCTATATGGGACTGCACTTTTTTGTACAGGTCACTGGTTGATCTGGTAAAGTTGTAGTCTAAAATGCTATAAAAGCCCCTTTTCAAATCACTGCTAAATAGTATGGTCAAGAACAAGATTTTAACATGTTATCTAGATGTTGAAACTGTTTTATCCAAGCATTAACAAAGTTGACTCTTCTATTTCTAAGTCATTTATGTGTTTAGATCATAAAATTACTTTGTACGTGAAGCATAGTTGCAATACAGTGTGCCTACGCATAGTTGCAATGTTTGCAATTGTTGTGTGCAGAAAAAGACTTCAAAAATTTAAAGCACTCACTAGTTGTGAGTTTCTCAGTAGAAAAATTGCATTTAGGTATTAGAATGATCCTTTCCCAAACAACACAATTCTAAGATGGTCCAAATTGACAGCTGCTGCAGATGTCTAAACAAATGTTGGTGAAAGTAGGACTTGTGTACAATATAACATAAAAATATTTAGACAAAAGGAGAATATGCTGGTTACACACATTTTCTTCTTTTCTCACAATGTTTTCCCAAGCCTTACAGTAAGTATGGACGTCAAAACCAGGTATTGTTTGAGGAAGGGTTAAATATACTTCATTGCCACTATTCTGTCCATTTTGTAGATGCATTCATTGTTTTGTGAATTGTCAGGTTAATATATAAAGCTCAATGTGAATTGTGTATATAATTATTTAACAATTGTTACTGTAATAAATCTAAATAGAAAGTTGTTGCCTCATTAACTTAATTATGATTAAAAACTAGATTTGTCCTTTGTAAGTTATACAAGGTATTTACTATTACTCAAACAGAAATAAATAAATGTGAAGATAACTTGAAGAAAAGCTGGAACCAGCTGTAGTTGCAAAACTCTCTGGTCAAATTATCCTTTTCCCGAACAACAACACACGTTATAAAAAATCTTGGGAAATCATTGAAGCAAAAGTAGAAATTGCTGATAATCAGCATTGTCTCCTTTTCCTTCAATATTTTTTAAGCTATAATATACACAAATCTTATCTTTATCAACATTCATTTTGTCATCTGCAGCAGCTTTCAGATTGGAGCAGTCAAAGATTGTTGTGTTGGAAAGGTTATTGTAATTTATAAACAAGATGCAGTGAATGATAAAAAATCAATTTCACTGATGTGCTAGGATCTAATAAATGGGTCCTTGTGGCTTTGGAAACCAATATGGATCCAGATCAGCCTGTGTATATGTACAGTCTGATCCACATCCTTATTGTTCTCTAACAACTTCTCCTTTCATTAGCCCATTCCCTCACATGGATGCTTTCTGACACCCCACAAGATAAAAGCTCTGGGAAATATTGTGGAAAATGAAGAAATTGCTTGTGACAAGCAATTTCTTCATTTCCCATATTTTCTACTAAGGAAGACCAAAAAGTGAAAAATTTCATTTATATGAATTTGTTGTTTGAAAAATCTCTGAATTTTGACCAGTCTAAAATTTTACCATCTGGTAATGGGTTAATTTCCCCCCAGGAATTTATACTGTAAGATAATGGTATGGATTCTTATAAGACTGTGTTTTACCATTGCTTGATCTGAAAACATGTTCGTCAAAAAGGCCATAAGGGCCCTTTACCAGATCTCAGCAGTCGGCACATTTGGTTGGTGTTTTTGCAAAACCTCGTAACTCCAGCTTTAATCAATAACACTGACAATATGTATAAAATTGAACTTTCATTGTTAACTGCTTCTTGCACTGTAAATAGTTGTACAGTATGAATTGTAAATAAGTAGCTATTATTGTATATATTTGTACATAGCACTGTATAAAGTATACTTTGTTGTAATATAATTGTGTGATTAAATAAAATTGTCACAAAAAAGGGAGAAAATAAACATCTAAATAATGGACATGATTTTGTCTTCTATTCTCTCCAGAAGTTTTCTTTACACCAGACAATGAACAATTTATCATCATTATGTCTCAATTGTGCGGTTTATTAATGATTTTCCAAACCAGGCCCTGGTTTCTTGAAAAAAAAAAATTAAATACATTCTCAGACTCAAATCTGAGCGCCATACTCAAATCACACGAAATCCATGTGAACTTCAATCAAATACCATTTAATGTTAGAGAGTACTCCATTTAATTTGAGCATGTGCTCAAGAAACCAGGCTCCGGTTTCTCGAAAAAACTTAAGTACGTTCTCTTGCTCAAACCTGAGCACTGTGCTCAAATCGCATGAAATCCACGCTAACTTCAATCGAATACCCTTTCACGTTGGAGAGTATCCCTTTGAAGTTGAGCATGTTCTCATGAGAATATACTGAAGTTTTTTCGAGAAACCAGGGCCAGGGCCTGGACAGGTTTTTAGAAGATTTTTGAAAACTGATAAAGGAATTGTTGAGAAAAAAGACCTTTATGAAAGCTGCTTCAGATAATTAAATGAATGTTACTAGAGGTGCAATTTGTGAATAATATAGCACAGAAAACATTGAGGCTAAAAGACAAACTGTTGACTATGAGCATTTTCTTTTGTCTCAATGTTTTCCCAAGCCTTTTCCAATAGGGGCGTCAAAACCAGGTCTTGTTTGAGAAAGGGTTAAGAGATTTTGTATGAAAAGCACATATGTACTGTTTTGAGAGATTAAACGGCCGCAAACGAAGTTTGGAGGGGGTATACTGGAAACAGCCTGTCGGGCCAGTGGTTGGTTGGTCTGTCACCAAAACTTTGTCCGAACAACTCCTACACTTATGGACCGATTTAGTTCATACTTGGCAGAAGTGTTCATTGTGACCTGTAGATGTGCAAGATGCAAATTTCATGAAAATCGGACCGATACTTCCTGAGTTATGGCCCCTGATTTGACCAAATAATGCTTGTCTGGACAACTCCTACAGTTACTGTCGCAGCGTCTTGCACATCTACTTTTTGACAGAAATTCCTTTCAATTGGACCAGTCTTTCTTGGTAGAAAACATTGTCAAAACAATTTCTTCATTGCCAACTACGATCTCCAAAGCATTTTACCTGTAGAGCATCAAAAGGCATCATTATTGTGGTAATGGGTTAAACTGGAGGCAATGAAGTATCAATTCAAAAATTCATGAGAGTATGAAAATATCAGGAGGAGATTATTGTCTCTTATGCCTTTCCTAAGCAAACCCTGGTTTTGAAGCCCCTTAAAGAAATGCTTTGGAAAACATTGAGGCAAAAGAAAATGCTGATGACCAGCATTTCTACTTTTGCCTCAATATTTTCTTTGCTATTTTGTACACATATCTTTCCATGAACATACATTTTGTTGCCTGTGGTAGCTGAAAAATACAAGTAGAAATAGTGGTACCTTGTATTGTTTTAACCCTTTCCCAAACGACAAATTTTAGGGTGCTCCAATTTGAAAAGTGCAGCAGATGACAAAATGGATGTTATTAAAGATAGAATTTGTGTAAAATATGGCACAGAAAATATAGAGACAAAAGAAGAAACTGCTGGTTATCAGCAGTTCCTTCTTTTGTTTCAATGTTTTCCCAAGCCTTTTTCTCTTAGGGACGTAAAAAACAGGTCTTGTTTGGGAAAGGGTTAAGCTGCAGTTGTGGCATTATAACACAGCGTACAATTCTTTTTTTATGTACAAATCTGGCTAATATGAACTAGAAAGACTGTCACTTTCACCAGCCAAACGCTTTGGGGGCTAGGGATCCTGTATGCTTATAGATGCAACAGCTGCTTGGAACTTGTTGCTTGTGAAGATTACTGAAAGCTGCTTTACTAATAATTGCTTCCATGGCAGTCATTACAAAAGATATTTATTGTGATTATGTTCTTAAATGATGTTTTAATGTTTCATAGAAATGTTTCAAATTTTGAATTTGTGAATCTGGGATAACCTATTTTTGGCCTAATGTCTGTCACATTCACATATCAGAGCATACTGTTTTACTAATGTCTGCCCATCTGTCTGTGTGCACAAACTTAATATGATGTTGACATTGAGTAGATTTTTATACCCCTGTATCGAAAGAGCGGGACATTGAATAGATTTTTATGCCTCTGTATCGAAAGATTGGGTGCATATTGTTTAACTTGTGTACGTCTGTCTGTCCATAAACTTTACATTGGCCATTCGGGGGGTATTTGTGTTTCACAAACACATCTTATTTACTGTCTGTTTAATCCCTTTCTAAACATTGACTTTGATAAAGGAAAAAGGCATGGGGAAAAATTTGAGACAGAAATATTGCTGCAATATTTTCTGGGCTACATTTTTACACAAATCCATTTACGAACCCCCATTTTGTCATCTGTTGTCGCTTTTTAGCTCACCTGAACAAGAAATGCTCGAGGTGAGTTATTGTGGTCATTTTTTGTCTGGTGTCCGTCCGTCCGTCAACATTTTGGGTGTTTACACTCTTGCATCCACAAAAGTTACTCAATCTTGATCAAACTTGGCCAAAACAAGTATGATCATAAGTTCTTGGACAAGTTCGATTATGGGCCTGATCGGACCAGAAAGTGCGGAGTTATCTGCCCTTGAATGTAAAAAAATGCTGTTTTTAAGTTTGTTTACACTCTAGCATCTACAATTATTGATCAATCAAGACAAAACTTGGACATAATGTTGGAGACCATAAGATCTTGGATGAGGTCAATTTTCAGTCTGATCTGACCAGAAAGATGAGAGTTATGTGCCCTTGAATTGGGCAAAATTGCCACTTTTTTGCTGTATTCAAAAAAAAAAAAAGAGTTAATCTAAGGGAAGGAACTCTGACACTACTTTTCTTCAGTATAAGTAGAGTTATCTAGTTTGATAGAAGATATAAATAGATTTACACTGTAGAATTCCATTACCAAACAACAAAATTTTAGCCTAGTCCAAAATCATAGGTGTTGCAGACGACAAGTTCCATTGAACAAAATTTAACATTTTTTGGTCTTTCGTGGTAGAAAACATTGTGGGTAATGAAGAAATTGCTTGTCACAATGTTTTCCAAAGCCTTTATTTTGTGGGGCATCCAAAAGCGCCAATGTGTGGGAAAGGGGAAATACTGGTTACCAGTGCCCAGTGGATGTGCTTATTACAATGCTCAAATATTTGGTCTCAGAAATCATCAAATAACATATCTTGACCCTTTCCCAAGCGAAATTATGGACTGCTCCAATGTGAAAACTTTATCAGATTAAAATATAATGGATGTCAAAAGTAGAAAATGTGTAAAGCATAGACAATATTGATGTCAAAACCAGATCTTGTTTAACCCTTTCCCGAATGGCAAAAATTTAGTCTGTTCCAGTGTTAGACGAGTTACAATCAAATAATTGTTATTTGGTGAAAGGAATGTGATCATATACATCATTAAAATATTTCGGCAAAAGGAGAAATTGCTGATTATCAGCAATTTCTTCTTTTGCCGCAATGTTTTCCTAAGCCATCTCTATAAGCCATGTCAAAACAAGGCCTTGTTTGGGAAAGGGTTAAGACTGGATTAAACATATTTAGGCTTAATCTTTCATATTTGAAGGCCAAACCTTTTGACCAATGTATATATCTTGAGATTGTTTATTTTCCAGCAACATCTCCAAGACCCATATCTCGTGACCGAGAGCGACGCACAAGCACACGACTTCACCGCGGTATACCGACATCTGGACAGGAAATGATCAGGGACGGTACCCGTGTCTCGACAGCGCAGATGCAGTCCAACATGGTACCCAGCATGAATCAGGGCGTGAGACGAGGCAGTGCGTCGAAGGACGGTGACGGACCGGCGAGGGCGGGATCATCGCGACATGTGAGGAAGATGTGAAACACAAGACAAGTTTAATATCTGTGATATAAGATACATATATCTCATGGTGCCAACTCTATAATAGAGCTACAGATAATACGGGGTGCTGTAGTGGATTGTTAAAAAGCAAAATATCTTTCATTGTCTGCCAAGCCCTATGATGTGGGTACTCAATACTATTGAGTCAATAGAATAATCTCTAGACTCTTCTAATGAATACTTCTACCCACAGGATTTTGTTTGCAAATTGAAATAACAAAATTGATAAATTAAAATCCTTTACACCCCATTATCTGTTGCTCCTTCGTCAAGATTGAGTTCTCAATATATATTTAATTGACAGGTTAGTTAGAACCTTTTCCCAAATGGAAGAAATTAGCATAAATATTCTCTTTAGCCAGAGGGTTTTTGTAAACTTTCTTATTGGGGATGTCAAACGATGTCTTGTTTGGGAAATGGTTTTAAGTACTGGGGGTGCATAAAGATTCTTAAATGCACTTACTATGGTTTTACTCTGATCTGTCATAATGTCTTCTGGTAATAGTAATCTCCCTTATTTTCTGTTCGAGACCCAAAAAAATCCAATTACTATTTTATGTTGTTGGTACTCATTTGATTCACTGTCAGACAGTTTGAATGAGTATCCAGAGCAAAGGGCTGGACGATGGTTGGTTTGGAATGAGATCACAACTGGTTATCTTTGGGACTGAGTAAAGACAGTTCTATAAGGGAGAGAATTATTACCATGTAAATATAGTTCATTATAGATTATAAAGGGACCAATGTCTACCAAGTCATTAGTGTGTTTGTCCATCATAAAGAAACCATGACAGTCACTCTGTTGTTCTTACATTTGGAAGGTTTGATTTAGAAGTATGGTAATTACAGCACGTATGTTCTGTTGTTACCATATTTTGAATGCAACATGGCATAGTATTGTTAAACTTTGATCTTTCTTCTTACATAATGGATAGATTCATTAAGTTGTAAGAAAAAAGGATATTTCTTCACAAAGACCTATCAAATGGCTGTGCTGTTTAGTAAGGTAGAATGACTATATTTAACCTACAGAATAAATGTACTGACTACAAGGACTGTATTGCTGTTCTTCAACAAAAACCTCGTAACTGCAGCTTAAAACAAGCTGCAGTTACGAGATTTTTTTGAAAAGCGACGATATTAATCTGTCTTACACTTGGTATTTCTCATAGAGACCTACACTGTCTTTGACATGTCATGTGCAAATCAATCACTTACTATGTCTATAAACATGTACATGTATTTCACTGTCAGTCATACCTGTCAAAACTGTATTAACAAGTATTAAAGTGTAATTGTGCTGTATTTATATGTAAATCATTAGTGGGAGATCAAAACCTCCTAACTCCAGCTTGATAAAGCTGGAGTTAAGATGTTTTGATCCCCAACTATTGAAATGATCTTTAACCCTTGTCATGCTGGATATTTATCAATAGCTATCTTTTCATATTGAGATTAAAGATAATTCACTTGCTCGAAGTAAGAGCATTTACTTTAGAACTATGTTTTTGGATACATTTCATAGTACTAATGTGGGTTATTATTGTAAGGTAGTCCACTCCTAATGGAATTCACATGAAGTCGGTATTATTCGGGTGACGTCGTAAACATTCTGGTTCCACTGCTGAATGTTTACGACGTCGCCCTAACATTTTCGGATATGTCACGCGATGTCGCACAAAAAATTCCGACCTAACGTGAATCTCATTAGGGGTGGACCACCTTAAACTCAGCACGGCAAGGTTGAAGGGTCATCAGTTTGTGAAAAATGTACATGTATGTTTGTATGTGCTCATTAGTAGAATGTTATACAAAAAGCTCATGATTATTTTACAACTATATTTGAACTTACAGATAGTCAGTTCTAACCCTATGAAACCTATGAAAATGTAGTCGCTTTTCTTCCAAACGTCGTAACTACACAGTACAGCTTTAAATAAACTGTAGATACAACATTTTCGAAGAAGCTAATACTTGTAGGATTCAACCACTCACTAGAAGGCAAAATTTTAGACTTGTAGTTGTAGTCAATACTCAAAATAATTTGTGGTGAGAAATGGGTTACAGGGAAATGTTGGTAAAAAGAAAAAATAGGAAAAAACTGTCTTTCTCAAATTCATCAATGAACGTGCATTCGTATAGGAATCTTCCTGTTTGTGTTATGGGATAGAAAACATTGAAGGAAACGGACGGAAAAAATGCTGACTATCAGCATTTTCTTCTTTTCCTTCAAGATTTTCTAAGGCCATGTATAAAGGGGTCTTCAAAAGGAGGAACAAATTGATCTGCAAATTTAAAAGGTTGTCGTAGCTTGCGATAATGCCTATTCGTAATGTAGAATTTGGAACCCTTCCATTCCTTAATGAAAAAAAATGTTTAAAAACAGGAAATATTGTGACTGTATTCTGCTCTACAGAATATAATACTTCATTCGAATGATTTTCGGCATTTAGATATCATTGCTTTTCTTTGAAAAGCTGGTAACTACAGCTTAACCCTTTCCCAAACAAGACCAGGTTTTAATGTCCCTAAGAAAATAGGCTTGGGAAAGCAATGATACAAAAGAAGAAAATGCTGATGATCAGCATTTTCTCCTTTTGCCTCATTGTTTTCTGTGCTATATTATACACAATACATGCCCCTATGAAGATCTTTTTTGTCCCCTTGAGCAGATTTAATATTAGACCACCCTAAAATTGTGTTGTATGGGAAAGGGTTAAAGTATAAAGCTCCTGTTACGAGATTTTCGAAGAAAAGAGGTGATATTCACCCCAATGTTCTTCCTTTTCTAATAAGATCTCATATGAAGTATAATAATATATACTGTAGTTAGATGGCAAGACAAATTTCTGACCCATCATAGAAATTAAAGGATCTGTACAAAATGATTTGTTTTTATGTCATCATAGATGATGTAGAGAAATAATCTCTCAATACATGAAATTATGTGTGCTAATGTTATGAACATTCTATGTGTTTTTGTCGAAACCTACAATAAATCAATTTTAGTCACCTTGTACATAATGTTTGTAAGATTAATTGTGTATAGCGCCCGTGTAAAATAATACCATTCACAATAAAAGATGAACAAATAAATCTTCTTTTGTCGGATTTTGGCCAGCTCAAATTTTCTGCCAGCCCGAATTTTCTGTCCGGGGAGCTTATGTTACCACTTTATTGTTGTTGTATTTGTCTATGTCGTCACCGTAGGCGTCGGTTAAGTTACGCGGTCAGAACTTTAATCAGGCCACGGTTTCTCGAAAAAACTTAAGTACCTTCTCAGTCTTAAATCTGAGCACCGTGCTCAAATCACACGAAATCCACGTGGACTTCAATTGAATACCAAATCAACGTTGATTGGTATTGAATTGAAGTTGAACATGAACTCATGAGTTTATACTGAATTTTTTTTCGAGAAACCGGGGTCTGGTCTATATCTGAATAAATATAAGTCATGAAAGAAAAGCCTCTGATGTTGACAAACTTATACCGTCTTTATTTACTATTTGGCTCCGTTCGAAAACACCATAATTTCAGCTTATTCAAGCTTTAGTTACATTTTTAGCTCACCTGAGCACAAAGAGCTCAAGGTGAGCTATTGTGATCACTTTTTGTCCGTCGTCCGTCTGTCTGTCTGTCTGTCCGTCCGTCCACAATTTCGTGTTTACACTCTAGCATCTACAAATATAAGCCAATCTTGACCAAACTTGGTCAAAACATGTATGGCCATAAGATCTCGGATGAGTTCGATTATGGGTCAGATCGAACCAGAAAGTCAGTAGTTATCTGCCCTTGAATGCCAAAAATACCTAGTTTTGACATTGTTTACACTCTAGCATCTACAATTATTGATCAATCAAGACAAATCTTGGACATAATGTTGCAGACTATAAGATCTCAGATGAGTTCGATTTTCAGTCTGATCTGACCAGAAAGACGAGAGTTATGTGCCCTTGAATTTGACAAAATTGCCATTTTCGGCTGTTTTTTACCTTGTTTACTCTCTAGAATCTACAATTATTCATCAATCAAGACAAAACTTGGACACAATGTTTGGGACCATGAGATCTCGGATGACTTTGAATTTCAGCCTGATCTTACCACAAAGTCGAGAGTTATGTGCCCTTGAATTTGATAAAATTGCTGTTTTTGACTGTTTTCGACCTTATTTACACTCTAGAATCTACAATTTTTTCCCAATCAAGAGAAATTTTGGACACAATATTGGAGACCATAAGATCTCAAATGAGTTTGATTTTCAGTCGGATCTGACCAGAAAAATGAGAGTTATGTGCCCTTTAATTTGATAAAATTGCCATTTTCGGCTGTTTTTGACATACTTTACACTCTAGAATCTACAATTATTTATCAATTAAGACAAAACTTGGACACAATGTATGAGACCATAAGATCTTGGATGAGTTTGATTTTCAGTCCCATCTGATTAAAAAGTCGAGAGTTATGTGCCCTTGAATTAGACAAAATTGCTGTTTTCGGCTGTTTTCGAACTTGTTTACACTCTAGAATCTACAATTATTGACCAATCAAGACAAATCTTGGACACAATGTTGGGTATCATAAGATCTCGGGTGAGTTTGAATTTCAGCCTGATCTTACCACAAAGTCGAGAGTTATGTGCCCTTGAATTTGATAAAATTGCCGTTTTCGACTGTTTTCGACCTTGTTTATACTCTAGAATCTACAATTATTGATCAATTAAGACAAAACTTGGACACAATGTTGGGGATCATAAGTTCTGGAATGAGTTTGGTTTTCAGTCTGATCTGATAAAAAAAGTTGAGAGTTATGTGCCCTTGAATTTGACAAAATTGCTGTTTTCGGCTGTTTTCGATCTTGTTTATACTCCAGAATCTACAATTATTTATCAAACAAGACAAATCTTGGACACAATGTTGAGCACCATAAGATCTTGGATGAGCTCGATTTTCACAACGTTATTGACCATAAGTTCATTTTCAGTCTTAAAGTCATAAATATTTATTGAATTGAACAAAAATGTTGCTCATATCATTTTGGTTCAGGTGAGCGATATAGGACCATCATGGTCCTCTTGTCTAACATAGCCAATGCTGTATTGATGCAGATGACATCGAGCAAAGAGAAGAAAATACTGACGATCAGTATTTCCCTACATATCTATGCTCCCAGAAGAAAAAAAAATAATCGGGGAAGCATATAGTCGCCACGCTGTCTGTCCGTCCGTCCGTCCACAGCCGGATCTCGGCAACCTTGGGCCAAATTCAATGAAAATTCACATGTGAACTTCCTGGGATAATCCATTAGGACCCACTGGGACCTTTTCCTCCGTTTCTAAATTTGAGGCTGCGTCCTGGAAAAAGGGGTCTTAATGTAAAAATTAGTTTTTCTTTGATTTTTCTTCATCTAATAGGTAGAATTTAATGAAATTCTGTACTTATGTGATGGATTAGATGCTCTAGACAATATTTTATAAATAATGTGTGTACAAAAAATCTGTCATGGGAAAAGGGGCTGAATGTATGATAGTTTCTATTTTGTGACAAACACTTATTCGGGGAGCATAATCCGTCGATGACGGCTCTTGTTTTAAGTTTCTATAAGGTACACTTACATGTTCACGCTCCCAACCAAAACAAGGTTGTGATGTCAATGTAACTAGTAGATAAGGGTAGGGAAATTTATGAGGGAAAAGATGAGTTTGATAATCGGCATTTTATCCAGCTGCCTCAATATTTTCTTTGCTATATTGGTGGCATACGCATTAACAACCGTTACGGTTTTGTTATCTGTGGTAGCTTTCATATAGTTCATATAGTTCATATAGTCCTCGAAGCCAGTTGTACTGAGTACATAAGCTTTTAAAGCTTCTATGGCCCTTTTTTACAGTGTTTTCACAGTCTTGTAGTTTGTTTATGACTTCCGTTGACTCTTGGTCTCTTTATTTGTTGTTGTCACACCCGCCGGGTGTCACACCACTTGTTTGTTTATTTGATGTTGGTCGCGCACAATTTTAGCACCACTTGGTTTTTTATCGCGCGCAATTATTAACACTTCTTCATAATTATCACGCACAATGAGTAACACATATTCATATACATTTGCGCACAATATTGATTAACTTCACAATATTTCTATTTACATTTACTCATCACTTAAGATACCCCAATTCACAATATATTGTATTGGAACAAACAATATTCGAATTGGATCACATTATATTTTGTTTCGGAAAAGGGTAAGTGATATGTCGAAGATTATGACAAACCCATCGTTTCAGCCGTACATATAATCAAAATCAAAATTATTATTGTTAAAATAGTCATACGAGTAATCCGGTATCACCGTGATGGGAAAAGTGGGTGGGGTACGGATAGTAGTAGTGGTGGGTTTCTGCGTTGTTACTACACTCAGTCGACGACATAACCGCAGTACTTTAACCATGTAGTCACAATATTCGTCAAATCTGTACACATAGCTGCGACATCGCCGGTCTGAAATGTAGTCATTCAGCTCTTTAGTATTAAATCCTTTCCCAGATTGCGAAAATGCTGAGACGACAACATGGATATTGATAAAAGAAAGGATGTCTACAATAAAGCGTTGAAAATATTGAGACAAAGGGAGAAAATGCTGGTATCGGCATTTTCTTCCTTTGTCTCAATGTTTTCTAAAAACCGGTATATATTTGGGACCTTAGGATCGGTATCACCGTGATGGGAAAAGTGGGTGGGGTACGGATAGTAGTAGTGGTGGGTTTCTGTGTTGTTACCACACTCAGTCGACGACATGGCCGCAGTACTTTAACCATGTAGTCACAATATTCGTCAAATCTGTACACATAGCTGCGACATCGCCGATCTGAAATGTAATTATCCACTTCTTTAGTATTAAATCCTTTCCCAGATTGCGATTATGCTCAGACGACAACATGGATATCGATAAAAGAAAGGTGATATATAGCACTGAAAATATTGAGACAAAGGGAGAAAATGCTGGTATCAGCATTTCCTTCCTTTGTCTCGATAGTTTCCAAACTGGTATCTATAAGGGACTTTAAAACCAGACCTTGTTTGGAATCTTTATCACCGTGATGGAAAAAGTGGGTGGGGTATGGACAGTAGTAGTGGTGGGTTTCTAGTCACAATAATCGTCAAATCTGTACACATAGCTGCGATATCTCCGGTCTGAAATTTTATTATCCAACTCATTAATGTGTAATCCTTTCCCAGACGGTGAAAATGCGCAGACGGCAATATGGATATTGATAAGAGAAAGATAATTTTTCTACAATAAATAGCAATGAAAATATTGAGACAAATGGGAGAAAATGCTGGTAACAGCATTTTCTTCCTTTGTCTCAATGTCTTCCAAAACCGGTATTTATTTTTGACTTCAAGACCAGACATCGTTTGGAATCGTTATCACCGTGATGGAAAAAGTGGGTGGGGTACGGATAGTAGTAGTGGTGGGTTTCTGTGTTGTTACCACACTCAGTCGACGACATGGCCGCAGTACTTTAACCATGTAGTCACAATATTCGTCAAATCTGTACACATAGCTGCGACATCGCCGATCTGAAATGTAGTTAACCAACTCATAAGTGTTAAAGCCCTTTCCCAAATGCCAAAAATGTAGTCTTATTATTTGAAAAATAGGCCTACAGCCGAAAGATATCCTATACTAATAGGACTTGTCAGCAAAATAACTCTGAAAATATTGAGACAAAAGGAGAAAATGCTGGTATCTGCATTTTTTTCTTTTGTCTCAATGTTTTCCAAAACCGTTATTTATTTTTGACTTCAAGACTAGACCTTGTTGGTGATCGTTATCACCGTGATGAGAAAAGTGGGTGGGGTACGGATGGTAGTAGTGGAGGGTTTCTGTGTTGTTACCACACAATATCCAAACCCAGCCTCCAGCTGCTCTTTCAGAATTTTCTTCTTTTGTCTCAATGTTTTACCAACTGGTATCTAGGCTATTAGGGACTTCCATGTCAGACCTTGTGAGGGAACGGTTCAATATAAAATTCAACCTTCTATATCGCAAATCGAGACGTAAGCTCAACAGTTCATACAGATTTCGAGATAAGGTGTACTATGTACATAAGCTACTTTAAGCTTCTATTGTCCCTTTATTTCTTTTTAAAGAAGTGGTGGTAAGAGTTACTGTTATCCACTCCATAAAGATGGGTAGACTGAGTCATTGACAATTTTAAGTGTCTTGCCCAACGACATACCTCCACGGGTGGGGCTCGATCTCGAGTCCTCCGGGTTACAAGCGGTTGAAGCGCAATGTGCTAACCACTGCGCGCTATCGAGGCTAATAACGCAAACGATTTTCGTTGAACGAGGGTACAGAAAGTTTACGGAAAACTTACAATATTGTTGAGTGATGACCGCACAGAACCACCGTGATATTTTACCGCTCGATTTAGCTGTTGTTGTTGTTGTTTGTGGTGGTGTCGTGACGGTTTTTGCCGTAGTAGTTACTTGCTTGGTTGTCGACGTCACTGTTTGCGTTACTGGTGTGGCCGGGACGGTTGTCCGTGGTGTTAACGGCTTGTCTGTTGTAGCAGTGACGGTTGTCCGTTGTGCTGTTGTTGTTGACTTATCTGTTGTAGCCGGGACGGTTGTCAGTGGTGTTGACAGCTTTTCTGTTGTAACCGTGACGGTTGTCCGCTGTGTTGTTGTGGACTTATCTGATGGTCGCGATGGTGTGGAACTCAATATTGTTGTTGTGACTACTTGTTTGGTTGTAGCTGTGGTTACGTGTTGTGTTGTAGTTGGTAGATGGATGGTTGTTGTAGCAAGCTGCTGAGTTGTTGTTGTTATTGGCTGCTGGGTTGTAGTTTTTTCTGGACACAATCTGAATGGCGGTAAAGGCGGCGGTGGGAAAAACTTCATAGCGTTATCATTTTCTGGAAAAAATAGCTAATTGAATAAATCAGTGTTCATGTATAGTCAGTTAGAAAACCAACTAATAATTGGGCGTATAGTAAGAATGAACTCTTGCTAAAAAGTTATAATCTAATAATGATCTAATACACGTTCATATAGAAAAATTGGACATTTTCAACTATGGGACATTATTCTTTCAAAACTGAATTGTAATCAAAGTTCGATATGTAATTCACGATAAATAGAAGGAAGACACAGGTTCAAGAACGACCTACGGACCGACAAACCTGTTTATTTAACAAAAGGCTTGGTAGTATCACAATAACAAACGCTATATGAACATTTTGTTATTATACTTGCCCTGTTGTACATTCCTCGCAACAAGATGTGGCTGAATCACGTCATGGATGCTTACTTTGCCTGTTAAAACATAAATAAACATAGATATATGTATGGTCAACCCCATGGAAAGTGTCTGTCAAATTTGTTGCATAAGCCACTTTCATATAGGCATATTTTTTGTAAATTTTTACACGCGGGGAGAAATGCAAGACATAATAGTATTCATAGAAAATATTGCAATAAGATGTAAACATTTTCTTTTTTTTTCTTCGATGTTATCCATGGAATGTTAACTGACATTAAAATGCTTTAAAATGCAAGAGAATGCTTTTATTGTACATTACTGCACGACTATCCTAGGTAATGGCTATAAAATTAATTGTTCTCACGTAATTAACGTAACACGGGCTCATTTTCTCACCGTACATAAATTGTTTTAATACATCATTTTAATTACAAGTCTGACATCGCATGGACCTAGTTGCTGTTGGCCTTCTATCATATAATACAATTATATAGGATGTTTTACGGTTACTAAGTTTACCGAATGATTATAAAGGCATACGGAATTCGAGCCAACGACATGTAACCACGGAGACAATCATACCCACGAATTATGGTAAGATAAGAATTATACCCAGTTATACGTAGGCCCCTACATATACATGTATTTGTCAGAGAGGAAATGTTTGTTGCAAAGGAACTGAAATGATTATAAGTATTGTCCCACAGAAAACACTAAAAACGCGTAAACCTTTCCCAAATAAAAACTGGTTTAGATGTCCTATCCCTTTTGTATATGATGTGGGAAAACTTTCGAACGAATAAAGAAAATGCTGAGAACCAGCATTTTCTCCTTTTGTCGGAATATTTTCTGTACTTTATTGTATGTAACTCATTTCTCTATCAACTTCTATTTTGTTGTCTGCGGTATCTTCAAAGTAGATCATGCGATATTTTGGCTGTTTGAGAAAGGGTTAATGAAATACCTGTACAGTTGACCTCGTCTGACAGATCAAAACAGTCTGGTGTACAATCACATGGCGGACACTCGCCGTCTGGTCTGCTGCTACAACTGTACTGGCTCCAAACTGTAACCAAGAAGAAAATGGTACGCATATTATATTATCGTCGGTGCTACTGCAAAACCGCGTAACTCCAGCTTTAATCAAGCTGGAGTTACGCGGTTTTGCAATAGCACTGACGTAATGCGCCATGGGAAATATACTCCTCACAAAAAGTTAAGCAACAAAAGTAATTCTCTCAATATTCTTTTTATACACGCGGAAATTTTTGCACAAATGTTATTCGGACAGCCATATCTATGCTTAAACACACTTAAGGGAATACTGAATGTTATCGTGTCCAAAAACAGCTATCACGTGATTAGAACACACTCACCCCCAAAACATGCATGCAAAATGTGTCGCATATACGGATTTCAAACTTGGCATTAGATCCGTATGTTCTTAAAATGCGCCAATTTGACAACTTTGATGTCATCAACATTAGAATCATGCCAAGACGTCATTTGACTCCAATTGAAGTGGCTCAAATTGTTGGAATGCTACATGGTGAGGCAACCAAGACTGCTGCTGCTATTATCTTTAAATTTCATCGCAGTATTGACTGAAGAGCAATAACCCGATACAATCAAACTGGACAGATGTCAGAGAGACCACGTTCAGGTCGTCTAAGGGTAACAACACCTTGTGAAGACCGTTATGTTGCAATCTTAGTCCGTAGGAACTGGCTTACAACGGCCAGATCGCTGGAAAATGACCTTCAGAGGGTGTCAGGAAACAGACTTTCCATCCAAACCGTGAGGAACATGTTTCACACAGAATGTCTTAGGTCCAGGATACCACTTCAACGGATCCAACTTCCCCCAAAACATCGACGGCAAAGATTAATATTGGAACATCAACATCAAAACTGAGGGTCACTCGTTGGCGTCACAAACTCTTAACTGACTCGTCAAGATTCTGCCTTGATTCTAATGATGTCATGACACGTGTGTGGAGAAACGATAACGAACGGTTTGCCGACTGTAACTTCGCTGAACACGACCAGTATGAACGTGGGAGTTTGATGGTCTGGAGAGGTATCAGTGTTTGCCACAGAACAGAGCTGGTTGTCATCTGACGAGGTTCAATGACTGGTATAAGGTGCATTTACGAGATCATCACGCCTGTTATCATCCTTCTTGCACAGTAAACAGATCCAACTGTTGTGTTAATGGATTGTAATGCCCGTCCCTATCGTTCTGGAATTGTGACTGAAGTTCTGTGGACCAACGACATCAGACATATAGACTTGCCTGCTACGTCTATAGACCTTAATTCGATAGAGCATACATAGGACAATCGTTGAGGACGTGTCTATGGTCAGCATGTTCGCCCACAGACTCTGGATGAACTGCAACAGGTCTTGCAGACAGAATGGAGGATCAATCCACAACAGACATTAGACAGACAAATCTGATTGATGCCAATGTATGTTCGGGCGTGTGTTGAACATCGTAGGGGTCATACCAGGTACTTGATGCTCGATCATGGCCTGAAGTGACCGGAAAACAACTTTTTACACATTCTTAACTGCTGGCGAGTGATGTTTTGCACCATAGTTTCGTCGGGACGGTTTTCGAGGATCTGTAACTTTGTTATTGTTTGATGATTTTCCCAATTATTTAACGTAATTTGTGTAATAAGACCCCAACTTTGTATTGTATAAAACATAGATCATTAGATGTGATAAAACACATTTGAGAAAGAAAAACATCTTTGTTGCTTAACTTTTTGTGAGGAGTATATAGAAATGGACGGTGATTGAATCCAGTCGTAGAGGTTGTCAGCCACCCACATTTATTACGGGAATACCAATCGTAATGCATGTTAAAATAAATGAACTCAGATCCGGAAAAGATGCCCTTGTAGTATTTGAGAGTATCATGTTCCCAGATCATCCTGTGCCTAAACACAGTCTGATCTCCAAGCACGCTGTCATCTTGAAGTTGCTACAAGTAATGAAGAAGCTATTAGAGAACAACATGTATCCAAATCAGAGTGTGCGTATACATGTACAGCCTGATCTTGATTCATATATTTCTCCCATGCCTTAAACAAGCTTTCCCATATTCAATCCCAAATTTACATATGATTATCTCAGAAGATTTAGAGTAATGCAAAGCGACCAAATGAAATATAGCTTGGGTTACATCCCAAAAGTTTTTTTTTGTTATTGAAATCGCACTAGTAATGGAAAATTTTGTTTCTTCGAAACGAATAGGCCTACTAGTATCTGTCTTTGCCAAAAAGAAAAGTACTGTTACAGTAAGAAATTGAAACCTACTAACCTAGCTCAAGACCTACTGATAACAGTAGCACGGCTGCAAGTAAATCCATTTCTGGTTTAGTTATACTGCGTCAACCATGACTAACGTTAGTCTCATAAAACACCCATAACTAGACTACATTTAAGAATCCGTAACAATGAACACGTGTTTAAGATATGTATCATGTGTGTATCATGTGAGACAAATGTCCGCGTAAAAACTGCACAAAAACTGGCTGAAACCGCGACATGTCATTAATATGGGTTACGCACCTTTACAGGTTTACCTAATAACGGGAAATGAATCTTTACGAATGTAAAACGATATTTATTTCTGCTTAAACCCTATATTATGGGTACTCATTGAAATCGTCTCTTCAAGACGATTCCAATGAGTACCCACAGCATAGGGTTTGGAATAGAAACAACTATTTTGGCATGTCTTTACCCCTCTGATCTGTCGCTCTGCATGCCTTTTTAAGTACAAACTATAAACACGTATTTTTGTTCACTAATTAACCTTTATATAAATTACTTATCTTGACTTATCACAATTATTTGCTCATGGCAGATATTGTCGAAAAAGATTTATTTCACTCAATCTGTCTAAATTCTACTTTAGAAATGTTTAGGTCGTGACAGACCTTTGTCTGTATTCGTAAAGAAGGATTTCGTCGGTGTTATTGCAAAACCTATAAGTCAAGCTGGAGTTACATGGTTTTGCAATAACACCAACTACTTTAACCCTTTCCCAAACAGCAAAATTTTAGGGTGATCCAATTCAAAAAAATGCTACATATGACAAAATGGATATTATTAAAGATAGGATTTGTGTAAAATATGGCACAGAAAATATTGAGACAAAAGGAGAAACTGCTGGTTATCAGCAGTTTCTTCTTTTGTGTCAATGTTTTCACAAGCCTATTCTATTACGGACGTCAAAACCAGGTCTTGTTTGGGAAAGGGTTAATGTGAGCATTTGTCAGGCCCGATCACACCTCTCGAACTTTTATCGACGTAGCGGTGTTTGAGCGGTTTCGCATTTCATCAACATGTGCAAGTTTCTAGGTACAGATCTAGTCTTTTTACCCGTTTCTAATACTGCGTTATTGGTTCAGGCACTCAGTATCAATCACCGCCTCCATTGGGATGATTTCACTACAAAGATTAAGAGAAAAGTCTGTTAGTTTTCAGAGCAAATATATGACATTTATGAAATAGATAGTTTTCGATATTTTTCAACACTAACAGTAACAGTTTTAAACGCCCATCACGCTAACCCGAAATGAAGCGGTTTTAAATTATGTACCTATAAATCATATTTTGGCAATTTGGACACCGTCACGACTAGCTGTCTGATAAGCTCAGTGGTAGAGCGTCCGACTTGTGTTCCAGATGTCCAGGGATCGAATCCTAAGACCGGATAGGGCCTACATGTCTTTGTTTCTCTTTTATTTTTAAATACATTTTTCATACCAAATGTTCTAGAGATTGCAAAGATGCAATAGAAACACAATTACCAACTATGTTTGTATTGCGTCTTTGTGATTTCTAGAATCGTTTGGTTTGAATAAATGTATTAAAGCAAATAGTAGAAGAAAAACATGTACCCACCGTGGTAATCGAACTATGGACCTCTGGTACACAAGTCGGACGCTCAACCACTGAGCTAATCAATCAACTAGAATCGATTGTAGCCAATTGTTAATATATAATTTATAGGTTCATAATTTTTAAAACGGCTTTATTTCGGGTTAGCGTTATGGTCGTATAAAACTGTTACTGCTAGTGTTAAAAATATACCGAAAACTTTCTATTTCATAACTGTCATATCTTTGCTCTCAAAATTAACGGACTTTGTTCTTTATATTTGTATAATTTGGATTACCTGCCCCTAATACTGCGTTATTGGGTCAGGCACACACTGACAATGGCGGCATCCAGTGGGTAGATTTCACTACAATGACAAAGAGCAAAGTCCTTTAATTTTTAGAGCAAAGATATGACATTAATAAATAGATAGTTTTCGGTATATTTTTGACACTAGCAGTAACAGTTTTATACGATCATCACGCTAACCCGAATTAAAGCGGTTTAAATTATGAACATATAAACTTTATTGTGGCAATTTGTATCATAATCACACCACTTGCCTCATTAGCTCAGGGTAGAGCGTCCGACTTGCAACCAAGAGATCCATGGTTCGAATTCCAATTTAGATACTTCTTTTTGTTCCCCTATATTTATTTTTTCACATTTTTATACCAAATGGTTCCAGAGATTGCAAAGACGCAATAAAAACACATTACCAATTATATTTTATTGCGTCTTTGCGATTTCTAGAATAGTTTAGTTTGAGAAAATGAAAATTAAATAGATCTATTAGGAAAACAAAAGTACCTATGGTGGGATTCGAAGCCTGGACCTCAGAAACCCAAGTCGGACGCATAAGCACTGAGCTAATCAGACATATGATTAAGATGCTGTCCAAATAGACAAGTTTCCACTAAGACTCCCGAACTAATAACAGCCACCGGAAGTCGTCCTTAGAGGCAAAAGGCGAATTTTTTAAACGGGGAACAGTTGGCTGTAAATCTAATAAAAGACTGTTAACGAATTCGTTCAAAATTTATAGTTTTTGTTCCACTTAAAACTTCGCTATATCGCTGTATGCACGCAATGCACGTGCGCCGCCATTGTTTTCTTCGCATTTGGGGGGGGGGGGGGGGCTCGTTTTGATAATGTCGATTTGTTACTATTTTTAGTAACAATTCTCATACCGCATCTCCGTGTATACAATGTTAACTTCCCATAAATCCATTGTTTGCCACCGGAAGTGTTCTGTAAGTACGGACTAAAACGATAATTAAAGGAGTCTATTGTCACAATATAGTTTACATGTTCATAATGTAAAACCGCTTTATTTCGGGTTAGCGTGATGACCGTTTAAAACTGTTACTTCTAGTGTTAAAGTTCTACCGAAAACGATCTATTTCATAAATGTAACATCCCTGCTCTCAAAATTAACGGACTTTGCTTTTTATCTTTGTGGTGAAATCACCCCACTGGAGGCCGCCATTGTTACTGAGTACCTGACGTACTAAAATACACAGTATGACAGGGAACAAGACTACCTCTGGACAGTGGTAGATTTCACAACAAAGACAAAGAGCAAAGTCCTTTAATTTTGAGAGCAAAGATATGACATTTATAAAATTGATAGTTTTCGGTATATTTTTAACACTAACAGTAACAGTTTGAAACGATCACCACGGTTAACCCGAAATCAAGTGGTTTTAAATTATGAACCTATAAATTATATTTTGGCAATTTGTTACCTATTTCGTCTTGTTGTCTGATTAGCTCAGTGGTGGCGCGTCCGACTAGTATTCAAGAGGTCTAGGGTTCGAATCTCAGTTAGGATACATCTTTTTTTCTCCTATATTTCTTTTTTACACGTTTATAACAAATGGTTCTAGAGATTGCAAAGACGCAATAGAACACAATTACCATTTTTTCTATTGCGTCTTTGCGATTTCTAGAATAGTTTGGTTTGAGAAAATGTAAAATAAAGACATCATATACCCAAAGTGGGAATCGAACCCTGGACTTCTAGAACACAAAACATATGCTCTACCACTGAGCTAATTAGACATCTGGTCCTGTGGGTATCCGTAAATCTATGAAAACCAAAGACAATAGCCCAGATACAGGAAATGAACAATTGTATTGGCATCACCCTACATTATACTCACCCGAACTTCTAAACGGCCACCTCATTCTTTCACATATATCTGATGTTAGTTCTTTGTTAACAAAATCATTTTTGAAAAATATGACAAAGTTTCACAAAGCTGTGTTCGTAATTAATGAAATGGTGACGTTTAGAAGTGCACTATTCCATAAATAAAAAGTCACATATCACAAGTGATCTCTGTGAGCATTTTTCATGGCTAACAATCCTATTCTCGTGGATAATATGCATTCTTGGAGATACTGTAGGGTATGGTACAGCGCGGAAATACCAGGTTTGCTGGATTTCCCGAGTCAGGTCTTCTTAATCATTCACTTTGGCAGTGCTTGATTCCGCCTGTTTAACAAGTCCAAGACGTGATTCTTGATTAACTACAAAACGTATTTTTATGCCCAATCCGTTTTCCGATAACATAGGGGATGTCTTATACACTTTAGGCGTCAGAATATGTGTCACATTGCTAAGGCTTCGGCATTTGGTTGACGATTTGGCCTAGGATCGCATTCATTTAAGCGCCTCATAGCCGTTTGTAAGGGATTGGGTGGCTAGGATTACCCAAATTTCGTCTAGCGTCTGTTTATACATGCGTGAAATTGTTTCTAGAAATTGCTTAATAAAGCTGTCCATCTTGTTGACGAATAGAAGTCCTAAAGTGTGACCGTCGTCGTGTTTTATGAACACTTCCAGTACGCATGCACTCATCCTAAATTTGTTAATTTGTGAAAAAGTCGCAAATATCAGATTCGATCCATCGACAAACAATAAAAACGATATGTTTAGACCAAGAAAAAAATCGAATGATTCCATTAAGATTTTGTTAGAAAAGGAAAATATCAAATTGACCTTTCTGGTTAAAATCCGAATCAAACAATGCGAAGGTCATTTCTCGCGTTTCAATGATAATTCTTGTCATGTTAAAGTGACATTTCAGAATTTTTTGTCATAAATTTTACTTTTATTTTTATCTGAAAGAGCATATTTCCTTATGAAAATTCTGAAAATTTCAAGCCAAGGTATTGCGCCGTTTACGAGAAATTTATATTTTTGTGTTAAAATTGAACAAATTGTCGTGGACAACAGTTCGGATTTATATGCAATTTATCGATTATGTCTCAACTTTAAATGCGTGTTTCTCGCTTATTGGCAACAACTTAAAAAAACTAATAGTATTTATACTCATTAGAATAACCAATCTTGGCATCAAGACATACTTTAAAAAATTGAAATTGGAATGAAATGTCCCTTTAAATGCTTTTCTGGCTTGGATATCCATATTGATAAATTACCAAAACATAATCGATTTTTATCACGTATTTCAAGACACACGCGTTCAATTTTAGCGTTTCTTTTTTGACGTGAAAGTACTGTAACTTGTTCGGAAAGATAGCCGGTGACTTCGTTAATCACAAAAAGCAAACACACAATCCAAATCAACTGATATGAATTATTTATTCAAAAAATAAAAGTGGCCGTTTAGAAGTTCGGGTGAGTGTTTTTCAGCATTCTGACCTTTGAAATAAATTTTGCGAAAAATACCAATGTTAGGCACTATCTACATAATCTACAAAATCTGGCGGTTTCCTAACAATTCGATCCAGATAGGGCCAAATTGAAAATTCACAGCTTCAGCAGTGACTTTTTGTTGAGTCTATATTCCTGGTAATTGACACAAAAAAAATCTTTGTACTATTTCCTGGTAGAATAGAAGTTTCTTTGTTGACTGTGAGTGTGGAAAGTCCCTTTTAAAGGAATTCACAATAGATTATGGACACTTGTTGCTCATATCATTTTACTGCTTTTCGAGAAATCGTTCTATCAGGACCAGTAGCTGGTTTACAACTCATACAAAGTTATTAATTTTAGACTGACAATTTGAAAAATACATGGCATTCAAGGTTTGTCAAACAATGCCCGAGATCTGGCCGAACCAATGCTCAAAAAGCAAACTCCCGGGTAAATTGCCAGACGAGTAAAAGACAAACTGCTTGTGACAGCATGCCTTTATTGAACAAATGGGTTATATTGCAGTCGACTGTCAGTATTGGTGCGTTAACCCTTTCCCAAATAAGACCTGGTTTTGACTTCAATAGTGGAAAATGCTTGGGAAAATATTGAATCAAAAGAAGAAACTGCTGATAACCAGCAGTTTCTCCTTTTGTCTCAATATTTTCTATGTTATCTTAAACACAAATTCTATCTATAACAACATGCCTTTTGTTGTCTGCAGCAGTTTCCAAATTGAAAGACCCTAATTTTTTGTCGTTTGGGAAAGGGTTAAATGAGACGAGACGTAACTTGATGGCGTCACAATGAACGTAAATTCCAGATACGCTGCTTTCAAAGGTATCGATGACCAAAGTGCCATGTACATTCCCATTTTCAACAACAACTACCTCAACGCTATATACTGTAAGAGCTTATCAAGTGCAAACTGTGGATAGAAGGTTAAGTAAAGTATGGATGACGACGAAATTTCACCGACTTGTTCTGAATTGTTTGAAGATTGAACATTAGGAGTAAAGAAGTTGGCATTGTAAATCTTTTTTGACAAAATTATTGACCGAAAACTTTATACTGGCTAAACTTTTTCATCTCAGTAGAGTTTTTTCCCTTTTCTGCTACCATAGTCCTTTCAAATAAGCAGCCATATTGGCTTCCCCAAAAAGGGACAGTTTCGGGAAAATGTTAGAAAAGAAGAAAGTGTTCGTAATTAAGGCCCGGTCACATACGATATCGCGGCCGTTCCGCGGCCATACCACGGCTAAAAAATCTCAAAATATTTTGGACGTGGAAACTTTTGGCCATTTTTGTTTTAGCCGTGCTATGGACGCGGAATGGACGTGGTACGGCCGCCGGCGGCTGTTCCACTGCCCAAACACTGCCGTATCACGGCCTACAACTTCCAACCGCGTCTAGTGTTAAAACGCGCAACAAGATACCACGTCCACATCGCGTCTGAATCACTGCCATAGCACGGCCATAGCACTGCCATAGCACGGCCATAGCACTGCCATTCCACTGCCTAATCGCGGCTAAACATCATCCAACGCGTATATAGAAACATTGCAACACGACTTTTCTTTAACCCCTTCCAAAACAAGACCTAGTTTTGACGTCCCTAACAGAAAATGCTTCTGAAAACATTGAAACAAAAGAAGAAACTGCTGACAACCAGCAGTTTCCCATTTGTCTCAATATTTTCTTTGCCACATTTTACACAAATTCTATCTTAAATATCTTCCATTTTGTCATTTGTGTCAGTTTTTGAAGTGGGTCAACCTAAATTTTTGTCGTTTGGGAAAGGGTTAAAGCACTCAAAAAAATTATATATCAAACCAAGGCTGATCATGCCAAGTCAGAAGGGTTCAAGCACGGCCATAGCTCTGTCATTCCACTTCCTAATCGCGGCTAAACCGCCCGAAATGCATAATAATGCTATTGTCCCACTGCAGATTAGATCAAATTAAACAAACCATAATTATTATGCGATCTTGAGTTCGGTCGGTATAGGTGGTGGGGAGTAGTTTGGGTGATCGACCTTTATCTACATCGCTAGGACCTCCAACTCAAATATTTTGACATGTCAAAAATTATCGTGTGCGATCGAGTAGGAGATTGATCTGGAAACGACTGTGTATTGGTTGCTTAGAAGATGGATCTACTCGAGAGTCAGTCGTGTCTAAAGGTCAAGTGTGATCAGATTGATAATTTCTACCCGGCCTGTACCCAACCTGCTTTCGGTCATCCCGACTTGTACTCGATTCACCCTCTCAAAACGACTGTAGATGTTATGTTTTGATTGTCTACAGATCCAGAATCCTAGGTTCCAACTGCCGACCAGATCAACTCGATCAAGCCCAAGCAAGCGATCGAGTTCAGATCGAATTCGATCGGCATAGGTAATCGGAAATTGCCTGGTAATCAAGTTTGATTGGAAACGCCACGGCTTTTATCTCGGATTTCTTTAATTGTAAACAAATTGGCGCGCGATGGAGTATAAAATCGATCGGAAAGCGGCTTTGTGTTGATTTTGTGTTGATCGGGTAGAAAATCGACCCGATCAGGAAATGATAGTGTCTGGGAATCGAGTGTGGTCTGGTTAATATCTTTCACTCGACCAGCACCCAACCTAAACTAGACTACCTCGACTAATATTCGAGTGAATCCAGACACTATTGCGATTAACTCGTCCTCTGCTTCATCTGCCAATCCGATCAAATCGACTGTTGAAGTCGGGTTGATCCGCTAGAGATCGAGAAAAAGTTGTTTGGTCGGGATTGGTCGGGTAATTCAAGCAATCGAGTTGATTTGACCGGCAGTGGTAACTAAAATTAATTGGGTTTTGTCGGGTGAACTTAATTTTAGAGACACTGCCGATCAGATCAACTAAGTCGAGCTAATTGGGATGCAGTTAAGGATGCTTGTTTAGTCGAGGAGATCGACTGCAGGTTTGGTGCAGATCGTGTAAAATATATCAACACCATCGCACTCAATCTCCAGACATGATTAATTCTTGATCAGATATATCTTCTACCCGATCAAAAATCGCTTCCCGATCAATTTTCTAAGCGATCGCTCACGAATATTTTGAAATGCGAAATAAGAGGGTGACACATGAGCAGTGCACGATCCATACACGATTAATTATCGATCAGCTATGTCTTCTACCCGACTAAAATCGCTTCCCGATCAATTTTTTACGCGATATCCAACGAATATTTTGATATGCAAACAACCAAGTAAGAAGCCTTAGCTTATCGACCACGCTCGACAACCCCGGCCATTTCTTATTACTTATGTCGACCAAACTCGATATGTAATCGAACAATTGGTCGGGTTTCATCGAGTTAAATTGATCGGTAGAGGGAACCTCGCATACGCCACTTAGTTGATCTGGTTGCTAGTGGGGAACTAGCACCAAGGCAGTCGAACACGACTAGCCTTTACAGGTTACAGAAAACTCAGTTATCAAACAATTATCATGCTAAAACAGAAAAGTTTTCAAGCAAAATGGCAAAAAGATGTAGGGATCGTAAAGGAACATAATATTTCAATTTCATTTTTTAAAGTATGTCTTGGTACAAAGATTGGTTATTGGAAGCAAATTTTCCAAATTTGCTTCTCTTAGCAGCCATGCGTCTCTGCACTTTACCATTCTCTGCATACCACACAACATCTTCCGGTCTTCCTCACTATAAATAGTTCTATCAAAAGCAAAGATTAATGAGGTAACAGTCATTCGAATATTCAATATTTAAGTCTGAAGTTATGTGTAGATATTGAATTGTGTGACTGAAAATGAAACATTCAATTAATCATGCCTCTGAGAGATGAAAAGATCCACGTAGTAATTTGCTTTATTATGGTTCATAGAATTAGTCCAATGGCCTTCCTTTTAAATGGGTCAGTCGAGTTTACTGAACTATGAAATATATTCAGCTTACACAAACGATTAATATGCATGAAGTTGTGCTAAAAATAAATACAACTCCATCATGAAATCAAAGTATGCAAGGTATTCTGGATAATCAAAGTACTTAATCAAAATACTCTACGAATCAAAGTATTCAAGGTATTCAAATGGATAATCAAAGTACCTAATCAAACTACTCTATTTCTGGCCCCGGTTTCTCGAAAAAACTTAAGTACGTTCTCATGCTCAAATCTGAGCACAGTGCTCAAATCGCATGAAATCCACGTGTACTTCAATGGAATACCCTTCAACGTTGGAGAGTATCCCCTTAATGTTGAGCATGTTCTCATGAGAATATACTTAAGTTTTTTCGAGAAACTGGGGCCTGGACAGGCCTACATTTTTGAAAAATTTGCTTCCAAACAGTACTGTCAGTACTTTGATTCTAATGAATAGAAATGTTATCAGACTTTTGAAGTTGTTATTTATTAGCGAATAATTTGCCTTTAAAGTTGAGACAGAAATGACAAACTGTTGTCCACATCAATTTGTTTAATTGCAACATAAAAATATTTATTTCTCGTAAACGGTTCAATATTTTGACTTGAAACTTTCAAAATTTTCATAAAAGAAAATGTTCTTTCAGATAAAAATGTAAGTAAAATTTACGGGAAAAAAGGTGAAATGTCACTTTAAAAAAAGATCCCAAGTCAGTACAAGGAGGGGCCCATTTTCCTGTTACTGTTGCTCCCAGTTAACCCATTGCCACACGGTGACTCTTTTTGACTCCCCTAACACAAATTGCCTGGGAAAATATTGTGGAAAATGAAGAAATTGCTTGTAACAAGCAATTTCTTCATTTCCCACAAAGTTTTCTACCAAAAAGACCAAACGATTTTAAATTTCCTTAACTTGAAATTGTCGTCTGCAACAAATTTGACGTTTGGTTATGGGTTAAGACATTTTCCCGCAAAGAGATGCGAGAGTAGCTGATTCTAGCGTCTGTCAATACATTTTAACTTCCGAGTCTTACCGCGTCTGTCCGCGTCCATAGCACTGCTGGAGCACTGCTTATCGCGTCCATTCCGCGTCCATTCCACGGCCATTCCGCGTCCGCTCCACTGCCTCATCGCGTCTGTCAGCCGTGGTTTGGCCGCGGTAACATTTTTGTGCAGTTCAAAAATTTTTACCACGTCCAAAATAATTTCGATTTCATTCCGCGTCCTACCACGTCCATACCACTGCCATAGCACGGCCGTATCACTGCCGTATCGCGTCTAACAGCGTCCATTCCACGGGTAATTTATTTTAGCCGTGATACGGCCGCGGAACGGCCGTGGAATCGTATGTGACCGGGCCTTTAGAATTTAGTCCCTTTTCCCGAAAAATATTTCCATGATTTAAAATAAATTGTCTGTTAAAACTGATTACGCATTATTTATTAGATCTATTACGGGCTTAATTTGACCTGGCACTGGCCTTTATGCAAGACATGATCATATTTGGTAAATAGGCTAGACTTAAAAAAAGACTTAATTTTTAGTCCATAAATGTGTAAAACATGCAAAATAATATGACAGAATTATTCTCTGAAACAGAACAAGCTTGTGATTTATGATGAATAAAGTTAAAGCTACGCAATGTCAATTACTTCAAGTAATAACACCATTGGACAAACTTAAGATTTTGCCATTAGAGAGAGGGTTAAAAAGTGTAAAACACAAAGCCAAGGGAGACAACCCGCGCTCAAAGAAACAATACAAACATCAGTTATTTTTCATTTGCGATGGACAAACCTTTAATAAAAAGATGTTTTCCGTGGTAAAGAATACTTACAAAACAGACAGAACATGATTATACAACAAGCAACAAGAATCATAAACAAATATGGTATGAGCAAATACTGTGGAATTGAGCATTCCTATCGTAAAATAGTCTGGTTCCCTGTCGTACTATATATTTTAGTACGTCAGGCATTCAGTAACAATGGCGGCCCCTAGGGGGGAGATCTCACTTCAAAGATAAAGAGCAAAGTCCTTTTATTAAGAGAGCAGATATGTCACATTTATGAAATAGATCGTTTTCGTTATAACTTTAACACTAGTAGATCTAGTAACAGTTTTAAACGATCATCACTCTAACCCGAAATAAAGCGATTTTAAATTATGAACATGTAAACTATATTTAGACAATTTAGACACTTCGTTTTCACAAGTCTGATTAGCTCAGTGGAACAGCGTCCACCTTGGGTTCCGGAGGTCCAGGGTTCGAATCCCACTAAGGGTACGTATTGTTTCCTAATAGATCTATTTATTTTACATTTTTTTAACTAAACTATTATAGACGCAATAAAAATAATAATTGGTAATTGTGTTTTATTGCGTCTTTGTAATCTCTTGAACCATTTGGTATAAAATGTAAAAAAATAAATATTGGGGAACAAAAAGTTGTGCCCGAACTGGGAGTCGAATAATGGACCTCTGGATTCCAAGCACGACGCTCTACCACTGAGCTAATCAGACAACTGGTAAGATGAATGGTAAATTACCAATATAAAGTTTATATGCTCATAATCAAAACCTCTTTATTTCGGATTAGCGTGATGATAGTTTAAAACTGTTACTGCTAGTGTCAAAAATATATCGAATACTATCTACTCTTCTAATGACCCTTCTCTGCTCGCAAAATTAAAGGACTTTGTTCTTTACCTTTGCACAAATATTACCACAGTGGGCGCTGCCATTGTTGGTGTATGCCTGACCCAATAACGCAGTATTAGGGGCAGGTAAGCCAGACTAATCGTTAAAATACGTTATGATTTACACCACACCGCATTCGTAAGCCTACTATAATCCGACCACGATATTATGACATGTGTTTACAAAATGTACCTATATAAACAACACAAAATCGAACTCCAAAATTCTGGAATATTTCATGCGATGGTTCGAATCAAAGCAAGCGAAATTTCATTGAAAATTAAGTACGATTTTCCCGTGTTTACTTAAGTGATATTTTAAACGTTATGTGTTATATCGTGACTGGACTATATGTATACATGATAATATGTATACATGATAATACTGATAATACTGATACTTATAATGACGTTGACAATTATTATTAAATTGATATCACTATACTACAAACTTGTAGATATACTTACCTTCATTAGGCCTATATTTAAACCCGATTTTTAAAAGCTTTCAAAATTAATAGCCTACAGATGGGATCTATCGACAACGGTATAGGCTATGGTATACAATAAGTGTTTGAGTTAGTCTTGTTTGTCTTACATTTTTGTTTATCCTAAGACCTGCATTCCTGTAAAACCAACAATTATCAATTACCCGGTATCAATTGATTGTCTAAAGCAAAATTACACAACAAGCCGTCTGATTGGACGAAACGTATGTCTCGGCCAATCAGACGGATTGTTGTGTGGTTATAAGATGTATGGGGAATTATTGTTTGGTGAATATCACGATCAACTCCATAACTTCAACCATGAAATCACAAAATAACAAGCATATTACAATTCTTTCTATATTTTCTAGACCAATATGCCTAAAAACCGAAGTTTAAACGACACATGTAATGAGGATTATAGATCCTAAAAACTTTGCAGAAATGGAAAAAAACAGCATTTCTGAAGTTCACAGAACATTTTCAATTCATTTTGACCAAACAGTTGAGCAATATCCTCCTTGTTGCCTGTTGCGATTTAGAATTCGAAACAAATCTTTAAAAAAAAATGTCAGATGATATATCAAGCTCTCTTCTTCCGCATAAAAAATGGAACACAATTTACTGACATAATCACTTTCATCACGTGGTCTTGCATAAATAAAGGCGTGGCCATAAAAATGTCCGTGACAATTTGCCATTTTAAACTAGGGACGTATCTCTTATATGGATATTTCGCGGTAATCGCGTGCTGTAAGTCGTCTGTAACTTGGTACGTTCGTCTGCTGCACATTTTCAAATCTTTCAACATTTTGGCGAGGAAGGCCTGTAAGTAGGTGTCGCCGTAGTCCAGTCTGCACGTGTCTGAAGCCTCCGCCCACATCGCCATGTTGGTTTGCACGTGGAAGTCACCATCAGATATCGCGGTCCTGGAAGTAAATTATTATAGGGATCGATTTTCATCAAGTAAGCAGTGACGTAAGTCGGAAAAAACACAATGATAAAACTCATTTGGAACACCACGGACAATTCTGTCGAATCATACCTTGGACGTAAGACGTGGATCTACTTTCAGACTATGAATAGAATAGAATAGAATAGAACAACAACAGAAAACGTTTGTCCGTAACTTATGTCAACAATAAAGCGACAATGATACTGAAATGCATTGTATGCAGTTCCAGTTTCCTCTCTTTATAGAATGATTTCATCCTGTAAGTTCCGTAAGTTGCCATGGTTGTTCATTTGGATGACCTCGAAAATTATTTTATGAAGCGCAATAACTTCCGGCTAAGAAATCGCATCTTTTTTAACATTTCTTCATACACATACTTCTGAGTCGATGATTCGATCTTCGATGGAATTATCAGAGATGTTCCACATGTGATAAAACTTTATCTATGTAAGCTTAAACAGAGCTATTCTTACAACAATATACTCACAAAATCGATCCTCATTGTCAGTGTTAGGGCAGGTAACTCGTACATAATCATTTTGAAATAATGTGTTATGTTATCTTCATTCTTAGGCCCTATTGTTTTTTGCTTCATCAAACTAGGGATCGGACTTACAGTGCCGTGTAAAACTCATTCATTTTGATTTATTCCAACTTTAATACGATCTCGAATGCACCATGAAATTTTTCTGAATTTCTTTATTATTATCAGCAGCAGCAGTCACGAGCAGTGTCGCCATTTTTTAACCCTGGTCATATTGGTTCCGGAATATTCCAGTCGCTCTGACAGGCAGAATAGAACAAGACCAACCTGCACATAGGCTACGTGCATCTGGTCTTATTCTATTTGAATTCACAATGACAATGTTTAAGCAGTTCTCTCACGTAATATCAAACGTCTTTAACCCATTACCAGATGACAACATTTTGGACTTGTCCGAATTGAAAGATGATGCAGACGACAATTTCAAGTTGATGAAATTTTCGACATCTTTTAATTTGTGGTTAGAAAACATCATGGAAAATGAAGAAATTGTTTGTTACAAGCAATTTCTCCATTTTCCACAATGTTTTTCCAAGCATATTTCTGTAATGGAGTAAAAGGGGCGTCTCTGTGCAGTAACGGGTTAAACCACATTTTTACATGTACAGTTAGGGTTCTATAGTTATGACCTTGACCCCAAATTTAATCATCTCTCTTTTCAAATTGTCTGAGTACATGTACCCGACCATAGCAAACGCTAATATTATCCTGCAAACCCGGGTGGGACTATTCTTCCTGTGAATTCTTATTGTATTTCTAAACCTATAACATACCTATATAATCTGGGTTCTAGAGTGATGACCTTGACCCCGAATTTAAACATTTCTCTTCTCAAACTATCCGAGTACCCGATCATAGCAAACTTGGATGCCGAGTAGCCTGTAAACCCGGGGAGAGCGATTCTACCTGAAATGACAAGGCATTGGATTGGACTTTAATAAGTTGTAGGATTTTTTTCAAAGAAATAAAAAAAAACAAAAACAAAAAACAAAACAAAAAAAACAAAACAAAACAAAAAAAAAACAAAAACAAACAAACAAAAACGTGGGAAAAAAATAAAGATACATGTACGTTTACACTTACACATTGAAATACGCTGTTTTCTTTTTCCAAGACCTTAACGCAAGGAAAAGAAAGACAAGCAAAATTATCAAATATGTTGATTAATTGTTTTACTATACATTCTAAAAGACCACAACGAAGCTGCTAGAGAAAAACATTGACCAAGATCAGACTGCGTGTATACGTACACTTAAAGACACTTCTAACGCAACACTTACATTTTTCATCATAATTGAATACAGTCAATCTTGTATTAAGAGACCACTATGGGGGAATTCCAAAAGCGGTCGCTTAACAAAACGGTCTCTGAATACAATGTCTAACTTTTCATGCGAGTTCTTCCTTGCACACAATGTTTATCCAACATTTCTACTTCTGGAAAAGAGGGCTATTGAATAACGACCAACGGTATGAAAGATCAATTTATTGTTAAGTTAAAGGAGATATATCTCTGATTTAGGGGAGAATCGTTGATTTAGTCAACTTGTGAAGAGAAATGAAAGAATTAATTACATACAAGATAGTATTTCACCATCTCTGGGTGATTAATTTCAGTTTCATTTCCCCGATTTTTGGTAAACATTACAGTTATTTCCCTCTGTTTATTTATTTCAAAGGTGACTTGATTTATTTTGTTCATAAAATTTAATCGAACAAAAAATATTTTCACTTTAGATCTTCCTCTTTATATGGTTAATAACGCATACTCGATAGGCCAGACTTTATTATTACCGATAAGACATGATCTCCCCGGGTTTTGCTATCCAATATTATTCTTAAATTCTGATCAAAGTATAAACAGATTATATGGGGAACATTATTCCAAATTAATTACGGTAATCCAGATTGCATAACAAACAAAAAGCTATCTGTCATTTCATTTAAAAACAGTTTTGATTGACTTCTCAGGTGACTAAATTGCTGTTAATTAGGGCAATTTCACAGCTTTCATATCGATTACATACGTTTGACACCTTTCCTAAATGATCAGTAATGTGGGACGGTCGCTTAAAATAACATTCCATTGTTTGAGGGCCCCAAAAATGCCGGTCGCTGGTCGCGTTAGGGGAAAAACGCTTAATGCAACAATTTAAAGAAGGAATTTCATCGGGAGGACCTGAGAGTGGTCGCTTCAAACAAAAAGTCGCTTAATGCACGTGGTCGCTTGAGCAAGATTGACTGTAAATAATAGACCATTTTTATGAAATTTTCAGCAAATATAATTCAATAACGTTTACATGTTTTCTGTAAAGTTCATCAAAATCGATTGATCCAAACATAAAAAACATTACGTTTTTTCTACCAAGACTCAAATATGAAAAGGCGCAAAACCCCACTCGATTGCAGAATTCAATAACATTAAAGCAGCGTCGCCAAATTTATGCTCATATATCGAACCCCTGCTTCATAAGATTTGATAACATGCTTTCAGGTGTTAAGCAATGCTAGAATTCAGGTGCACATAATTTGTATTAGAAATAATGTTTGCACGTGTCAGCATTGCACGAAATCATCAAATTTGTTGATAGAGATTCGTTTTTCGCCATTTTGCTCCAAGAAATGTTCAGAAACTGGAACATGCACTTAGGGACGAGTGAATGACGAGGATCTCGCAAAGTTTCATCATAGATTATGCGTTGTCAATGAGAAGGGGATTGTCTTTGTGTCATCTAGGCCCATGGCGGATACACAAAATGTTAGCACGGTGTATAATCACGTGATGCAATAATTACTGAATATCTTCAATAACCGATTTGAATTCGGTTTGAAGCAGAGAATGTGACAGACGTTACACATTAGATGGACGTAGTTGATTTTTGAAAAATCAACTGATAAAAAAGTTATTGAAGATAAACCAAAAGTTTGGTTTATCTTCAATAACTTTTTACTCAGTTGATTTTTTTTTTAAATCTACCATGACCACGTTATTCCTGACATTTTTCCACATTCTCTGATTCAAACCGAATTCAAATTGGTCAAGTATTGACAAAGTTATTGAAGATTATCGGAAATTCTAAGTCACGAGATTATACACCGTGTGAATGTCATAAACATTACTGCTGTTACATGAAGAACATGAATTTAAGTTAACAGCTCGTACGGCTTTATTGCGACTTTTTGTTTTCTAGTCATATTATATAGAGTGCAAATTTAATAATTTCTGCTCGATATGTCGAAAATCACAGATATTCAGCCAATGTAAATAAACTAAATTTGTTGAAATTTGGATGAAAAATGTTTCGTTAAATTTTAAGTTATTTCCAAAAAGGTAAGTGTTAGGTTAGAAGTGTCTCAAAGTGTAGACTGATTTTGACCAATGTTCGTCTCAAATGTATTTGAATACCAGATCGTGACTCGATTGTATTGTGATTCATGTCACTAGATCTATTACCAAACCTTTGCTTCAATAAAAGTTTACCTGCAAGACTCGATATGTTGACCACCCTTCCTTTCGCACGTCTGATCAGAGGCAGACACGCCTTCGTGACCCGGATCATCCCCATAACATTGACTCCTATGATCTTCTCATATGCACCCATGGTACACCATTCTGACTCGGCGAACGCTGCAACACCCGCATTGTTAACCACAGCCCATAAACCTACAAATAAAGGTATGCATGAGTTTTTTTCAGGGTGAAACTGAATTGAATGAGCTCTTATGCCTTCTTTGTACTTAACCGTTGTCCAAACAACAACAATTACAAACACTTCGTAAGAAAGTTGTAGATCTAGTAGATAAAATAGATCCTCATAAAGATAGCATTCGTGCATAATGTATACAGAAAATATCAAGACTTGGTAAGAAAATGGTGGATACCAGTTGGCAATGATTTAAAATCTCACGGCACAATGGAAACGTCTTGTATTTAGGAAAAGGAAGTGCATGTATACTATGTATGTAGGTTGCCCTCAGTCTCCCCACAAAAAGTGCGTAAATGTGACAGAAGCCCGATGTTTTTATTTTGGACCAGTTTATCGTCGCCTTCATCATTAATCTGTCATGATATTTTTGT
This sequence comes from Fragum sueziense, assembly GCA_963680895.1. NCBI lineage: Eukaryota > Metazoa > Mollusca > Bivalvia > Cardiida > Cardiidae > Fragum > Fragum sueziense. The sequence continues at coordinate 81,940,128 of OY804592.1, read as the reverse complement.
TTCGTCAATCTAAACTATTGTTCTGCATCCAAACGATAAGATTATACAAACGTTCATCCAACTCTTGGGATTCTTTTTCTACGTAATTGTTTTAAAATTAAGGCTACAATGTACCAAGACTCGATATATGGCACTGACTGTGGTCTTGCGTTTCTTACGAATTACACCAATTTTGATATAGAATGAAAGTCGGGTGCATGAATTATGTGCAAACTAATTTGCTGTCTGTATTCGCAAAATATTTCGGAGTCAGCGAGACAGTGCTAGGCCAAATGCAGTCAAATATAATAGACACCGTGTCTTGCAACTATTTATTATTTAGTTACAGCGCCTAAAGTGTTTTAATGGCGATATTTTCAAAGCAAAATTCACTGCAGACAATTACTTTTCAAGTCCTTAAGATAAATGTGCGAACTATTTGTACATTTTTAAAATACTTTACCGGTGTAACAGGGTAACGTGTCCCCCTGGGTAACGTGTCCCCGGGGACACGTTACCCAGGGGTAACGTGTCCCACCCCCTGGGTAACGTGTCCCCCCCCATTGGAATTTTTTTTTAATCGTATTGTGTATTTTCAATGCATATTTTGTTTCATAAGTATTAAATCTTTTAAAATAAGTTATTTTAAACATGAAATTTAAATATTTAAATTTTTTTTATTCTTTCACATTTCCAAAGAAGGAAAATATCTAATTGCATTGTAATTTTTTATTAAATCACTTTCTCCAAATATTTTCCAACTATTATTATTACCATTATTAATATTCTATGATAATACCAAAGTAAATTGCGCAGAAATAATGTGAAAAAAATTTAAGAGGAGGGAGGGGGGGGACACGTTACCCCTGGGTAACCTGTCCCCGGGGACACGTTACCCAGGCCTGGGTAACGTGTCCCCCCCTTTGATTTTTTCCCTTTTTAATTATAATGTATATTTTAATGCCTATTTAGTTTTATAATTATTGAATCTTTTAAGATAAGCTATTTTTAACAAAAAATAAAAGAATTTAATTTTTTTCATTATTTCACTTTTCAATGAGAGGTGGGACAGGCTACCCAGGCCTGAGTAATGTGTACCCCCCTTGGATTTTTTCCTTTTTAATCATAATGTGTATTTTTATATCATTATTAATATTTCGTGATAACACCAAAGGAAATTGCGCAGAAATAATGTGAAAAAAATTTAAGATGGGGAGGGGGGACACGTTACCCCTGGGTAACCTGTCCCCGGGGACACGTTACCCAGGCCTGGGTAACGTGTCCCCCCCTTTGATGTTTTTCCTTTTTAATTATAATGTATATTTTTAATGCCTATTTAGTTTTAAAATTATTGAATCTTTTAAAATAAGCTAAAATTGCACAGAAATAATGTGAAAAAAATGGGTAACCTGTCCCCGGGGACACGTTACCCAGGCCTGGGTAGCCTGTCCCACCTCTCATTGAAAAGTGAAAGAATGAAAAAAATTAAATTCTTTTATTTATTGGTAAAAATAGCTTATTCAAAAAGATTCAATGATTATAAAACTAAATAGGTATTAAAATTATACATTATAATTAAAAAGGAAAAAAAATCAAAGGGGGGACATGTTACCCAGGCCTGGGTAACGTGTCCCCGGGGGACAGGTTACCCAGGGGTAACGTGTCCCCCCTCCCCCTCTTAAAATTTTTTCACATTATTTCTGCGCAATTTCCTTTGGTGTTATCACAAAATATTAATAATGATATAAAAATACACATTATGATTAAAAAGGAAAAAATCCAAGGGGGGTACATGTTACTCTGGCCTGGGTAGCCTTTCCCACCTCTCATTGAAAAGTGAAATAATGAAAAAAAATTAAGGTTTTTTTTGTTAGAAATAGCGTATTTTAAAAGATTCAATAATTATAAAACTAAATAGGCATTAAAATATACATTATAATTAAAAAGGAAAAAATCAAAGGGGGGGGGGACACATTACCCAGGCCTGGGTAATATGTCCCCGGGGACAGGTTACCCAGGGGTAACGTGTTCCCCCCTCCCTCCTCTTAAAATTTTTTCACATTATTTCTGTGCAATTTCCTTTGGTGTTATCACAAAATATTAATAATGATATAAAAATACACATTATGATTAAAAAGGAAAAAATCCAAGGGGGGTACACGTTACTCAGGCCTGGGTAGCTTGTCCCACCTCTCATTGAAAAGTGAAATAATGAAAAAAATTAAGTTCTTTTATTTTTTGTTAGAAATAGCTTATTTTAAAAGATTCAATAATTATAAAACTAAATAGGCATTGAAATATACATTATAATTAAAAAGAAAAAATCAAAGGGGGGGGGGGGGGAGGGACACGTTACCCAGGCCTGGGTAACGTGTCCCCGGGGACAGGTTACCCAGGGGTAACGTGTCCCCCCCCCTCTCTCCTCTTAAATTTTTTTCACATTATTTCTGCGCAATTTACTTTGGTATTATCACAAAATATTAATAATGGTAATAATAATAGTTGAAAAATATTTGGAGAAAGTGATTTAATAAAAAATTACAATGCAATTAGATATTTTCCTTCTTTGGAAATGTGAAAGAATACAAAAAAAATAAACATTTAAATTTCATGTTTAAAATAACTTATTTTAAAAGAATAAATAATTATGAAACAAAATATGCATTAAAAATACACAATAATGTTAAAAAAAAAATCCAATGGGGGGGGGGGGGGACACGTTACCCAGGGGGTGGGACACGTTACCCAGGGTCATTACCCTGGGTAACGTGTCCCCGGGGACACGTTACCCCTGGGTAACGTGTCCCCGGGGACACGTTACCCAGGGGACACGTTACCCTGGGACACCGGTAACAAGATAATGAAATTGGTGAATTGGTGAATAAAAATGTCACAACAATGATAAATAACAAACAAAAAATATATGTATAAGATGACGTTAAATCCTCATTCCTTATGTTTTATGTACCTTTATCCCATAGCTCCTGGTTTAGACGTCGCTCTGCTGCTTCCACCGACGCATCTTTTGTGACGTCAACTTGCAGAACGGTGACGTTATTGTACGTCAGTAATGTCTTGGCACCGTCGCCGTCAATATCCAGACATCCGGCGTAAACGTGATAACCGTCATCTGCCAGCTTCTGCGTTAACGTGTAGCCGAAACCACGGTCACAACCTGTAAGGCGTGAAGCATAGATATAAGTCGGGATCTGGAAAAAGGTTCCTTGGGGCATTTGAGACCAACGTGGATCTTGATCAGACTGTGCATACGCACAGTCTGATCAAGATCCATGCTGATCTCTAATGGATTATTCAATAACTACACCAACTATTTTAGAGTTGTAAGGACCATGGCCAGACTGCACTTGGGTAGATATAGATATGTATCCATTTTTTTTTCAATTTTAAATACCGGGGGGTATTCTCTTCTTTCAAATCACAGCTCATAACATTTCATACTCATAAAAAAGGGAAAATGGGTCTTTTCCAAAGACAATATTCATTGGATAGACATAAAAGAAAAGGATGTCGTTGTTTTGTCTGCAACGACTTTGAATTTGCACAGGTCCAAAAAATGTCGTTTGGAAAAGGCTTTAGGAAGCCTTCGTACCATTTCAGTGTCCGTCACCCATTCCTAATCAATGATAAAGAAATCGTATTAGTAAGGATATCAAATGACAAAAATGTTCAATAAACAGACAATTTTGGATTATTATCACTGGAGTGTTTCCTTTTTCTACCCAAGTGTTTCCCTTTTCTGCAATAGAATATAAAGCTATCGAAATTCGGATCCGAAAGTGGCCAGCTCGCTAAATACGGAACAAATTAATAATTCGGTGAATCGCTCGGCATGAACAGTAACTTGTTAACCCATTTCCACACATTGATTCTTTTTGACTCCCCAAAAGATAAATGCTTTAGAAAACATTGTGGAAAATGAAGAAATTGCTTGTGACAAGCAATTTCTTCATTTCCCACATTGTTTTCAACCAAATAATGAACAAAAAATATCCAATTTCATTCGTCTGCTACATTTTATACGCCCGTCGAAGACGGGACGTATTATGGGATCACCCGTGATGTCCGGCGTACGGGCGTCCGGGGGTACGGCGGCGTCCACTTCTTTGTCCGGAGCATAACTCTGTCACCTTAAGTCCGTTTGACTTTAAACTTGGCAGTTATATTCTTCTCATCATTACGGAGTGCAGTGCACAATAACCATAACTCTACCTGGCTTATTCTTTTAGTTATTGCCCTTTGTTATTTTTCATACTTGAATCTTGTCCGGAGTATATCTCTAAAAGTATAATAGCTAGGATCATGAAACTTCATGGGTGTATAGATCTCACCAAAGGGGAGTGCAGTGCTTAAGAACCATAACTCTACCTGACCTATTTTTGAGTTATTGCCCTTTGTTGTTTTTCATACTTGAATCTTGTCCGGAGTATACCTCTAAAAGTATAATAGCTAGGATCATGAAACTTCATTGGTGTATAGATCTTATCAAGGGGGAGTGCAGTGCACAATAACCATAACTCTACCAGGCCTATTTTTTGAGTTATTGCCCTTTGTTGTTTTTCATACTTAAATCTTGTCCGGAGTATATCTGTAAAAGTATGATAGCTAGGATCATGAAACTTCATGGGGGTATAATTCTCGCCAAGGGGAAGTGCAGTGTACAATAACCATGACTCTATCTGACCTATTATTTGAGTTATTGCCCTTTGTTATTTTTCATACTTCATTTTTGTCCAGGGCATATCTCTAAAAGTATAATAGCTAGGACCATGAAACTTTTACCAACCTGCTCCCCCTGTCGACATAAAGCAGTGTTACGGGCGTATCTTGTGACAGTTTGACACCTTATTGAATTTGGACCATTCTAGAATTTGGTCTGGTAACGGGTTGTGAAGCCTTTCCAAAACAATCAATCACTGTGGGGAATCGCGTGACACAGCATTTTCGACATTTTTCAATAATTCTGTCAATATATGAATAATTTGAAAAGCGTGTGAAACACAGACGGCTGGAAAACGTCATTGATGTGCTGAATGAGAAGGATCATTTAAACGGCACATGTATGATTAAACAAATATCATAGACCAACCAAACATTTGTAAGGCGTTTTTAAAAGATCGACCAAATCCAGAAAATTCTCGCCGCTTCTTTTCTACTTGGTTTTGACGTCTATGATGGAATATGCTAGGAAAAACATTGAAACAAAAGGAGAAAATGCTGATAACCAGCATTTTCTCCTTTTGACTCAATGTTTTCTTTGCAATATTGTACACAAATCCTTCCTGTATCAGCATCCATTTTGCAGTTTATGTACAGCAGCTTTCAAATCGGAACAGTCCAAAATTTCGTCGTTTTGAAATATAACATGAAATCAACATACCTGTAATGAACACAGCTTTTCCATTGACAGGTAATCGTTGTCGTCTGATAAATCGATTGATTAAAAATAATATTCCACCAATAATCGATATCACAAACACAATAAATGCAGGACACATCTTGCAAAAATCTACCAAAGTTCCTCTCTAAAATGCTATTTTCTTCCCAAAACGTGTGTGTTGAATCTAAAGTGATCGAGCTTAAAACGAAAATAGATTATCGTCCGTAATTAATACAATGTACCGTCGCTTTACCTAAAAAACCTCGTAACTACAGCTTATCATAAGCTGTAGTTACGAGGTTGTAAAAGAAAAGCAGAGAAGTACCCTGGATATTTCAAATATACATGTACATGTATGTACACATAGAATATTGGGGTATATAACGCTTTACTCCGTCAAAATTTGATTCGATAATCTGTATTTGAATAGAAATTGTCAATTATTTGCAAAACTAACTTTGTTTGGGCTATTTATACCATTACCCGTTCTGCAATCTTAAGTTGCCATGGTTACGCAATTTGTGCGATGTATCGAATTTATGCAAGATCTACTTAAATGTCACCTGCTAAATTATAAAACATGTTTGCATCGTAATGAATTGCACCTGAACAAAATGAGAATTAAAAAAACTCAATATTTTCTCCTTTTACCAAAAAAGAATTCTATTTCTTTTCGTATTAATATTCTTTAACACTTTTAAAATTTGTAGCCTATAACTCCTATCAATTTGGCTCAGTCGAAATCAGTGTCATTTTCGGACGTGGATGTTTTAACATCTAGATAAATATGACATAACCTATAAGATAGATGATGAAGGAAGATATTGAAATAATTACTTTTTCGTGATATTAGCAATTTAATAACAAAGACTGCAATTGACAGATATACCAAATTCGAGTGAACATTTTCGATCAAGATCAGTCTGTGCAGACTACACAGACTGATATTGGTCGACAATTTTCAAACATGCAACAAACCCGCGATGATTTTAATAAGCAACATAAGTTACATCAACATGGGAATTTTAGCCGTTTTGGTATAGGGTAAAGTGTCTACCCGAGTATTGCACTGACAGAGAATGGATCAAAATTTCCAATATTGGAAAAACGTATAGATCAAACGGAATCGATCCATGCCGCAATACACTATTTATGAATGACCGACTTTGAAATTAACTCATGCATAACGACTATACGGTGCGGTTGAAGTTATTTTCCCACACTGCTTCCAAATTCTTTTGCGAATGTTCAATGAAATTCTAGACTTGCTTCAAATGAAACGAGTTTGTTATATATAGAAAATCTACGTTAAACATACATGTACAACATATGGGCGTGAACCCTTGGGGAGAAAGGAGAATTTATGTTGATAATTAGCATTTTCGGTCACGAATTACTACGGGAATTTTACCATGTCGCTGTTCTCTTATGATTTGAGTTTCTGTCCATAATATCAACATTTGACTCGGGACGCTGTTCAATTTCAAGCTCAAAAGTGGAACACTACGGAAATCACTTTTAAACAGACATTATACAGAGATAAAGATCTATTAGGCTTGAAGACAGCAAATTGGATGGATCTTACAATCAAATGTGTTGGAAAGCCTATGTGTTTCTTGTTCATGTTTAAAGACATTTGCTAGATTCTTTTTGCCGAATTTAATTTGTCTCATTTTACATGTTTTTTTCTTTAGAGTATGCCTAGTTCAAATATGCAAAGAAAAAGTGGGGTCACCATATTAGTTTTCCTGGTATTTGCATTCTTGCAACACACCTGTAAACCTTTTTTGTGTGATTTTTTAATTTTTTGAAAAATACACACTATCTTAACAAATTCATGATTTTTCATACCTTTATCACATATCTAACATATTTCTTTGGTCATACATTTCAGTTTGTATTACAAACAAGATGTGGAATTCATGTAATGAGTAGAAAAATAAAAGTTCCAATAGAATGTGGTTTTACAAATTGCTACTTATTTTGCAAAAGGCACATTTTTCCCACAAATTTCGTTCAAATAATGCACAAAAATCGAAATAAAAAAAAATTACGAATCTATTTTTTTTAAATTCACATAATTTGTACATTAAAGGGACATTTCATTCCAATTTCAATTTTTTTTTAAAGTATGTCTTGATGCAAAGATTGGTTATTCTAATGAGTATAAATACTATTAGTTTTTTTTAAGTTGTTGTCAATAAGCGAGAAACACACATTTAAAGTTCAGACATAATCGATAAATCGCATATAAATCCGAACTGTTGTCCACAACAATTTGTTCAATTTTAACACAAAAATATAAATTTCTCGTAAACGGCGCAATATTTTGGCTTGGAATTTTCAGGATTTTCATAAGGAAATATGCTCTTTCAGATAAAAATAAAAGTAAAATTTATGACAAAAAATTCTGAAATGTCACTTTAAAGTATGCTGATAATAATTGTAAAAAGAAAAAAGGGGGTCACCATATTAATTTTGTTGGAATTTTGCACTAAAAATAGACTGGGTTTACAGTTATGTTTTGATAAACAGTCAGTGTTGATATAAAATCTCGTAACTACGGCTTATATCAAGCCGTAGTTACGAGATTTTATAACAAAACCCACGAAATTCATTAGTTTGTCCGAAATTACATCTCAATTTACTTGAAAAAATCGTTCCCTTTTAAATGTCTTGCCAAAAGACACACCCCCAGTGGGGTTTGAACCCGGAACCTCCGGGTTTCAAGTCGAGTGCGTTATCCACTGCGCCACCGAGGCTGTCAAGAGTGAAGAATTTCAATGCGCACGAACTTGCGCACTAACAAACTCTCGAAAACGTCTTTAAGTTACTGTAATTTTTCCTTTTCAACTTTTTTTTTTGAAATGGACGAATACCCGAAACGAACCAGAGATCTACCTCGGAAGTTCCGATAGAATCAGTCGGCATGATGTCATAGCCTCTCTTTCATTTTATCATCGAGGGTACTACCTCGGTCTTTATCGTTACGGGATACCATTTTTGAGGCAGAATATTTCAAAAATCCATCGTTAAAATTCATAAACAAAACTCTTTCTTTAAGGGGGAATGCTCCAGTTTTTCGGAACACTCGGTCATTACTGTAGGAAATTAAATGTTTCGTACCAATATGTTTCGCTACCGTATTTTCAATAATATAACACATCATTACAATTTACCAGTTTTCGGCGGTAAAAGCTTATTTATTATGTGAGACTGGTTTCCTCAAGATGAAAATCGATTATTAAGAGCAAGATAGTCGTAAGTGTGTATGCAGTTACCACTGTTTTGCGTCATTTTATTCATGTGTAGCTGGTAAAAATTGCTGTAATTCGCTAATAAGTGCGCTGACCTATACATTTTCTTTTTGAATTATTAGCAGGACATGTCGCTTAATACAATGAGGGAGTTTTATCAAATTTTATTATGTAGAACTTGAAATATTTCCAAAAATATGCAAATTTTGACATAGAACACTCCAGCTTCGTTGATCTAACCGAACACGTGAGCATGCTGGTTTATACATTTGCGCGTTTATAATAGTACATATTTTGGATTTTCTGCTTTTATCAAATGTAAGACGTTACTTTAAATCCGTTTTCGGGACTAAACGATGAAAATACAGCATTTTATTAGCATTTTAGTGACCTTGGACAGGTGCAAGAAATTGTGCATTTTTTCGATGTAGGGGTATGTGATACGAATGCCTATAAAATTCAAACAAGATGGCTAACCATCCATTTTTATTTTATTTTTCAATTGGTAATAACATGTAATTTCAGCATACAAAATACAATTTTTTTTAATAAATTCTATTATTGGGAAAAAATTTAGGAAACTGGAGCATTCCCCCTTAAAGAATGCGATTTAAACTTTCTAACTAGCAACGCATTTTTAATAATCAGGCGTAGTCGTCGTGATATTAATTCTGAAGGTTGGTAATGATTTAAGGAAAAAGACAGAAGTTTCACCTCCATCGAATGAGTGCAGATCCGCACTTTATAACTGACGACGTTTTTGATTGGCTGAAGGGATAGTGCCGACCGACTCAATCTTTTTTTATTTCTCGCCCTGAAATGAACGTTAGAATATCCAGAGTATGTTTCCAAAAGAAAACTTAGTCGATTTGTTACAATTTCGCCAACTAAAATGAAGATTATGTGAGTAAAAATGCGATAAAACTTGACTAAATAGTTGCACGATGAAAAGCTAACGGCCCGCCACATGACTATCGTACACACGCAATAGTATAGGTCAAGTTGAATGCCGGGAAAATCCGGCACCTGTCGGTGTAAATGTGGCTAAATTTTCACAAAGTTTCTTTGGTCATTCGTCTTGTTTTATTACATATCCTTGCAAATACTTCATATTTTATGCAATAATAGAATCAATTCACGTTTTTGCTGTCGTTAAGATTCTCAGAGGCCCACAAAATGGGTTATCGCCTTCGAGCTTCGCTTTAAGGCGATAACGCATTTTTGGGCCTCTGAGAATGTTAACGGCATCAAAAACGTGAATTAACCCTATAGTATCACTCTTCAATGAAATTAACTACTTAAGTAAAGGGTAAAGAGGATCAAGTTTGGGTGTGCGCAATTCACCCAGAAGTTCCAGTATACTCCTATATTTATTACACACGGTACGGAAACTACAGAGACAGAGCCATTGGCTCTGCCGCTTAAATCCTCTGGGGGGCTTCCGGCCATGTGTGGCTCTGTCTCTGGGGTCGTGATTTTTTGACAAAAACAGGTGAGTGTTCAACTTTGTTGTTCATTTATTTTCTTCTGGTGCTTAAAATCGAAAAACCGGGAATGTCATGCTCCCCTAAGACCATTTATCTGCCTGTTCTAATTCTGTGGGCTTCAAAGTCGGCAGGGTTTTCACAGGATCATTGTCGTCGTGGGTCGACCCTATGTGATTTTTTCTTGTTTACATCATGTATTCATGTACATTTCAACGGTAAATAGCCAATTGCTGCAGCCAAAACATGTGATATACTAATCGAGGGATAATCTCGATCAGACATTGCTTTCCCATGTAACAAAACCTTAGAAATGATTGGCAAACGTAAAGTTTGAGCAATTTCTATCGGTGGCTCTGTCTCTGGCGGCTGGCTCTGTCTCTGGCGGCTGGCTCTGTCTCTGCGTGCTTGGTGAAAAAAATTAATCTATCGCAAAATTCGTGTCGAAGTAATTTACTCACACACTGAATAGATCATATTGTGTATGGCGAATGGTTCAGTCACCGATTAAACCCTTTGCAAAACATCGAACATTCAGCGTTGTCCAATTTCAAAGCTACAATTAAACAATGTCCTTTGAATGATCAAAGATCAGCGTGTCTAAATTGACGGGGGAAGAGGGATTTCGATTTAAGTAAATATGTGACTCGGAACCGAACATCCTGTGATAAAGACATCGTACTATCTGGAGACAGCTACTGAACTCTCACGGCCACCGCGCAAAATGTGCCATTATTCGCTTTTATTTAGTGGAAAACATGCTTCTCTTCCAATTTACATGTATTGGAATATACACTAACCTTTCTTCACGGCTCATGATTCTATGTAGTACTGTACTTAAGGCGACAAACTGGGTGTTGACAAAGAAACAATTACACGATGGGTAATCCACGTGATTTGGGGAAAGGTCCACACCGAAAAATTGTCTGTTTCAAGTATATTTTGTTCTATATCTCAGTTTAAACTCTACGTATTTTTACGAGCAATTGCACCATACGCGCCTTTGAGAGGGTAATTCCTGAACCTCTTTGTGCAAAGTATTCCATAGTTTTATTAAAATGCAACCAAAAACATTCATCTTGAATTTTTCGAGAAACCATGGGATTTGATGCGGAGTGAGTTAGAACCGGGGAATGTCCCTCTCAATGACGCGCGTGCGGTGCACTTTATCTCGTCAAAATCCGTCGAGTATTAGCTGAGAAAATACACAAAACAGACTTGAAGCAGACGATTTTTCGGTGTGAACGTCAGGGGCTTGTTTCATCAAAACATTTTTAAAAGAAGTTATTTTGACTTAACGATGTCTTAAATATCGGTTAAAACAACAATCGCATAATCCAGGGGCTCGTATTTTCAACGATCTTACGACAAAGTTTTTGTATAAAATGTGTAACAAAACATCTGAGTGCACGAGAAATCAGATTGGACCAATCAGGTATGTTGTTACAAGTAACTACGCAAAAATTAATCGTACGAGCGTTGATAATACGGGCCCCAGGTCTTGATAAATTGGTGATACGCGTTTCTTGTCCAAAACTTGTCGTAAGTCATCGGTAAGACAAAGACAAAAAATACGTCTTAAAAATGAAACTGGCCCTTGTTTTTTTTTCTTTTTTTTATTTGCACCAATATATCCGACATCTTTCCATTTAATCCTTCCCAAGCAAGACATTTTTCTGGTGCATTGCGAGAAAAGAAAATTGCTCATAACCAGCATTTTCTTATTTTTTCTCACAGCTTTCAATGATAACTATTACATATTTGATACTTCGGAGCTATGCGCAGATACATACATGTCTCTCTCATGAGAGGGGGGGGGCGCCCATCTGCATCCTTGCATGTCTGGACATCATTTTGAATTGGAGCAGTCCTAAATAAGAATTCTATGTATCACCTAATGTGATATAATACCCCGCCATTACATTTGTCCGGATAAGTGTTTTTGTCGAAAACAAAGGACAGTGACTCACAAAATAAGAAAGGAATATTTATGCTCCTTTGATACTGAACTTGTCTTTATTGAGATATATCCACCCATGAAATTTCATGATCATAGCTTCGATATTCTCAGAGATATGCTTTGGACAAGTATTTTGTAAACAGACTAAAATTAACCGACAGTTCAAAGCGGAGCCAGCCGCCAGAGACAGAGCCAGCCACCAGAGACAGAGCCACCGATAGAAATTGCTCAAACTTTACGTTTGCCAATCATTTCTAAGGTTTTGTTACATGGGAAAGCAATGTCTGATCGAGATTATCCCTCGATTAGTATATCACATGTTTTGGCTGCAGCAATTGGCTATTTACCGTTGAAATGTACATGAATACATGATGTAAACAAGAAAAAATCACATAGGGTCGACCCTAGACGACAATGATCCTGTGAAAACCCTGCCGACTTTGAAGCCCACAGAATTAGAACAGGCAGATAAATGGTCTTAGGGGAGCATTACATTCCCGGTTTTTCGATTTTAAGCACCAGAAGAAAATAAATGAACAACAAAGTTGAACACTCACCTGTTTTTGTCAAAAAATCACGACCCCAGAGACAGAGCCACACATGGCCGGAAGCCCCCCAGAGGATTTAAGCGGCAGAGCCAATGGCTCTGTCTCTGTAGTTTCCGTACCGTGTTACATAGACATTCGAAGGAAACATTCTCAGGTTTCTAATACCATACCAAGAAAATGATAATAAGCATGCATTGCTGTGGAAATTTTAATGCAAACAACTACATAATATTATTAAATTCTATTAATACTACTTTATTGGGCGGTATGCCACCATACAAAGGTCGCAACGTGACAACGTGTAGTCCCACCGGAAGTGAGCTTATCGTCGCTTTTCAACGAAATCCTCGTAAGTGCAGCTTGTTTTAAGCTATTGTAAGCTATGCACATTGATAACCTGCAGCAGTGGTCTGTCATTCAGTAGAACTTCACATCAAGTTTTGTTTTCAACTCTTTTCAAGAAACATCACGAGAAAAGAAGGATATTAGATTTTAACTAGAACTCGATCATTTAGGTACTACGACCCAGAAGAATTTCCAATGCGGTGTGTCTCTGGGGCATTATCCGAACAGTGCTAATTATGGTCTATATGTAGTAGATTTGACGTGATTCTCGTTAATTATTAATTAAACGGTAAACGTAGATCAGTCGCCTAAATAAAGCTGACAGTTAACACTTCGTTAGGGAGTCGACATCTCGTTGACATTTAATTATATGCTATAAATCATATTTATTATTATTCTATTGCTATAGTTACTTGCAGTGTACGAATTTTCCATGTTTTGTGTAGGGATATCATTTGAACAAATCTTAAGCAAACTACGTATTAGATAGAGGCTGTATAGTAGATTCTACGCGAAATAAACATTCAAATGCGCGCAGCGCATTGAATGTTTACATCTCGTAGAATCTATTATACTGACTCTATCTGACTTAGTGTTCACTAGTGGTTCATTGGAGACAGGGGCGTGGCTATGTATAGACGTCACATGAACTAGCCGACAGACCGTTTATGCGAAATATAGAGGCGAAATCTTAAAATATGCTGCAATTTCATTGGTCCAATATACATAATCATTGTTATGATAAATTGCTTTTTAGGGACAAATATGACAATTACACACTTACCATTACTTCCAAATAAACCATAAAGGGACCTTTTCTTGATATTTCAGGCGATACCAACGTCGAGACAGTCAGAGTTTGTGTAATAGGGAATAATTGTTTTCTTGTTAACCGTGACGTTTTTTTTCTGACAAACAAATAGTATTTCCTAGGTGTTGTGATGAAACACCGACGGTTTATTAAAATGTAACAGTTATCCTAATCTATTTTTAGCACAAAATTTATCGACACTGTGTGGTGCATCGCAGTCTGTGAGGCCAAAAATGTAGGTATTTTAGCACTGGTACCAATTTTCCCCTTTCAATCGGGGACCAGTCTCCCATAATCGTTATTTGAAATAATATAAAATAATACGGATAGGTAAAAATACAAAGATTTGATTTATAATGATTAACATGAAGTTTAAACAGACCTATTTAGATGTCCGACAGAGTGGCACGGGCTCGGTACCTAGCGACAGAAAATTAGACATGTACAAGTTCAAAAGATTACAAACGACAAGTAATGTTACAATATCTGTCGTAAGCAATCTTGGGACTGAGCATTTTGAAAACTGCTTTTATGTTACGGAACTCATTTTGAGCAGTCCTGCTTAAAAATAGCGTCTATATTGTTAGATTGATGCTGATAGGCGTACTCTCTATGCAGAGCCCATATTCAAAATACCTCTTTTGGAAAGGAATCTTCATAGAAACAAGCAAAATCATATTAGGCTGTTTTTTATTTGAATAACTGTTCAGTACCGAAAGTTCTACATCGAACAGAAATAACCCAAACATTCCGATTTCCGGTCGAGAAGAAAATGAATCGTACCCTAGGCACGTCGTACCTTATTTTTACCGGTTAGTTTTTATTGTAGCACTTAATGCCCTTCTTCCAATTCATATATATAATATACACGTAGCCATAAAGGTTATATCTACACTCGATTTCAATTAATAACTTTATAAGATGCTGCAGTATTCGTACTATTCCATTTCGCACCATCATTTACAGATTGTTATTTACCGGACATGTTGTTTTAGCAAGGAGTTTTCATACATGTATTAACTCCTTGGTCTTTGAACCACGATTATATCTATTGGTTTTAGCTCTCTAACCACCGATATTTAAATGATTAAACTAAGTTGAAATTTGTTTAAGTAGATCTAATTGAAAATATGCATCTGTGAGATTTTTAGCGACGATCTTGAAGATGAATTTCATCTATGACAGTGCTGTATAAAACATGTACCAATGGGCCTAGCATATAATGGGTTTGAGTTTATTGGTGTTTTACGCCGTTTTCAACTACCAGGGTCATATCGCGGCGGCTGGAGCACCTAACCGTGGGTTCCTGGTATTTCTCGCACCAGTACAACCACAATATCCAAACCGAGCCTCCAGCTGCTCTCTCACATAGATGATTCACACCCATTGGTGAGAGACAAATGACTTTTGTCAAATGTCAGAATGGATACTGGCCGAGCCGGGGTTCGAACTCGAAACCCCTGGATTGACAGACTCCGACGTAACCGACTGAGCTATCCGGGCTCGGCCCAGCATATAATGGGGATTCGATACGTATCCTTACTTTATCTTCCGTTAGATCTGGAAGTATTAGAAAGTGTCAAGGGAACGAACCTTGATCATAAAAGCAAAGAATTTTGTGCTAAAATATACTGCGTTTGCCGTTTTGTTTGATAAAACAACTAGTGTTGTTATAAAATCTCATAACTACGGCTTGATACAAGCCGTAGTTACAAGATTTAACAACACCACCAAAAATACCACATTTTATCCGAAATTATAACACTCCACCGTAAAAACATATATAACGAAAGAAGAACTGCAGCGGGTTTTATTTGACCAATAAAGACTCTATGTAATTATGCCTTGTGTATGCGCCAAAACGTCACGTAGCGTCAAGGTAACGTCAAATGACGTCATCAATGACGTCACTTAACCGGCAATGCGTTTCCTACGCCGAAAACTAGATCATGAGAGTATTTCCACAAAATAACACATTTAAAATGTGCGTTTTGTTATTTAGAGTGTTATAATGGAGATAATAACAGGTTTAGAGGTCTTTATTTGCCAAATAAAACCTCTGTGCTCTGAACTACATGTTAAGGCAAATACCTCGGCGCGGAGCGCCTCGGTTTTTACCTACACATGTAGTCCGTCGCACATCGGGTTTTATTTGGCAAATAAAGACCTCTAAACCTGTTATTATTTCATTATTACCTCACGATTAACTGGATAAAATAGTTCCCTATTATGGGTGTTCGGTATAAAAGAGGTTTCAAGGTCAAGTACATAGACGATGATTTTATGACGTGATATATTTAGGAAGGAATGTAGCCTACATATGACATCATTTTAGATCTATTAGGCAATAACTTCCCTATAATGAATATGCTATCCATCAGGAACTGTTTAACCCTTTCCCAAACAGCTGGAATTTTAGGGTTCTCCAAACGCAAAACTGCTGCAGACGACAAAATTGACGTTGCTTAAGGACAGATCCTCCATTTATTTCCTACGGTAAGATTTTTTTTATTTTTTCTGTACTGATATTTAAATATATGAGAAGTAAAATAATGACTTAAAAACTATAGGTCACCAAGCGAATTAAAAAGTTATTGGATTTCAAGGGAGACTACTCTTGTCTAAAATTGCAAAAATGAGGTATCACTTAAATACCCACAAAAACGTGTTTGAAATGACTAGGATTACATAAATAAATTTTATTGTGTTCAATATGTTTTATTCTGTCTGAATGAGTATCAATTTCGGAAAATTTAGTGATGATTTTGAAATTTTTAGTAAAACATTCTTGCAAAAGTAGCTGAAATTGCTCTTTTTTCGCAACGTTTCTGATAATAAAAAATATTCCAGCGGTAAGAATTTTTTCTTTTTTTGTATAGACATAGTGCTTGGTCATACCTACAAAAACAAAACAAGAAAATATATCAAACCAAGCGTTTTTCTTAGTTATAAGTAAAATTTGGTTTACTTTTTGCAGCTCTGTCCGAAATTGTTTCACTACTTTTATCCATTTTCTTCCTTATTGCCAGCTTAAGATAATAAAAAGTGTCATCTATTGTGTCCATCTGAAGCGGACTAGCTCATAAAGACACCACTTTGCTTTTGTTGCTCCGTTTCCTATCGCTAACGCAACATGTTGAACGCGTAACAAAAAGCGAAATGTACCATCCGAGTACTATTACACTTTAATTGACCAAACAGAGAACATTGAAATAACCGAATAGGGTCTTGTCATTTATCAACCAAACATTAACTTACATAATATGGCGCGCGAATAGGGTCTAAAGTCAATATAGCGCTAGACCGATAATTAAAATAGGGGTAGACCGGTGAAAATAGCGGTCTACCCTTATATTTTTACCGGTCTACCGATAAAAATATCGGTCTACCCACAAAATAAGGGTAGACCCCTATTTCAAATAACGGTCTAGCGATAAATTAACGGTAGACCGATAGTTATTTTTGGCCCTTCTGCTCGAAATCTCATTAGCCAATCAAATGGCTCGTTACATCCTCAACCCACCGAGAATATCAACGACCGTATAATACAAGCTCTGTGATTGGCTATCGAAAAAAATAGGGGTCTACCGATAAAAATATCGGTCTACCGGTAATTTTATCGCTAGACCGTTATTTTGAATAGCGGTTTACCCTTATTTTGTGGGTAGACCGATATTTTTATCGGTAGACCGGTAAAAATATAAGGGTAGACCGCTATTTTTACCGGTCTACCCCTATTATAATTATCGGTCTAGCGCTATATTGACTTTAGACCCTGTTCGCGCGCCATACTAAATGTAAAAAACGCATTTGCTGAAAAAGGTAAATTACTGAAACAGCTTAATTTCGTTATTTAGGATATGCGCAGTAAGTTGCGCAGTAACAACTGGAGGATCTGTCCTTAAGATGGGAATTGTGTACAAAATAGCTCAGAAAATATTGAGACAAACGGAGAAAGGGCTCATTATAAGCACCTTCTGCTTCTGACTCAATGCTTTTCTAATTATTTTCTTTAAGGGACGTAAAAACCAGGCCCCGGTTTCTCGAAAAAACTTAAGAATATTCTCATGAGTTCATGCTCAACTTCTATTCAATACCAATCAACGTTGATTGGTATTCAATTGAAGTTCACGTGGATTTCGTGCGATTTGAGCACGATGCTCAGATTTGAGCATGAGAAGATACTTAAGTTTTTTCGAGAAACCGGGGCCAGGTCTTGTTTTGGGAAATGGTTAGCTGTTTTCTCAAATAACAGCATTTAGATATATACAGGTCCAAAGTCATCGATAAAATATGTAGCTGTACAGGATCTGAATAAACGTTTGCATTTGGAAAGAAATGGAAATAAAGATCACCAAGATACAGTAAGCCTACGTGGTCAAAAGTCAATGCGTTTTATGAAATGTTATACTCTCTTCCCGAGTTTATCGCTCATTTTGATCGATTCAATTTGATTGTTTCGTAGTAAAACTTATAGTGGGAGAGCTTATCCAAAAATACTTCACTTTGTGATACAAGCACCAAATTTGGCACAAATGTTCTTCAGAGTATATTATTTTCAAAACAAATGGTATCCACCATGAAAAACCAAAATGGCGGCCATTTTCCAAGATGGCCGCCATTTCTAGAGGTAAAAAATAAATAAAAAAAATACTTCAATGCTAGATACAAGCACCAAATTTGGCACAAATGTTCCCCAGAATATATTCTTTTCAGAACATATGGTATCCACCTTGAAAAACTAACATGGCTGCCAATTTGTAAGATGGCCGCCATCCCTATATGTACAGAACATCGAGAAAATCCTTCTTTTTGAAGATACAAGCACAAAAATGTATCATAGATGTTCCAATTAGTAAACTTTTTTCCAAACATATGGTATCCACCATAAAAATCCAACATGGCTGCCATTTTCTTAGATGGCCGCCAGCTTTGTAGAAGAAAAAAAAATCAGAAATAATCACTTTCTTTAAGATACAAACACAAAATTTGGCACAAATCTTTCTCAGAGTGCACTGTTTTTAGAAATCAAGGTATCAATAATGAAAAGTAACATAATGACCACTTTCTAAGATGGCAACCATTCCTATAACTCACAATATTGGAAAATGCTTCTCTTTATGATATAAGCACCAAATTTGGCACACATATTACTCAGAGTATACCTTTTTCAGAAATAATGGTATCCACCATGATAAAACATCATTATGCCTGTTATTTTCTAAGATTGCTGCCACAATGTGGATCAAAATGATACCTTAGGTTACAAGTACCCTTTCTTTACCCGAAATCTTTGGCGGAGCAGAAATGCTTTGTGAAATACGATATCATACTTATGGGATAACAATTGCTGCCATTTTCCAAAATGGATACAGTCTCTATAGATAATTCAGTTTTAATGTACAATTTGCATTATTTCATCATTCGTAACATATTTCTGTGAAATTTTAATGTATAAACTGACTGGCAATATTTGGAATGAAGTTATAACATTGGTCTTGTTTATGTTAATTATAATAAATATGGTAGCCATACTTTTGTCATAGCGTAGTGAAGACTATGAGACTTAATGGCATAACTATCTTTGTGCTCAACAAGAAAATTACAATCATTTCCAAATATGGTAGACTAATTCGAATTCACTGTAAACCATCTTGAAATTGATCAAAGTGTTCACCAGGATATGGTGTGTTAAAAACTACTTGGCTACCAGTTTAAAAAATACTTAAAATAGTAATTGACAATTCAATATAAATAAAGCCATAATATGCATCAACAACTTTTGGAATATATAAGGCTGCAACTATTGTAATTGTGATCATTTGGTAGATCTTTTTAATATTTGAACCTAATTTTAAGAATGATATGCAGATATAGATCTCAGAAATTTTGCAGTAGCCGTGCTACTATTTTCGTGATGGATACCATGTATTTTGAAGAAAATATAATCTAAGAAACATTTGTGGGAAATGGGGGCTTGCAGGACAAAATCAAAGTCCACTATTTGGATTTTGGTCGACGTGGCTATATTTGAAAATGTCAAGTTGGTAGACTTTTCAAGGTCGATACCATGCTTTTTGAAGAATGTATGTTCGAAGGATTTTTTGTGAATTTAATGCAAAGTATACCGTTAGGACTATTTTGTACAAAGTTATAGTTATTTTCATATCTTCATTTCATGTTTGTTCTTTCAGAATCGTATTTTAGGCCTCTAGCCCATTTTTCTAAAGAATAACGAATCCGTCTGATTTATCTGTGTAGGCCTAAATATGATTCAAATTAAATTAATTAACATTTTGATGTTGTATAGAACAAATAAGCTACATGTATTTGCTTTGAATTGCAGAAACAATCTGTTTTGTATTGCGTGCTTTGTAGTTTATGTTTTGTCATGGGCTATTTGCCAAAATACTTGAAGAACCCATGTTTTGAATTTTATACTAGGACATCTATTGCAGTGGGAATTAAAGTTTGTGATAATGGATTGCACCCTTATGTTTCAATGACAATTTACTTAGGATTGCAATACTTACACCATACATTTGACTTTGTCAAATTGTAGATTATTACAAAGACGATAATCGAAATGGCCACCATTTATACTGTTTTGTCTTTACAACAAAATGGTAACACATTCAATTACAATCATCTGAACACAAAAATAACCAACAGCAAAAAAAAAAAAAAAAAAAAAAAAAAAAAAAAATAATAATAATAATAATAATAATAATAATAAAAAATGTCAGGTTATACTTGATTTTTCCACAGAAATATGTTGTAATGAATATTGAAATAAGGCAAAATGAAAACTAAGTAGAATAAGGCAAATTGAAAACTAAAAGTTATCTATAGATACTGAAGCCATTTTGGAAAATAGCAGCAAATTTGATTTTACATGTATGATTACATATTTCATAAAGAACATCTACCACATAAAAATGTTTTTGGAAACATGTGGCGTTTTTCACACAACCTGGACAGGAAATGAGTATTGAGATATTGAGATATATATAGATGGCAGTCAACTTTGAAAATGACAGCCATGCTGTTGAGTTTTCGTGGATGATACAATTATTTCTGAAACCGGTATACTACATGTATGAGGAACATATGTGCCAAATTTGGTGCTTATATCATACAGAGAAGAATTTTCAAATATTTTGAGTTATAGGAATGGCGGCCATCTTAGAAAGTGGCCATTATGTTGCTTTATCATTATTGATACCTTGATTTCTGAAAAAAGTGCACCCTTAGAAACATTTGGACCAAATTTGGCGATTACATCTTAAAGAAAATGATTATTTCCAATTGTTTCTTTTATAGAGCTGGCGGCCAACTCGGAAAATGGCAGCCATGTTGGATTTTTATGGTGGATACCATATGTTTGGAAAATTGTTTACTATTCGGAACATTTATGCTAAATTTTGAGATTGTATCTTCAAAAAGAAGGGTTTCTCGATTTTCTGTACATATAGGGATGGCGACCATCTTAGAAATTGGCAGCCATGTTAGTTTTTCATGGATGGTGGATACCATATGTTCTGAAAAGAGTATATTCTGGGGAACATCTGTGCCAAAATTTGTGCTTGTATCTAGAAATGAAGTATTTTTACTGGATTTTTTACCTCTAGAAATGGCGGCCATCTTAAAAAATGGCCGCCATTTTGATTTTTCATGGTGGATACCATTTGTTTTGAAAATAGTATACTCTGAGGAACATTTGTGCCAAATTAGGTGCTTGTATCACAAAGTGAAGTATTGGGCCACTTTTTGGACTTACGCTCCCCCACTATTAGTAAACGATGAGCAATGGAAACATAGTAGATATGTCAATGTTTTCCTTTGAACTATACTTTTGTCACATGTATTGTACATGTAAATTATATGTCAAACACCGTAATTGGAAAAACATACTAAGGAAAAAGTTAAACTCTTTGTTCCAGTCGCGTTGATGAAAATAGTCATCTGAACATATGACATATCGGTAGGCTACGAAATGCCACCAAAAAGACATATTAAACAAACCAATTTTTGGCTTTAGATTCTTGAAAGAACTATGTACCCTTACTTAACCTTTGAAAACCACCGCTTATATAATATATAAAAAACCTTTTTAATGAAATCAATTTTGTGCCCCCTCCTCCCTGTGAAAATTACACGCTCCTCATCTGAAACTGCTTCCCGGAGGACCTGTCACGAGTTATATTACGGCGGATAATAACATCACACAACGATTTCACAAAATTGTCAACAATTTTGTTAATACTTGACCAATTTGAGAAGGTGGAAGAATGCCAGCAATCAGCTTGATGTGGTAGGTGTTGAAAAAAACAACAGTTGTGTATACTTTTTTATGTACTACAATGCTTAATATAGGCCTAGATGACAATAGCTATGAAATTGTAGATGCAAATGCCATTTAACCCATTACCAGACAACAAAATTTTAGACTTGACCAAATTCAAAGATGCTGCTGACGGTAATTTGAAGTGAAAAGAATTTACCATTTATCAGACTTTTTTGGTAAAAATCATTGTGGGAAATAAAGAAATTGCTTGTCGCAAGCAATTTCTTCATTTTCCACAGTATTTTCTCCAAGCCTTTTCTTGTGAGGGAGTCAAAAGGTGTCACTGTGCAGTAATGGGTTAATATACAATGTTTGACTTAACTCGACATTTTTGAAGAAACTAAAACAGAGGGAAACGGTTTCACGAAACTTTGGATAACAAACTGTTCTTATAATATGAAAGCATCTGCAGACGAAAAATTGTCACTGATTATATATACTAGGTCAAAAAAGATACGCAACCCCTTTTTTTCATTAATATATTTTCGACAAAATATGTTTTAATGGCTATTGAGTACATTTTTGATATACCTGCATGCATGCGCATAAACATAGTGTCACTTTCTTCAGATGTCGTAAATTCATCGCATCATAGATAGTACATTATTAAAAACTGAATATCCCCTGCCGTTTTTCTAAATGACTACTATTACAACAAATTTTCTTCAAACACAAGCGAAAACATTGACAAAGAAGAGGTCAAAGCGTAAATACACTTCTCACTACCCTACGCATAACACTGCTACGCCAAAACTAGCGCCTAGCTGCTTTACGGATGTTGTTAGTTGGAAAAAGTCAAAAGGTTGTCGTAAGACATTGATGGGATAACAAATCGACACATTTTCGACTGTGTACGCAGTTAGCTCTCAATGGGACCACAAAAGATCGAGCACGAAGCGGACGTACAAGAGATATGACGTCAAGGCAGGACCGTATCATCAGGTTAACCCCGTCTACTGGATAGGTTTAAGACTGTAACAGGAACCGCTAATAAATCGCATGGACGTCACACATACACTTTTTTTGTCAAATTGTGCTGACGCCCGGTTTAAACTGGGTGTTTTCTCATTAATGGAATTTACTACAAACAAGATTGTGTGGACTTTACAAGGTGAAATGTAACTGCTTTGAATGTATTACATTTTCTTTAAATCTTATATGATGTCTTTGTGTAAGAAGGAATTGAAAGGAAGTTGCGTCTCTTTCTTGTTCTAGTATATATTGCTAAAGATAGTGTGTACAACAAAGAAAAGAAAATACGACAATATGTAGACAAAATGAGAAGATGCTTATTATCAGCATTTTCCTCTTTTGCCTAATTGTTTTAACAAATATTATCTACAGGGGCGTCCAAACCAGGTCTGGTTAATTCTTTGAGTTAAATTGGATTATACAACTTTCTAATGAAGGAAGAAGTCTGCGGTCCAATTTCATATCACCAGTGGAAGCATTAGTGTTACCTCCTCGGAGTCTAAGCCAGTCCTTCAGTTTATCATTCAAAGTATTCAAGAAATGCACTAAACTACGCGAAGCGTACACATACATAATTTGTGACGGTGTTTACGACTGGACGTGTGGCACAGAAAATAAATCAAAGCTTACGAAAAGATCGTGACTTCTTCACTTCACCTGTTATACCTCTCTATCTGTACGTGGCGAGACATGCGAAAAGGTGCACTTGGTAGAAACGAAAATATAAACAGGTTGAGACAAAAACCCGGCTACTCATACGGTAACTATGTCCAGAGACCGTTAATCCAGCAACTCCTTTTCCGTAAAGTGACCCTTCAAGTGGCAAAGCGACGTGACGACTGTTTCCAATGACTTTGGTTGCCATTGACCGGAATCGCACCCGTGCCAGATACTTTGTCAATAAAATAGAAAATAGACAGATGCGATTTAAAGATATGTTTACCCGCTAATGTCCTGGAAGATTATTAAGGGTAGACTGTGCTTTCGCTATCTAACACTATGTAATAGAAGGGTTCCCTACCTCTTCGCACTTCCAATGGAATATTAATTTTGTATGTATGGTCATTTACTTATCGTCAGCTGCAGATGAATACAATAATATGACATGCGCCACTAAAAAGCCCCAAAACAAAACAAAACAAAATAACAACAACAACAACAACAACAACAACAACAACAACAACAACAACAACCACCACCAAACAAACCGATATGCTGTTAAGATTAGTGCAAGTATGCAGTAGAATCCTACGCTAAGTTACGTAGACAGTTATGCTTAAGGCACGTCTCATCTGCTTGTACGCTAACGCCATCACAAAGTACTTTGAATTTAAAAAATACAATTAGCATGCCCGTCAACCGGCGATCGAGCCTACGACATCAAGATTACAAATGTCGTGTTCTACCACTTAGCTATAACAGGTGACATCTTTGCGTGACAGCTACACCTATAATGGACATGCTGTAAGTGACCAGTGAACCTTGACCCCTACTGGACAGTCCGGTGGTATACAGGTGTAAGAATGGACTAATGAGGACGTAACTCACTGACGTGACGCTCTATAACAAGTGTGCTGATAGTGGTGGTCGTGGTGCAGGATTTATCATGGAATATCACGGATTTACTGTGTTTCTGGTGTTGTCTATAGTTCTTGGAGGTAAATCAGTGATTCTCTTCTATGTTTGGACTTTAACCCTTAACCAACAGCTAAATATCCGAGTCAAAGCTCCTGCAGACATCAACATGAAGGCTGAGGGGGTTTGGGTAAAATACAGTTTAGAAAATATTGAGACAAAAGGAGAAAATGCTGACCACCAGCATTTTCTTCTTTTGTCTTAATGTTTTCACGAGTATTTTCTTTTGGGGAATCAAAACCAGGTTTTGTTTGGGAAGGGGTTAAGCATCATACTGAGACTATACCCCTATATATTACCGGTATACTTCTCTCTTCCGTTCACCCAAGCATTGATTCGTTGTTTGTATGTTACATTCAATATTCGGAGGCCATTTCATCAATTTGAAACTGAAGTAGCATCTGAGTTTAGTTAGCGATCATGCCAAAACATTATCATGTGAGTCAGGTAGTACAAGTGTTCTGGAAAATTCTATAGACCCACCCCAACATCTTGGTATCATGGCCGCTTTCTAATTCTTCCGGTCATTTGATTTGTAAATGCAAAATTTACTTGTTTTTTTTTTTTTTTTTTTTGGTTTGTAGATGTTCTTTATTACATCTAAACATCTAAAATTATGATTTCCCGCAAATTTCGGCATTTTCTTCTCTTGTGTGACTTGCAAATATGCTACCTTCAAAATAAAAACAAAATTCGGATGAAAAAAAATCTCATAGGTACATAATCAGAAAGGAAAAGATGAATGGATGAGAACGGAGAAGTGAAAAACGGAGACTCTTGTATTATCTTAGGATAGAAAGGCATTTTGTTTAAATTATACGGAAAAGAACAAACAAAAATCGTTTCGTTTTCAATTCTTATTTTTTTTTTGCAAATTTACTGAGAAACCAACAAGAAATGACAAAATATTCTGGATACATGCGCCTTCGGATTGTCACGACTTGATGGTTGCTACATTTTTTTTATTACGTACATTTTTCATCTGAAAAAGAGCGGATATTATATTTAACAGTTACACTCACTGAAATGTAAAGTATCTGAGTCTATTATTTAAAAGCCAAACCCCAGTTTGTTTGACATTTAAGATACAAAAACCCGTTCATCGGTCGCCACTTTAACCTGCATCCCTCCTCCACAACATACACTTGTTGACAAAAAATCGTTGTTTATGGGGTCGAACGGTGTTGCGACTATGTTGGGAAATGCATGCACCTTTAGTAAACAACATGAAAACACCACGAGATCAAAATATATCGGAAAAAGTCTTTGGTAAATAGAGAAGAAAAACACAATTATAATACCCGGAGAGCTCAAAATGTCCGAGTTCATTACCAAATATATGTATGTCACAAAATACAAAGGCTTTCAAGAATAAGACATTTTATGCTACTTTCCAAAGATTTGTATTTTCAAGCAACTCAAAAAACACGAGAAGTAAATAATTCTGTATCGAGATGCGAAACGTCGGCTATTATTTGTTGAAAGCGAATTCAATTTTGAATATCGTCTTTTTTAGGGATTGGATAATGCGGGGGAGGGGGATAATTTGAGAGTAAAGTAGGTATTAAGCATGTAAGTTTATCAATGCTTGGTCAGCTTAATTTGATCTCGTACTTTCGCACGAAATGGAGAAAAGAAATAATAATTGACAATGGTCGAAACATTCCGCTCTCATTAGATTATGTGTTTGTGTGCCTTTTTTCTTAATCATGCAGCGGTTTGGAATAAAAATGACTTACTAGTATTTTCCTCTGCTCTGAACAATCTCCACTGTTTCCAACACGGGTCGTGCTTGTTCCGAGTTTTCCGTTGCAACTAACAATCTCTTAAATTGTCTATGACAATTTTGAAAAAAAAAATGAAAAAAAATTTGCGTTGTCAAAACTTCCTTGAAAAGATTTCGTCATATTTCATTCTATATAAAAGGTACATTTATTCTTTTTTTGGATTCCCTAACTAAACATTTCCAATATTTCGATCGGTGGGCGTAGGTATTGCCCGTCCGTCCGTAGCTCTTCTTCGCTTAAACTACACGACGTATTTCATTGAAACTAAACAAGAATAACACCAATAATGTTTTGATGTTGCTTAAATCTTCCATTTTACATGATTACTTTGTCTTGTGACAAGGCAGTGTTTTTGAGGAGAGGGATATGATCATATTAAGTTACATTCATGCTTTAAAAGTAAGCAGGTTTCAAGAATTTTTGTAAAAGGTTTTTGTATTGAGAACTTGTCAAATGCCCAATAGATGATTTTTTTAAGAGAATACTATCAAGAATGAAACACTTTCATTTACTTGAATATCCCTTTAGAGACTCAATCTATGTACAAAAAATTACTCAATGGATTGACAAAAATATACTGAAACAATTTTTGGAAAAATGATTTCAGAAGTTTCAAAGTCACATTTTTATATCTCATTTTCTTCCATAATATTTTTAATCAGCGAAAATCTTTTATTTTTTATTTTTTTGCTAATTTTAGGATGTTACCTAGAGCTTTTTTTTAGAGTTTTTAAAAATCATCGTGTAAATAATAATAATAATATTAAAAAATAATAATAATAATAATAAGTTTACCTCATACGCTCTGTTTTAGGAATCATGACGTTTTATATACGTTTTCGGCTTTTTTCATCAGAAGTCTTCCATTAGAACAAAAATACTTCATTTGATATAAACTGATACAAAAATTAGATATTTTGCATTCAGAATTTGGAGATAAAATGTTACACAAGCATGTCATTCTGCAGAATAAACACATATTTAAAAAAAAATACAAGTCATGTGACCGCTCCCCTTGGTCTCCTCAAATATATAGAAGAACATGCAACAATGCTATCAATTTGACTACACAACGTCCATCAGCATTCTCCGATGCTTTTTTTTTTAACCCATTCCCAAACAAGACCTGGTTTTGACATTCCTAATAGAAATGACTTGAGAAAACATTGAGACAAAAGAAGAAACTGCTGATAATCAGCAGTTTCTCCTTTTGCCTCAACATTTTCTATGCTATATAGTACAGAAATCCTATCTTTAATCTCATCCATTTTGTTGTCCTAGTCATCTTTCAAATTGGACCACCCTAAATTTTTGCTGTTTGGGAAAGGGTTAAAACGTTGATTGTTTGATTGTGATAAAAATCCCCTTACCAAACTCTTCGTGCAATTTTGCATCGTACTTTGCCGTTTTCTGTGATACTTTTGTATCCGGATTTTGAATCGTTAATCTCATTCTCCAACCTTACCACGGCTGATGCCGAAGTTGCTTGAAGCGTTTGGTATCTATTAATGGGCGGAATTAGACCATCGTGGTTCCAGATCAGCACACATAAGGCATATTTTTTAGCTCCAATGGCCTTTCAGGTCAGCAGGCAATTGTTATGGCGGTGTGTTCGTCGTGCGTGCGTCAGCGCGTCCGTGCGTGCGTCCGTAAACTTTTTCTTTAAAAATCTTCTTCTCAAAAACTAATGAATGGATTTCAGCCAAACTTCACAGGATTGATCCTTGGGTGACCTTCTATCAGATTCATTCAAAGAATTTGGATTGAACCAGAATAACTTGAGATATCTGCTCTTGAATGTCAAAAATAGCTGGTTTTGACTTTGTTTTTACTCTTAAATCTACAAATATAAACCAATCAAGACAAAATTTGGACAGAATAACATTATATATGACCACAATATCCTGACTGGCTGTAATTTTCAACTTGATTCGAATTTTACATTATGAGTTTTGTGCCCTTGAATTTGACAGAATTGCCATTTTCGACTTTGTTTTCACTCTAACAACCAAGAATCTTGTTGACAACAAAATATTGCTCATGTGTAATTGTCAGCATGATCTCATTGTAACGATCTGAGTTATGTGCCCCTGAAATTGACAGAATTTCAGTTTTCAACAATTTTTTCACTCTTGCGGCCACACATTTAGACTAAAACAAACAAATTTGGACAGAATGATGGTGACCATTAGATCTTACATGAGTTTAATTTTCAGCTTGATTATAAATTCAAATACTGAATCATGTGCCCTTGAATTTGGCAAATTTACAGTTTTCAAGTTTATTATCACTCTAACATCGTCAAAATATTAATCAATCATTTACTGTCTTTTTGCTTTGACCACATGATTGCTGCTTTTGACTTTGTTTTTGCTCTAAGAACCACAAGAATCGAAAAATCTAGTCAAATCTTGGATTTGATATTACAAGAAATTAGGGCATGTAGAGCAACTCAAGCCCTTCAGGTCTTTCTAGTTACAGTTGCTACATGTCAAGATAGCAGACAGCTATTAGAGAAAAGCAAGGATCTTGATCAGACTGTGTGTATTGACATGCTGATCTGGCTTTATATTGTTCTTAATTTCATGAAGACTTTTCCCAGATTCTTGAATTAGACTGCATTCTAAAAGCTGAAACACTTTATGCGATTTATTGTAATGTAATGTCTAATTTCAATTAGCCAAGTCCGGATAGCTCACTCGGTCACTTCAGTGTCTATCCATGTAGGAGTTGTGATTTGAACCCCGGTTCGAGCAATGTTCTTTAGAACTGACATTAGGAACAAAAAAATCTTTCTCCCTCACCATTACAATTGTGTAGAATGACATGGTGACATCCTCGGTGATTTTGACTACGTATTAGATAGAGTATGTATAGTAGATTCTACGCGATATAAACGTTCATAAGGCACAGCCATTCGACGTTTATGTCGCATAGAATCTACTATACAGACTCTATCTGACTTAGTGTTCGTCAACCAATGAAAAAGTCATTCTTCGTACAACGCCTCCGACCGGAGCTACTATCAAGCGGATCTTACTGGAATTACATAATTTTCCCAAATAATTACATCATTTTCCCAAAAATTACATCTTTTTTCATAACTGCAAAGGAAACGGGGGCGTGGCTATGTATATCCGTGACATAAACTGACCGGCAGTGCGTTTATGTGAAATATATCGCCGAAATTTTAAAATACACTGCAAATTCAATGGTCCAAAAACTAGGACGAACACTAAAAAAGGGGAAAACTTTTCGTTGACTATCTGACACCATATAATTGTGCTTACGCACATCGTAATATACACAAGAGGTCGGTTATTCAGAAGAAATAGCATTTTGACCTTTAGCTCTTTCTTGCATACAAAAACAGTGTTAGAAAAGAAAACACCAAATTTTGGGTAGGCCCACTCGTATGTCCCGGAAACACATTCCGTAGTGGTCGACTCGAAATCATACACCATATCTTTAGCTTTAAAATGTGATGTTTTATGTATTTCTTTTCAGCGTTTGTCGAAGCTCAACAACCCGACTGCTGTTTAAATGATCTGTGTCCATATTATTGTGTAAGATGTGACGGAACAGCACAGTGTTTTGACTTGTCAGATGAACTCGGGTGCAGTAAGTAGGATTTACATTTAATACCCCTAATGAGATTCGCACGACGTTTTAATTATTTGGACGAGTTCGAAAACATTCGGCGGTGGAACTTTCCACCGCCGAATGTGTACGACCGCGCCCGAATAGGTTCGGATACTAAACGACGACGCTCGGAAAAAGCCGATGTTTTATGTATCTCAAAATAGCCACATTACGGGCATTCTACCTTATTACTGTTATGTGGTACTGAAACAAGCGAGAAATGTAAAGTACAAGCAGCATTCTTTAGAGTGAGAAAAATATCTTAAGATCTAAGATTCCTTAAGATGATTTAAGATAAAGCTTTCTTTAGAGCGAGATTATGAAGTGGAGCAACATTACCCTATGCTTCTTACGGAACTCCTCGGCCAATTCTGTAGAGCCTATATGTGAGAAACCGAGTTTATAAACGTTGGTGGACCGAATGCTCCATACTTTTAACAAATTCGTTCTGAATCTCGGTCTCAAAAACGCTCATCTGAAATATCTGTAGAAATCTTAAGGGGGAATGCTCCAGTTTCCTATTTTTTTCCCCAATAATAGAATTTATTTATATTTTGTATGTTGAAATTACATGTTATTACCAATTGAAAAATAAAATAAAAATGGGTGGTCAGCGATCTTGTTTGAATTTTATTGGCATTCGTATCACATAACCCTACATCGAAAAAGTGCACAATTTCTTGCATCTGTCCAAGGTCACTAAAATGCTAATACAAAGCTGTATATTCATCGTTTAGTCCCGAAAACGGATTTAAAGTAACGTCTTACATTTATTACGAACAGAAAACCCAAAATATGTGCTATTATAAATGCGTAAATGTATAAAACAGCATGCTAACGTGTTCGATTAGATCAACGAAGCTGGAGTGTTTTATGTCAAAATTTGCATATTTTTGGAAATATTTGAAGTTCTACATAATCGAATTTGATAAAACTCCCTCATTGTATTAAGCAACATGTCCTGGTAATAATTCAAAAAGAAAATGTATAGGTCAGCGCACTTATTAGAGAATTGCGGCAAGTTTTATCAGCTACACATGAATTAAATGACGCAAAACAGTGGTAACTGCATACACACTTACGACTGTCTTGCTCTAAATATTCGATTTCCATCTTGGGAAAATCAGTTTCGCATAATAAATACACTTTTATCGTCGAAAATGGTAAATTGTAATGATGTGTTATATTATTGAAAATCTGGTAGCGAAACATATTGGTACGAAACATTTAAATTACTACAGTAAAGTCCGAGTGTTCCGAAAAACTGGAGCATTCCCCCTTAAGATGCTTTTTGTTTTAAATCTTGCTCTAAAGTTTCGATAGTTTGTGTGAGGTTTCAAAGAATCGCCAGGGTGTTTCTGTACAATGTTTGATTAATGAGGATCAAAGGTAATGATGATTATGTAATAGTTTGAGGAATCGTGTGTTTGTATTTAATATTTTATAATTCAAGGAAAAAACAAAAGCATGCAAACTACAATATTTGGCAATTGACTACGATCAATGGCTAGACTTGACAATTTCATTACAATCATACAGGAGGTGAACAATTTATGTTAATACATGTTAATACCGCTACATCGGTAATTAAATTAGTACATGACTGCATATAAACAATGTGCATATTTGACTAGATCTGACAGAATGAGTGCACACACGTGTAAAACCTATTACTTTACAATAATTAGTGTGTCAATGGACAATTTATTGACACCTGGTATGCGTATTGACAATGCTACATGCATGGTTAATGTGTAACCTATATTTTATACAATATCATAATTATGTGACCCATATTTTTTACAAGTTCATTGAACATGTAAAAATTCAGAATTTCCAACTTTTACAAGTGCTAACGATATAACATTTTATGTAATTCATGTTCAAATTACCCAACAGTTTTTTTTTATTTTTTGTCATATGCAGTATGTATACCGGTATTTGCCAATAGGCATACATGTACAAAAGGCTTGGAAGAACATGGAGCAAACTAGAAAATTGTTGATAATTAGATTTTTCCCCATTTGCCTCACTTTATTTTATGTCAGAATATACAAATTATCTACTTTTTGTCTTGTTTTGTCAGTAAGGATTTTGTACGATATGGGTAGTTCATAGCTACTGTAACATTTCATACCGACTATCCCGTTCTCCATTTATGCTAACACGATTTTTTAAAAAAACATTTCCTTCTTTTTTACGAAACTGTATTTATAACCAAGAAAGATTTTTAATTGCAATTTTAAATCCCTAAAGGGACCCATGCTGTATAATTTAAGAAATCAGATCAACATAATGACAGTTGACTCATTGAGTTTGCGTGTTTGTATGCTGCGTCGTATTATATAAGACCAAAAGAATTTTAGTGTTGGTACAAAGTGTTTCACTCTATATCGATGACCAGTTTCCTATAAATGTTCAATTTGAAAAGGCAAATGTATATACAGACTTGATTTATAAGGACTAGTTGAACTTGATTCAAATTTTCATTGGACAGAAATGATTTACCCATACAGGTTGTCAAATTCATACAACATTTCTCGAAATTATTTTCCCGCGCGTGTATTCAACACTCTAGGATGAGTGCCGTTATAAAAAGACAGTGACGACGATGATTATAACTGAGTCTATATCTTAGTACGAATTCTTACACTGTTACACTTAGCAAAATTTTACACTGTTCCAAATTGAAAGATGTTGCAGACGACAAATTCAAGCGAACGAAACTTAAGGTTGTTTGGTCTTTCTGGATTGAAAACATTGTGTGAAATGAAGAAATTGTCTGTCACAAGCAATTTCTTTATTTACCACAATGTTTTCATAATCTTGTAGGGCGTCAAAAGGCGTCATTGTGTGAGACTTTGGAAAAAAGTAGCGACATGTTGGATAACTTGGAGAAAATAGAAAAAAAAATCAAATAAATATTGACTCAATGAATAGGCAAGTGAGGCGTACTTTTAACATGAATTAAAATAAAAAAATACAAGACTTGACACAAACAAATATTCCATTTAAATTTGCAATGAAAGTATAGAAATGTGCTCTGAATCATATTTTCATTTAAGGTATCCAACCTATCATTAGCACCAAAGAGCCAGAAGCGAAATTTGAAGTTCCAATTATTTCTAAACTTTATAACATGTCCATTCCAAATACAAACATAAGCATTGTGTAAGGTTTAGAATTTTGAGTTAGTGCATAGTTATGGAAATATTTGTCAAAAACGTTCAAAATTACCTCCCTTGCATATGAATAAAGAATAAAATAATATTTGTAAATTGTTTTATTCCTGAGGCATAATTTTGAAATTCGGAAAAATAGATAAATAACAAAATGAAATGATAGTTTTGCAGTAAACTTTGTCGCTTACTTGAAATACGTCTTTTAAAATTGATAAAAAAACATTAGAAGTGTTGAGCATTCTTCAGAAAATCAACGCATTTCGGACTCATTTTATGTTTCTATTACATGTAGTTATTTCAAATCCTTATGGAAAGATGTTGAATACCGTTGATTGATTTCCGTCTCTTTTCAGGCTCTGAAAGTGACAAAAAATTGAACTCGTATTCTAAACCGCCGATATTCGTACCCTTCGTTCTGAAAACCATTACGTCACAGTTACGTAAGGAGAAGGAGGCAGTGGCCTCTAGATTTCCGAACCGTGACTGTCTCACACCTCCAGGATTACAGAGTAAGCGTCGTAACACATACAGGACCGACACCAATGAGCCGGAAGAACGTGAAGAAGGCTGGTCATTACGAGTGATGAAGTTTCGCAACACACCAACAACCACAGAGGCGCCTGTCTGGCTTCAGCTTCTGCGGAAACTGCAAGCCGAGAAGGAGAGACGATCGACCACTACAACAACAACAACGACGACGACACCAGCCCCGACAACCACGACTGATCCACCATGGTTGACACTCCTGAAGAATCTACTGCAGGTCGTAAAGGCAAATTCAACAACTCAAGCCGCCGTCGTCACTACTGGGCAACAAAAGTCTGCACCAACAGAGCCTGTCTATGATACTACAACATTATCAATTACACCACCGCCGACTACGGACACGTCATACTTAGACACCACAACCACACCTACCCCAGATACCACGACCGCGTCGCTCCCAGACACCACTACGATGCTGCCAACAACTTCAGCCACGACACCTACATCTGTTATAAACATAACATCATCTAGGTACTCGACATCATCTATACCGAGTGATCCATTGTCGACATCAACCAGGATCATCTCTTCTCTCGCAAAGGACAAAAATTCGACAACAATTCCATTCATAGTGACACAATCAAGTAAAGCACCAGATGTAGGGCAGATATTTACAACAGATGTTGTAGGATTAACAACTGAACTGACTTCAGAAAATACAACGGTGTATAATGTGTCAAATAATATAACTGCAAGTGAAATAACTACCAGGATTTTAGATATGTCATCAAGTCCGCATACTGAATTATCTAGAGAAATGTCAACAGCTATTGAACAGTTCAGGACAATATTATCTAAAGACATTAACGATACAAATGACAAAGTCAATGTAACAAGTGTAGAGGCATCTAATGACAGCACAAAACCAACCTTCACAGATATGAGTACCGTAAATGTTACAGGTGTTCCCATTGATTTCGATCATATCAGCACAATTAGCAGTATTACAAAAGACAACAATACATACTATCTACCATTTATTTCGAGTACAGTAGAGAGTGTGACAAGCACCTCTAGTAATCTAACAGAAATCGTCACAATTAATGAAACTGAAGAAACACAAAGTTTCAATGAATCTATCTCAACACATTTTATGAATCGTACACACCAAACCAATGTTGTAAATATTACCGACGATGCAATCATGAATGTGACGGGTATACCAGTCGAAATTACAACTAGTGATTCTAGTTTACCTCACCAAGAAATAATAAACCCCAGTACGGTCGGTGTTATAGATACAACATTCTTAACAAGCACTGACGCTCCCTCTATACAATCAAACATTATGAAGATGATCGACAAACTGTTGAGCAAAATTAATGAGACAGAAGCAGAAATATCTAACTCTTCATCTGTAACTCCAAGATTTCCCATGGAATTGAAACATTTCTACACAAATGAGACTTTTAATGAAACCGAGATATCAACCATCAGCAGATTCAATGATTCATTGAGTGGTCTGACAGCTACCAGTAAATATTCACCAAGAATAGGTTTAATTGAAATTGGAGAAGTTACAAGTAAAGATATCATGGATAATATCAGAGAAGTAACCACAACATTAAATGGTGTAATACAAAGCAGTACCAGCAACAATGCCGTTTACAACGTCTCGGGGTCAAGTGACGTAGATCTAAATGCAACAATGTCATCCACCGAACGTATCCCCAGCAAAGTGACTACAACTGTGCCGGTGTCAACATTAAAACCTAACTCGAACCTGGTTGTGGATACGACGGTGTCTAGTAATTTCGATACGACTAATGACCAGGCTAGTGAAGACATGAATAACAATCTTGGATTAACGACAGTCTCAAATACAGAAGATGTAATTACTACAACGGAATCTGAAGTTGATATTTTGTTGAAGGAGGTTCGTAAAACACTGAATGAAACCAAATCTAGAATAAGCATTCTGGCTAGTCAGATAAACGCAATGAATGTCACGTCTACCAATACTTCGTATGATATTTTCAATGACACAGAAACGATCAAGCCTAGGCTGTTTAAATACGGATTATTGAGTGACTCCCAAACAGAGGTTAGAAACACCAACTTTACAGCTAATGATACAGTTCGTGTCAGACCCATCCTGCAGGAGTCCAATCACGGAGACACAGTAAAACAGACAATCAACGATCAACAATCAGGTAGTTTCAATAAACCAGCAGAAATCACACCAATACCTTGGTTACTTCAGACTACATCGTTCCCCTTCGATAATTTCTGGGACACGATAACGACCCAGCCTCCCATGTTAGATTCTGTCTTCAATCCGTTACCACCAAATACGATCTGGAGTTCGTTATTTGATACCTGGGGCCTCGGTACACTAGGAGTACCCACAACACCACGACAACAAAACTTTGATTCACCACCCACAACTACACCAAAACAACAAATAGTTGTAAATTTGTCTCCAACAACAACACCCAGACAACAAATATTTGTTACTGGTCTACCAATATCAACCGATCAACAATTGTTTGGTAGACAAACGACTACCGGAACACAAACATTTGAGACACAGCCTACAACTTCAAGGCAACAAACATTTGTCACACAGTCCACAGCCGGACAACAAATAATCAACATACAGCCAACAACATCACAACAAACATTTGATAGCCAATCGACAACCAGACAACAAGAGTTTGTTACACAACCAGCAACTAGACAACAAATAGTTAATATAGAACCCACGACATCCAGAGAACAAATGTCTGAAACTGCTCTACCAACAACAACCGGACAACAAACATTTGATACAGCCCAATCGACAACACCCCAAGAACAAATATTCAACACACAAACGACAACAAGTCAAGCTCCTGACACGGTGACCACCGAGCAGCCTCTACAGTCTAAAGACCCCACCACCACTGCGTCACCCGTGACGTATCTACAGACAGAACCGCCACTAGCTAACGGTATACAAATACCAGTTATACGTACACAAGATACGATCAGCAATACAGGAGTGAGCAAAACCGAGACAATCTCTACTGGATCAACAGGTGGTGAGATTTACTATGTGTTAAAACAGGGTACTACACCAGGTCCTGATCCAGCTGTTCCCGTCAGTGATCCCACTCGTAACATTGACGTGGCCTTCATTACAGAACCTGGTGTTAACTTTGATAATGAAACAAACAATAACATCAACACAACCTTTACAGTATCCAACATACCCATTGTGACACCAAAAACTTACACCTACGATGATTCGAGAGACAACACAAAACAGATTCATGCATCCGGAAATATCGCTATTGTATCAGCACCAGAAGCCACGGCTAATGTCCTCAAGGATGCAGCATCGTATCCAACAGCATCAAATGAAAATTATGTCATAAAACCAACAACTGTTATGCCAGAAACAACCACTCCTGTAGTACCGACGCCAACTAAGTCAAAATATACTACAACGGGGTCATTCTTGAGAAACAAATCGGACAGAAAATCTCACGATAAATCTCACCAAGATTGGTGGGACCAGGCGTTCCAGCCCACAACATGGTTCCCGTTCGAGACACAATACCCCACCAACACGCCTATACCGTGGAATACTGTCGATAAACAATTACTAGATAGTGTAGACCCGGTACAAACCACGACTGAAGCTAACGGCAAGGGATGTATGCTGCTACAAGATGCGTCAGGTTAGATATATTTATAACTTAAAATATATGGCTGTTTATCAACAAAAACCTAGTAAATACAGCTTTACACAAGCTGCAGGTACGAGGTTTATGATGAAAATTGACGACATAAAGGCATTAATTATTTCAATTGCAAAATAACAGAAAATGACATATTGGTCACGGTGTGAAAGTATACTGCATGTATACTGCAACGCCCAGAATCTAAATGAATTATAGGGAATGTAGCTAAGAACACGAATGATAATGAGTATAGAAATTTGTGCAAGACAAACCCGTTACTAACCCTGTTTCTTGTGACATGTAATGTACATTTTCGTTACTTATGAATAGCTTGTCAAACATGTTAGCCTTGTAGTTTTGTTGAGGCTAGAATGATATCAAAACGCACATAGAAAACCTCCAAAATATTCTGTAATATATTAAAATCAATTATTAGTAGATACAGTCTGTCTGAATAAACATATCGT
Organism: Fragum sueziense; assembly: GCA_963680895.1. Taxonomy (NCBI): domain Eukaryota; kingdom Metazoa; phylum Mollusca; class Bivalvia; order Cardiida; family Cardiidae; genus Fragum; species Fragum sueziense. The sequence continues at coordinate 81,902,100 of OY804592.1, read as the reverse complement.
CGCTTTCCCACGAAAATTCGTAACTGCAGCTTGTTTTAAGCTGCAGTTACGAGGTTTTTGTTGAAAAGCAGCGATATGCAGGGTGTAGGCATGCGTGTATACTAGCCAGGAAGAGTAATTGTCCAACCACGCGTATGAACACTAAAGTTAACTTGACCATCGATCATAGTGTGTTTTATAGCCTGATCCACGCTCCTGATTGACCGGTTATCGATCTAAAATCGATAATTATTGGTAAATCATTGAGTAAATCTGCATAAAAGTCCAACAAATGACACAATACCTGAAGTTTATGATTACGTTGATATTCTTATTCTTGAAAAACTTTGCGTCATGTCAAAAGCTTAATAAAACTTAGAATAACGAAATCTTCGACCAGAATTGATCAGTCTTCACGTTTTCGTCTCTAAACACAGACAAATACTATTTGTTATTCTGTTAATCATTTTCAAAAGTTAACAGCCTACATGCTTATTTCGCTTTGAATTTTCTAAAACAATTTCGATGATACTATGTTCCGCCACGCTTGTTGTTTGCGTTGAATCTCAAATCTCGAACTACTTTTTTTAATTTGAGAAATATTACTGTAAATGTTTCATAAACATGACGGTTTTATTCCAGTAAAATCATTTTGAAAAAAAAATCTATTTGGATCTACTTACGAGTATAACGAAATGTATTTGATTTTCATTTCAGCATTCTGTAAAGACCTACATTCCGGACAGTACAAGAACCCGGATGACTGTACCACATATTTTGTGTGTGATTGGGGCGACCTCTATCGATGCCATTGTCCACCGAACACTCTTTTTGATGGAAAATTACGCGTGTGTAATTGGGATTATGCAGTGACGTGTTGACAACAACAAACCTGACATGGGCGTATGCTGTGTTAATATGTAATGAAAGTCTTTCTGTGAGGACACGTTAACTAGTGTGATCAAGCTACGGACGTGAATATGGCGAATTGTTTGTGTTTACAAAACAATTATTAGTCCATGACTACAAAGTTAATAATGTCTAACCCTAGATAACCCTAGCTGTTTATGTGCATTCATTTCGAATGCATCTGTTGATGATTATATCATCTGTGGTGACGAGATATAGAGAACTGGTGCAAATACACTGTACATGTTTTAACTATTCTGTTTTGGCGGCATTATTGAATTTGTAAATACAGTTGAGACTCGATGTGCCGAGACTTCAAGATAATTATCCGGATTTATGCATCATCCGATTTTTGTTTAGTTAAGGTAGAATACCCATAATGAGATTCGCGCGACGTCGGATGCGCGATACGTAACGATTTTTTATCAATCTCAAAATGGCTACATTACAGATATTCTACCTTAAGAATTGAATAATGTTTGGTCGTTTTTGTTGCTCATCAAGTAGCCTACGTACATATTTGAAATCATCAAGTACGTACATATTTGAAATACAGTAGGAAAGGAAAGAAAATACTTGAGACGAACAATGTCTCTCCTTTTCCTACTATATTTCAATGAATATTTCAATTCTAAAATAATTTTGTTTTTAATATTTTCTATATACACAGGCAAGGACGTGGCCAAATTATGATTTAAGCGGAAGGTTGAATAACCCGCTGTCGAGAAAACGAGTGTCGTCTGCAGAGTATTAGTTTGTTTTCTGTGCAGCTTTTGATGTGAGTTGCAAATTGGACGAAGTTTTATCCCTTTCCAAACAATGTTTGCCCCCCCCCCCCCGCTTAAGAAGGGTTTTGAAAACATCAAAGAATTTGAATTGAGTTTTCCTTCATGCCACAAGCTTGGGTTCCATGTTTAAGGGTAATACTAGTTTGTCTGATGCACCCCTCTTAAATTGGATCAGTACTAAATTTGTCATTTGAGAAATGATTGAGTCTCTGACGCTTTACCGTCCTCTTTGTTTTTAGGTGGAATATCCGTAATGTGGAAATTCTTAGATTAAAAAACATCGGATTTTTTTCGATCGGCGTCGTTACGTATCCGAACTGATTCGGGCGCGGTCATAAACATTCGGCCGTGGAAAGTTCCACCGCCGAATGTTTTCGACGTGCCTGAATAATTTCCGACGTCGTGCGAATCTCTTTAGGGATGGACTACCTTAAACAGAATTATCGACATATAAGGAAAATGTTGCTTGACATATACTGAGCAAAAATGAAAACTTTACACCTACATTGCTTGTCACATTTCTTCTAAATACAACAAGTAAAGAAATCAAATGAATGTGCTTCGCATTGTTCATTGACTTGGTAGTGCCAAACACTAAACGTTTTGTTGATCTTAATTACAGGGATGAAAAACGGACCCTTTAAGTGTGACAGGGGTCCTGTTTTTCAGGTGTACAATTTTAACGGAAATTTTACAAAATTTAAACCCTCAGAAATACGAGCAGAAGAATGCAAACCATGCCAGACTGCACGGAGTGGTAGTCTGACAACTTACCAGTCAGGAAATGTAAAGAAGCTTGCTTTACACTGTTTAAGCTTTTAAAAAAATGATGTTTGAAAAGCAGAATTTTCATTATGTTGCAAAGCTTGAAATTTTTATAATGCAATCTCCATAGGAAATTGAAATCGCTTTTGCATGGACATCTGGGAATAATCCTAGTCGAAAAAAGGGGTCTAATAATCCCCTGTAAGGCATGCATGATGTTTACACAAAAACAATCGAAAAGCGTGATAAATTTTTCAACATTAAACATTTTAAATTCCCTATTTGTTTATGTAAAAGGGAGATAATTCACAAAATTGACAGATTAGACCTTTATTTTAGAGCTTGCTATAAGTGATAAGAAAGATTGTTTGTGTTTTTTTGGCAACCCGGACATGACAAATTCCGAAAAAATAGTGAATCGTTTCCTGCGCATGCGCATATGTGACGTTAGATTAAAGTAGCTCTAAACACATTAAGGGCCGTTACTCTGACAATAAAGGAGACAAGGCAATGAAATTTCAACAAAACGATTGATGAAAGCCTGGGAATTAACGTCAAAATATATTTCAGGCTTTTATTCGATACTTTTCCATAAACAAGAAAAAATGAAGTGTAAAGTTTTCATTTTTGTTCAGTATATTTTCCCACCGTGTTGTTATTAACGTATACTAGTCATATCTTCATCTCGATATAAGTCGGTATGAAGATCAAGGCTGCAGAGGTAATGTAAATCAACTGCGAATGACAATAAATAATTGAGCCGGGATCTGGAACAATGTCCTTTGAGGCTTTTGAATCCAACATAGATCCAGATCAGCCTGTGCATACGCACAATCTGATCAGGATCCATGTAGTTCTCTCAAAGCTTCTTCGTGACCTGCAGTAACTTAAAGAGAGCAGCATTGATTCATATTGCGCTGCATATAAATTACAAAAGGTTAATTTTCAAAAATGCTGTAAGGGACGTTTTTCCAGATCCCAGCTCAAATGTAAACTATACAATAGCAGTTTGTACATAAAGAACTGGCTCCTGAAAAAAAATACAATTTTTAACCGAAAGTGTTTGTTGTTTTTTATGTAAACTTTATACACAAGAATAAGTATGCACTCAGTGTAGCAAATTCCTAGTCAGATTCACGCGACGTCGGCATTCAGTGGTGGAAAGTGCTGATTTCTCGTACATATAAAAGAGCCAATAGGCTCATGAAGTGGATTCGGTTCGATTCGGTCAGATATTCTTTTATACCCCCCTCACACATAGCTCGCGACCTTACTGCGACCTGAAAACTAGTAAAATAGCATTTTTCTTTCGAAATTCGTTTGGTTTTCTTTCAAATTTCCAAATTTCTCTCGCCGACGGTCCGGGGCTCCACAGTCTTGTGTTCTGTTTGTTTTTCTGTACGTCCTCGATACGACCCTTCTACGTCCACGGCGTTTCCACTGCGACTGTATTGCATCCCCAGGGCGACCCTACGGCGACCCCACGGCGATCATCGGCGACCCAGCTGAGACTGTGCTACGTCCTTTGCGTTTTTACGGCGACTCTACGGCGACTATTGCGTTTGTCCGGCGACTGTTCTGCGACTGTAAGACGACACTACTACGTCCTTGCTACGTCTATGAAAATAATACTTTTTTTCCAGTAAATATCATTTTGAGTATGACCTTCAACGAGTGAAGGCGTATATTTAATTAGTTTAAAGTTAAATCATTTATACTGAACAAAAGTGAAAACGCTACACTGCAAGATTTCTTATTTCTGGAAAAGTATCGAACTAATAGCATGAAATATATTTTGACGTTCTTTCCCAGGCTTTCAGCAATCGTTTTGTCGAAATTTCATTGCCTTGTCTCCTTTATCGTCAGAGTTACAGCCCTTGATACGCTTAGAGCTAATTTCATCAAATGCCGCATATGCGCATGCGCAGAAAACTCTTCATATTTTTTTCGGAATTGGTCATATCCGGGTTGCCAAAAAAACATTTAAAATCTCACTTATCTCTCGTAGCAAGCTCTAAAATCAAGGTCTTATCTGTCAATTTTGTGAATCACCTCCCTTTGATATAAACAAATAGGGAACTTAAATGTTTGATAGTCACAAATTTATGACGGTTTTCGATTGAACTTTTTTGCAACATCAAGTAGGCCTTACAGGGGATTTTTGAACCCTTTCCTCGACTAGGATTGTTCCCAGATGTCCATGCAACTGCGACTTCAATTTCCTATGGAGATTACGTTGTAAAATTATCAAGCTTTGGAACATAATGAAATATCTGCTTTTCAAACATCATTTTCTAAACCCTGCAACAATTTTATGCAAACTTCTTTACATTTCCTGACTGGTAACTTGTCGAACTACCATTCCGTGCAGTTCGGCATGGTTTGCATTCTTCTGCTTGGATTTCTGAAGGTTTAAATTGTGTAAAATTTCCGTTCAAATTGTACACCTGAAAAACGGACCCCTGTCACATTAAAAGGGTCCGTTTTTCATCCCCGTAATTAAGATCCACAAAACGTTTAGTGTATGGAACAACCAAGTCAATGAACAATTGGAAACACTGTCGTTTGATTTTTTTACTTGCTGTATTTAGAAGAAATATGACAAGCACTGTAAGTGTAGCGTTTTCACTTGTTTTCAGTATATTATTCCAAAGATGAGAGGCGGACGAGGCAAACGAGCTACAAGCTCTAAAGTGCTACAAGTTGACCCAGTCGCGGATTCAGATAAATTAAGTAATCAATAAAGTTGGCCTATATACCAAATGGCAAAACATTACACTGATCCAAATTCAAAGATTTTTGCAGACGTCATTTTCAGGTGAATGAATTATTACATTTTTTTGTATTTTTTGGTAGACAATATAGTGTGAAATGAGCAATTTCTTGTAATTTCATCGGCGACTCTGCGGCGTCCTTAGTGCGAGTGTACAACGTCTATTGCGTTCTTATTAAGTCCTTACTACGATGCTGCTGCGACTATGGCGACTCTACTGAGACCCCACGACGACCTAACCAGGACGTAGTAAGAACGCAGAGGTTCTGCGACTGTTTTGTGCATGTTCAAAATAGTCGCCGATGGTCTGCGACCTTGTGCGTCCTTGGGGTCCTTACTACGACCTCGCTGCGTCCCTGCTGCGTCTATGGCGACTGTGCTGCGTCCTGGGTCGTAGCAAGATCGCATTAAGGACGCAGTAAGGTCGCGAGGTATGTGTGAGGGGGGTATTAACGGCTTCCCCGAAATATCGTTTTGTTACTTTGATACAGTTTTGTTTCAGTAGAACATATAGAAAATGTAAAACTATAAAACGTTCTTGGCGCTTCCGGCTCTGTCAAATAGTAACAAAATACGTTACGAAATTTACGACGTCGAAAAAAAAAAAAATAAAAAAAAATAAAAAATAAATCAGACGTAGCGTGAATCTCATTAGGGGCAGACTAGCTTAATACTGCCCAATTTTAGTCTTCCTTGAATTCTTTTGTCGTACAGTTTGAAAAAAAAAAAACAACAAAAAAACAGGAACAATGGTATGTGAGACGTCTGTAGAACCAGATCAGCCCGCTTTTATAACCATACTGATCATGAGCCATGCTCTCTCGTACCGTTTGCACATGTGATACTAGTAGTCACTGGTGGTGAACTAAAACAATTTTCACTACAACAAGGTATAGATATTTTGCGTTTAAATGTGAGTTTATAGATTTTCTTTCTAATGACAATGAACTTGTTCTAAAACAGAGCGGGTTTACCGTTTTGTATTTACAAACTGTCGGTGTTGTTATAAAATCTCGTAACTACGGCTTCGATAAAGCCGTAGTTACGATATTTTATAACAACACCGACGGAATACATCGATCGCGAAAAAAAGTCCCTCGCTTTGTCCGAGTTCACCACCAGTGATAGTGAAGTTAGAAAAGAGATACGATGATTCTGCCTGTTGGTTATCAGCATATTCATATCGCTGCTTTTCGAGAAAGAAAAACACGTATCTACAGGTTGTCTAAAGCTGTAGATACGCGCGGTTGAAAGCTGTAGAAAGGGTTAAATCATAAATAAGCAAAATAACTGCGCCGTCCGGGAATCGAACCCGGCTCGCAAGAATGGGAATCTTGCATGATACCACTACACTAACGGCGCTTATATTTATAGACCGATTTTGTAAAATATATTGACATCTTCAGATTGGATGCGGGCCTATACTCACCAACAGTTAAGCCTCTCTTACAACCCGACGTGCGTCTTTTTAAATCGTACGTTTTAAAACTCTGCAAAATCGCACGATTTATAAAGACGAACGAGCGCCTCAAAATATTGTCCGGTCAATTCTTTGCTGCGTGCAGTCTGCGTCGTGGTTGCGTCCAACAAAATCGTACGTTGCACGTGCGTGCATCGCACGACTAAATTAACGTACGTTTTAGACGCAGACCGCACGCAGGAGCACGTACGACCGGTTGTAAGAGAGGCTTTACTTGCGACATTAAATACAATCTTTAATCTCAGTTTCCTTTTTAGAAAAACATCCCAAACTACTGACGTGTTCGTTAAGCCTCTCTTACAACCCGTCGTGCGTCTTTTTAAATCGTACGTTTTTAAACGCTGCAAAATCGCACGATTTATAAAGACGCACGACGGGTTGTAAGAGCGCCTAATAAGACTTGTCCGGTCAATTTTTTGCTGCGTGCAGTCTGCGTCGTGGTTGCGTCCACAAAAATCGTACGTTGCACGTGCGTGCATCGCACGACTAAACGTACGTTTTAGACGTAGACCGAACGCAGACCTTACACAGGAGCACGTACGACCGGTTGTAAGAGAGGCTTTAGGGATATTTTTAAGTGGTCGAATAGAAAGATTGATTACTCTGAAGTGCTTACAGTTTGCAATGCATTGATCTGAAACAGCAGCTAATAGACAATGCGGGATTTGTTCAGGTTAGTTAATCTGTATGTTAAAGTATAGACGTAACGTCAAAAGTTGCGGACCAAGCCAAAATTGGCTATGCACTTCTGTTTAAAACCGCATATTTGTTATTTTTATTTGAGAAACACACATGCATTTGGTATCATATAAAAGATATTGAATTGTAATTTATTAATATATGTCGAATTTCAACATTGTTTGAATACAGACAATTTGATAAACAAAATAAATAAACTCTGACGCAGAAAATGACGTCGTCACGTGTAACAGAAATTACCAAACAAACTCGCGAGAATCCCAATAGAATAAAAAGTAAGACTTTTTAAAGCGCACAAACTTTGGCAAATTACGTCAGTGATGTCACAGAAGATATAGCGTAAATCTTACGGCAGTTGGATGGTGTAAACAAACTATGGAGGAATGGAAAGAAAGGGATAAGTAGCGTCACGCTGTTAAAAAAACGTCATTTTTTCGGTATGTCTAATTTTTAAATCTAATTTATTTTTCCAATAGCGATTAGAAATCAATATAAAAAATTTTGGGACATACATCTGAGCTCTAGTTTTTGTAGTTAATTTTTTGTCTTGATTGGAGTTGAAGAAAATCATTATTTTATTGTGTTTGTAGCGTCTTAAAAATGTCACATTTTCACTAAAACGGTCCCAAATGCAAGGGTGATTTTTTCATATATAGCTTTAATCTAAGAAAATTAAAATATTTTGAATTTGAATTGATTTTCGACATACATCTCGGATAAAATTTGAAAAAATAAATGCATTTGTCAATATTTCTTCAACTAGCGAAGATATAGAGTATGATGTAGCGTCTTAAAAATGTCACAAAAACGCGTTTTTGGCGATTTGACGTCATGTTGATTTGTGAAGAACTATTCATGGCGTTTTACGATCATGTATCGATGCTCTAGATCCACTTGTTTTATCGTTGTTTGTTTGACTATCTTGCTATTTGTGGTCTACGCAACTTAAGGTTAAAATTTGAGACCCGTAACAGAAAACAAGAGGGCCAAGATGGCCCTGGATCGCTCACCTGATAGAAGTTTGAAACTTTCTCCATGCAGAACAAGAGCCATCTTTTACATGACCTAGGTATCTCTAAGACAAGAACACGAAACTTAAGATGCGAGATTATGATCCAGCTGAAAACAGCATTCTTAATCTTTAATGATCAATATTTGTGGCTGTTAAAGTGAAAACCAAGTTAATAAAAAACATCAATTTTGTCATAATCCAGGGCACATAACTCTGTTCTGATAAAGATACTCTCTATCTATCTATCTATCTATCTATCTATCTATCTATCTATCTATCTATCTATCTATCTATCTATCTATCTATCTATCTATCTATCTATCTATCTATCTATCTATCTATCTATCTATCTATCTATCTATCTATCTATCTATCTATCTATCTATCTATCTATCTATCTATCTATCTATCTATCTATCTATCTATCTATCTATCTATCTATCTATCTATCTATCTATCTATCTATCTATCTATCTATCTATCTATCTATCTATCTATCTATCTATCTATCTATCTATCTATCTATCTATCTATCTATCTATCTATCTATCTATCTATCTATCTATCTATCTATCTATCTATCTATCTATCTATCTATCTATCTATCTATCTATCTATCTATCTATCTATCTATCTATCTATCTATCTATCTATCTATCTATCTATCTATCTATCTATCTATCTATCTATCTATCTATCTATCTATCTATCTATCTATCTATCTATCTATCTATCTATCTATCTATCTATCTATCTATCTATCTATCTATCTATCTATCTATCTATCTATCTATCTATCTATCTATCTATCTATCTATCTATCTATCTATCTATCTATCTATCTATCTATCTATCTATCTATCTATCTATCTATCTATCTATCTATCTATCTATCTATCTATCTATCTATCTATCTATCTATCTATCTATCTATCTATCTATCTATCTATCTATCTATCTATCTATCTATCTATCTATCTATCTATCTATCTATCTATCTATCTATCTATCTATCTATCTATCTATCTATCTATCTATCTATCTATCTATCTATCTATCTATCTATCTATCTATCTATCTATCTATCTATCTATCTATCTATCTATCTATCTATCTATCTATCTATCTATCTATCTATCTATCTATCTATCTATCTATCTATCTATCTATCTATACTGCCCAACTCCCCTTTCGGGTATTACTGGCAGGGTATCTCTAAGACCTTTATACACCAACCTTATGTCCTAGTTGTTTTTTTGATTGGTCAATATTTATTGCTGTTTGAGTGAAATTAAAAACGAAATTAGCAATATTGTCACCATCAAGGGCACACAACTCTGGCTTTTTTAGTCCGATCAATATGAAAAATGAAATCATATGAGATCTCATGGTCACCAACATTGTGGCCAAGTTAAGTCTTGATTGGTCAATATTTGTGTTTTGTGTGAAAATAAAGTTGAAAATGACAATTTTGTGAAATTCAAGGGCCAATAACTCTGGTTTTTCTGGTCCGATCAAGCTGAAAATTTAATTCATTCAGCAGCTTATAGTTAGCAGCATTGTTGACATTTTTTTTGTCTTGATTGGTCAATAAATGTAGATGCTAAAGTGTAAACAAAGTCGAAAACGGCAAATTTGTCAAATTCAAGGGCACATAACTCCGGACTTCCTTCTTCGATGACACTGAAAATCGAACTCATTCATTATTGTATGGTTACCAACATTCTAGCCAAGTTTTGTCTTGATTGGTCAATATTTGTAGATGCTAGAGTGGTAACAAAGTCGAAACTAGCTATTTTTGATATCCAAGGGCCCATAACTCCGGACTTCCTAATCTGATCTGACCCAAAATCAAACTCGTCCAAGAGCTTATTGTCATACATGTTTTGACCAAGTTTGGTTAAGATTGGTCAATATCTGTAGATGCTAGAGTGATAACAATGTCAAAACTAGCGATTTTTGATATTCAAGGGCGCATAACTCCGGACTTCCTGATCCGATCTGACCCAAAATTACACTCATCCAAGAACTTATTGCCATGCATGTTTTGACCAAGTTTGGTTAAGATTGGTCAATATTTGTAGATGCTAGAGTGGTAACAAAGTCAAAACTAGCTATTTTTGATATTCAAGGGCGCATAACTCCGGACAACCTGATCCGATCTGATCCAAAATCAAACTCATCCAAGAACTTATAGTTATACATGTTTTGACCAAGTTTGGTTAAGATTGGTCAATATTTGTAGATGCTAGAGTGGTAACATACTCAAAACTAGCGATTTTTGATATTCAAGGGCGCATAACTCCGGACTTCCTGATCCGATCTGACTCAAAATCGAACTCATCCGAGAACTTATGGTCATACATGTTTTGACCAAGTTTGGTTAAGATTGGTCAATATTTGTAGGTGCTAGAATGGTAACACCAAAATGTGGACAGACGGACGGACGGACAGACGGACGGACAGACGGACAGACGGACAGACGCCGACGGACATAAAGCGACCACAATAGCTCACCTTGAGCACTTCGTGCTCAGGTGAGCTAAAAAGAAAGAAAAGCATTGACCAAGGCATAAGAAAACGTTGAGATAATAGAAGATATTTTTTTTAAGTAAAGCATTTCATTGATTTCATCTAATATGTTGCAGCATTTAGTCTCGGAGTTTCATTTTTCCTACATATAATGCATTTGTTGTAGACCCCATTTAAAAGAATAATCTATCTTTTGTCTGCTAACGAGTAAACTTGAAGACGATTATTTAGTAAGTATTTTCACATTTTTTATTTTTATTTGTTTATTCATTTTTATTTTTTTTTACATTTGCACAAGTAGAAATATCTTAATAACAAAAATATGCATTCTTGACAAGTTATATTTAGCGTATGAAACGGCTCCATTTCTCCTACAGGTGTAAAATATTCACTTTCAATATTCATTAGAGCTTGATTTTTCAATACTTACGAAATAATTCTGTTGTTTATTTATTGATAGTTGAGATTATTACTTTTGTACGGTGCTATTTTCATGTATGCATGTATTTGTATTATTGTGAAAATGTTTTCTTTTGGCCAACATTGAAAATTTGTCATTTCTCATGTTTTGGGGAAAGTTATAACTTTCTTTACACCTTCGCGTAACGTTAACGTCTGAAAACGGTCGATATGCGTGTTACAACGTTGGTCCGCAACTTTTGACGTTTTAATATAGTAGATATTGAGAGAAAGGAGAAATTGCTGATTATCAGCAATTTCTTATTTTCTCTCAATGTTTTACCAGACTAATTCTACTTGGGACGTCCTTTCCCATCTAAACGCTACACCACGGCCATCCCGAAATTAAAGGGAAATAACTTGTAAAACAAAAGCAGCTGAATCATACATGATTAGTTCCCTTTGTTCACAAAACTTTAATAACTGTCCTTCGCACGCTCTTGAAAATGTCTCATTCGTTACATTCGACTTTGTACGAGGCTCAGGGTGCATGACGTGAATATGTGGTAATTATGTCATATAGCAACATTTCAAAATTACAAATGCAAAAAATGAATCTCATTTATGCTGATATTTCCCTTTGGCAATAATTAAAAACGTCGTTCGAATTGTGGTTGAATGAATGATAAATCACGTAAGAACATGGTTAAGTTCTTAAAGATGTAATAATAAAAATTCACAGACGAATTTCCAAGTATAAAATGTGCACCGTCCGGGAATCGAACCCGGGTCGCAAGAATGGGAATCTTGCATGATACCACTACCACAGGCGTCCGTAATTTGAGCCTTGGCACCATCTAGACTATTCTTTATCACTTTATTCTTTACCGGAAATCATAGTAAACGACGATGGGAATCACGTGATGCAACAATAACAGATTTGAATTCGGTTTGAAGTTGAGAAGATGGGGATATGCCAGGTATGTGTGTGGTACCTAGATATTTTAAGAATCAGATAAAATAACTATTGACGAACAACCAAAGTTTTGGTTTGGTCGTCAATATCTTTTTATCACCTGTTTTTTTTTAAGATTTTGCGCATTAAAATAGACTTGGTTTACCATTATGTTTTAATAAACCGTCTGTGTTATTATCAAAGGATGGGTTGCAACAAGGGTCCAAAAAATAGATTTTCTTTAAATTCTGAACAAACTTAGAACAGCAAGAGTATTATACGAGGGGTGATCCAGAATTTAGCCCCCCACCCCCCTGTTCCTACGGGCCTGCAATGAATATTTTTATTGTGTTCATATTATTGAAATGATTCACAGAAAAAAAAATAATATTTGTTGTTTTTGTAGAGAAATGGGACACCTCGCATAAACAGCTTTTTTTCTATGATATGGTCACTTTCCCCAAAACGGTCACATAATTATATAACACCAATATTAAACCGGTACTTAATTATCTCTGGCAAAGTTTAGCGTCTTAAAGTGACATTTCAAAATATTTTTACATAAATTTAACTTTCATTTTATCTGAAAGAGCATATTTTCTTATGAAAATTCTGAAAATTTCAAGCCAAAATATTGAACCGTTTACGAGAAATATATATTTTTGTGCTAAAATCAAACAAATTGTTGTGAACAACAGTTCAGATTTAAATAGAATTTGCCAATTCTGTCTCAACTTTACAGGCGTATTTTTCACTTATAAATAACAACTTAAAAACAGAAAACATTGGCAAAGTGGGGTCAATGTATATAAGCAGATGTTTCAGCTTAATATTGTTGCACTATACAACAGTAGGGTAAGAAAAATAGAAAAGATAATAATAATGATGATGATGATGATGATGATGATGATGATGATGATGATGATGATGATGATGATGATGATGATGATGATGATGATGATGATAATAATAATAATAATAATAATAATAATAATAATAATAATAATAATAATAATAATAATAATAATAATAATAATAATAATAATAATAATATTAAGAAGAAGAAGAAGAAGAAGAAGAAGAAGAAGAAGAAGAAGAAGAAGAAGAAGAAGAAGAAGAAGAAGAAGAAGAAGAAGAAGAAGAAGAAGAAGAAGAAGAAGAAGAAGAAGAAGAAGAAGAAGAAGAAGAAGAAGAAGAAGAAGAAGAAGAAGAAGAAGAAGAAGAAGAAGAAGAAGAAGAAGAAGAAGAAGAAGAAGAAGAAGAAGAAGAAGAAGAAGAAGAAGAAGAAGAAGAAGAAGAAGAAGAAGAAGAAGAAGAAGAAGAAGAAGAAGAAGAAGAAGAAGAAGAAGAAGAAGAAGAAGAAGAAGAAGAAGAAGAAGAAGAAGAAGAAGAAGAAGAAGAAGAAGAAGAAGAAGAAGAAGAAGAAGAAGAACTTGGCATGCGCCGTCCGGGAATCGAACCCGGGTCGCAAAAATGGGAATCTTGCACGATGCCTCTACACTAACGGCGCTTACGCCCAACTTTTGTAAATCCAGTATACCTGAATTGAGTTTGGTGACTTGCTCTATCAAAGCAATGGCGACTGGTTACATTTCGCAAAATGTGGAAAAGAATGTGGAAATGGAAGAAAATGATAGTGAGTAGCATTGTTCGAATCAATGGTATGCTTTAAAAACATTTTAAATCTTCAAGGAAAAGATTAGAGAAAACATTGTGGAAGATGAAGAAATTGCTTGTCACAAGTAGGCCTGTTTCCTTCATTTTCCACAATGTTTCTTTCCTCAATGTTGAATTATTTTTCTTAAATTTTTTTTATCAAATTTAAAATGCCGTGACGTCTGCAACTTCTTTTAGTTTGTACCAACTCATTTGTGCCACTTGGTATTGGGTTAAGAAAAATAAATTGATTGATCGGAGAGTCACTTCTGAACCATCTAGCTCGATTGCAACTTCTCTCATAAGGGTAAGACACAAGAAAACAATGGCTGGAAACACTGATTCGTTTCACTACGTGTCTTCTTTGTTATTATATACACATTTGAGCCAGGATCTTGACAAATGTTCTTTAGGGCTTTTGAAAACAGCATGGTTTCAGATCAGCCTGTGTATTCACGCAGTCTGACTAGGAACCATGTTGGTCTCCAAAAGCTTCTTCTTGGCCTGTATCAATTGTTAGAATGCAGTATGGTTCCGAATCAGACTCCACTTGGGCACATGATGCTCTTGAAACATGGTTGTCTGGAATGCTTTAAGGGACCCTTTTCCAGATCCCTGCTCATTTATTTTCTATCACAAACTACACAAGTTTTGAATGCAGTCTGATCATGATCTTTGTTGTTCTCTTATGTTACCCTTATATCTGAAGCCAGAGCAAGGAATGAGAGAGGGGATGTGAAAACATTCTAAACTTGTTATTTCAAACCCAACCCTTGTGTTGTTGGTACTCATGTGAATAATCTCCACGAGACGATTCCACTGAGTACCCACAACATAGGGTTTGATCAACAATAAATGATATTTTGCTTTTAACCCATAACCACACAGTGACTCCTTTTGACTACCCTTTGTCGTTTTCTTATGTTACCCTTATACATGTATATAAAGCCAGAGCAAGGAATGAGAGAGGGGATGTGAAAACATTCTAAACTTGTTATTTCAAACCCAACCCTTGTGTTGTGGGTACTAATATGAATAGTCTCCACGAGAGGATTCCACTGAGTACCCACAACATAGGGCTTGATCAACAATAAATGATATTTTGCTTTTTTTAGAAAGACTCCCCCCTCTTATCTGTAGCTCTGTCTGAAGCAACTCTCAATCGGGATATCCACTCTTGATCAGATTGCATTTAGGCACAGTCCGATCTTGTTCTACGGTAGCCTCACCTATCATAATAATCCGAGTCTTCTCTGATGAAAATTCGCTCTTTGATATGTGGATGTCGCTATTTACGTCGTAAATATCGACATCCAAATATCAAAGAGCGAATTTTCACCAGAGAAGACTGGGATAATTATAGTAAGGATTTTTTGCGGATTGTGTCTAATATTAAGGGGGTATCCAGCTTGACGAAAAGCATCACCAAACGTGCATCGATCGGTTTAAGCTTTTTCAACCATTAGAAGTTTGTCTATCCAATGATAAGTTTTACATTTGGACTCAACTTAGAACATGATATAGGCCTACTTAGACCGGCATAAACATCGTCATTTTGTGCCTCGGTAACTTTTGTTAAGTACTATAAAAAGACATTTCCAGATGAAGGAATCAAACACATTTTGAAAATCTCTAACTCTTAACTAGATGCAATGATTCTATTTGATTTTATTGACTAAGCTTAAGAAAGGAAAACACGAAAATATACGCTAAATACAACGATTGGATTAACTACACTATAAGAAATACGATGGTCGAATGTAGTAAATATCCCCTTTTAAAAAAAGACCTGTTTTTGACGTGCCCCACAAAAAGGTTTGTAACATATATTAAAAATACTAAAGAAGAAAATGTTGATTAATTGGATTTTCTCCTTTTGTCTAAAATAATCGTGTTTTATTTTGTACATAAAATCTATCTATATCAATGCTCATGTTTTCGCCGCTGCAGTTTCCAAATTGGAACAGACTCTTGCATTTCGCAGGTTGGGAAGGGATTACTAATGATGTCCACACACGACACAAAATCATACTAGTCTACCAAAGTTTGAATTTCGTCCATTGTACATCGGATCTACTGGTGATATCACTCTGTTGTTCACGTTTACCGGAATGCCCGTCCTTTCCGGGAGATTCTGACTAATCTCCCGCACTACCGGCGTGATAAAACCTACTTTCCCAGTCATTTGTTCTTTTCTACGTTTATCAAACTCAGATTTTGCTTTAGTCAATAACTCTATAAGTCTTGCAATTTTACTGGGATGTGTAGGGGAAGTGACGTCACCGGTGGGTCGGTCACGTGACAAACATGGCGCCATGAACTTCCATATACACGCGGCAATGCGCATGTCCCATCTGGTCAGTGAGGGACACTGACACTCGTAATAGTTGCCCCACTCACACACGATATATCGCTCACAGTTAAATGGATGTCTGTAATAACCACGGTATCTTCGACTGCAAAATCCTGAAACAGGCCAGCAATTATTTAATAAACTTATATATGTAAAAACGTAATATAGAATGGTTACTGTCCAAAACATGACTGCATAATTCATTTATTTAGTTCTGTTGTAATCAGATAATGGATTTGGAAAACATTGTGGTAAATGAAGAAATTCTCTGCGACAAGCAGTTTGCTACAAGCATTTCCCACAATATTTTCTACCCAGAAAGACAAACAAATGTAATATTTCATTCACAAAGAATTATCATCAGCAATATCTTAGGATGTGGACAGACAATTTTTTGGTCATCTTGAAATGAGTAAACCCTATTACCAAACGACAAAATTTTAGGTTGATCCAAATTCAAAGATGTTGCAGACGACAATGTCAAGTGAATGAAATGCAAAAACATATTGGTCATTTAGGGTAGAAAACATTATGGGAAATGAAGAAATTGCTTGTCACAAGCAATTTCTTCATTTTCCATAATGTTTTCCAAAAGTATTAACTTGTAGGGAGTCAAAAAGAGTTACTGTGTGCCAATGGGTTAAAGGCTTCAGATATGCGTGTATGTTGTGATTTAAAGCTACTATTTTCCAGATTTGGACCCAAAACTTGTCAAAAACAAACGAAATGTACACTTTTTAAGCTTTCTATGACCTGATTAAATGATTACGACAAACTATTGAAGCAACGACTCATTTTTCGCAATTTGAATCTCGTTTGAATCTTGGTCCGCGCTGTATGCGCATGCGTGACATTTACAAAATAAATTCAACCGCATCTGTAACGGAATTGAATTTGGGTTTGGATTCTCCCTAAATTCGGCTATCTCTCTTATTATTTCGGCTCAATCTCTGTCTGAATTGCATATTATTAACCATTCTGAGGTGGCCAACACAAAAGTTTTGCATATTTTTTTTAAAAAAATCTTTTTTTTGCAATTAGACCATCTGTTACCCTCCAGCTTTAAAAACGCTCCAACTTACTTTCATGTGCCGGACTAACATGTACTGTACAGTTGTCCATGTTTGTGTTCGTCTGTGGACCTATGTCTATAAAGGTGAGCCGCCTAGAGGCTTTCATCTGAGCTGTAAAATACGCCCTTACGTACAATTTACAGAAAAAAAGGCACGATGATACACTTTAGTTTTAATTCAAACAAAACTACAAAAAAGGATAATTATCAGGAATTTTAAACATCGACAAATTATTAAGTTTTAACATGAAAATTTTGTTTGACCATTCAACTTTTCATTCCACTTTGAATCGAAAACAATTAACATCCGCTTACTTATTTTACTTAAGGGACATTGCTCCAGATTCTTTAGACGAGTATATTTTTAACTGTTCACCGGTCAACGTTTATCGTACGCCATTTTTGGAAACGTCAAAGACTTTGAACATGTATGACTAGTTCCTATGTCGAAAATGACGTTTCCAAAAATGTCCGTACGATAAACATTGACCGGTGAACAGTTAAAAATATACTCGTCTAAAGAATCTGGAGCATTGTCCCTTAAAGCAGAAAATTGTTACATAATGCATGCAGTGAACCGACCTTCCAGTGGACCAATTCCGACACCCTGACAGTTGATCTCATCTGAGCCATCTCCGCACTCTGATATGGCGTTACAGCGGCTTGATGCCGGGATACACTCGCCGTTACTGCACGTCCACTCCAGGTTCGAACACTCACGAGGCAACATCAGAGCCGAGGCTCGTAACTCACGGCTCAGGGCAAACGACTTGACGTTTCTACTGACTCGACAGTTAAAGGCTGGCCATGGACACGATATATCTGTATAATGGAGAGAAAATAATTGGGTATTGGCAGAGTAGAATACTTGGTAAAATATATTTTGACGGGATAAAAATTGATCATGAAACTGTAAAAAATATCAACTTTGAAATATAAGGCTTACTTTGTCGGAATTATTGGTAATTCAAACAAAATGTGTATAACGGAGAGGTATCGTATGTGCCACATTACACTCGTACATCGATAAAATACCCTACGAGGGTATATCAAAAAGTTTCGAACCTCGGACATTTATTCCATTCAGATGGTATGATACTGTACTCCTTCATGTACATCAATATTTCAAATACAGATTGCAATTAGGACCATTTTACCAGTTGTTATTCATAAGCCGCAATTAAGTTGTTGAAGGGACCTACCATACCCCCAAAATATCGGCAAAATGGACAATACTGAGAACAGGGTTGTGATACGAGTTCTTGTCCTAGGGCTTAACCCTTTCCCAAACGGCAAAAGTTTAGAGTGATCTACTTCTAAAACTGCCACAAATGACAAAATGGAAGTTATTAAAGATAGAATTTGTGTAAAATATGGCATAGAAAATATTGAGACAAAAGGAGAAACTCCTGGTTATCAGCAGTTTCTTCTTTTGTTTCAATGTTTTCCCAAGCCTTTTCTATTCTGGACGTCAAAACCAGGTCTTGTTTGGGAAAGGGTTAATCTACAAACTAGGCTCAAGAGCGGTTGTAGGTAGTTTATGGACGGTGCTCTCCTTCTTTTGAAACTATCAAATTTAGGATGAAGGAATTCTAGAGATACAGAGGGAATAAAAAAGACAAAATGATGCAATGACTGCTACTGTGAGGGCTAGTTAGGGTACGAAGGCGTTGACTTCAATAGACCGGTTAACAATGATTGGCTAAGTAGATGGAACAAAAATCTGAAGTTGGAAAAAGTGGAGCTAAATCAGTTCGAAACCGTCCCGTATCAAAGTACCGACTTATATCATACATGTAGTCATATGCTAAGCAATAAAACAATAAAGTATAAAAAGTAGAATACATGTTTTTTGGGTTAGAATCACAAGTATGTTAACAAAATATTGACATAGAAGAGCATCGAAATGATAAAGTGTGGATGGGCAATCATGGTTTAGTTTTTCATTTATTAGTCCCAAAAGTACTTATCTTCATCTCCAGTTTATATTTGATACTAATTAACGCCCATAAATCGTTTAGTTTGACTGTCATCCGTGGGTATAAATGTCGATTTAATAAATGTTGAGCCTTAACAAAGTGGTGAGACACGGGGTCTGACCACTACAAATGTCAATAAAATCATGTTTAATATACAAAAACGTGGGAGTAAAACAACCGTATAGCCAGGTGTAAAAGTGGTTTAATTTGAAAAGATTCTAGTGATGACTTTCAAGAAATTCGAAAGTTGATCGAGTGTTGGAATTGAATACGGATGGTTATAGTATTGTTGATCGATATATATCTAGAACAGCCTGCACATATGCACATTCTGATCAAAATCCATATTGTGGATCCTATACGTCGCTTATCGGCGACATTGGCAGCGAAAGAGTTTTAAATGATTTCTTCATTTTTGACAGAAACAGGAAGAAAATGACATTGAATCCGATCAGTCTGAACTGAATCACGAGCATGGCTGGTTCCACATGCTTTCAGAACAATTTAAAATCCCGAAGGACACCGTTTCGGTATCCGAGCTCAAATGTGATGGTACGCAAACGGTATAGGCCTAATGCTAGGTTCTCACTGCCGATCAAATTAACTCGACCAAACCCGATCAAGCGATCGATGTCGGTCGGCAGTGGTGATCGGGATTACTCGAGATGATCGAGTTTGGTCTGCATCGATCGGCAATCCGGCCAATTTGTTTTGACACGTCAAAAAAATCCGTGTAGCAATCGAGTAGAAAGCACATCGGGAAGTTGCTCGAGTATCGATCGTATAGAAGATCGAGCTGATCGACAATCACTCGTGTAGAGATTGTGTTTGATCGAGTCGATATCTTTTACTGGGATCTGATTGGATAAACAGATGGAGCAGAAGTCGAGTTGATCTGGAAAGCGTTCGGGAATAACTCGTACAAGTCGAGGTGATCGAGTGCTTCCAACTGCTCTATATAAGCGGATCAACTCGATCTACTCGATCCCTTAAATGCCCTCGATCAAACCCTACCATATTACTTCTTCTTGACCTCTAGTCGATCAAACCCGACCTCTTCACTCGATTTGGTCGAGTGAACAGATGAATCAGAGGTCGAGTTGATCGGGATGTGGTCGGAAATTACTCGAGTACAAGTCGAGGTAATCGAGTGCACATTCGGTGCAGGTCGGAATACAGATTATCAACCCGATCATACTCGATCTCCAGATCCGAGTGATTCTCGATAAGGTCGATCTTCTACCCGATCGATACACAATCGCTTCTCGATTATTTTTGTACTCGATCGCACTCGACTATTTTTGCATGTCAAAAAAAAAAAAAAAAAAAAAAAAAAAAAAACTCGAGTAGGAAGCCCGAGCGATGCAGATCAATTTAAATCATCTCGACCTCTCCCGACCACCCTTGCAGATTGAGCTCGACCTGTACTCGATCGCTTGATCGAGTTGATCTGATCGGCAGTGGGAATACTAGGTCGTGTGGTAACAAATGTGAACAAACAGCTCTAGATCCCGCGCAGATTATCTTTACAGAAATATTGAAAACTATCGGAAACGGTGTTTCATGTAATTCCCTGATTTAAGACATAACATGTTCTATTAAAATAACGGTATTTAATGCCTAAAAGAATACATTAATCGTTATATTTTATCAGATAAAGGGTTGAGTCAATAGCTAAAAGTACATTTACGTCACATTTAAATTATGTACATGTTTAAAACGACAATATTATGAAATTTTAATGAATATGTGATAATCACAAACACTGCAGAAAGATTTTCATTCAGAACACTTAAAATAGAATCAGCTCGATCTGGTCGTGTATAGATCGAGATGGTCGGGTCTTGGTCGTGTAGGGCTCAGATTAAGGTCGGTGTGATCGGGTAGAAATCGGAAAGATGGTCGGGCTTCAATCGGGAAATGATCGGGAGTGCTCGGGTGGGGGGTCTAGTTTGATCGACTAGAGATCGAGAAGAAGTCGTGTACGGACATTTGGTCGGGCTTGATCGGGGAAAATAGGAGGTCGTGTTGGTCTAGTTTAACAGATCGGCAGTGGGAACCTAGCATAATAAATTGAATGAAAAATGCTACAAAATAATGACTTCCAGACATGGAGTGTGTGCATCTTCGTCTCTTTATAGGCAACTGTCTAGCAAGTAGCAATGCATAATAGATTCTTAAATTCTAAAACAAGAAGTCATTTCTCGCATCATATCACGGAATATATTTCCGGGATCTCGTTCGACAGAACCATGACTGTGCGTCTTCCTAAACTTAAAAACAACTTATCAATAACTACGAAGCATTTCGTGCATCTTCGGGTGTCATCCGTAAAACGGAAATTGACAAGGGTATCCCCCGTAAATTCCCGTTGCCATGGATGACGCCCGGAAAATGACGAGGATATATCTCGTTAATTTCCGTTGTCACGGATGAGTTCCGAAGATGAACGAAGTGTTTGTTATCTAATGATGGGTTGTAAAGAATTTAATTTCGACACACTCCGAGTATTTCTGGTTTCAAATATATCGACAATATCAAGACATTGGGGTGTCAATGATGATGATTATTTAATGTGTTTTGATTATAAGAATGTAACAAAATTAATGTACGAGTTGAATATCTAAACAATCCACATGCCAAAATGAACACCTGTTAATCAATTTTAACGAGGAATGATTCAGCAATTAACAGTGTCTTGTTTAAGGTGAACGGCCTAACACCATCAAAGGACCATATGAAAACTATAGCATGTTATGTATAATTCACAAGACACATGCACGAATGTAAAAAAAAAAAACAAAACAAAAAAAACTTGTAATTGCAAAAGGTTTCTTTTTCAAAAATGCCAACGACTTTTGCAGAAATTGAAATAAAAGGAATGTTTAACCCTTTCCCAAACAAGCCCTAATTTTCACCTTTCTTATAGGAACACTGGGGGAGAGTTAAAGGCAAAAGAAGAAAATGCTGAACATCAGCACTTTCTTCTCTAGGCTACCTCAAAATTTTCTGTGCTAGATCTATATTGCTCACATGATATCATGTCTGTATCAACATTAATAATGTTGTCTGCACATTCAGCAGCAGCTTTAAAAATGAAACATTTATTAGTCCTGGAAAGGGTAAACCCTTTCCCAAACAAGACCTGTTTTTGACGTCATTGCTAGAACCGGTTAGGGAAAACATTGAGACAAAAGAAGAAAATGCTGATGATCAGCATTTTCTCCTTTTGTCTCAATATTTTCTGAGCCATTTTGTACCAAAATCCTATCTCTGCCAAGATCCATTTTGTCGTCGGGAGCAGCTTTCAAATTAGACTTCCCTAACATTTTGTCGTTTGGGAAAGGGTTAAACCAAAATAACGCCGTAATGTTACGCCTATGATGCATTAATGATGACAAGGATTGTGTCTGGGGGACTATGATCGGTCTGTGTTAGGCAGACCTTGACGAGAGGAGCCATGTTTTTTCTGACAGTTAACTTGATTTATATTCTATTATTTTCAGTTTTTAATTTGTTTAACGCTATAAACTTCCCACACTTACAACTAATATGTGTCCTTAAACATGATTAATGTTAAACTTCAAACCACCGGGATCGTTTTCAAATAAAGTTGAAACTCCTTTGACATACGTAACACAAAAAATGAAATGGGACCTACTTCGGTCAAGACCAGCAATGCTGTAAAATAACTTGCTCCTAGCTCTCAAATTTATTTCATGTTAGAGCATGGAAAGTTCAACCGTGAGCTTGGCCTTTGACCTTGAGGCAAGGGCAATCAATCCTTGAAATTAAATGGTCCTGGATTAAACGAGTTTGAGTTACAGCACGGGTACGGATGTGAAACATAGTTCAAATGCGACCTTGACCTTTAATCTGCGTGACCCAAAAACTATAGAGCATATCCTTGGGTCGATGGTATCAACTGAATTATTCCATAAAGTAATGCAGTCCTATGTCAGACTGTTCTCGATTTTGAACACACAATCGAAAAGATTTACAAACGGAAGGACAGGCGGACAGATGGATAGATGGTCGGAAAGACAGGAAGATATAGTGAAACTAATAAAGGTATACCCTCATTTTCTTTGGGGTTTTGGGAATATGCTAATATAAGCTGTATATGGCTGACTTTAGTGAAATTATGGCACAGATATTTATGGACATTCGTAGCGAAAGAGTTTTAAAAAATAATGTGGATACTTTATTTGACTATTTATCGTATAAAATGCATCTTCATATGATAGGTATAATTTATTGTAATTGTTTTTGCGTCATAAATATGCATGTACACATATTTGTACATTTCGCTCTACTTAATGTTTAAACTCATTACCAAACAATGACTCTTTTTGACTCCCCCCAAAATAATGACCATGGAAAACATCGTGGAAAATGAAGAAATTGCTTGTGACAAGCAATTTCTTCATTTCCCACAATGTTTTCCATCCAAAAAGACCTAAACATTAAAAACTCCTTTTACTTGAAATTGTCGTCTGCAGGATCTTTGAATTTGGACCGTCCTAAAATTTTGTAGTTTGGGAAAGGGTTAAATCAGAGAATAACCTGCTTTCGTTGAAATATTTTGTCATTTGCGTTTTCTGTTGACTCGAATCTATCGACAGTTGCGTTTTCTTCGAAAAGGTGAAATGTGTTCTTTTTTTTTACCGATTTTCAAAGGGAAAACAGACTCACAAATACTTTCAAATGTGTTTGTAGCATCACATTTATTAAAGGTTAAGAAAAGAGCTCTTGAATCAAGACAAACCCCAATCAATCAAATTTCGTAGACAACACTTTGTGTGAATATGTCAAAGCAGGGCAGGGCACTGTTTTCCTCTAAATGACCATTTAAAAAAGATTAATTATTAGTAAGATTTAAAAAAAAAAAAAAAAAAAAAAAAAAAAAAAAAAAAAAAAAAAAACGGAATGCGTTTTAAAATACCTCTATAATGTGGCTTTCTTAAAACTTTTCTGAAATATCGTGAGGAAATCAAGACAGCTAACTTTCGCATCAGTAAAATTAAAATGTAATTGATAATTTACGAAAATGCGCTTTATTTCGCCTAAGCGATTTGATCAATCGCAAGCTTAAACCGGAAATGACGTCACCCGATCATATCGCACTTGGGCTACTGACCCAAAATCTGTGTTTTTGAAGTCTAATATAAGTACCAAAATGCGGCTAATTTTAATTCGCTAAATCATAATTGAATGTATTTTCTAATCGTTTGAATTATAGATTTATATCTTATATCGTATAAAGCATACCGTCGGTGTAAATGCAAAACCTCGTATGTCGATTGCTGCGATTTTCAAAGTCAAATATTGCATTCCCATTTAAGACAATTCTTGCAGGTTTTGAGGTATTTTTACTAATCAGTATTAATGACACATTATTCGTGAACAATATGTCCGAATTTCAAGTAAATCTTTTCAGTTTGGGAAAAGTTATTACACTTTTTCCCACCCCCTTTAACTTTTTTCCAAAAACGAGATACGAGGTTTTGCATTTACAACGACGATACGTTATTTGTCCTTTTTTTCTAAAACAAAACCACTGTGCAATGTAGAGATGAAATTATGCAGCTTGTTTTACTTTAATTAATGATTAGTTTTGCTGCATTAAAATTTTGATATGAATTATTTATCATACAACAATCAAATATTGTTATTTTAGATAAAGCAATACTTATCGTAACATATCAAAGATAATTGAGCCTGGATCTGGAAAAAGGTCCTTTTAGGCTTTTGAGCCCAACCTGGTTCCAGATCAGCCTTCGTATACACGCAGTCTGATCAGGAACCATATTGTTCTCCAATAGCTTCGCCAATGTCTTTAGCGACTGTATGAGAGTGACATGGATCTATGTCAGAGTGCACCTACGCACAGCCTGGTATTTTATACATGGCTGTCTCAAATGCTATAATGGACGTTTTTTCCAGATCCTGGCTCAATTATTTATTGTTACTCTCCGTTTCTCCCTGTGAATTCCTGGAATGTCAAGGATGAATTTAGAATTTATCGTTTAAGCAACAAAAATGGTAAGTACACGCGAGTTTACGACATTTGGCCTTGATACTGTTATAAATCATAGTCTCTGTACACTAGACAGGTGTTACATATCGTTGCCAATAGGTGGCGCGACAACATAAAGTGAGACTTTCTTTACAAGACAGGTCGCAATTATAAAGTCGTTGCATATGACTAAAGCAAAGGCCAAAGGACAAGCAAGTCTACAAGCTGTGTTAGAATACACGGAAGAATTAAATTTTCTTCATTTTATCGATGGTTCTCAATCTGATGTATTAGATAGAGGCTGTATAGTAGATTCTACGCGGTATAAACGTTCAAAAGGCACAGCCTTTGAACGTTTATGTCGCGTAGAATCTACTATACAGACTCTATTTGATTTAATGTTCGTTAACCAATGAAAACATGCGCTTCTACTGTCATTCTTCAAACCGCGCCCCCGACCGGAGCTACTATCGGGTGGTTCTTACTAAAATTACACCATTTTCCCAAAAATTACATTATTTTCCCCAAAAAATACATCATTTTTCATAACTGCACTGGAAACGGGGGGGGGGCGTGGCTATGTATATCCGTGACATAAATTGACCAGCAGTGCGTTTAAATGAAATATAGCGCCGATATTTTCAAATATACTGCAATTTCATTGGTCCAAAAACTACGACGAACACTAAATAAAATTAGATAAATCAGCAAGGTTGATTCTTTCCATAAACATCCGCAAACCAGGGCGATAAATACGTCATTTCCTGAACAATATTCGGACCACGTTAATACGTATTAGATAGAGACTGTATAGTAGATTTTACGCGATATAAACGTTCAAAAGGTGCAGCCTTTGGACGTTTATGTCGCGTAGAATCTACTATACAGACTCTATCTGACTTAGTGCTTGTCAACCAATGAAAACATACCCTTCTACTGTCATTCTTCAAACCACGCATTCGACCGGAGCTACTATAAAGCGGATCTTAGTGGAATTACACCATTTTCCCAAAAGAATACATCATTTTCCCAAAAATTACATCATTTTTCATAACTGCACAGGAAACGGGGGCGTGGCTATGTATATCCGCTACATAAACTGACCGGCAGTGCGTTTATGCGAGATATTGCGCCGAAATTTTCAAATATACTGCAATTTCATTGGTCCAAAAACTAGGACGAACACTAAAAATGGTCAGAAAACTGGGCTATGATTTCCAGATGAAAACAGTAGACCATTTAGTATCCACATCAATACAAATTGAATTGGACGACTAAGTACGTATGCTGGGTGATCCAGACTAATAGAACTTTCTATTTTAGAAAGATAATCGTCGAGATAATGCCATGTGAAGTAAATCCCGAAATAGTAAAATTTGTCGTCAAACAAGAAAAAGCCGAACTCTGTGTATATTTACGATTTCTTTTAACTTAGTATCCTTAACCACATTCTTAAACAAAAAAAAAAAAAAAAAAGAAAAAAAAAAGAAAAAAGAAAAAAAATCTTTTTTCTATTTTGAATATTTGTGCGGTTTTAATATCTATCTTTGACTTGATTTTTGTATCATTCAAAAATAATCTGTCCTATCTTGAATGTATTTTAAACGTTTTTACATCATTCCTCAGAATATGTCTACCTTGATTTTAGGTATTCTATCCACCATTCGATACCAACTTTTGGTCAACTTCGTCGTTATCCGTAACAACGAAAACTGACGAGTTTATCCGGATTCATATAAACGATTTTGAAATCCGGATAAACTCATCAATATCTCACTATCCATCGTCAAGGAAAAGGGTAAAGTTGCATAAAGTGTACGGTAATGTAATGATGTCTGGAATCGGGGTTTACGTCTCGTTCTATACGGCCATAGAGAGACAAATTTAAAGCATCGACTGGAAGAATTTTCTAAGCAAATGTGTATTTAATAAGAGGCGGTTTACCAGCATTTTCTTCTTTTATGTCAATGCTTTCCAATGCCATTTCGAAAGTCGTCTTTTTTAATTTTGAAATTGTTACATATTTACCTTGCGGTGGGCCCCCACAATTTACAAAATTTCATAAATCCGAACAGACGAGAATCCAAAATGTAGATCTATAACGGAATAAACAGACGAAAGTTCTCCTTGACGATTGTTCCAAACTCTCATTTGACGGAAAAATGCTCTAGACACGAGAAAGAAAATATGTAGAGTTATTGTTACATATGTGAAAGCATTGAAACAAAAGAAGAAAATGCTAGTTACTAGCATTTTCTTTTTTGCTTCAATGCTTTCCAAAGCCATGTTCTTTTGGAAATTCTAACATATTTACCTTGTGGCGGACCTCCGGAGTTTACAAAATTCCGTGAATCAGAACAGACGAGAATCAACACTGTACTCCAGAACGAGCAGACGATCGTTCTCCACGAGCACATTTTATTGTTTGTGTCAAACTCTCAACCACAATCTATTGTAGCAAACGGATTTTACATGTCCACGTTTAACGCGTCACGGCAACGTAGTCCAACGCACATAACGCAAATGAGAATTTTCTAACGTCGCTGTTTCCAGCTTAGGTATACCGGTTATCACCGAAGTTTTTTATAGACTTTAAAAGAGAAAAAAAATAAGGTCGACTTTCAATGCGCTATATGGTAACGTCGTTTGTAATTCATAGGACGTCATGAGCTAATTTCTTTCGGAAAAGTTTTGAGTTCACCTTAAAACTTCGATTTTGAAAATATTGTTGATAAAATAGGAACTGACAATTGTACCAACGCTTATATTTATTACATCACATTAACGTCGTTCAGACGTACAGGATGTTAACCCTTTCCCAAACCACAAAATTCTAGGGTGATCCACTTCAAAAGCTGCCACAAATGACAAAATGGATGTTATTAAAAGATACGATTTGTGTAAAATATGAAAATACAGAAAATAAGATATTGAGACAAAAGAAGAAACTGCTGGTTATCAAATATTGGGAGATACATTAAACCCATTGAACCTTTCAAAAATCAAAGAGTGTTTTGACGAACTTAAGGATAACAACCCACCATTAACTTCAAATGACATCGTGCATCTACAGAAGTCATCCGTAGAAATACACTACTCAAAACTTATAAGTACTCCGACTATATCATAAAGCATATCTCTGGACAGGTTTAACATATCTTCACCAAATTTGACACAACTTCACTTTAACCATATTGCCATCATCTATTGAATTTTCATAAACTTCACAAGAACATGAATTGAACAAGAAGCAGCTAACAGAGACCACTGTTGGTAGCAAAAGTCACAAAGTCAAGATTTTGTGTGTTCCTTGTTCGCTCACACAATAGCATGGTACCAGGAACGCATAAACATTTTGTAATTCCTGAATTATGCTGTAGGGATATCTTCTTAATAATTTACAAGTCGATGTAAGAATCTCCATGCTTGCTAAGCATGTGCCAGATCATCATCATACTGGACAGTAAATCGTTAGTCTGTAAAACGCTTTTTCACAATTAGCAAATTAAATACATGCTTGGCAACTGAACATTGATATGTTAATTGTGAGGTCATGTTTTATGCATCTTGTACATCCTGCCATGATGAATTGAGCCGTTATCGGATAGTTTGGACACTGAATGGTCTCCCTTGAAGACATAATGTATCCCTTTCTGTGACAGCCACTGGACTCTTCAACTCGTGTAGGCAAGACAAAACAATGTTACGGTCCTAACTCCAGTTTGATTTCCTATCACGTGGTTGTGTTGGTAGGTTGGCAGCACTTCCGGTTCGTCTGTACTCGGCCACAAATTGAGTGACTGCAGTTGCACGTACATTTATGAAACGGATTGAATTTCTTTAGAAAAATGGCAAAAAATGTAACAAAAATGTTGATGTTTGACAGTTACGAACGATATTTTGAATTAAATTTGTATAGAGAGACTGGAAATGTGGGTATGAGAATATGACCTACGCTTTAATTGCTTCACCTTGTCAAACACCCATTGTTATTGGCTGTTGTTGTGAAGATTTCCGACGGATTTTATGTTTTTATGTTTGGCGCGTCAATCCATAAAACAATGAATTGTAAATTAAGCACGTGGGATTCGTGTATGAAACACAGGAGGCGCATTTAAATTTTCTTTAGTCGACCGGAAGTTACCATTTTGCACAATAATTTTGCAAAATGAAAATGATATCGGTCAAGTTATGAAGTCAGGGAATAAAAAACAATATCGGCTTTTGATATTCCTTTATCGGGGAAAATTTTGCGCATAATATAAAACGGAGTATTTATAAGTTTGGTTAAGTATATATATTAATGATGATTTTATTCGGCAATTTCCGTTGCCACGGATGACGCATGGAAATTGACGATGGCATCTCTCGTTAATTTCCGTTATCACGGATGGCACCCGAAGATACATGGAGTGTTTGGTATCTAATGGGTTGTAATCCTTATTAGTGTTCGACCTACTTTATGAACCAATGAAATTGCAGTATATTTTAAAATCTCACCGCTATATTTCGCATAAACGGGCTGCCGGCTAGCTTATGTGATGTTTATATATACTCACCGTCATAAAAAAGGTAGCAACTTTTCAAATAACCCTAATTCTCACAATTCTTACTCACCGTCATAAGAAAGTAGCCCCTTTTCAAAAAGCCATAGTTTTTCCAATTCTTTATGTCTTTTTGTTTATACACATTCATAAGCATTCCCAATGATTCCTTTTCACACCTCAATGGTTAAATGCTTTCAAAATGCCCGGAAAGATATTAAGTTGTTATGTGTTCAAAACAGTATTTTAGGATACAAAGTACAGCTTTGTTTACTCACAGCCGTCATTTTCTGCATAAGTTGAAGCAGTTGAAACACAAACAAAAGTCCCATTTCAATTTTACAGAAAATCATTCCGTTGAATTGATCGAGGTCTACGAAAATTCAGCACTACCTATACCATGTCTCAATATTTAAAGTTTGATAATAACCGGAAGTGGTTGGTGAGTAAAGTGGAGGGGAACATTTTCCAAATACGGAACTTGCTAAAGACCAAACCGAAACAAAGTTTCAATGAATGGAGCTTTTGAGAGGAAAGTGTGGGTTGGTTGGGCTAAAACCGGAAACCGCCTTTTTGCAAGGGTCTTGGATGTAATGAAAATCACTTATTAGTCACTAAGCATTTTGAATAACAACAGTATCATAAACACATATTCCTTATTCATTTTTGCCCCTTTTCTAGCCCTATATATGGCCGCGAATTTCAGTAGTGTGTTCCGTATCAGTTACGGATTTCCTGGAACTACCCCAAGCTACCATAGCTAATATGATAATTCGACTGTTTTCGGTACTTTCGCGAAAGCATTTCTACTTGCCTTGGTGCAATGTTTTTTATTCATTTCGATACGTTCATGAATAATCCTAAAATTGCCAACCATTTGCAGTACACAAGTGGCTACTTTCTTATGCCGGGGAGTATATCTTTTTGTTTTACACATTCATACGCATCCTCAATGCTTCTTTTTCACATCTCAATGGTTAAATGCTTTCGACATGCCCGGAAAGATGTTTAGTTGTAATATGGGTTCAAAACAGTATTTAAGGATACAACGTTCAATTTCGTTTACTTACATCTGTCCTTTTCTGCATAAGTTGACGCTGATGAAACCAATACAAAAGTCCCATTTCAATTTTACAATCAATCATTCCGTTGAAATGATAGAGGTCTATGAAAATTTAGCACTACCAGTATAGGATGTCTCAATATTAAATTTTTGATAATAACCGGAAGTGGTTGGTGGGTAACGTGAAATAGGACATTTTCTTAATTTGGAACTAGTCTGGTTCCCTGTGGTACTATGTATTTTAGTACGTCAGGCATTCACTAAACATGGCCGCCTCCAGTGGTATAATTTAATTACAAAGATAAAGAGCAAAGTTCTTTAATTTTGTGAGCAAAGAAGGGTCATTAGAAGAGTAGATAGGTTTCGGTTTATTTTCAATACTAGCAATAAAAGTTTTACATGACCTCAACGCTAACCCGAAATAAAACGGTTTTAAATTATTAGGCGAAAATAATACACTTTTTAAAAAGAACTTGATTTTAATGTGACGGGAGACAAATAATGTTGCAATAAAAGTGTTGGTTATATGCAATATTTTTCCTTGGTATTCAAAGCCATTTCTATCGGGGACATCAAATGTTTTGTCTGGTTTTAAAAATTGTATGCACGAGTTCAGCACTTACCACGCGCCGTTAGTGTAGTGGTATCATGCAAGATTCCCATTCTTGCGACCCGGGTTCGATTCCCGGACGGCGCAGATATGTTTTTGTGGAATTGAGAAGCTATTTACTGAACGTGCCTGTATCTTGAATGTTATAAAAAGTTATAGACGACAACCCAAACTTTTAAAAGATAATCTTCCACGTCCAGTCAATTCCTTGCGTTGTACTAGTTCTGTGCTTCAAACTGAACTCAAATTGGTCAAGTATCAACAATTGTTTTGACGATTTTCTAAAACTGTTGTGTTTCGTGATTCTTCGTGTTGTTTTTGCCTTTGTGTAGAGAGCTTCGAACCATTTTGCATGAAATATTATAAAAAAAATCTGTGAAAAGGTACAAAGTCACTCCGTTTGTACAAAAACGGAAAATCCCTTACACCGCACTGTCCTTTCGAAATAATAACTGTATTACAACAGTATCCAGTTCCCTAATTTTCTCTTTTCTCTTTCTTCTATGTTGCGATCTACATGTTTACATGCATTTTATTTGACCCATTACCAAAAACCGACCCGGGTAAAAAAAGTCCTGATAGAAAAGGCTTGGGATAACTTCGAGTCAAATGAAAAAAACGCTGATCACAACACTTTCTCCTTTGCCTCAATGCTTTCTGTGCTATATTATTCACCCATGCGCCTGTATTAAGGTAGAATACTCGTAATACGGTCATTTTGAGATTCATAAAACATGGGTTTTTTTCGAGCGTCGTCGTTACGTATCATAACCTAAACGGGCGCGGTCGTAAACATTCGGCGGTGGAGAGTTCCACCACCGAATGTTTTCGATCGCGCCCGAATAATACCGAATCTCATCAGGTGTAGACTACCTTAACGACAGTGATATCGTCTGCAGCAGCTTTCAAATTGAACAAAGCTAAGATTTTGTTGTTTGAATATGGGTTAATCACCCCATTTGTTATCTACAGAAGCATTCAAATTAGAACTGTAAATATTATATTCTACTGTTTGGAAAAGGGCTAATGCAGCCATTTACAATTCACAATGAAGTAAGACAGTTTAACCCTTTCCCGAACGGCAAAATTTTAGTCTCTTCCTATTTGAATTCTGCAGCAGAAGTCAACATCGTTGTTGATAAAATGGGATCTGTGTAAAGTATATCACAGACAATGTTTGAGACGAAAGGAGAAAATGCTGGTTATCAGAATTTTCTTGCTTTGCCCCATTGTTTTCCCAAGCCTTCTCTCATTTGGACGTCAAAGCCATGTCTTGTTTCGGAAATGGTACAATATTTATACATCAGAAAAAAATGTTGATGCAAAAGAGGGAAATGCTGATTATCAGCATTTCCTTTGTTTCATCGTTTTTCCAAGCTTTTTCTCCTATGAACGTCAAAATCGTGTATTGTTTTGGAAAGGTAATAAGAATTTGTTAACTGCTCACAACGAAAGGAAATTACTGAGGACATAGTGTCTTGAGATTTTAGGTAAAAATAACGAAAAACAAATGACAAAAACTGGAAATGTAACATTACGTACAAAAAGTGTTAATGTACGATGTTGTCCAATAGTCTGCTATTTCCATTAGCCTTTTCACATACGATGCAAGGTTTCACAAATTTAAACCAAAAAAGCTTCAGAAGATAAAAATTGTTTTACATTATGTATGAGATTTTTTTTCATATCATGGAAATATTGGTGAAAAGGATATACTACTCAATAATACTCAATTTGTGCGTATCATATTTTCTCTAATCGCATTTTGCAATCCCTTTGATACTTTTTTGAATAGGGCTTGTTTGGGAAAGGGTTAATTAATTAAATATTTAGCTGTTTTGACGTTACCGCTTCATTAAACGTGACCGAGTTACGTAAAAGTAGGTCATTTAACGTTGTTGACGGACTTCTGTTTTAAATATGAATGCATTTTACATGCATTTAGATCAGTTTTGAGCTAACTTTTCAAAGTTTTCAATGTGCTAGGATTTTTACATTGCAGTTGTCTTGAGACACAAAAATTTGGTGACTTTGAATCAATCGGGTTGACCAAGTGCAAATTCTTCTTTTAATACACCCATCATTAGATACCCTTCGTGCATCTTCGGGCATCATCCGTGATAACGGAAATTCACGAGAGATAACCCCGTCAATTTCTATGCGTTTTCCGTGACAACAGACATTGACGAGGGATGCCGCTGGAAAAATACCCTTAAGATTCGCGAAATGTTTTGTAATTATTGATGGCCTGTAATCCTTAAGATAAGTGCTTCGATATTCTGGAAACCAAGATCAGACAAATGCATGTTCAATCTGATCTCTAAAGTTCTTATAGATTTAGAGACGATTCGGTACTGCTTATCACATAAACATTTTCCGAATGGCACAATTTTAGACTGTCCCAATTTGGAAGTGGCTACAACCAACCTACCGGTAATCAATATTAACATAAGAGTAGAAATTGTGAATAATAGCTTAGAAAATATTAAAGGAAAGGGAAAGAAGGCTATATCTACGACATTTTCTTTTTTTCCAAGAATGTTTTGTTTTTCAGTTTCTTAAGGTTTACGAACTGAGAATGAATTGCAGGGCCAGAGGCGAAATTTGAAAAATGCCACTTATTCCTGAAATGTGATACATTTCCATTCCAAATACAAACATAAGCATTTTGCATGATTTAGAATTTTGAATTAATGCATACTTATGAAAATGTTTGACAAAAAATGTTCAAAATTATCTCCCATGGATATGAATATAGAGTAAAATAATATTTGTAAATTATTTTCTTCTTGAAGCATAATCTTGAAATCCGGCACGATGAATCAACTTATGTGAAGTGTATTGGGTCTTTTCGTAATTCCGGTAATACAGAGTTGCCCTTCCTGCGGGACGGTATGCTTACTTTCATTTGCCTGTTTGACAAGCGGCAACTTTAATATCTTCATCAAATCAATGAGTAATTAAATGAAAATGATTTTCATTGTAACTTAATAATGGAATCTAACAATACCTCTGCACCTTCCATCATTTTTAAACCATTCGGAGATCTATAACAAAAGAAATCTCACATAATTCGATGACAGGTTATCATTGAAAATATTTTTCCCCGTGGGGTGCCTCAAATCAAGCGAGTGTCGATTTGTGACGTCATGGCTTTGCTTTACTTTCTCTAGTCATATGACGTCATAGAAATAAAAAGAGGGGCAACTTTGGGGAAAATAGATACATGTACATGTATATGTACGCTGCGTGCGAGTTTTTCCAAACGAAAAAAATGTAATTGTTTGTAAGAACATTCCGCTCCACACGGTTTTCCACTGTCGGAAAACGATTTATATCGAAAATAGAATAAGTAAATGTTGAAGCACAGAACACTTCGAGGAAAGAAGCGATACATTTCTGACTAGATCTCTTCTATCATCAAATTGCTTCCTTTTTCTCAATGTTTTTCCTAATGTAACAATCTATCGAGGTCGAATACAGGACTTTAATATTAAGAAAAAGGTTTTGAAAATTGAATGATTCGTTTCTAAATGATGGATTTTTTAAACCCTTACCCAAACAACAAAATATGGTCCTTTCCAAATTAAGTCTTGCTAATTGTAAGAATGATTCTGATTTTGCTATTTGTGGGCATCAAAACAACGAATTGGTTAGGAAAGGGCTAAGATAATAAACCATAATTTCAAATAATTTCAAATCTAATTCAAATTTGAAGCAGGCTGTAGACTACGATACGTAGATTCTAGATCAACTAGGAAGAACAGTTTGGTATAGATTGTAGAATATGAAATATTGACGGAAAAGCAAAATCAGCATGTTTTTCTTTTCTCTCAAAACTTTGTCATTTCGTTCAAGTAGATCTAGATCTATGTAATTCATCGTTTGATCGTTAAAGCTTTCCCAAACAAGATCTGGTTTTGATGTAAAATACTTTGGGAAACATTTTGGCAAAATTTAAGAGCATCCTGGTAACCAGCATTTTCTCCTTCTGTCTCAATAGACTTGATCTATACTCAGTTACAAAAGAAAGTGTGCATTTTTGCGTTTTACCTTTACCTTAATTTTCCCAAAGTTAATGGCATTTTAGGGAGTAAAAGTGATATCATACTTCAGATTAGACCTGAAAGAAAATTGGGATCAAAACAGATGTCGACAGAATTGCTCATATTGCATACACAGATTCAGATCATTATGGTGTTGATGGTGTTGAGATTTGCACTCGATCCTTACAGCTTTTCCTGTGGATAGAGTTACAAGCTTATATGCCGTTGTAGGGTTTGCCAAGCCTTCCAAGCCATTTCAACTTTAAAGCTTGAACTTTCTTGTAGACGTTACGTGTACGTCAACGTTAGTAATCGCTACGTTAGTAGTCTAGTGAATTGCCGTCGAACGGTGCAATAACGTTCTAAAGCGAATGTGTTTGCCTTTCAGATGACATACAAATGATCAAATGCTATTATAACATAAATACCGTACAAATTCAAATTTTCGGAAGGTTTTTGTTTTCACCAGGTTTGGTCTTGCTCACCAACGTTAATTGTAATTCGTTTCATGCTAATGTACCATGTACAAATGTAATGAACATGTGATTTTATGCTACGATATGCCAAAAGTAGTGCAGCGAGTGTAATTTCTGATCAATAACTCATCCAGCTTGTGAGGCATACGTAAAACACTAAAAATGCAAAATCGCAATCAAGTCGAAAATGTGTGCGCACTATGTGATTTCTTCATCAATATATCGTTTGTCAATAGTCTTGAGATGTGTCGTACAAAATTTCATTGCGGTAGACGGTATACTTTTCAAGATATTCAAAATTTAAAAGTGCACACTTTCTTTTGGAACTGAGTATACTTTGATATGTAAGCGTTTAGTGTGTTGTGACTATATTGCGATGAGATTTCTCTTTCTTCTGAGGTTCCTCTGTTGGAATCTCCCAACGATCTGCGCGTTTCGGCTAATACTGTCTCTCAGACTCGGATAGGCCTAGGCCAGATACGATGTTTGGTTCTAATTCAAGAGATTGCGACTTATTACGCGAATCCAAGCTCGTCTTGTACTTGCATCTTTTGATATAGCTTGTGCAGTTCAAAATTTTCAATTCTATTCGCAAAATTATGGCATTCATAAATGCAGTAGCGATTCTTTCCAACTGACATCGCTTGTTTACATTGACACCGGAAGATGGCATACCGTCCCGCATGAACGACAACTCTGTCACGACGGAATTACGAAAATCCGGAATTTACAAGTGTGTGTATTTTGATGCATTTCGTATGGCTAGAAAGTGGTGTTTTCATTCTCAGTTCGTAAACCTTAAAACACTAGATGCCTGAAAATAGCCATTTAATATAAATTCGGAGGCAACAAATTGTTGTGGAACTTAAGAATGTGTTGGCACTAAAAGGTACCGGGGACCACTACAGTATATTGAGAAGAGGAAAACACTGGTGTAACGACATAGAGATTAATTAACAGAAGAAATGTGTTATGAAAATTATTTCACGAATGGGATGAGATGCGGTTGAAAAAACGAGTTCACAAGGTTCCTATTCGAGTGAAAGAATTTTCATATCACATTTCTGCAATTAGTTAATCTAGATTTATTACACACCTATTTCGGGAATTTAACCTCCATTTTCTGTTTAAAAAGTTCTTATTACAATCATATTCGGGGCGTTCTTACATTGCACATAAATACATGTTCTTTGTGTATTTAGGGGAAAAAAACGACCGCCGTTTATGTTTGTGAAGTTGGCAGACCAGCAGACTAGCAGACTGGCAGAGTGAAGTTGGCAGACCAGCAGACTAGCAGACTGGCAGAGTGAAGTTGGCAGACCAGCAGACCAGCAGACTAGCAGAGTGAAGTTGGCAGACCAGCAGACCAGCAGACTAGCAGAGTGAAGTTGGCAGACCAGCAGACCAGCAGACTGGCAGACTGGCGGAGTGAAGTTGGCAGACCAGCAGACTAGCAGAGTAGATGTGCTTATATGGCAAAAATGCCCTAGAAAACAACACAAAAATCATTTTGAAATAATTTTGTAACTTTCCAGCACACTAGCAGAGTAGATGAAAAAAATAATTTCCTTCGTGTAATGGCATTTTGGACCGGATAAACACTTTTTAACGTGTTTTTACGGCAAATTACTCCTTAATACTCGAAAAATCATCATTTTACATCGATTTTGCAATTTTCTTCATCGGATGTCACACTTGCAAATTAGCAAATTTGAACCGTTTCTTTCTTGAAAATGCGTTTTTGAGATGCATAAAGCGTCCTAACGGCAAATTAACGCTTAAAACACGAAAACATGTCATCTCATTTTTAGTCTGCCAGTCGGCTGGTCTGCCAGCTTCACATTTCCAGCAGACTAGCAGACCAAAATGAAAATTTTATTTTCTTTCATGTAGTGGCTTTTTTGACCGAATAAACACTTTTTAACGTGTTTTTACAGCAAATTACCCCTTGATACACGAAATAATCGTCATTTTACATCGAATTTGCAACTTTCTTTTTTTGATGTCACACTTGCAAATTAGCAAATTTGAACAGTTTCTTTCGTGAAAATGCATTTTTGAGATGAATAAAAGCTTCCTAACCCCAAATTAATGCTTAAAACACGAAAACATGTCATTTCATTTTTAGTCTGCCAGTCGGCTGGTCTGCCAGCTTCACATTTCCAGCAGACCAGCAGACCAAAATGAAAAATTTATTTTCTTTCATGTAGTGGCTTTTTTGACCGAATAAACACTTTTATCGTGTTTTTACGGCAAATTACCCCTTGATACACGAAAAAATCGTCATTTTACCTCGAATTTGCAACTTTCTTTTTTTGATGTCACACTTGCAAATTAGCGAATCTGAACAGTTTCTTTCGTTAAAATGCATTTTTGAGATGAATAAAAGCTTCCTAACCCCAAATTAATGCTTAAAACACGAAAACATGTCATTTCATTTTTAGTCTGCCAGTCGGCTGGTCTGCCAGCTTCACATTTCCAGCAGACCAGCAGACCAAAATGAAAATTTTATTTTCTTTCATGTAGTGGCTTTTTTGACCGAATAAACACTTTTAACGTGTTTTTACGGCAAATTACCCCTTGATACACGAAAAAATCGCCATTTTACCTCGAATTTGCAACTTTTTTTTTTGATGTCACACTTGCAAATTAGCGAATCTGAACATTTTCTTTCGTGAAAATGCAATTTTGAGATGAATAAAAGCTTCCTAACCCCAAATTAATGCTTAAAACACGAAAACATGTCATCTCATTTTTAGTCTGCCAGTCGGCTGGTCTGCCAGCTTCACATTTCCAGCAGACCAGCAGACCAAAATGAAAATTTTATTTTCTTTCATGTAGTGGCTTTTTTGACCGAATAAACACTTTTTAACGTGTTTTTACGGCAAATTACCCCTTGATACACGAATAAATCGTCATTTTACATCGAATTTGCAACTTTTTTTTTTTGATGTCACACTTGCAAATTAGCAAATTTGAACAGTTTCTTTCGTGAAAATGCATTTTTGAGATGAATAAAAGCTTCCTAACCCCAAATTAATGCTTAAAACACGAAAACATGTCATCTCATTTTTAGTCTGCCAGTCGGCTGGTCTGCCAGCTTCACATTTCCAGCAGACTAGCAGACCAAAATAAAAATGATATTTTCTTTCATGTAGTGGCTTTTTTGACCGAATAAACACTTTTTAACGCGTTTTTACGGCAAATTACCCATTGATACACGAAAAAGTCGTCATTTTACATCGAATTTGCAACTTTTTTTTTTTGATGTCACACTTGCAAATTAGCAAATTTGAACAGTTTCTTTCGTGAAAATGCTTTTTTGAGATGAATAAAAGCTTCCTAACCCCAAATTAATGCTTAAAACACGAAAACATGTCATCTCATTTTTAGTCTGCCAGTCGGCTGGTCTGCCAGCTTCACATTTCCAGCACACTGGCAGACCAAATGAAAAAAAAAAAATGATTTCTTTCATCTGGAGGCTTGTTTGACCGAATAAAGACTTTTAACGTGTTTCACGGCAAATTACATCTAAATACACGAAACATCTTCATTTTACATCGATTTTGAAACTTTTTGACTCTGTTGTCACACTTGAAAACTATTAAATTTGTTCCGTTTATTTCATGAAAATGCATTTGTGAGACGCAAAAAAGCTTTCTAACCCCTAACTTTACGCTTAAAACACGAAAAAAATGTCATTTCATTATTATTTTGCCATCTTTTCAACTTTTAAGTAGAAAACATTTTGGGAAGTAAAGGAATTATTTGTCAAATGCAATTTCTGCATTTTCCACAAAGTTGTCCAAAATCCTTCTTCTTTGGATTGTCAAAAAGCTGCTCTGTATGGTGATGGGTTAATGATTTCAGAATGAAAGGGAATACACGATATGGATGAGTATTGATTGAAAGTCAATGTTTTATTCGTAAAATATATAACTAAAGCCTCTCTAACAACCCGTTGTGCGTCCTTATAAATTGTGCGTATTGAAAAATTTCCGAAGACGCACGACGGGTTGTAAGACATGCTTTTTAAAAACATGTACGTACGTGCTTAGTATTTCTGTCTTGGGTGCTCCTTGCGTTCTAAAAGACGCACAATGGTCGTAGTACTGATTTGTCCGTTCAATAGGGAACGATTTTATCCCAATAACCGTGACGTAATTTCGGACAAACAAATAGAATATCGTGAGTGGTGTTTAAAATCTCGTAACTACCGCTTTATTCAAGCCGTAGTTATGAGAGTTTATAACAATACTCACGGTTTATCAAAACATAACGGTAAACATAGTCTATTTTTAGCAGAAAATTCGTTGCCATTCTTTGCTACAGGCAGTCCACGTCGTGGTTGCGTCCACCAAAATCTTACGTTACACGTGCGTGCATCGCACGATTATGCCTAAGTTTAAGACGAAGGAGCACAAACGGTTTAAAGAGGTACTTAAGTTAACGGTAATATATCACATCCTTTCTATTAACGTTAACCCATTACCGACTTGTCCAAGTTCCAAAATAGCGCAAACCGCAGTTGCAGGTGAATGTGATTCTACAGCTTGTTTGGTCTGTCTTGGCAGAAACATTTTTGGAAATGAAGAAAATGCTTGTTAAAAGCAATTTCTTTATTTCCCACAATGTTTTAAAGCCATTGACTTGAAAGGGGGGGGGGCAAAGTAGTTTTTGTGTGGAAATGGTTTAACTTTGAACTTTTTTAAAACAATAATCAATTTCTTTAGATTTGGGTCTTTTATTAACAGTATTGCGGACGAGAATTCACCTAGCAGAGCATTCCATTCGATTAGCATGGGCTGCTCTGCCAGGTCGATTCTCGTCCGCTATACTGTTGACGAAGCTTAAACATTTGCTGTTGTAAAATGCACGTAAAGCAATTAAATACACTGTGGATATTTGGGCAAGATCTGATTTGAAACACAATAGAAATCAGAACAGAACATTCTGTCTTAAAGATTTACGAATTATTACGAAATGGACTACGAAACCGAAATAAAGGGGGGGGGGGCATCTCAATATACCCAATAACCCTTCGCTGTCTTTCTCTGTTTTTAAATATCGGTATACCATTTTGTTGATGGATAGCATTGTAAAATACCAACACGCACTATACATGCACAGGTGTGTTTTTTGTATATCTATCATTTCATCGAAATCAAAATCTGGGGCCTGTTTCATCAAAATATTTACGCATTTTTGACTTACCGAGGTCTTAAATATCGGTTAAAACAACAACCGCATAAGGCAGGTCTTCATAGATTGATGATAGGCGTTTCTTGCCCGAAACTTGTCGTCAGTTATCGGTAAGTCAAAAATATGTCTTAGCTTGATGAAACCGGCCCCTGAACAGTCGAAAGAAGAATCGATATACAAACTGCTTAGTTCATAATGTAAACTGTAGATGGCATCTTTTCAGCCAAAACCCATTCATTCAAAGAAGAGTTTGCCTTTACGCCACAGAGGTTGTCTTTACAACAATTAAAATCAGAGGAGGGATATCCG
The DNA here is from genome assembly GCA_963680895.1 of Fragum sueziense. Classification (NCBI taxonomy): domain Eukaryota; kingdom Metazoa; phylum Mollusca; class Bivalvia; order Cardiida; family Cardiidae; genus Fragum; species Fragum sueziense. The sequence goes on along the minus strand of OY804592.1, from coordinate 81,860,480 downwards.
TCTGATTCATTAATAGCAATGTATTTTGTGCTATAGTTTGACCAGGTTTGCCGCTATGTTTTGATTAACCCTCGGTGTTGAAATAAAATCTCGTATCTACGGCTTGATTTTAACCGTAGTTATGAGATTTTAAAACAACGCATACGAAGTACTATTGTTTGTCCGAAATAACGTCACGGTAAACTAGATAAAATCGTTCCCTGTTACGTTTATTTTAACAACCAGGATCCATCATTTACATCGATATACCAACTTTTTTAATCAGATGTCACACTTGTAAATTAGCAAATTTGAACCGTTTCTTTCGTGAAAACGCGTTTTTGAGATGCCAAAAAAAAAATTCAAACCCCAAATTAACGCTTAAAACACAAACGTATCATCTCATTTTTAGTCTGCCAGTCTGCTGGTCTGCCAGTATTACGTTTCCAGCAGACTGGCAGACCAAATGAAACTTTTGATTTCTTTAATTTTGTAGCTTTTTAAACTTTTAAACGTGTTTTTACGGCAAATAACCCCTTAAGATACGAAAAAATCATCATTTTACGTCTATTTTGCAACCTTCTCACTCTGATGTCACACTTGCAAATTAGCAAATTTGAACCGTTTCTTTCGTGATAATGCGTTTTTGAATGAATAAAAGCTTCCTAACCCCAAATTAACTCGTAGAACATGAAAACATATCATCTCATTTTTAGTCTGCCAGTCTGCTGGTCTGCCAGCTTCACGTTCTCCAGCAGACTGGTAGACCAAATGAAAATTTTAACTATTTTCATCTGGTGGGGTTCTTTGAACGAATAAACACTTTTGAACGCGTTGTAATGGCAAATAACCCCTGACTACACGAACAAAGCATCATTTTACATCGATTTTGCAACTTTTTTAATCAGATGTAACACTTGTAAATTAGCAAATTTGAACCGTTTCTTTCGTGAAAACGCGTTTTTGAGATGCGTAATAACTTTCTAATCCCAATTTAACGCTTAAAACACGAAAACGTATCATCTCATTTTTAGTCTGCCAGTCTGCTGGTCTGCCAGATTCACATTTCCAGCAGACTGGCAGACCAAATTAAAATCTTAATTTCTTTCTTTTGGTGGGTTTCGTTGATCGAATAAACACTTTCAAACGTGTTCTAACGGAAAATTACCCCTTAAGGTAGAACCGGATACTTTTAAAACTTAAAGCTACGGTCATAAATCTGATATCTTTGGAAACTAGAAGCTATTTCTGGTTCAAATCCGAAATTAATTTCCCCGTTCGTGTCGTGACGACGTTACCACGACGACGTCAACATAAGCACCTCGCACGTTTTTACGTCGAATTTCTATAGCCCGGAAATGCAAAAAATGGCGTTTTGGTCGGGCAATTTCAACGTCACAACAATGAAAATTACATCGATGGAAAGAACTTTTCAAACGTAATAAGATGATAAAAACATCAATTATTTCGGACTGACGACGCAGAAAAAAACGACGAACTTTCCTCTTTTTTCCGCGTCAGATTTCGAGGAAAAACTAACTTTAGAGCAGAATTTCGTAAAATTGGCCAGAACGATTTTTGCCATTTTTCATTATTATATTGCACGACCATATTGTTAGCATTTGGCAAGAAATAAGAAAAAATCACCGTACCGATTTGTAATAAAACATATTCAAATATTGTTGGTATGCGTCAAAGTTATGCAGTCGGGCGCCGGCAAATTTCGACGAAAAAGCACTTTACGACGGATTTTCGTAAACGTGGCTAGAAGGACTTTACATTATTTCATTTTATATCCATATTGTAGGTGTTATGCAAAAAATCAGAAAAGTTTACTGTATCGTTTTTTAATAAAGCGTGTTTGAATATATTACGTATCAATCAAAATTTGCACAGTCGGACGTCGACGTCGATTTTGAAACTACGTACATTGACCAGCAGCAAGGATGTAGACGCGCCGGGGTTTTCAAACTGCCCAAGGAGACCACATTTGTGTACTCAATTAGTCGGACAGCGAAAGTGAATCTCTATTGTCTAAGTAAATACCTAGCAAGAAGTACAGAATGGGGATAACAGTCGACATGCTCACGAAAACCTATTCGAGGGGACAACGAAAACGGGATTGAAATGATACTTTCGAAAAAGAATATGCGGGAAATATTGGTAACCAACAATACAAAATGTCATAGAATAATTAAACCACTTTTGGTCGCAAGATGTGGCAAAATAGAAAATGTAAAAATAATAAAATGAATAAAAATAGATAAAAATTAATGCGAATATACATAACATCGCGATATCAAAAATAATGTCTTTCGCATTGCATCAATTTCTATCGGATACGTTTTGTTTCATTTCTAATATCAAAATCGCAGTAGTAAATGCAGCTTATTTAATATCTCGTTAAAACGTTGACATCGATGAAAAATAAACAAAGACTCTATCATATATGCACAGTCAGAATTTAAAAAAATGTTTTTACTTAAACCCAAATGTTACAATTGACAATTATCTAATTACGATGTGATTTTGACGTTCCGACCAAAATTGTTTGAGAAAACGTTTAGAGAAAAGAAGAAAATAGCGACAGTCACAATTTCTCTTTTTTATTTCAATATTTTTTATGGAATAAAATACACGAATTCCGTGTAAATGCATTTGCATAAGTTTTTTTTCTCGTGGAGCAGTTTTAAATCCTGGCGTGTGTTCATCCTTGTTGCTCATCAACGTACGTAGTTTCGACGTCGACGTCCGACTGTGTAAATTTTGATTTATACCTAAAACATTAAAACACGTTGCATTAAAAACCTATACGATAAACTCTTCTGATTTTTGCATTTCAACTGCAATATGGATGCAAAATAAAATAACATAAAATCACGGTGGCAAATTTCACGAAATTCCTTCATAAAGTGATTTTTAGTCGAAATTTGCCGACGCCCGACTGCATAACTTTGACGCATACCAACAATATTTGAATATGTTTTATTAAAAATCGGTACGGTGAATTTTTCTTATTTCTTGCCAAATGCTTACAATATGGTCGTGCAATAAAATAATGAAAAATGGCAAAAATCGTTCTGGCCAATTTTACGAAATTCTGCTCTAAAGTTAGTTTTTCCTCGAAATCTGACGTGGAAAAAAGATGAAAGTTCGTCGTTTTTTTCTGTGTCGTCAGTCCGAAATAATTGATTGTTGTATTATTTTATTAGGTTTGAAACGATCTTTCCATCGATGTAATTTTCATTGTTGTGACGTTGAAATTGTACGACTAAAACGCCATTTTAAGCATTTCTGGGCTATAGAAATTCGACGTAAAAAACGTGCAAGGTGCCTATGTTGACGTCGTCGTGGTAACGTCGTCACGTCATGAACGAGGAAATGAATTTCGGATTTGAACCAGAAATAGCTTCTAGTTTCCAAAGATATCAAATTTATGACCGTAGCCTTAAGTTTTAAAAGTATCCGGTTCTACCTTAATACACGAAAAAAAAAACAACATAATTTTACATCGATTTTGCAAATTTCTTAATATGATGTCACAATTACAAAATAGCAAATTTGAATCGTTTCTCTCGTGAAAATGCGTTTTTGAGATGGAATAAAGCGTTCTAACTCACGTTCAAACCTTCAAATACCCAAACTTTGCATAAAAGTCTTTTGATTTGTGTAGATGGACGTCGACTGGACAAAAGGCAATGATTTTTGTTTGGATGTAATTCCTAATATCATTTTGTAACTTATTCAATCATATACGTCGTCCGTCAGCAATTGTGATGTTTACGAATGGAACATCTCAACCCGCAATTGTTGGTGACTTTGGAGTACATCGGTTGACAAAATATTGCTCGAGATTACTTCTTAGAACGAACGGAACAACTGACGGTCGCCCGAAAAGCGGTCGTCAACGTCTAAAGTCACAACGTTAGGACAATAACATACACTTATTTTACCTACGGAAAGGAATTCTCTTATCGGGAAAAACTGTTTACGCTATTCATGGACAGTACAGCAATCAAATTTCAACAAGGAATCGTTAACGTCATATTGGAGTGCGTTCAAGAACACATTAAACATTGACACCAAATCGCTCTCATTTAAACGCATATTTAAGGCACGTGCAATCTGTGACCCTGATGATATTTTGACACTAGAAAGTCAAATGATGAAATCTTACTATGCATTGAAAGAAGTTATGTTGCGTTTCTTTTTTCCTTTAGTATAGAAGTACATGTATAGTATATGAGCAATGAATTCGCAAAAGGCACTTAAAGCATTTTAGATCAATATTTATCCCCATAAGACGGTATTCACACAAGGTTTTACCAGGTTTCGTACAGTCCTCTTGCAGCTTATCCATCAAACATAATCCTCACAAGCCTCAAAAGCCTTGTCTGTTTTAGTATCATACTTGGCATCTCATATATTGCGGACGAGAATTGACCTGGCAGAGCAGCCCATGCTAATCGAATGGAATGCTCTGCCATGTCAATTCTCGTCCGCTATAATAAGAGCGTTTTTAACATCCAGGGTCGTATATATTTGTAAAATTGCATTATATTTCGCGAATCACTCACGTGTTGTTTGCGACGATTAACTGATGTGAATTTACGAAATTAGAAGCGAATAACGGAACATTTATCCCTTGATCATTCGTAATAATTTTTTTTACATGTCAAAACATTTCCCCGTAGCGCGAATCGTTTTCAATTTATATACGATTGTGTAAGAGTTCTTTACGAGTACATACTTGTAAATACGATCGGTCGTTCCGAATTATTGTTGGCGCAAGATCGTATGGCATATATTTACGTTTTGTTCAAATGTAAACAAAACATGGTTCGGTAAAACGCAGAAAACTCTGAACAGTGAGTATACCGCTCTTTCACTGTACATAAATTTTCGACATGTCTACGTCACAACTTATTAAGAATATATTCATCTTTTATACAACACTGTTTTGTTTACATTTGGTCAAAATGTGAACATGTGCCATACGATCTTGCGCCAACTATACTCAAACCGAAATCTTTGAGTACACCTTAATGCTTTACTTTATACATGTATATACAAAGAGTAAAGCATTAAGGTAAATCCGCTCAATTCTTTGCTACGTGCAGTCTGCGTCGTGACTGCATCCACCAAAATCGTATGTTTCACGTGCATGCATCGCATGACTATGCCTATGCTTTGACGCAAACCGCACACATGAGCACCTACTACAGGTTGTAAGAAGGGCTTTAAATATCACATCCTTCTTATTAAATTAAACTCATTAGAAAACGCCAACAGTTAGACTTGTCCAACTTCAAAAATAGCACAGACCATAATCTCAGGTGAATGGTATTCTACATTTTTGGTCTCTCTTTGCCTAAAACATTTAGGGAACCGAAGAAAATACTTGTTAAAAGCAATTTCCTCATTTCCCGCAATACATGTATTTAAAGCCACTAACTTAAGGGAGTCATAAAAAGTCTCTGTGAGGTAGTTAACTTTGATTTTTTTAAAACAGCATTCAATTTCTTCGGATTTGGGTCTTATTTTATTCTGATGTTTTACTATAGATGCAAAGCAAAAAAAAATCTCCAGTGTGTTTGTTTGGGTAAGATATGCTTTAAAACAATAAATATCAGATCAGAACAATCCTTATTAGAGATTTGTGAGTTAGTACGAAATAGAATACAATTACGAAACTGGCAGAAATTTGCAGGATGTGGGGGCATCTCAATGTAATACGTGAAGATTATTACGGATTTCCTTTTATCTGACAGTTGCCTTTATTGAAGGCCGGCTCCTGAAGCCGGCCTTCTTTGGAATGCTTTTTCGATTTGGACCTGGGCGATGTGGGAGGCTAACAATTAGACCATTGTTGACATACTGGTGTAAAACTGACTGATTTGTAAGTCAATAATTGACGTTCACCATGCAAAATATATCTTTTACATATTTGCTCCTTTGCGAGCAAAAATATAATAAAATTGACCGCATTTGTATATCGTTTCAATTCTAATAACTAACCGCCCCCGATCACGTGACTATCAAATTAACCACGGTCCATAGAAATACTGGAATGCACAAAAAACCGAGACGTGCATAGAATGTCGATATATTATCTATTAAGGACAGATCCTCCATTTATTTCCTACGGTAAGAATTTTTTTATTTTTTCTGTACTGATATTTAAATATATGAGAAGTAAAAAAAATACTTAAAAACTATAGGTCACCAAGCGAATTAAAGAGTTATTGGATTTCAAGGGAGACTACTCTTGTCTAAAATAGCAAAAATAAGGTATCACTTAAATGCCCACAAAAAAGGTGTTTGAAATGACTAGGATTACATAAATAAGTCTTTATTGTGTTCAATATGTTTTATTCTGTCTAAATGAGTATCAATATGGGAAAATTAAGTGATGATTTTGAAATTTTTAGAAAAACTTTCTTTCAAAATAGCTGAAATTACTCTTTTTTTCGCAACGTTTCTGATAATAAAAAATATTCCAGCGGTAAGAATTTTTTCCTTTTCGGTATTGACGTAGTGCTTGGTCATACCTACAAAAACAAAGAAAGAAAAATATATCAAACCAAGCGTTTTTCTTAGTTATAAGTAAAAGTTGGTTTACTTTTTGCAGCTCTGTCCGAAATTGTTTCACTACTTTTATCCATTTTCTTCCTTATTACCAGCTTTAGATAGTAGAAAATGTCATCTTTTGTGTCCATCTGAAGCGGACTAGCTCATAAAGACACCACTTTGCTTTTGTTGCTCCGTTTCTTATCGCTAACGCAACATGTTGAGCGCGTAACAAAAAGCGAAATGTACCATCCGAGTACTATTACACTTTAATTGACCAAACAGAGAAAATTTAAATAACCGAAAGGGGTCTTGTCATTTATCAACCAAACAATTACTAAATGTAAAAAATACATTTGCTGAAAAAGGCCAATTACTGAAACAGCTTTATTTCGTTATTTGGGATATGCGCAGGAACTTGCGCAGTAACAACTGGAGGATCTGTCCTTAAACGTTATCGACAAGCTTTGGAAGTTACCGAAACGCGTATCAAATCCGGCACTTAACCTATTCCCAAGTGAACGTTTCTGTTGAAAGCATCCGATGAAATACACATGCGTTTCGGTATCTCTATGGACCCGATAGATTGGGTTACTGCCCCTAGAAGGACCCGATAAATAAGTTTTATTTTTTATCAACATAGCCGCTATCCATCGAATACCCTAGCTCAATCGGTTAGCCGTTCGTAATTACAGTCATATTTGCATTGTACTATGTGGGTTCAAATCCCACATTTGCCTGTGTCATCTTTTTCTCAAATACTTTTTTGAAATGAACTTTTGTCCTTTGTTATCAATTTAGTTAAGTATCCATTCTGATTTCTTTTTGTGTGCGTTTATTTTTCTAATATGTTTTGCATTTAAAACGTTTTATTTTTTGCTATCATTTTCTTTTCATTATGATAAAAATCACACATGAAAACAGCCTGATTTGACAGAATACCAATAGATGGCTGAGAACAACGTTCTCCAACAAAGGGAATGAACTCTGACAGCACGAGCCAACAGTGACCTGGATTGATTTTTTGGCTGTATAAATTTAAAGTTGAAGTTTACAAATCAATTAAATATTACAAATGAACACTTTCATCTCGCTATGAAAATGACTATTATGACCTTAAATTACGAAGTTATCGTATTTTTTTTAGATAAATCGTACTATTATGTACATTCAAAGTTAAACGAGAATCGATACAAATATTTTGGTTTATTTAAAAGGTAAAACAAGAATGTTGAAAATCTATTTATAGTAACAACTTTAACACATGGATGGTCATCTTACCTACCTGGTTTACCGAATGGAATTTGGACCTTGTCCCTCATTAGTAAAATATTTTGAACCGATTATATCTGTAATTCTTTAGTTGGTAAAATACACATAATTGCATTTTATTAAAGCTGCAGTCCCTCGGTCAAATCTATTTTTCTCACTGTTTACATTTTGCTCAGATGTTAACGCAGAATTTTTGTATAAAACACAATAAAACTCTAAAGAAGTGACGTAGATACGGTGAAAATATAGGTAGAGTGATAGAGCGGTATGTGTACGGTACAGGACATCCGAGTTATATCCTAGGTCTTGGCGATTCTTTTCCTCTTTTTTTCTTTTCTTTTCTTTTTATCCTTTATTGTAATCATTTGTATTTTTACACAAAATGCAAGCTGACATCTGCCTAGCAAATGAAATTTCGTGGCTAATAGCCATTGAAGACGAAGAATGTATTGTTTAATCCATGTGTCATGTGATTTTGCGCGAACTATAGAAGAAATCAAAATCCAAACGACAGGAGATTTAGACCCAAGCCTATCTTGAGCGGGGATCAAACAGAGCGATTGAAAGGGGAAAGGATAGGCGTAATCGAAGCTGACACGAATCATGTTGCCAAAACGCTGATCGATACATCAATAGTGGTCACGTGAGAAGACGCTTGGAGGGGTGTCTGAGAATGACATCATCAAAGTCCCGCGAAATACTTTTTCTTTCCAATCAATAGCGATAATTTGTGGAAAAAACCCTCCGGCATTTCGTTTTAAAGGAGAATTTCATTGAATTAGACTACAATTGAGCTTGATGGTGTATTGTTTTAAAAATATTATTAATGACCCTGCGAATGACCACAAAATGGTTTTAAAGTTGATTTTTCGAAAAAAATTCGAGATAGAGCACCTTTAAATATTTACTAATTCTACACCAAACAATGAAATAATTGAAACATTAGAAAGAAAAAACCCACGGAAATTAGAAAGAAAAAAAAAAACCAGATTTACAGAAGAACATATCAGTAACGTGAACAAAATATCCATTTCTTTGAAGTAAAGCAATGAACAAATATCTAGATAGGTTCGGAACAACACGTTTCAATTTTGTTGTTAAAATTCTGTATTTTTAAGTTAATCATAGTTATGCGAACTGGTATTAATCTTAAGTTTCACATGGTTATGCGAGCTGATATCCTATTTATTTTAAGTTAACCATGGTACTGTGAGCTTGTGTAGTTCGCTGAGAGATCTGAAGGCAGCATACTCTATTTTTAGTCTTGGGGGTCACCCAAATGAGCATACATGGTAATTCCTGCAGGATGTATACATTTTAAAAGAAGAAGTCACATGAACTGCAAACAAATAATACGCTATCAAAAAATTGCAACTGCAAGTCCACGATAATTCCGTTGGGTCTTGATACTGTGAGTTCAACAAGAAAAGGAAAGATACAATTAACATGACATGGTTGAAATATATCACTTCAGCAAAATTTTCACGGATGGCTACAAAAAAATTGCCGGCCTCTTTGATGCTATGCGTCAAAAATTTGTCTTGTACAAAATGTATTCATATTTCGCCTATCGTCGTTGTAAATGCAAAACCTCGTATCTCGTTTTTGGAAAATTTTAAATGGGAGGGAAAAAAGTGTAATAACTTTTCCCAAAATTGAAATATTTTACTCGAAATGTGGACATATTGTTCATAAATAATTTATCATTGCTGCTGATCGGTAAAAAATATCTCAAAACCTGCGAGAATTGTCTAAACTGGACACACAAGGTTTTTACTTTGAAAATCGCAAAAATCGACATACGAGGTTTTGCATTTACACCGACGATATAGCGTAACATTCTCCAAAAAGACTTGTATCATAGTAGTACACATATAAAACATATTAATGAATTGTTATTTTAAACAAGAGCCGTCACAGACGGATTATGCTCCCCGAATAAGTGTTTGTCACAAAATAAAAACTATCATACATTAAGCCCCCTTTTCCCATGACAGCTTTTTTGTACGTACATTATTTATAGAATATGGTCTAGAACATCCTATTTAATACAAGAGCACAAAATTTCATTAAATTCTGCCCATTAGATGAAGAGAAATTAGAGAAAAACTAATTTTTACACTAAGGCCCCTTTTTCCATGACGCAGCCCTAAATTTACAAACGGAGAAAAAGGTCCCTAGGTATTGACCCAGGGAGTTCACGTGTGAAGTTTCATTGAATTTGGTCCAAGGGTTGCTGAGATATGGCTGTGGACGGACGGACGGACGGACACACGGACACACAGACACACGGACACACAGACACACGGACACACGGACACACGGACGGACAGCGTGGCGACTATATGCTCCCCCGAAAATTTTCGGGGAGCATAAAAAAAGCTCAGGCATGTAATTTATTATCATAAAACCTAAAGCTGCCTCATGTGAAATGAAATATATGTATGTAATACTACCGCTTTTTTATAGCGCGATCTTGTCTAAATTCGGATGTCGTGGGTTCAAAACTTACGCTGTCTTCCCCCTTTTTTAATATCGGTGTTCTAATTTTGTTAATGGATAATTTACGATATACCAACCACAATGTCCATGCACAACTGTGTTTGATTTTGGTCCCCCAATAATTTGAAAAAGGGGTCTGCCCCCCCCCCCCCCCCCATAAAACAACTACTTTTCCATTTACTAGAACGTTTGCCCCCCCCCCCCCCCCAATATTACAAACCTTCCTACGCCACTGCCTATTTAAAAGCTGCATAGATCATTTCGCAAATTGTAAATGGCACCTTTTTAGTCTAAACCCATTCATTCAAAGAAGAATCGTTTGCCTATACAACACAGAGGTTGTGTTTAAAAACAACTACAGTTGTCGCCACATCGTATGGCACGTGTTTATGTTTTCTTTAACGTTCAATTACATTTGAACAAAACAAACATTGTGCCATACGATGTGGCGACAACTGTAGAAGAGGGATATCCGTCTGATTCATTAATAACGTTTATTTTAACAACAAGGTGCCTGTTTCATCAAAACATTTAAAGTGACATTTCACATTTATTTCATTTTTTAAAAGTATGTCTTGATGCAAAGATTGTTAATTCTAATGCGTAGAAACGCTATCAGTTTTTTGAAGTCGTTATTTATAGGCGAAAAATACGCCTTCAAAGTTGAGACAGAAATGACAAATTCTATATAAATCTGAACTGTTGTCCACAATAATTTGTTTAATTTTACACAAATATATATTTCTCGTAAACGGTTCAATATTTTAGCTTGAAATTTTCAGAATTTTCATTAGAAAACATGCTATTTCAGATAGAATAAAAGTAAATTTTATGTAAAAATAATTTTGAAATGTCACTTTAAGACTTATTTTTGACTTAACGACGACTTACGACAAGTTTAGGGTAAGAGACGCGTATCGCCATTTTATCAAAACCTGGGTTATGCGATTGTTGTTTTAATCGACAGACATTGGTAAGTCAAAAATACGACTTAAATGTTTAGATGAAACCGACCTCAGGGTTCCCTGTATTATCAACGATCGTACGATTATATTTTGCGTAAAACCTGTAACAAAAAACCTGATCGGCCCAATCTGATTTCTCGTGCAATCGGGCGTCTTCTTACACATTAAACACGAAACCGTGAACATAAGATTGTTGGTATGACGGACCCCTGTTGCTTTCCGTCATGTTTTATCCTGCCCTAAACCATGACAGACTCACGACGGAAACGATCGACTTCAATACCGTGCAAGTAGCGCTCGCATGTACGTCTACAAGTAGCGCTCGCATGTACGTCTACAGATTCGTGCAGGTTCTCACACGTTTTTGGAAGCAAATTTTCCAAATTTGCTTCTCTTAGCAGCCATGCGTCTCTGCACTTTACCATTCTCTGCATACCACACAACATCTTCCGGTCTTCCTCACTATAAATAGTTCTATCAAAAGCAAAGATTAATGAGGTAACAGTCATTCGAACATTCAATATGTAAGCCTGAATTTATGTGTAGATATTGAATTGTGTGACTGAAAATGAAACATTCAATTAATCATGTCTCTGAGAGATGAAAAGATCCACTAGTCAGGGCACGAAATCAGAAAAGTTATCACATAAAGGCATTTTGTGAAGAAAAGGGTTTGAGATCATTTCTAAGGGTAATTTGGTGTGCTAAATCCGAAAATCAATGTTGCCAAGCTGAAAAATGGCTTCTTCATCATCTAATTTGCATATTTTCAAAATGGCCGCCAAAATCTCAAATATGCAATTATAATGTTGTCATTTGTCATTTTTTCGACATGATTTGTTCTAAATATCACAACTTTCATGTAATAGACTAAAGTTAAATGGCTTACGAGGAACAACAATGGCTCTTTCACCATCTAATTTGCATATTTTCAAAATGGCATAAAATCTGCTATATAGTATCAATGTTTTTGGCATAATCTTAACCAAACTGTTCCGATGTTTTGCTATAGAGTGTTTAAAACTAATGAGTTATTAAATTCAAAAGTAAATAGAACCCTGTTGACACTATTTTGATAATCTTTTACCGTATTACTGACAATAAAACCCCTTTAAACATACAGAATATCACTTTCAGGTCTCAAGTTTTTGGCATAATCTTAACCAAATTGTTGAGATATTTTGCTCTAAATTACTTAAAACTATTGAGTGAATAATTTCAAAAGTAAAAAGAACCACATGGACATTATTTTTAATAATATTTAACCATATTACTGACAAAAAAACCTTTTTAAACATACAGAATATCACTTTCACATTGAATTTATTTATCATTTTTTTATCATTTTTGTAAAAAGGCGCCGTTAAAACACACAACTTTATAAACAATACCATTATAGACGTTTACATATACATTTTTATTTCCAAAAAATACGTGGATATTTTAGATTTAGCCTACATAATAATTTGGGTCATTTTCAAAATAAAGCTAAGTTGAATATTTTAACACGTCTTTGGTACTTGTGACTAGATTGGAATGAGCTCCGTAATCCCACTTGCACTATTGAAAAATATCATCTGAATTCAATTATACAAGAATTGATTTGAAAACAGAAAAATACCATAAGAGCTAAGTACCGTACTTATTCCAATAAAACTGATAACACACCCCCAATTTTTAAATTGAGTTGCATGCCAAAGAACGTGAATGTGTCCAGTTTTCAAATATGAAATTGATGCCTTCGTATAATCAAACGTTAAGTGCTAGCGCATTACGATCCTGTACAAAATTTATGTTCTCTCTGGTAATTAGACATTTCCCTGTCTGCTTAAAGGGGTCATGCTAGATATTTCAGGCATCAAAACAACATGGGGACTATTAGAGTTTACTCAGTGGTACATGTATGCACATTGTATTTTCTGGGCAAAACTTGGATTATGTCGTTGGTTCCAAGATTTTCATCAAAGATTAGTTTCCTATAAATCTAATGAGAAACTAACAATGTGGAAGGTAAAGTTAGATACAAACTTCATACAGAAGAACTAAATGAATTTGATGCGAATTTTCATGATAAAGTAAGAATCTACCTATACAGGTTGATCAACCCATATATTTCTTGAAAATATATTTTACCTGCTTTTATGTTTGACATACTAGCACGGCCCCTCTTAGAACGACGAAAAGTTGTCTAGAAACACGCGTGAAAAAATGACGACTACACTGATGTCAATAAGTATTAAAATGAAACGTTTGAATAGAAGATGTAAGTCAGCTGTCTTTATCAGAAAAAACGTAGGCGTTGTAAACAAACACAACGTTTTTGATACATGTAGATAAGTTGGTTACTGTATTTGTTAGAATACAAAAAGGGCATCCTAAAACCGACTACATTTGATGACATTTTGCAAATCTTGGGTCAGCAACGAAGTTCAGCATTATCAAAGACTTTGAGCAGAATATTTGTATTCGGTACAATAGCATAATTTATCATATGAAACATACCCAACACTCGTTTCCAAAAAAAGGTTATTACAATGTTTCTTTCATGTAACATATCTGTTTTTTCAGCTATCGATGGAATTGATGCAAACATCTGCAGATTATGGGTTAATACTGGAACATAAGCTTCAAATTGTATTCTTCAAACATATTATTATATGACAAAGCGAAATTAAAATATCAGAATTTGATTCCTCCATGTCAATAGCAATGAAGCCATTAATGTCTCTGTGCAGTATCAGGCGGAAAAACAATTCTCTTATCATAATCATTTCCTTCTTACTTGGCTTTCAGTTAAGGTTGCCTTGTGTGAAGAAATGTTGAGCATTGAAGACGCCAAAGCCTCTGTCTAGGAAATTCTTATTAATGTCCTGGTGTGGCATCAATATTTTAACGCATGGGGGTATACACAAAGAAATCCATATTTTATATTTATGACAATTCATGACAAATGATATGGCCCTTGTCATGTCACAGCTCAAAAAGGGATTCTTATACGAATGCTATATGTCTTTCCTTCGGCAGTGCACAACCAATGATATGGGCTCTCGAAGAAACTGTCAATAATTTACGTATTATTATTAAATCGATGTTACAGTTCTAACATGTTCGGATAAAGCTGCAATAGTTCAATAAATAACAACAGAGACTATGTATCCATGGCTTGTGGGTTTGAACCCATGGTTGTCAAAATCCTTTTTGACGTATTACAAAAAGTTTGTAACCAAATGGTGAATCGCTTACATATAATCTACATGTACATGTGATAAGCAGTTATTGACTTTGATTGGATGTTGTACTTGTTCGAAACATGTCAGGAACATGATGAATATGTGCATCAGTCACTGTAATGTTAGTGACAATTTAACCATATTCAATCATTAAAGTTTATGTAAAGCGCATTTGTTGACCAGAAAATCTGTGTTATGTAATTTATTAGTCACTATATCCAGCTTTAGTATTATCTGTATCGTATGTAGATCAAAGATGAACATTTTTTTTCTTCTGAAAAATTGAAGTTCAACATACCATAGTGAATTAGGTTTGCCACACTCAACTAATTTTGCAATCTAACAAAATTTTGAAATCTAAGATAATTGTACTTTTTAATATTGTTCAGTGCATCACTTGGTTACATGTTCAATATGTGTTCAATTTAAAAAAAAAATGTATACAATTTGATTTTTAAGGATATCAAAATGTAAATTAAAACAATTTTAGTAACTATTATCTTGAGCATTTTGGAATCATGAGTGTATATGATAGTGCAAAAAATGGAATTTTCCACAAAATGGAAGTCCCCACACTACATTATCCTTTATTAGAATGAATACGGTAAACCGTTTTCCAAAATTTTTGGACATTGATTCATATTTCTAAGAATTTATTGCGGATATCTTGGCAAGAAGTTTAATCGAATCATGATTTCAATATAGTGGATAGGATTTATCATCATTTTGGCAAAATTATGTGAACAATTATTTACATGGTTTTTAAATTGGCGTGTTTGAGGAATGCTGAAAGAATTAAATATATGGTCAAAGCGCCTACGCTAAAATTTGTTTTCTTTATCATATCTGGCATTGAAACTTTACCTTTAATGCATTACATTTTCAAAATAGTACTTAGAATAATTTTACTGCATTTCACACGGGAAAATAAAATGTTGATTAATGTTTCTGTTTCAATGGGTTTTTTTGCCATTTATACCGTAATTTTCAAAAATGAATCTCATTTTTTTTTCTCAATTACCTATTAAATAATTTAGTTTTAGTCTGTTAACAAGATTTCTGTGATATTTAGAACAAAACATGTCGAAAAAATGATAAATAACAATATTATAATTGCATATTTGAGGTTTTGGCGGCCATTTTGAAAATATGCAAATTAGATGATGAAGGAGCCATTTTTCAGCTTGGCAACATTTTTTTTCGGATTCAGCATACCAAAATACCCTTAGAAATGATCTCAAACCCTTTTCTTCACAAAATGCCTATACCTTAAAAACTAAGCGACTTTTTCAGAATTTTGTCCTGACTACACGTAGTAATTTGCTTTATTATGGTTAAAAGAATTAGTCCAATGGCATTCCTTGTAAATGGGTCAGTCGAGTTTACTGAACTATGAAATATATTCAGCTTACACAAACGATTAATATGCATGAAGTTATGCTAAAAATAAATACAACTCCATCATGAAATCAAAGTATGCAAGGTATTCTGGATAATCAAAGTACTTAATCAAAATACTCTACGAATCAAAGTATTCAAGGTATTCAAATGGATAATCAAAGTACCTAATCAAACTACTCTATTTCTGGCCCCGGTTTCTCGAAAAAACTTAAGTATGTTCTCAAATCTGAGCACAGTGCTCAAATTGCATGAAATCCACGTGAACTTCAATGGAATACCCTTCAACGTTGGAGAGTATCCCTTTGATGTTGAGCATGTTCTCATGAGAATATACTTAAGTTTTTTTCGAGAAACTGGGGCCTGGACAGGCCTACATTTTTGAAAAATTTGCTTCCAAACAGTACTGTCAGTACTTTGATTGTGTTTGGTGTGATTCACCACTGAACAAAGCTTCTCCCAAAAGGCATATTTCATTTTGCCTCAATTTTAGCTGTGCTTTAACATACACATGTTATGCTTTTGATGTCACTTATCTCGTCATCTGCAACACGCTTTAAATTTGAGCATGCTAAAATTTTGCTGTTTTACAAAGATTAAAAATGTTAAAATGTTAAAATTACCTAAATCGATGGCACAGGTGAAATTGATCCAAAAGAGCTTAATGTTATGTATGGAATGTATTCCAATTTGTGCATTGATCGGCATTTTCTCGTGTTGCCTTAACCTATTACCACAGTAATGGCAATTTTTTGTGTAAAGGGTTGATAAGAATTAATGGATCAATCCTTTAGCTAACGTTATGATTCAAGTGAAATATACTGTCAATACTGAATCGGTAAATCACATCAATGTTTTCATCTGATAAATTTTTGTCACATTTATGAGGATACAATCGACTTTTTAACGCTGTTTGTTCAAGTATTTTTTTCTGGCGTAGATTTAAATAGTTGTTTGGTCTGCTTCCGTTGTTATAGACCAGACTACCGTTGTTATGCTTGCGGAGTGATATGGGCAGGATCGGCTCATGGCGGCTACTGTAATACGTTCGAGCCGATCTTGAGTAACGATAAGATCCGAGAATATTCGAATTTGAAATTTGTCTGCGTTAAATCATACAACAATTAGGCATACATCTTAATTTAAGTCTAATTTAATACATCAGTAATATCCAAAATTGCAAAGACGTTATTCCGAAGTTTAGAAAGTGTCATTACATTTCAGTTATCATATATCATCATTCAATATAGGCTATATTTGTAAGTTTTATAGGCCTATGTACAGTTGTCATTAGAAATTCGTAACTTCATCATTCACATTTAGAAATAAGTTAACTTTCGCTCTTTCTGTAGGCCTAATTGTTAGTTAAAAAAAGGCTTCATATTGACGAGAGGATCTTTCTTACGAATCCTACACTTGGACAAGTCGTCATCATACAATTTGGTCAATAAAAAGAATAGCCGCTATTAGATATTGTGGACCTACACAAGCCAGTGGCTTCCCGATGGTCTCGTAACAGTAAGTTAACAGACATTGCTGAACATTGAAAAGCTCTTAGATAACCAATTGCGGCACCCTTTTTTGATCAGGTTGAAAATGACATTAATCAGTGGCGACGCATGCGGGGTACTGACCGCCGCCCAAATAATTCGACAAAGAAAACGGCACTTTGTTGTTTTGGGAGGCGAAAATGCAATTGGATTAAATTTCGCGTGCGTTTACCGGGACGAAATCATCTTAATGGATTATCGCAAGACCATTGTATGTGAACATAGAATTTTTAACACTTACAATAGTTTTGTGATAAACTCATTGCTTTACTTTGACCTTTTAAGATTGTTGAAATAGGTTAGTTAATTAAAGAAAGCAAACTGATAAATTTTGGCGTATTGGTTATCCAGAAATTTTTGATGACAAAATCTTTACATGAACATGATTTTGTGATTTAAAAAACAAAATGATACAAATATCGCGGCTTTTACATTACTTTCATCATAAATATATTTTGTTCAATTCTGGTCATACTTATAACTTAAAAGTAAGCCAATTTTCTTTTACAGCTTCTAACGTGAATTTATACGATATTGACAGAAAGTAAACATGTCTATTGTCATTGTCTATTGATTTCAGACAAAAGAAGGAATGCTGGTGAATAGCATTTTCTGCTTTTGTCTAAAACATTTTTGTGCTATATCATGCAAAAATTGTAAATTGATGAACATCCGATTTCTTGTATACAAACCTTTCTTGTGTACAAAGCAAGTCCCAATTTGCACCGTTTGGGAAAGGGTTAAAGCAATCAAGACGACCTAATTACAAAATATGTTAAACCATAGTGTAGACAAATAGGAAGAAAATTACGGTAATAGATCTAACTCTTTCCTTTTTTTCTGTAATTTCTTGTGCCATCTATGTTTACAGACATTTAAACCAATTTATTTCCTTTCTTTGTGTGTGTGTGTGTGTGTGTGTGTGTGTGTGTGTGTGTGTGTGTGTGTGTGTGTGTGTGTGTGTGTGTGTGTGTGTGTGCGCGCGCGCGTGTGTGTGTGTGTCTGTGTGTGTGTTTGTGTGTGTGTGTGCGTGTGTGTGTGTACACGTGTGTGTGTGTGTGTGTGTGAGGAAAGTGAAACTGGCATAATTATATCAAACCGAGGAACAACTTAAGAGCTATGCGCAATATCTTGTTAGTCGCTGACAAAAGAGCGTAAATGATATTTCTATAGCTAATTCAAAAGATTTTTCGATGAATTGTATAAATGTACTATATCTGATATTAAGGTATATGACCCATCATTAAAACACCACTTTCTAGCCATACGAAATGCATCAATTTACATACTCTTGTACATACACTTCACATAAGTTGATTCACCGTGCCGGATTTCAAAATTATAATTCAGGAAGACAATAATTTACAAATATTATTCTACTCTATATTCATATGCAAGGGAGGTAATTATGAACATTTTTGTCAAATATTTCTTTAAGTATGCATTAATTCAATATTCTAAACCGTTCAAAATGCTTATGCTTGTATTTGGAATGGAAATGTAACACAGTTTAGGAATTACTGGCATTTTTCAAATTTCGCCTCTGCCTCTTTGTTGCTAATGATTGGTCATATACCTTAATATTTCAACACACGTGAATCTTCATTTTTCATGGCATAAATTGCATTTGAAGCCGTATTGGTCTGATATCCTGAAACGACACCACGTGCATATGCGGAATAAGCGCGCGGTGTGGATTGAGAATGTCAGACCAAATGATCCTGGACATATAAGCTATATTGAATATAAAGATGCCAAGAGAGTGTTCAGCAAATTACATAGAGTACATGTTAACGATTATATGCATAACCTGAATGCTGATATAGATACTGCTTCCGAAGTTGACAGTCCATTATTTTGGCGGCTTTTTTTTTATCTAGGCTAAATGTGACGTTAACTTACACTTACCACTGAAATCAATTTTGATAACTCCTTACATCGTGATTCGGAGTATATATATAAGACTTGGGGTGGTCATTTTTCGTCACCATACTCTGATACGGAATACGTTGAATATGATCATTATCATTTTGATTTTGTGTCAAAAACAGTACAATCATTAAAAGAGCAGAAGATTCTACTCAATTTTAACAATATATTTCTGAATGAAGTAAATACGGCCATGTGCGCAACGTCGTTTGCAGACGATATGACTTTACTTGCATTAGCAAGGAAATCACTCCAGTCCATGAATGATATCTGCTATCAATATGCGTTCAAATGGTAATATTAGTATAATACACAGAAGACTGTAATTGTAACGTTTAACGAGTATGTCTTTTAGCGCTGGTCAATTGGGGGTACTCTCATTGTTGAAAAATATTAATATAATCATTTAGGTATTCCCTGATCTAAAGTTAAACACTCTTCCAATGAAGTCAACAGTCTACATCGTAAACTAAGAGGAACATTTTTCGGCTTAGATAAGGATGGAATTAATAAAAAAATGTTTAAATCCAATTACCAGTTGTAGAATATATAAATCCATTGTAAGAACACAAAGAAATCTCTTTTTGGATCTGAACTTTCCAATTCTATATCTAATAATGATATTCTCGTTCTTGAGAGATCCCATAGACTCTGTCTAAAACACATCCAAGGCTTACATATACGCACGCTCCAGACAGAACTGATATTGTGCTCGGTATGTTAGGCGCTTTTCCTGTTCAAGCAGAAATTGATAAAAGAAAATTATTATTCTTTATTCAACTCTGTCGATTAGACGGATTATGTGCTGTTAGATATGCATCCATTTCTTATGCGTCTTTTTTCATTTCTCAACGGCATTGCCTTCATGCTCTTCTTTAAGGATGTCACTGCTTTATCGTATAAGTATGATTTAAATAACTTTCTAGAGGACTTTATTAATACTGGGACTTTCCCAGATAAGCTTGTCTGGAAAAGAAACGCGAACCTAGCTTTATGTAACCACTTTACCCGTGAGTTGAACGAGAGGACATCTAGCACCGAGTTCGCGCTTTACAAACAAATACAGACACAACATGTTAGGTTTCGGATTTGACAGTTTGATGCCCGAAACCCGCAGATGTTAAGTGTATGTTATTCTACTGCTCAGCTTACGCATTCCTCTCAAGTTACGTTCCGACTTGTAGCAAACATGGGCGGAATAACATTTATGTTAGTTAAACTCAGCATATCTTAACCGGTTGTCCTGTGGTTTTTAGATGTACGCATCATTTCGTCAACATTGTATCAACCATGCATGGTCAACATTGTTTGCATGTACTATGCTCATTTAATGACGAGCAGTATGTTAGAGCTCTATTTGACATTATCCAGATATTTGGTGATATGCTGGTCAACAATCACATTAAAGATCATTTCTTTATATCAGTAC
Organism: Fragum sueziense; assembly: GCA_963680895.1. Taxonomy (NCBI): domain Eukaryota; kingdom Metazoa; phylum Mollusca; class Bivalvia; order Cardiida; family Cardiidae; genus Fragum; species Fragum sueziense. The sequence continues at coordinate 81,839,656 of OY804592.1, read as the reverse complement.
TGAATTACTTCAAAATAATATGAAAATGATTGATTCAGTAATACAAAAAAGTATTTTCTTTAAAAAAAAAAAAAAAAACAATTCTTATGCATCAATATTTTGAATTATTTTCTGGGCTATAATGTCCCCATATTCGGTATCTATCTATTTTGGTTTTTGCATTCTGCAGTGGCATAAGACAACATGTAAGTAATGCGTCTATGACTTAATTTAAACATAAGAGAATACACTCCTAAAATAGATACTTTTTCAACGTATTACACACGATTCTACGTCGTTAAAAACGCTTTGTCCAAAACATCTTAAGAAATCTTGAAAAATCTCGCTCTTAAGAACGCGGCTGAGGTTTTGACGTCCCTTATAGAAACGGGTTGGGAAAACATTGAGACAAAAGAAGAAACTGCTGATAACCAGCAGTTTCTCCTTTTGTGTCAATATTTTCTGTGCTATATTGTAAAAAAGATCTATCTTAAACAAGGTCCATTTGTCGTCTGCAGCAGCTTTTGAAATGGAAATTTTGAAAATTTGCTGTTTGGGAAAGGGTTAAAGTCTCATCCGAAAGACTGGAGAAGCGGGGAATCGACCCAGCAACCCATGTATTATAAGTCCAGCGTGTTAACACTGCACCACATCCGCTCCTCCAGTGTTCTTAGAAATGGTTAACATTTTCCAAAATGGAAAAAAAATATTACGGTATCCTTTATTACTTGGAAACTTCTGCATACGACAAAATAGATTTGAACAAATGAGTGCAGAAAATATTGAAGTAGAAGGACAGAATTCGTTTGCTTTCTTTTTTCAAGCTTTCTTCCAAGAGGGATCTCAAAGCCATGCTTGTTTAGGAAATGAATAACAAATGTTAAAGTGATATTTCACATATCTATTTTGATAAATTTTACTTTTATGTTTATCTTATGGAGCATATTTTCTTATAAAAATTCTGAAAGTTTCAAACCAAAAAATTGCGCCTTTTAAAACAAATTATTATATTTCGTCGTTGTAAACGCAAAACCTCGTATCTCGTTTTTTGGAAAATTTTAAAAGGGAGAAAAAATAGTGCAATAACTTTTCCCATACTGAAATGTTTTACTTGAAATTTGGACATACTGTTTACTTGTCAGTAATACTGATCAGTTAAAATATCTCAAAATCTGCAAGAATTGTCTTTAACTGGGCACAGAAGTTTGTACATTGAAAAATCGCCAGAATCGACATACGAGGTTTTGCATTTACACCGACGATTTGCGTTTGAAATAAAAAAAATGTTGTGGACAACAGTTCGGATTTATATGGAATTTGTAATTTCTGTCTCAATTTTAATGGCTTATTTCTTGGTTATAAACAACAGCTTCAAAACAACAACAACAACAAAAAACAACGAAAAACATAAACAAAAAAAACCCCCCAAAAACATGACAGCATTTAAGCGCATTAGAATAACAAATCTTTGCATCAAGACATACTATTAAAAATGAAATTAGAATGTTATGTCCCCTTAACCCATTACCAAACGACAAAATTTTAGACTAGTCCAAATTCAAAAATGATGCAGACGACAATTTCAAGTGAATGAAATTTTGCATTTGTTGGTCTTTTTACATAGAAAACATTGTGGAAAATGAAGAAATTGCTTGTCACAAGCAATTTCTTCATTTCCACGATGTTTTCCAAAGCCAATATCTTGTTGGGAGTCAAAAGGAGTCACTGTGTGGTAATAGGTTAAACCAACAATGATAATTATATCTACCATGATCATAGTGTCTATATAGGGCCTGATACAAGCTCATCTATGTCTATGTTTTTGAAAAAAAAATACATTCCTTTTCGAAATATTTAAATACGAAGGGGGCATATTACCTGTTCTCAAGACGTGTAATTTCGCTTTTGTGTCCTGCCTGCATAATTCTCATATTACACTTATCTAAACAAATGGTCAGTGAGGTCAGCATGCCGACTGTTACTGGTATTTTATCACCTTTAAAGATATGATTAAATGATAACACAAAGCACCTAGAAGTAGTCTGGCCCGACCCTAGTATTAATGTTAGAGTATAACAGCAAATACCACTTTTTAAATGACATCCTAGTCTGGACTTGGATTATACAGGCAAGCCTCAAACAGAATAATGCACCCATTTACAAATTTACAAACAGAAACGACTAGGGCTAGTCTACACATAGAAGGTGCTGTTTGGTAGTTTTAAGTGGTGATTAGCCTTAAACCACACAAATTTGCTAAATTGCAAGTGTGACATTATTTGGTCAAAAAATCCAACTAGATGAAAGAAATTACAATTTTCATTTGGTCTGCCAGTCTGCTGGAAATGTGAAGCTGGCAGACCAGCCGACTGGCAGACTAAAAATGACATGACATGTTTTCGTGTTTTAAGCGTTAAGTTGGAGAAAGAAAGCCTTTTCACGTGTAAAAACGCATTTTCGCGATAGATACGGTTCAAATTTGCTAATTTGCAAGTGTGACATCAAAAAAAGAAAGTTGAAAATTCGATGTAAAATGATGATTTGTTCGTGTTTTAAGAGGTAATTTGTCGTAAAAAGTGTTTATTCGGTCAAAAAAGCCACTACATGAAAGACAATAAAATTTTCATTTTGGTCGGCTAGTCTGCTGGAAATGTGAAGCTGGCAGACCAGCCGACTGGCAGACTAAAAATGAAATGACATGTTTTCGTGTTTTAAGCATTAATTTGGGGTTAGGAAGCTTTTATTAATCTCAAAAATGCATTTTCACGAAAGAAACTGTTCAAATTTGCTAATTTGCAAGTGTGACATCAAAAAAAGAAAGTTGAAAATTCGATGTAAAATGACGACTTTTTCGTGTATCAATGGGTAATTTGCCGTAAAAACGCGTTAAAAAGTGTTTATTCGGTCAAAAAAGCCACTACATGAAAGAAAATATCATTTTTATTTTGGTCTGCTAGTCTGCTGGAAATGTGAAGCTGGCAGACCAGCCGACTGGCAGACTAAAAATGAGATGACATGTTTTCGTGTTTTAAGCATTAATTTGAGGTTAGAAAGCTTTTATTCATCTCAAAAATGCATTTTCACGAAAGAAACTGTTCAGATTCGCTAATTTGCAAGTGTGACATCAAAAAAAGAAAGTTGCAAATTCGAGGTAAAATGGCGATTTTTTCGTGTATCAAGGGGTAATTTGCCGTAAAAACACGTTAAAAGTGTTTATTCGGTCAAAAAAGCCACTACATGAAAGAAAATAAAATTTCATTTTGGTCTGCTGGTCTGCTGGAAATGTGAAGCTGGCAGACCAGCCGACTGGCAGACTAAAAATGAAATGACATGTTTTCGTGTTTTAAGCATTAATTTGGGGTTAGGAAGCTTTTATTCATCTCAAAAATGCATTTTCACGAAAGAAACTGTTCAGATTCGCTAATTTGCAAGTGTGACATCAAAAAAAAGAAAGTTGCAAATTCGAGGTAAAATGACGACTTTTTCGTGTATCAAGGGGTAATTTGCCGTAAAAACACGTTAAAAGTGTTTATTCGGTCAAAAAAGCCACTACATGAAAGAAAATAAAATTTTCATTTTGGTCTGCTGGTCTGCTGGAAATGTGAAGCTGGCAGACCAGCCGACTGGCAGACTAAAAATGAAATGACATGTTTTCGTGTTTTAAGCATTAATTTGGGGTTAGGAAGTTTTTATTCATCTCAAAAATGCATTTTCACGAAAGAAACTGTTCAGATTCGCTAATTTGCAAGTGTGACATCAAAAAAAGAAAGTTGCAAATTCGAGGTAAAATGACGATTTTTTCGTGTATCAAGGGGTAATTTGCCGTAAAAACACGTTAAAGGTGTTTATTCGGTCAAAAAAGCCACTACATGAAAGAAAATAAAATTTTCATTTTGGTCTGCTGGTCTGCTGGAAATGTGAAGCTGGCAGACCAGCCGACTGGCAGACTAAAAATGAAATGACATGTTTTCGTGTTTTAAGCATTAATTTGGGGTTAGGAAGCTTTTATTCATCTCAAAAATGCATTTTCACGAAAGAAACTGTTCAGATTCGCTAATTTGCAAGTGTGACATCAAAAAAAAGAAAGTTGCAAATTCGAGGTAAAATGACGACTTTTTCGTGTATCAAGGGGTAATTTGCCGTAAAAACACGTTAAAAGTGTTTATTCGGTCAAAAAAGCCACTACATGAAAGAAAATAAAATTTTCATTTTGGTCTGCTGGTCTGCTGGAAATGTGAAGCTGGCAGACCAGCCGACTGGCAGACTAAAAATGAAATGACATGTTTTCGTGTTTTAAGCATTAATTTGGGGTTAGGAAGTTTTTATTCATCTCAAAAATGCATTTTCACGAAAGAAACTGTTCAGATTCGCTAATTTGCAAGTGTGACATCAAAAAAAGAAAGTTGCAAATTCGAGGTAAAATGACGATTTTTTCGTGTATCAAGGGGTAATTTGCCGTAAAAACACGTTAAAGGTGTTTATTCGGTCAAAAAAGCCACTACATGAAAGAAAATAAAATTTTCATTTTGGTCTGCTGGTCTGCTGGAAATGTGAAGCTGGCAGACCAGCCGACTGGCAGACTAAAAATGAAATGACATGTTTTCGTGTTTTAAGCATTAATTTGGGGTTAGGAAGCTTTTATTCATCTCAAAAATGCATTTTCACGCAAGAAACTGTTCAAATTTGCTAATTTGCAAGTGTGACATCAAAAAAAGAAAGTTGAAAATTCGATGTAAAATGACGATTGTTTCGTGTATCAAGGGGTAATTTGCCGTAAAAACACGTTAAAAAGTGTTTATTCGATCAAAAAAGTCACTACATGAAAGAAAATAAAATTTTCATTTTGGTCTGCTAGTCTGCTGGAAATGTGAAGCTGGCAGACCAGCCGACTGGCAGACTAAAAATGAGATGACATGTTTTCGTGTTTTAAGCGTTAATTTGTCGTTAGGACGCTTTTATGCATCTCAAAAACGCATTTTCAAGAAAGAAACGGTTCAAATTTGCTAATTTGCAAGTGTGACATCCGATTAAGAAAATTGCAGAATCGATGTAAAATGATGATTTTTCGAGTATTAAGGAGTAATTTCCCGTAAAAACACGTTAAAAAGTGTTTATCCGGTCCAAAATGCCATTACACGAAGGAAATTATTTTTTTCATCTACTCTGCTAGTGTGCTGGAAAGTTACAAAATTATTTCAAAATGATTTTTGTGTTGTTTTCTAGGGCATTTTTGCCATATAAGCACATCTACTCTGCTAGTCTGCTGGTCTGCCAACTTCACTCCGCCAGTCTGCCAGTCTGCTGGTCTGCTGGTCTGCCAACTTCACTCTGCTAGTCTGCTGGTCTGCTGGTCTGCCAACTTCACTCTGCTAGTCTGCTGGTCTGCTGGTCTGCCAACTTCACTCTGCCAGTCTGCTAGTCTGCTGGTCTGCCAACTTCACTCTGCCAGTCTGCTAGTTTGCTGGTCTGCCAACTTCACGAACATCGGCCGTTTTGCTTTCACCTCGGTTTACTTTCTCGAAAATATTAATAGATAATGGAATTTTCAACAGTTGAAAAACTACTTGGTGTCCAGGTTGACAATAAATTAAACTGGAAAAACCAAGTGGAGCACATCCTGAAAAAGTGTAACTCTCTTTTATATCTTCTTCTCAGAATAAAATGTTATCTCAATTTACACTCACGAAAGCTTTTTTACAATGCATATATTTTACCACATCTTGACTATTGCTGTACAATTTGGGGTAATTGTAATGCTTCACTTATGAACACAATATACAAATTTCAAAAAAGAGCTGCTCGTATCATACTTGACAAAAGTTTGGACACTCCTAGTAGTGACATGTTTCGGGAACTAAATTGGATGAAAATTCAAGACAGAATTATTTACAAAAAGGCAATATTCATCTACAAATCTCTTAATAAAGAATTTCCAGACTACATGACACAAATTTTCAAGAAATCAGACAATACTAAACTAAGATCACATGGTCAACAAACTCTAATTATTCCCAAACCAAGGATTGAGTTCTTTAGAAACTCCCTTGCATACTCAGGTCCTAAATTGTGGAATCAGATTCCACTTCATGTCAGGAGCGCAGATGACTTGAAAACATTTAAATCTGCATTCCTGGCATGGTGGAACACAACTAACACAAGTATTTATATACCTTGAATTATCCAGATGTTGAAATATTTTATGTTATACATTAATAGAATGTTGACTTTGATAAACTATATAGCTCACAGTGAATGATCTGGCAGAGCAGCCCATGCTAATCAAATGGGATGTTCGGCCAGGTCATTTATTGGGAGCTAAAATATTGCTCTAAATATGAATTGCTATTTCATTTTGTATATTTGTTTGTCACTTGTAAAATTGTTTATATTGTAAATATGTGTAAATTCGTAGAGGGCCACAAGGAAGACTGGGCTTGCCCAATTGTGCTACCTCTTAAAATAAAGTCTTTATATTGGACATGCAATACAAGCGCGGATCCAGGTATTTTTCCCAGGGGGGGTCAACCAATCTTTAACCCCTTTTTGCCAATTTCCAGGGGGGTCAGGGGTTTACTATGGATCCGCGCATACAGATACCATGAAGGACTAAATGTAACAACAGTTTGTGGTGGCACACAGGGACGAATGACGCAGCTATTTTGGGACATAACCAGTAATCTTTTTGATAACCACTTTTTTCGCCAAATTCCAGGGGGGGGTCATGACCCCCTGACCCCCCCCCCCCCTGGATCCGCGCATGCAATATGTTAAATCTGTATTTTTCTGCATTAATAGAGGTAATTCTCGTATTTAAGATCAAATATAATGGCTGTAGCTTGATAAGTGCTGAAATCCACTGTTCTGAACACTCTGGCGTTTAAACGTATTTTAAACGTACATTCCATTAGAATCGAAAATACATGGAAATTACTTGTTGTCGTTATATTCTATTAATAGTAACCCCCCCCCCCCCCCCAAAAAAAAAAAAAAAAAAAAAAAAAAAACACACACACACACAAGAAAAAAAAGAAAGAAAGAAAAAAAACGAAAAGAAAAGAAAAAAATACAGCAAAATTTACATGCATTTTCAACATTTCCTCTCACAGTTACTTTGATTTTTTTTCTCTCAGTATTTTTGGGGTTATCAGGGCGGAGTTAATGGGGGAGGGGGATAAAAAAGTAGTTACGGCAGGAGTGAAACTTGCAGTGAAATATTTCACTGGCGTGAAAATGGAACTCAGAGGTGAAAGGGGTGAGGAGAACGCATTAGACTGTAGATCTGTAGACTGTGTAGAAGATTGGGTCTAAGGTAGAAGACCCGTAACTAGCACCAAAGAGCCAGCGGCGAAATTTGAAAAATGCCAGTAATTCCTAAACTGTGTTACATTTCCATTCCAAATATAAACATAACCATTTTGTACCGTTTAGAATTTTGAATTCATGCATACTTATGATGAATATATTTGACAAATATGTTCAAAATTTCCTCCCTTGCATATGAATATAGAATAAAATGATATTTGTAAATTATTTTCTTCTTGAAGCATAATTTTGAAATCCGGCACGGTGAATCAGCTTATGTGAAGTGTATTTAGAAGTGTGTGTAATTTAATGCATTTCGTATGACTAGAAAGTGGTGTTTTTCATTATGGGTCTTATACCTTAAAAGGTATTCGCACACTAATGAACGTCAAAAATCATATCATCGGCAAATGTCGACATATGTCGACAATTGCCGTATATTTCTTAAAAATATCTTTTTCCAAAGGAAATTTTTTTGTGTAAGTATAATTAAATCCATTTGTTCCAATATTTCAGAGTTTTAAAGATAAAATGTTGAAAAAAAATAACCTCTTACTACATTTAACTTGAACTAAAAGTTAAAGTTAAGGATTTGTTTTGATGACGTCATAACGTTGTTTCCGAGTTCTCTATAATTGACGTCGACGCGTGTATAGCTTGTTCTCATACAACTAATACTAAATTGTAGGGAAATCGGTTCATGGATTTGTAAATGGATGACTTGTAGGTGAATTACATTTCAATTTTCAGTTTAACCTCTTCACAAAATCATGTCTGAAAGGATAGAAACTGAAAGCAAAATAAAATTAAACATGTTCTTTGTGTATGTCAAAATACGCACACTGCATGTTTCCATGGCCATTTCTTTAATTTTGGACGGCGAAACGTCCCTATAACAGATTTTCAAGAGAATTTTGTTACTATACTGAACTGCACAGCTAACTCTGCACTTTTTTGTATCACACAATGAACCACCTTGATTTTCCATATTTCAATAAATGAGATATTTCCCATCAATTTTAGTCAAAAACAAATTTAATTTTACTTGTCATTTACGTCGTCCAACGTGCATGTGCGTTTTACGATTTTGAAATGCGTGCGCATGCATTTTAACAAAAACCTGAATAATTCACCATGTCTTTATTCAATGTTGATCGGGAGTAAGAAAAAACATAATTTCGACAAGTTTTACTTACAAAATCTTATTTAAACAACGTAGCAAAGACAGGTCTAAAACGTCACATGGTCGATACGTTGGATAAGATCGAATTTAACACGTGTAAAACAGTTTGCAAGTTAATAGAATCATTGAATACATTCAGTAAGAGCAATATCAAAACAAAGTACGAAGAAATCATTTACTTTACACTATAACGTCACAAAAGTGACGTCAACACTATAAAACTAGTAGCTTGTATGTCCACCGTTTGCACGGCATCTGCAGCTCATAGAATTAACGTAATTGACAATGAAGGTTTGTGGGATAGCATTCCAAGCTTGCACTAAAGCGTTTTCCAACTCCTGAAGTGTTACAAGACTGGTGTGCTTAGTTTCTTATCCGACGTCATAACTCGTCCCAAAGGTGCTCGACAGGATTCTGATCGGGGGACTTCCAGTACCACGGAAGTACTCTAATACGATTCATAGCAAGCACCGAACGTGTAGCGGCAGCAGAGAACTTCCGTGGTGATCGAATTCCCTAGATCTGTAATTGTTACTGGCTCGGCCAGTATCAATTCTGACATTTGACAAAAAGTTCTCTCATCAATGGTTGTGAATCATCTATTTGATAGAGCAGCTGGACGCTCGGTTTGGATATCGTGGTGGTAATGGTGAGAGAAATACCAGGAATCGGTGGTAAGGTGCTCCAGTCGCCACGATAAGACCATAGCAGTTGAAAACCGCGTAAAACCCCAATAAACCACTTGTTATTGTTGTCCATGTTTATTTGTCGTTATAATTATTGATACGCCATGAATGTCACAATGAATGTCAATGTACAGTGGCCAGAACATCTTTCAAAAAGCGGGATAATTTGGGTTGATTTGAATTTGATATCTTAAGTGAGAGTTGCTTCCCTGGAATAAGAAAAAGGTGTATTTTATCCCACACCAATTCATTGTAAATTGGTGAGTTCTACTAAAAATTATTTTTAGTCTGCTTTTCTTAAAAGCCTTGTAACTACAGCTTTAAAGAAGGGTTATTTAATAGCTTTTAATGAAATACTGATATATAATTTTAAGTTCGTGTAACATTTCTTGTTGCCTTTACCGATAGATGAAACTTCGTCTAAAATATGCTAGAATTAATGATATATCCCATGGCTTTTCTTCACACCATAAAACAAAAAGTTAAGACGAACAGAAAAAGAGAAAAAACATGCGCCGTCCGGGAATCGAACCCAGGTCGCAAGAATGGGAATCTTGCATGATACCACTACACTAACGGCGCTTGATGATTGCTGTACACAACTGAAGATATAGCAGAAAAGCGACAAGGATTAACCCATTTCCACATGATGACGCTTGTGGAAAATGAAGAATCTCCATGTTAAAAGCAATTTCTTCATTTTTTTTTCAAAATGCTTTTTACGCAGAAAGACAAAAAATGGAAAACAATTGAAAATGTCGTCTGCAATATCACAAAAAATATTCTAAATAGCCGTTTGGAAATTTGTATTTGGCCGTTAATAACTTATTATCAGCTGATTTGAAAAGATCTTTCACATCAATTATCACTGGTGGTGAACTAAAACAATTTTCGCTACAACAAGATATAGATATTGTGAGTTTATAGATTTTTTTCTAATGACAATGAACTTGTTCTAAAAACAGACCGGGTTTAACGTTTTGTATTGACAAACTGTCAGTGTTGTTATAAAATCTCGTAACTACGGCTTCGATAAGGCCGTAGTTACGAGATAGTATAACAACACCGACGGAATACATTGTTCGCGAAAAAACGTCCCTCGCTTTGGCCGAGTTCACCACCAGTGGTTATGAGGAAATCCCGGATGTTTATCCACCTTCTCTGCTTCAAACTATTATCAAGTTGGTATTGTATTAACAGAATTGTGCAAGATTTCCCGCAATTGTTGAGTAACGTGATGCCCCATCGTTATGTGTGTAAGTGCAATATAATGAGTATCCATGGTCTACTTTCGTTGCTACAGGGCGTAAGGAAGCCATTGGAGAACGGCTTTTGGTCAGATTTTGATCAGACTACGTGTATACTTAGGTTGATCTGGATCTATGTTGGTATCAAATGACATATGGACTATTTATCCAGAGGCGCGTTCTTTAGAGCGAGATTTTTTTAAGATTTCTTATGGTGTTTTGGACCAAGACTTTGACCGAGCTGTTCCGAATGCTCCATATTTATACAAATGACGTCATCATGACGTCATTTGTATTAAAGTATGGAGCATTCGGAACACCGCGTTCTATGAATTATGGAGTGTTCGGAACAACTCGGTCAAATCTCTTTTATATTGTTTGTACAGAGTTGACCGAGGGGTTCCGCACGAAGTATGGGTTAATGGCACCTCCCATCGAGCGTGTTAAAAATCTTGCTCTAAAGAACGCTTTATCCTAAAATATCTTAAGAAATCCCAAGGTATCTCAAGAAATCTCGCTCTAACGAACGCACCTCTGATCCAGGCTCATATTGTCGCCTGGTAACTGCAGATTCTTTTAAGCTGCAGTTTTGAAGTTTTTGTTGAAAAGCAGCCATATCTATTCTATTTTTTTTTTGTATTTTCTTTTTAACGTCAATAGTTTATGTGTGAAGAATAACTAAATAAAATCTGAAAGAAGACATCGGCCTATTGTATTTATCTGTCAAAGGCGCGTTCATCATTTTGTTCATTTCGACTTAACCCTTTCCCAAATAAGACCTGGTTTTGACATCATATTAGGAAAAGCTTCTGGAAGCATTGGAGCAAAATAAACTTGTGACATTCAGCATTTTCTTATTTTGCCTTAACATTTTGTACGATATTGTTAACAAGTTGTAGATCTACTTGCATAAGCTTCTATTTTAAAGCTTTAAAATTCGTACAGCCTAGTTTTTGCTGCTTTGAAAGGATTAAATTGACCTCTAAGGATGCGAACTTGTGACCTAAACTGACACCACATCTTGCTGCGCTGGGTGGACAATTTTTTGTGTAAATTTACCGTGAAATTAGCACAGGTAATGAAATTTGTGGACGCTGGGTCGGGAAATATGGGGCGGGGCCATGAAAAATTGTCTCTAATCGCCTGTTTATGACTCGATTAGCATGTTTATAATGAAGTCCAATACTGTATCAATATGTCGCTGCTTTTTAACAAAAACCTTTTAACTGCAGCTTAAAACAAGCTGCAGTTAGGAGATTTTTGTTGAAAAGCGAAAATGTATCCCTGCATTGACCGTGGTAGTACTCATTTACCAGTGAAATAGTATGTCCTTAAAACTGTACTTGTACACAACCAATCCGATTTGCCAATGAGATGGCTTGTAAAATAATACAGATTCAAAGGAACGATTTAGATACTGATATAGCTCACAATAGATGATCTGGTACAGCATCTCTTGCTAATAGCTAGAGATACTCTGTCATGTCATTTATCACGAGCTATATGTTGGTCAGCAGCCTTACAAATATCTTGATAAAGAATGGGCTAAATTAATGTCCACATTATCATGGCTATAATAATAGTGTAACTTGTCTTGTTATAGTAATTAATACTAACTGTTTCGCGGTCGACTTTGCAAAAGATGCATCTTGGTCGAAATCGAATCAATATTAAAATGGTTTTGTTATAATTTCAACGATCCCTCCTGCGCCATATTTAATGGTTAATGAGTGACAGTTGGCACGGACGCGACAGGTTGTCGTAAATTTTACATGTCATGTATTATCTCCCTTTGTCGTACGGCTTACTATCACGTGTTACTTCCCTTTCGCCATGGCAAATTTAAAACAAAATCTTGGACCAATAGAAAGTTTCGGTTGTATTCCTTGCTGTGCCATAATGAAGGGTAAACCTTTTCTCGTATATTACCTAGTTTTGACGTCCATAATAGAATATGCCTTGAAAAATTATGAGACAAAATGGTGCAATTCTAATGATCAAGCTGCAGTTACGATGTTTTTGTTGAAAAGCGACGTTATACTTATACTGGTTATAATGAGTGGACAGTGAAATATGATTCTATTAATTAACGATTTGTCTTTTTAAAAACCCTTTCCCAATGGACAAAAATTTAGGTCTGGTTATGTTTTGGTTAGATTACAGATACAGATGACAAAAAACGGGTGATAATGACTATTGCACTTGTATGATATGTAGTTCAGAGTACATTGAGACAAAAAGGGGAACTGTCACTTCTTTCATCTGAATGTTTTCAAGCTTTTTTCATGCATGGTCTTGTTTGAAAGCTTTAAACGAAAACTTGGTATGTTTTGTCTGGTGACATCTTGTTTGCTGACTTTAGTTTGTATGAAACATAATATCATAATCTTACGTTTATTGCCAATCGTCGCTCAAGTCAATATACGCCTCATATAGATACTGAGACACTTTGGTCAAACATGCCATTGTTGCCATTTTAATTCAAGTACTTCAAGGGGCGTAACTCTCGCTGCTACATCTATTCAGGACTAGCAAAGTGTAAACAGTTTTTCCTCTTGAAATAACAATCACGAAGAAAAGTAATCGCCTTGGATTACCACCCAGATTTTTTAGGCAAATATTTGAATTTTAGTAGGCCTGTCACATGAAAAAGGCACGCGACTTTGCTTTTATTTTTGCGACTTCTTTACTATATTATACTGTACGTTAAGTATATAAGTTTGCTTGCTTCAAATGTTTTCATACGTTGTCCGTGCCTGATCAAGATCCAAAATTAATCGACCAAATAGGTCAAGTTCGCTTTTGGATCACCGTCTAATCGAATGCCAGTTTTCCAGAATCTACATCCGAAAACAAGCCTGTTACCTAAAGACCATGTACCATGCGTTACAGCTTGCATATTCAAGCCGTAAGTGCATTTAATAAAAAAATCGTTTCCGCACTGACACAAATATAAATAGTAAGCACAAAAGCCTAAATTTGCAATCAAAATCGGAAAAGATTATTCAAAATTATTGAGTAAAAACTGCAAAATTATGATGATTCTCCTTTCTCGTGTCACAGAAAAATTGAAAGTATCTGCCAGCTGTTTGTTTTACTAGTTTTATTTGATAATTTTTGTGCTCGAAGATGGCATTTATAATTAAAATCATGTCAGCAAAATGCTCTTCAGTGAATCTATTTCTTACTTAAGTGTTTTGGGGACAATGCACAGAAGTGCCAATTAAAACTGTACATAAAGATTTCGCGTCGTTATAAATATGGCTCAAATTGCAACGGCGTAGGCACAAGCGGAGAAGACATAACGAAAAATAAGACCTCTAGATAAGCCCTCCAATCGAATTTCGGACAACCCGAATCGACGTTTATCAAATGTTACCGACTAATCGCTGATTCCAACGATAAACAAAACCGAAATGTTTAAAGCCCGGTCAGAGTGAATGCGTGAAATGCAGATGCTGGAATGCACAGATAGTTTAAAATGCTCTTTCATCGACTCCTTTCCACCCGCAATAGCACACATTCTTTAATGCGAATAAGTAGTACATTACTGGGTTACACTCAATGGTTACTGGAATTAAAATTTGAAATCAGGGGGTTCCATTAGTATTCGGGTTTATAATCTTCAAAATCTAGGTCTTTGGTACCAGGGTTCTCTGCAGACACGTGCATATTTGAAACTGTAGAGCAGTGAGTACAAATGTACCTAAGACAAGGGATACAATTTGTAAAATCGTACACTATGTACAACATTTTCCCATTTTTTTTTAAAACCACTCTCACGATAAAATGGCCTGACAGAGCAGCACGCTAATCATAGAGATGTTCTGCCATGCCATTTATCGTGAGCTATAGCGTTCATTTACGAAGTAAGTTAACAAGTCTGAAATCTGGCCTTTATTCATTAAAATTTTGTTTTATGATTTTTGTTTATTACATTCCTAGCAGTGAAATCCTGGATTTTCACAGTGAAATAAATTTTGATATTTCACTGCAGTGAAATATTTCACTCCTGCCGAAACTACTTTTTTTATTCTTTTCTCCCCATTAATTCATTATCCTTTACAGATTCCATGCATGCATAACATCGGAAATGTAGGCTATGTCAAATAAGATCTAGATCTACCTGCAAAAAAGAAAAACATCTAAAGAGAACTAACCTTAATTCTTTGTTTTCGCACTTTTTCTACATCTTTTATCATGGAAGCGAAGATCTATCCAGCTCTGGAGTGTTGACGGGAAACATGACGAAATTTGTTCCGTGATAGGCCTACATTCAAATCGCTTGCACAGACAGTTGTTTTTCACGCCTGCTCAAAGCAACCGAACGACACATCACAGAATTGGATAAAGATTTTTGCTAGACCATCCCTTTTGTCTAAAACACGCTAAATCAATAGTTTTTGGCTGAAAATTATGTTTCTTTAACAAATCTGTCATTCCAGTAGTTGACCTTGTTGTTGTTGTTTTTATTGGTAACTTAGACTGGAGTTTTGGATAATTTAGACTAGAAAGGTTGAAATTTATTCAGTTCGCTTTTTATTCGTTCATTACAATTATTTTTGATGATTTAATGTCCAGATAGATGCTTCATTCTTTGCTCGCTTCAAAATTTAAACAAAATGGCGGCCTTTTTTTCTGAATACACAAAGAACATGTATACATGCGCGGTGTAAAGCCTTGGATCAGATTGGAATAAGAACGTTATTTTTTAAAAGATTTTACCCCAAATTGAGGGTTAAATTCCCAAAATAGGTATGTAATAAATAGATTAATGGGGTGTCCTAGCGGACTCGTTTTTTCAACCGCATCACACCCCATTCTCGTGAAACAATTTTCATATCACATTTGTTCAGTTAGTTAATCTCTATTTATTGGTCTGTAGTAACAAAGCGCCGTTAGTGTAGTGGTATCATGCAAGATTCCCATTCTTGCGACCCGGGTTCGATTCCCGGACGGCGCAAATGATATTTTTCTTTTTCTTTCTTATTTTTGGCCTACTGTTTTACTTTTAAAATGCAAACATGGCCTCGTTTTTACAAATGGCTGATAAAAGCCGATAAAAAGTTATCGAAGATCAACCAAAATATAACTACGTCCAGCTTATTCCTGTCATTTCCCTGCCTACTATGCTTTAAACCTAATTCAAATTGGTCATGTGTTTACAAAATTTTGATGATTTATTCAGTTCGCTTTTTATTCGTTCATTACAATTATTTTTGATGATTTAATGTCCAGATAGATGCTTCATTCTTTGCTCGCTTCAAAATTTAAACAAAATGGCGGCCTTTTTTCTGAATACACAAAGAACATGTATACATGCGCGGTGTAAAGCCTTGGATCAGATTGGAATAAGAACGTTATTTTTTAAAAGATTTTACCCCAAATTGAGGGTTAAATTCCCAAAATAGGTATGTAATAAATAGATTAACTAACTGAACAAATGTGATATGAAAATTATTTCACTCGAATGGGGTGAGATGCGGTTAAAAAACTCGTCCTAGCGGACTCGTTTTTTCAACTGCATCACACCCCATTCTCGTGAAATAATTTTCATATCACATTTGTTCAGTTAGTTAATCTCTATTTATTGGTCTGTAGTAACAAAGCGCCGTTAGTGTAGTGGTATCATGCAAGATTCCCATTCTTGCGACCCGGGTTCGATTCCCGGACGGCGAAAATGATATTTTTCTTTTTCTTTCTTATTTTTGGCCTACTGTTTTACTTTTAAAATGCAAACATGGCCTCGTTTTTACAAATGGAAACGAAGAATAAAATAATAAACTACTATATCGTCGCTTTTCATCGAAATGCTGTAGTTACGAGATTTTAACATCCCGCTAACGTTATACCATAGACTACTTACATTGGCATTTTGTAGTTGAAATCGTCAAGCGCCGTTAGTGTAGTGGTATCATGCAAGATTCCCATTCTTGCGACCCGGGTTCGATTCCCGGACGGCGCATATTTTTATCTTTACGTAACCACGCTGTATGTTTTGTTAATTCTCTTACACAATTGACGTTTTGGTGTTACAACTAGGAGCGATTATGGAATAGGAGTAGGAATATTTAGTTTCCAACTAGTTCTTTTACATATGTTTTAGAACACAACAAATGCACTAATGTAACGTTGGAAGTACAATATTCAGATTTAGAAATCAAACAGTGTAGACTACATGGTATTATTTCAATTATGGCCTTTATAGAATATTAAAAAGATGGTGGCATAGTTTTTTTTCAAATGTCATTTATAGTAAAATTGTATTATTCAATATTATTCAAACATAAATAACAATCACAAGTGATGTTAAATCTTCATTTGCGGGCGTTGTAAAATCGATCCTCCATTAAGACGAGACATTTTCCGATCCAAACCGATTTGTTTTTGTCGCACGTCCATAACTCACACGTAATTATGGATTTTAAAGGGATCAAGTACAAATTTGCCGCCACAAAATCACCGCCACGCACAAAAATGAGGATTTTCTAATTGGAAAAAGTAGGCATATGACTTGGAAAACGAAGTCTGACCAGATTTGACGTGTTTCGCCATTTGCCAATGTCCTTACACACTGACCGTTTTAGATCTATTGTTATTTAGTTTCTTTGGGTTTAAAAAGAATATCCCATCAAGTTTGTAAACAGCAATGTACATATATATAACTGACTGATACAATTGCGATTGAATAAGCAAAGAATCAGCCGTGTGTAACATTTCTAAGCCTCCTGTATCACTGGTGTGTCCAATCTTGTTCTATGACTATAACCGAGCAATGATTAAACTGCTCCCACCCTTCCACAAAAACAAAACACAACGATCTCATTCGACAGGTTCTCGAAGTTATCATGACGCATAATCACGTGATAGGCTTACAACAATTTCAGAAAATCTTCAATAATTTTGTCTATACGAGTGCGATTAGAATTCGGTTTGAAGCAGAGAAGGTGGACAGACCTCACGCATTATATAAACTTGGTGGATTTTTTTTAAAAAAAAAACTGATAAAAAGTTATCGAAGATCAACCAAAATATAACTAGATCTACGTCCAGCTTATTTCTGTCATTTCCCTGCCTACTATGCTTTAAACCGAATTCAAATTGGTCATTGTATTTTCAAAATTCTTGATGATTTTCTGAGATTCTGAGTCACGTGATTGACCACCGTGGTTATCCTTTCTACCCTTGTAAACTGTGTTCACTTTCGATCCCATGATAAACCACGTTTTTGTGTGGCTTGCCGCAAATTTGCGACAAGGCGACAACCAAGCGATGTTCAATTTCACATTACCGTGATTTATACAACAATTGGATTCGCTCTACGCAACGAAATTAATAACGTTTACTCGAAATTTAGGAAAATCTTTTATTACATTCCTAGCAGTGAAATCCTGGATTTTCACAGTGAAATAAATTTTGATATTCCACTGTAGTGAAATATTTCACTCCTGCCGAAACTACTTTTTATTCTTTTCTCCCCGTTAATTCATTATCCTTTACAGATTCCATGCATGCATAAAATCGGAAATGTATGTCAAATAAGATCTACCTGAAAAAAAGAAAAACATCTAAAGAGAACTAACCTATATTCTTTGTTTTCGCCCTTTTCCTACATTTTATCATGGAAGTGACGATCTATCCAGCGCTGGAGTGTTGAAGGGAAACATGACGAAATTTGTTCCATGATAGGCCTATATTCAAATCACTTGAACAGACTGTTGTTTTCACGCCTGCTCAAAGCAACCGAATGACACATCACAGAATTGGATAAAGATTGTAGCTAGACCATCCCTTTTGTCTAAAACACGCTAAATCAATAGTTTTAAGAAAATTCTGTTTCTTTAACAAATCTGTCTTTCCAGTTGTTGACATTGTTGTTGTTGTTTTTTAATGGTAACTTAGACTGGACTTTTGGACAATTTAGACTAGAAAGGTTGATATTTATTCAGTTCGCTTTTTATTCGTTCATTACAATTATTTTTGATAATTCAATGTACAGATAGATGCTTCATCTTTGCTCGTTTCAAAATTTAAACAAAATGGTGGCCTTTTTTTCTGAATACACAAAGAACGTGTATACATGCGCGGTGTAAAGCCTAGGATCAGATTGGAATAAGAACGTTATTTTTTAAAAGATTTTACCCCAAACTGAGTGTTAAATTCCCAAAACTCGAATTGGGTGTGACGCGCTTAAAAAACTCGTCCTAGCGGACTCGTTTTTTCAACCGCATCACACCCCATTCTCGTGAAATAATTTTCATATCACATTTGTTCAGTTAGTTAATCTCTATTTCTTGAAAAGGTAGGATTAAAAGATACATGGATATATATCACTGAATAAAATTTTGATGGTCTCAATTCTTCGTATCAAGTTGTTTCTATCACAGAAAATAACAATTGAACAAGGAATATACAGCAAAGTTATTATATCACGAAACTTAATTGTTTAAATATGGATACAAGTAGAAGTTTTAAAAATGTACTTAATGTAAAAGACCCATAATGATCGAAAGATCGGGGGCATGTTGTTTTACTCATGTCCGTCCATCTGTCCGTCCGTCCGTCGGTCTGTCTGTCCGTCTGTCCATCCGTATGTCTGTCCGAAAACTTAACATGAAAACTTAAAATTGGCCTTTTCTCTAAAAGTGTTCGACATACAAAGCTCACATTTGGTATGTAACTTTCTTTCAATGAAAGCTATCTGTTCCATGTAATTTGACCTACCTCAAGGTCATCCGTTAACCCTTATAAACCCTTTACTCTACGAAAACTTAACATTTTACTCCGAAAACTTAACATTTGCCTTTTATCCAAAAGTATTTGACATACAACGTTCAAATTTGGTTTGAAACTTCCTTTCAATGATATCTGTCTGTTCCATGCAATTTTACCTTACCCAAGATCATCTGTTAACCCTTATCAACCCTTTACTCTACGAAAATTTAACGTTTTACAAAAATGGCCATTTCGGGGGCATTTATGTTTCACAAACACATCTTGTTTTTTCAAATTTTATTTTCTTCCTCTAAAAACAGAGGATTGGGTTCTAATAAGGTCTTCCTTACAGTATAAAGACACAGCGGAATCTGATTTTTTGGTTAGTTCTAAGATCCAATAATATTAATTTTGGTTCCATTTAAGAAATAATCCTTGTTCTACCGTGATATATCGTTATCTAACCACGGTTATTAGTTAGGCCGCACACTTAATAATTCACGAGAGCGACAACTCGATTGGCTTATGCATTTAGAAGCCTAACTCTGAACCGGGGTTGAAGACCAAGATAGAACATGGTTCATTCAGATTCTAATTTAAAAATCAACATAAACATGAAAAATTATATTTGCGCAAAGGCAGATTAATTCGTATAACGTCACAAGCCATTCCATTACGAGCTTGGCTTAAACTTTGACAATCAAATTACATATAACATTCAGTAAAGAATATACATACAACTTTAACAAAGGAATCCAAATGCATTATTACAACCATCTGCCTTTCAAGTTTACTCTAGGAAAAAGCAAAATTCCAAATGCAAGTCAAGCTCTGATCACTTTGTGTTACAATAAATTCGGCGGGTCGCCAACATTCCATATTGTCATAAATGAAAAAAATCACTACGAATTTTTAGTAAAAAACTCAAATTATACACGAATTGTGAACAATACACAGGATTGCATTCACGGATAAACGAAATCCGAATCCTGGACTTTTTATACGTAAATAAGCGATGCAAGAAAGTGATATGTAGCAAGGACGGGTCCAGAATTTTTTTTCCAGGGGGGAGGGGTCGAAGCCCAAGATTTTTTCAAGGGGGGGTTCCAAGTTCAAATTATGGCTTAAAATGTAATAAAATTGTGACCCGTCACACTAAAAGGGACCTTATCCGAACTCTAAAAATCCAAATTTTAACAAACGTGTCAGAGTCAGCACAGGTCAACCAGATACTGTATTCGAGAAATGAACGTAAAGTAAGATAGGGAAAACATTCCAGATATAAAAAAGTACATACAAGTGAAAAATGTCGGTCCTAGTCTGGCTGCGCGGACTGCGCATACTGACTAGGGTCGACATTTTTCACACACCCAATAAGGTCCCTTTTAGCGCGACGGGTCACAAATATGTAACGTTACACTAAACTTATAGTCAAAATTTAATATTTGGCCAATGCCAGGGGGTCCGGACCCCCCGACCCCCTTCTAGATCCGCCCATGTGTAGTTATTCGTTATTTTAATTCCAGCACAGAAATAGGTCACACGATAAATGACGACATCATGACATTGTGACGTCATACTGTAAGCGTTACGAAAAACGGAGCTTACTACATTAGAATAATGTACAGCATATAATGCAGACAATTAAACCAACAATTAAGAAATTAATACATACATCTACTATATATATTTTACAAGAGTATAATGTTTGAACGCCTTATCCATAGCGTTTTTAAAAGACTTTCGTTATGCAGCAAATGGGTCGCAATTACGCTTGTGCTAAACAAAATATTATATGGTAAATTCTAATCAAATCTTATCAAGATATCACCATGGAGATATAGTAGGCAAAAGGACAAAAAATACCCATTTCAAAAAAGCCATGTTCTAGCTAACGAAAAATAATAACACCCCTTTTATTGGTAGTTGTGCGACATTCCGACGTGTCGGGCTACTGATTTTTCTTATAGAGTCGACACTCGTTATGTCGATATCGGATAAGTCGATTTTTCGCTTAACACGAAGTTCAAATCTGGTCCCGTCCTTATCAATTGACATAATTTTTGTCAAAACAAAATAATTTCGAACTGAATATAGCCATTGCAATATAGTAGGAAAAGGATAGAAATTGCTCGACACGAGCAATTTCTTTCCTTTCCCTACTTTATTTCAATAATAATTGTACTTGATAAGTTTCAAAAACGGTCAATTATCAACTTTCTCGAAGTCTAACAAAATCGGATGAGTCGAAATCCGGATATGTCGAGGTATTTTGACGGTCCCTCTGACTTCGACACAACGAGTGTCGACTGTATGTAATTTGGTAGCCTCTTTCATCCACTCGGACATGATGGCAAATGAAAGCAAGGAAAAGGAAAGCAATGTTGGTAACAATAGTTACTTCCTTTTCCATGAATGTTTTCTACGTTTATTTAACAAGCATAGGTTTTGACAACACTTCAAAACATTACTTGATAACCAAAATGATTATCTCTATATTCGCGATAACTATAAAAGGTTTATTTTTCTTAGCACTTCTTTCATTTTCTATAAGCCCAAAGATTGTAAAATAGTTTGTCATTTGGGAAAGGGTTGGGTCGTTGAATTGAAGAAATTGTTTCAGAGACTGAAAAAGGATAAAGAATGAAAATAAGAAAATAATACTACAAAAAGATCAAACTATCAATGTAAGGAGAATAATGCGCCCTGTTACAAGGTCTGTGATTGGTCGGAGAATTTGCAATCGACAGCGAAACATGCGTGTATCGAATTTTCCCTTTTGTGGAGGCCTAATTTGACAAGTGTCATTTTAAACAAGTCTTTCCCCAATACAAATAATACGAGGAATATATTCAAAATGATGAGGGTTTTATTTAAATGACAAGTGTGCTTAGCGAGGATCATATAAACATTCATCAAATGTCATCATAAAGTATGTAATACCAGAAAAGAATTTTGATCATTTTGATACAGTTTTTGATTCGATAGATATATGAACGTAAGCGGGGAGTTGTTAAAAGTTAAAATGATCTAACAAAATATGATGAACGACTCGTATTAATGTGCGTAATTTGATCAAAGACTCGAAAACCATATCAGATTATTAATTCGAACATTTGTTGGCTGTCATTTGTTAATTTCACTTTTGACGGATGAAATCTACATGCTGCAATAGACATAATTATGGTGTAATAACAGAGTGTTTCCGCTCTTAAGATGGTGCTTTAATGTCAGATAAATACAGAAATAGTCATTCATGATCATTTTGTTCATGATGTCTTACTTTTGACATTTGAAAAAAATACATATTTAAAGCAAACGTAAATGATTTTAGTTAGAATATATGGATGATATTAGTTTTGAATGTTAATATAAATTAACGACAATGAACGGCAGTTTAAGCTTGATGCATCAGGCTCGTTATGGGTTTGGTCTACAGCAGTTACGTATGTTACACCCGCTGGCGGGCTACTCGCACCTGCTGGACCCGCTAGCCCTGGCTCAACTGTCCATGACCAAAACACCACAATACACGAACACTGGCTACCTCAACTCACTCACGTCTCTGGTCTCGAACTCGGACTACCCGGTAAATGGGTTTCTCGGTGCTCGCTGTGTGTCAGATCTCTCGCCAAAAAGTGACTCAAACATCGACGGAAGAGGAGCTTCGGCGGATAAAGGTACGGCTCCTATTTTTTCTGTCATTTTCTAAAATAATTTTGTACTCAAAAAGTCTTGAACTTCTGAATAATGCTTTCGAACTAATTAATTCTCTGTAGAAACGTTTTGTATTTCATCGAAAAATTAGAAGAAACTATGTAAATTATTTTGATTCAATTTGCAAATGAATTTTCATCATGTTTACCTCACTTTTTTCTCTCAATATCAAGAATTTAAGTATCAAATAAATTTATCATTTTGGGAACTAAAGCGTCTTGTCTTGAGCCAATATTTTTTGGGGGATAGTAGTGTCAGTAATTAATCTAAGATTGTTAAAAACCAACAATTACCCAGAGCCATAGATTCATAAACATGTGCATGTGACACTACATTGCGGAGAATCTTAACCATCGAAAATATTGGCATAATGATAATACTAATAATAATGTATTCGTACTAATTAAATCAATAAAAAACACATTTTTTGTAGGCAACTATTATAATTATACTCGTAAATATATAAATGACAAATAATTATTTTTCATAAAAAAAATAAGACTAAAAGATGATACTTCTAAAAGAACAAAATAGTGTAACAATATCAAAAAAGATTTTGTTATGCATTTTTAAATCTTCTGAAGTTCAAAGAGCGGAATGTTGCCATCGCTAACATGTACAAACGAATTATTAAAAGTGAGAAACATATTAGATTCAGAACATACAAAATAGGGACTTATCATTTTAACAAAACACTGTTAAACGACGGCACATATGTCGTGGAAACACTTTCTTGAATTTCATATTTCTATTCTTCATGCTAGATGAAATGTACTGAAGTATTAAAGAAAAGAAATTATTGCAATGGACAGGAATATATCATTTTGCATCATTTGATTCTTTCATAATTCTGAAAATGGCATCCTGCATAGATACACGCATAATATTGTTTTATATATTGAAAATAATTGGGGAAAATAATTAAAGAATTCTACTCAGTATATACCATTTCATTTAAAACAAATGATTTCAAGTTCATCTAAACATGTAACCCATTAAATGTTTCAGTTTGTATAAAGAAGTATTTGTTTAGATCATTAAGGAGGCGGTAAAATGGCGCTCGAGTCAATGAGTTGTTCGTCTGGTAATTACAGGGAAATGTCGTCTGATTCTCCCTCTGACATTGATCACACAATTGGAGAAATGCTAATTAAACCGTTCTTTAATTTTGTTATCTGTCACTCATTTTATGAGAGGTCAACTTTAGACATTTGTTGTGTAGAATTGTTTTAACATTTTCTTCAATATTTTACAAGTATGCTGCTAAACTAAAAAGAGCATACAGAATTAAGTTCAGACCATGGGTATGCAGGCTTGTCCTTTTTTTTTTTTTTTTTTTTTTTTTAGATTTAACCTCAAACCGACTGAAGCATTCCTAGATCTTCACGACAAGGGCTATACATGTCTACTCCGTATGAAGATCATATCAAAACATTTCTGCAAATAATTTATGTATCAATATTAAATTTGATAAACATATGTTAGGTTTAAAGAGCAATGAAGTACATTTTATTTGGGAAAATCTTGGAATGCAGTTCATCGTTATTAAAAAATGCATTAAATATCTTCCTAGTTTATTTATGCGAAATAATGGACGGAAAATAATATTTAATTAATAAAAAGAGACGGAAATGATATTTAATTAATAAAAAGAGAAAATAATTTAGAATTTAAATTTTAGGATATCAATGTCAATTGGGTAGATGTTTTTATTCTTCATAATGACTTTTTTTCGATTTTATTAGGGTAAAATGGAAATTGATATGAAATGCGCATAAACAATGGTGAAACGAAATGTTAAAAAAATTGACTGAATTGCTGATCATTCGTTTTCGTTATTATGTTCGCCAATTTGTCCGTAAGTTTTTTTCTCTCCTTTTCAGGACTACGGGAATATTATATTATTGTCAAAGGGATATGCATATTCGTTTAATTGATTTTTATTACAAGGATATATTTCAATTAACAAACTTTGGTTTTCATTAAATTTGATAGAAATTATTCAATAAAGAAGAACACGTCATTGACCTGTTGGCATTTTGAAAAGAAAGCCTTGTACATTTCTTTAAAACTTCTATTTCAAAATCAATTTTCAAAAGAAATTAAACACATGTTACAGTGTCACATTAAATTCAATTAAATCATTAACTTTATATTTATATAACATTATACTTTGACAGCCTTTTAGGACTAACACGAAATACGCTTCAAAAACGACCACCCTAGATCTACTTTGATACGTGAAACGTCAAGGAAAAAAATGTTATCAAACGATAGAAAACAAATTCAAATCCAAACCAAAAATGCCTGTGCAATAAATGTCAGAAAATGTTTAAAGTTCTTTAAATTCATTAAAAAAAACTATTCAAACATTGAAATGTTTTAGTTTTTGTATGTTTTTTTTTTATCTATTTCCCAAACAAGTCCTGGTTCTGACGCCCCAGAATGAACGGTGTGTGAAAAATATTGTCACGATAAGGAAAATGTTGAAAACCAGTGTTTTCTCATTTCGCCTTCAGGAATATTTTCAGTGTTATCATGTGCACACATTTTCAGAAACTTACAAATTTAAACAGTCTAAATCTGACGTTTTTGAAAGGTTAATATTTACAACTTTTCTTTACGCAAGGGTCATTCTAGTAGGAACTGATTAGTACTTATACATGAACAAATGGCAACACGTCAGAATTTTATTGCTATTACCTTTCTTTGACCAAATACACATGATGAGTTAATTGTTGTCAAGGAAACGAACTTACAGATGTTTCAATTTCACAGGAATGTCAACTATAGCATATTCTATCTTTTTAAAACATTTTTATCCAAATTTTAGCCCGAAAGAGAACTTTAATTTGGGTTTTTGACATTTATTTTCTTTAAATATATGAATATTTTCAGAAGCTCATTGTATTGGCCCTTTCATGTAAAATGATTCTGTAAAAAGTATTTCGCAGAAAAGTCTTCCCACGCCAGATTTGATTTTGACTTTCCTAATGCAAAATATCTTGTATGAATATTAGG
Organism: Fragum sueziense; assembly: GCA_963680895.1. NCBI lineage: Eukaryota > Metazoa > Mollusca > Bivalvia > Cardiida > Cardiidae > Fragum > Fragum sueziense. Next base: position 81,813,806 of record OY804592.1, on the reverse strand, counting down.
ACAAAAAATCGTCGGTATTCAGTATTTGATTATTTTGTCTAAATATTTTCTCTGTGACATGGTACATAAAACCATTTCTAATTTCACTCCCATTTTGTAAAATGCAGTAGATTTAACTTGAGGCAAGCCTAATTTCTTGTCGTTTAACCCATTACCAGACGGCAACATTTTGGACTGGTCCACATTCAAAGATGTTGCAGACCACAATTTCAAGTGAAATTCTTTTTGTACTATTGGGAAGAAAACGTTGTGGGAAATGAGGAAATTGCTTGTCACAAGCAATTTCTTCATTTTCTACAAAGTTTTTTTAAAGCCTCTTCCTTTTGGGGAGTGAAAAAGAGTCAATATGTGGGAATGTGTTCAGAAAGGCTTACTTTGGATCACCTTCTTACAACGCGGCTTCAGACCAGCCATTTTAGTATCGGCCAGGACCAGGAAGCAGGCATCATTGAGCAGTTTAGGCAGCCATGTTTTAAAATTAGTCAGTGCCTTCTGTACCTAAGTGCAGTATGGCCGGGATCCAAATTTGGCTTACAAGTTACAACCCATTCCCACTTAGTGACGCCTTTTGAAGACCTACACAATAAATGCTTTGGAAAACATTGTAGAAAATGAAGTAATTGCATGTGACAAGTAATTTCCTGATTTCCCACAGTATTTTCTAAACAAAAACGTCAAAAATGTAAAATTCAACGCAATTGAAATTGTCGTCTGAAACATTTTTGAATTTGGAATGTTATCATACGTTAAATTCCATTGCCACGGTTAACAACCGAAGATGCACTAAATGTGTTGTAGATAATGGTTGGCAGTAAGCCATAACCTAATCCCACACAGTGACGCCTTTAGACGCCTTTAGACACCCGTCAAGGTAAAAACTTTGGAAAACATTGTGGAAAATAAAGAAATTGCTTGTGACAAGCAATTTCTTAATTTCCCACGATGTTTTATATCCAAAAAGACCAAAATAGGTAAAATTCCATTCAATGAAAATGTTGCCTGCATCATCTTTGAATTTGGACAACTTTAAAATTTTCTGCTAATGGCTTCTTTCCTTTTTTCAGACAGTTTCGAGGACGACCAGGACGGTAAAGGTAACAAACGTCGTCGGACAAGGACAAATTTCACAAGCTGGCAACTAGAGGAGCTAGAACGAAGTTTTCATGCCAGTCATTACCCGGATGTATTCATGCGCGAGGCTATTGCCATGAGACTGGACCTCGTCGAGTCTAGAGTTCAGGTGAGGTTTATTGAAACATTGTATAGAAAGGAGAACAATGCCAGTCATTACCCTGATGTATTCATGCGCGAGGCTATAGCCATGAGGCTGGACCTCGTTGAGTCAAGAGTTCAGGTGAGGTTTATTGAAACTTTGTATAGAAAGGAGAATAAGGCCAGTCATTACCCTGATGTATTCATGAGAGAGGCTATAGCCATGAGGCTGGACCTCGTTGAGTCAAGAGTTCAGGTGAGGTTTATTGAAACTTTGTATAGAAAGGAGAATAAGGCCAGTCATTACCCTGATGTATTCATGAGAGAGGCTATAGCCATGATGCCGTCGAGTCTAGAGTTCACGTGAGGTTTATTGAATCGCTGTTTAAAAATGAGAAAGTTGTAAATCCAACTAAATGTATTATTCACGTTTCATTATTTTCCATACAATATTTTGCTGTTTATCAAATTCTTGAAAATTTCAGATTTTATTCTAACTATTCAAATTGCCAGTCAAACAAATATCAGAGATAATAGAATATGTGCCACATTCGTAAGATAGGTCCGAGAAACAATATTGTAGAGAAAAGAAAAAGATCTCGACCCATTTCAGCAGTGTAGTCTAATTTGGTATTGCAAGGATATTTGGGATGAAAAGGTGCTAGGTTAGATTTTATAGGGAAAAGGGAAGAATTCTCTAAAGGAAAATCTCGAAAAATAGGATATCAATCTAATCTACACTCTCTTTAGAATGTCGCTAGTTTGTATTCCTTAATGGGCATTTATAGTTGCAGTATACATGTATGCATTTGGTTAAGAGTAGTATGAATGATTTCGCTATTGGTAAATTATTTCATCCCTACTTTTTTTATAAGAAATGTAGTTTCCGAATAATATTTAGTCAGATTTTGGCGATCATAGTATCCCATCGCTAAGAGTTGTCTCCCGTCCTTTACATATGTCTAAACCATAAAGCCGAAACATTTACAGTTGCTGCAGATGGCAAAGAATCTATATAAATTACAGACATCTTGGATCTAGATCAGGCTGTGCATATACACAGTCTGATCTAGATTCATGCTCGTCTCTAATATCAAAAGAATAATTTTCCTGGTCGAATTTATTTTATGCTTCAGTAGATCATACTAATATTTTCCCATCCCAACCAGTTGTCTCCAGAATATCGCTACTTTTCAACGAAAACTTCGTAACTGCAGCTTAAAATAAGCTGCAGTTACGAGGTTTTCGTTGAAAAGCGACGATTTCCCCATCCTTACCAGTTGTCTCCAGCATATATGGCTGTAACATGTGCTATTGTAGATTGGTTTGTTGATAAATGATAATGAATATTAATTAGATATGAACATCTTTTTGTCTATAATGAGCAGTCTGTTGTCAGATAATTGGAAAATATTGATTGAACGGGAAATTTCCGTTACTGGCTATATTATAGAGGCATATTTCTCTATGCTATGGTTATGATTACTTTCCATCCATTCATTCATTCATTTATTGGCATATCGACGTTATACAATGTCTTCGGCCATTTGCAAACGAAAGTGAAATATTACTATTCGTTTTAAGTTATCAACAATCCCTTTTCTGAAATGACAAAATGCTAAACGAGTAAACTTTGAACAGTAAAGAAACTAAAATAGATGTTTGGTAGATTTGGTGTAAAAATGTGACTTGATACAAAAGTAGAAAATTCAGATCATCAGCATTTTTCTTTTGTCGCAATGTTATCCCAGTTCCTTTCTATCAATAACATGAAAAGGTGTGTTTGGTACAGGGATAAATAAATCGTAAGAAATAATCTCTCAAAAGGCACGTTCAAGATTTCTCAGTAAGATTCGGTACACCTAAGCATATTATGTTCCTGGCACATCTTCATGGTGTATAATCACGTGACTTAGATTTTCCGATAATCTTCAATAACTTTGTCAATACTCCATCAATATGAATTCAGTTTGAAGCAGAAAAGGTGGAAAATGTAAGGAATAACGTGGATCTGGTGGATGGATTTTTGAAGAATCAACTGATGAAAAAGTTATAGAAGATAAACCAAAATTTTGGTTTATCTGATAAACCAAAATTTTGGTTTATCTGCAATAACTTTTCTATCAGTTGAATTTTTAAGAAATCCAACACGTTTATCTAATGCATAACGTCTGTCCACCTTCTCTGCTTCAAACCGAATTCAAATCGGTCCCGTATTAACAAAATCAGTGAAGATTTTCTGAAGTTGTTGCATCACGTGATTATCCACCGTGATCTTGGCATCAATTTTCCTTCAGCAAACACAATTTTCAGTTTGGCCCAAGAGCTGCAAGATAGATCCTTCAGTGGAAGACAAAGATTTTGTCTTGCTTTTATAAAAATATATTATATTATTTTTAAGATTTTATTATCAATGCGTAAACATACAAAAATGACCATTTATTTAGACAGATCAGATCATATAAAACAAAGAAGACTCTTTCAATACAGTGGAACTATCAATGTCTCACTAAGATTGGTATTACTATGCAATTGCAGGATGATTATAATTTTCTTCAGGAGTAAGAACTATTTTAAGTCATAAACTTTATTTTGCATAACGTGATTCTAGCTTCCGGCCAATCAAAGTAAATTAATTTCACAATTAGTAGATACAAAAATGAAAATTTAATTTTCACGGAGTGTTTCTGGTATTTCATACTGTTTATCAGGCGATAGAAGGATATCAGGAAATAATTAAAAAAAAATTACACTAAAAAATGATGAATAGATATACGTATTAAATTATTCAAAAATAAACAAAACAAAAAAAGAATATTTTCAAAAAAAGAATGTAGTAGTGAAAATCCCTACATAAAACCCCGAAAAATGTTTATAATTTTAAACGATTTAGAAATAGGAAAGAAAACATAGTTCTAATTTCTTTTATTTGGAAGGCAAATAAAGCATGTAAATATGCCAAATACACCGAAAAAAAGAAATATGACAAATACTGAATTTTTCGTTAACATAGTAGAACAGGCAATTTTGCAAATGACAAATGAACGAATAAATGTATATGTAACTAAGTTTTGAAATTTAAACAAGTGAGATTAATTATTTAACGAATAAAAAAAATAATGAATGAAAAATGAAATAAACTAATACCAGGTAAGCATGTAGGAAATGAAATATGCCATTTGTGTATGCTTGTCTATATACCTGAAAATAATGAAAATACATGTATCTAATAATCCCTTATTTGAAATTAAATTTGACAAAAATCAAGTGAAATAATGACAAATGAAACGCAATAAATGGTGGTTCAACTTTCTAATAAACCAAGTTCAACAATGTCCATTGTCCAATTCAATAGGTGACTGTCACAAAAATAATTCCGAAACCTTCGAATTTAAAAATATGGCCGAGTACAGATTATCAACTAAGACTGTGATGCAGATACTCCATAAAATATAAACAATGCGTCAAATAAAATCTTACAGAATAAATACGAAATAAAAAACATTCTTCCTTAATTTGTGGAATGAAAATGTGTTCAACTTTAGCTGTAAGAAATCATATCCAACGGCTTGTAACCAAATATGTAATGCCTCATAACAATACAGCTTGAAGGAACAAACAAACCCATCTTTTGAATGAAAAAGTTTAGAATAGAATAATGAAGTTTGGTTCGGAATGTTAAGAAACGTCCACCTAAGAACTCCTTTTCAGAAAGGATCACGTTGAAGCAAAATGTCTGGATTCTAGTCGGCCTGTGCTAAAAGCGCAGGCTGGTCATGTTCGATTTAACCCTTTCCAAAACAACAAAATTTTAAGGTGGTCCAATTTAAAAGGAGTGGCAGTCCACAAAATAATTTATACCAAAATGGAGAAAATATGACTGTATTCTATAGCCAAGAAAATATTGAGGCAAAAGAAGAAAGTGCTGGTCACCAGCACTTTCTTCTTTTGTCTCAATGTTTTCCCAAGACTTTTCTAATACTTTACTTTACAACTTTATTGCTTAGAATATAACATATTCATAGCACATAAACAAAACTAATTTTAGAGCAATACAAATGGTAGAACGTGTATATATAAATTCTCATTTTTGTTGTTGTTGTTTTCAGAGGTGTTTGCATAGGACGCCAGAAATAAATTCTTTTAAGTTTTATGTATGTGGTGGGGTCAAAATCAGCATTTTGGTACATACTGATTTTATCCCACCTCACACATATGTTATTAAAGGTACAAAAATAGACACGTCAAAAACAGGTCTTGTTTTGGAATGGGTTAACAGAAGCACGTTTTCACGTGCCTCGACGTATGGCCCTGTAATTAGAATCACCATGCACGCGTCCATCGTTAATGGCCCTCGTTTAATTAGAGGGTTCGGTTTTAAAGTGGATAATTCTTTCACAAGAAGAAATACTATAAATGCTCACAATAGACCCAAAACAATATTATCTCCGTGTAAGAATGTACTTAAAACTTGTCACATGATTGCCGAGTTATACGGTGTGCTCAAATGTTTGAAAGATTGGAATGCCGTCTTTTACGACCCTTTTGGTCCAAGAGTCAATACCAAGTTAAATATATAGGAAGTATAATTGGACTTAGGTTGCTTTTGCATATTGTTTTGTTGACTTATCGACCTTTGTGTGAAAATTTCGGCCACCGTGGAAGCTGCCAAAATTTCACATGTGCGGAAACAAATTTACAAATGAGTCTGTACAAAGATGGTGTCCAACAAATTTTGTCAAAAATCTAAAGTTTGAAAATGCTATATTCTATGAAGTCGTTGTAGCCCTACAGCCACGGAACGGAAATTCGTAAAATTTATTAGTTTATTAATTCGTCTTACTTTAAAATCAAGTTAGACGCTTTAGATGCCATAAAATATAAGAACTGTTTTCATCCGTTGGTATAGACTTTCGATGTTTCATACAGTTTTTTTTTCAAGTCCGGTCAAGGTTTGCTGTGCCTTTTATTGATAAACACAGTTGTGATGTGTTGGTATTAAAAAATTTATGATGGTGGCTCTAAAATATACTTTAACCCATTACCACACATTGACTCTTTTTGACTCCCCACAAGATGATGGCTTTAGAAAACATTGTGGAAAATGAAGAAATTGCTTGTGACAAGAAATTTCTTCATTTACCACAATGTTTTCTACACTAAATTACCAAAGAATGTACAATTTCATGCTCTTTATTTTTGTCGTCTGCATCATCTTTGAATTTGGACCAGCCTAAAATTTTGCCGTATTGGGATGATATTGATTGTATCAATCTTAAAGAGCAAGATATATTCTCCAAAGACAAATTATCTGTTCCAAATATCATTCAAAAATCATTCTCCAAGATTAAATCCATGTAATTCCAGGTTTGGTTTCAAAACAGACGGGCCAAGTGGAGAAAGAAAGAAAACACAAGAAAGGGTCCAGGACGGCCGCCACACAACGCGCACCCGCAAACATGTAGCGGGGAACCATTACCGGAAGAGGAAGTGAAGAGGAGGGAGGAGGAAAAACTAGAGCGGAAACGGAGAAAACAGGAGGAAAGGATTAAGAAGTTGGAAGAAAAGAAGAAAGTGTTCAGTTCTATGAAAGGTTTTGGTTCTTTAAATACTTCAGGGGAAGAAAGTATTAATGTAGACATTGATGATATAGTCAATAAACAGAACGATTCAATTGCAGTTCCAGAAAACATAGAAACTGTAAACGAAATCAGGAAAGATACAAATGCAGTCAAACGTAGAAATCCTTTCAGTATTGAAAGTCTTCTTGAAAATACCTCAGTGAAAGACCAGTCAAAAGCGATAACAACGGACGTGGAACACAACTCTAGTGAAAATAGTCATGATACTGTATCAGAAACACAGTGTCAAACAAACATGTGAATCTCAATCGATTTCTAAGTCGAACAAGTGCTACATTATCTTGTGTTAGACAACTGGACATAGGAATTTAGAAAACGGTGTATTCATTTGAAAAAAAAAACTTTTGCTGTTAAGTGTGCAAAAAAATATATGTCAATATTCGTGCATTTAGCACGTAGGCTATATAAAAATACAGGACGTGGATAACATTATCATAGGAATAAATGCGAGCGCTAATGATAGCCAACAAATCCTTTGTTAACATTTGGTTTCTGAAAATTACTACCTCGAAACAGAAGACATTTGAATTGTGTTGCTCCAATGGGGTTTCATGTGCGTTAATAAACGTTACGGGCAGGTTCATGCTCGATGGGTTCAGTATCATTTTATCAGTTTTTATGTCTTTATTCATCATTCATCGTAATTCCTCGGGTAGCATTTTGGTACATAATTATCGCTGGTGGGGAGTCAAAACCTCGTAACTACAGCTTGAATAAGCTGGAGTTACGAGGTTTTGACTCCCCACCGACGTTATGTAGTAATGCATGACACACTGGTGTTTTCAATTTCACAATTAGTAAGAAATAATGTTTTATTACAGCACTTTGTAAAAACATTTTATAATTACCCTTTCAAAATGACATCAATTATAGGACATGTATGGGAAACATTGATATGAAAGAAAGAAATGCTGATAACATGCATTCCCTCCCTTTACCTTAATATTTTTCTGTGCTTCGTTGTTTGTCTTTACTTTTACAGCCGTTTTATTGTCCACAGTTGAGTGGATTTGCTAAACATTTACTGTTTAAGGAACGAGTTACAAAATCTTTTCTGACATGTAACCAAAACTAACCATAAAGTGCAATATTGTTTTTTGTGAGTATGTTTACCTAGTTGTAGCCCAATCCCAAGCAACACAAATGACCCAAATTGAAAACCACTGAAGACGGCAAATTGAATCAATATCAGTGGTGTTTAAAAGAAACAAGAGTGGCATGGTCACAATATACACCACCACTGCCAGAGACTAAGTTTTAAGGGGGAATAACTCAGGCAAAATCAATGAACGATAAAATCCTTCCTTCATGCACATCTACCAATGGAGGTGATAACATTGACCAAGTTTCAAAAAGCCAGCCAGAAGCTTAGAAGGAGTTGCGCTCACAAGAAAAGTGGACGGACGTACGTACGTACGGACGGACAGACGGAGAAGATGACGCCAATATACAACCGCCTCCAGTGGCGCATAAACTCTGTAAAGAAAAAATAAAAACGTATATTCGGAAAGGTTGTGGGGGAAAAGAGAAATCCTTTTTTCTTAAGACAAGTTTACTCTATCAATGACACCAAAAGCAGGAATCAGGTATCATCTTTGGAAACAACTATGTTTACAAGTTGGGCTGAAACCAGTACCCGAGTACCCGCGGGTAGGGTATAAAATTATCACTACCCGAGTACGTATTTACCACCCGTTACCCGATGAATAATTTTGGCTTTCAACTTGCATTAATATCTAGACAGTCAAAACTTATGCAATTACGGAAAATAGTGTGTATCATTTCGGCAATTAACACATAGGTATGGGGGTGCTCATTTGGAAGAAAAAGAATCCACCAATAAGAGCATGCAAGCGAGTCAACTCATCTACATGTGTCTCATGGTGGATTGAACCATCAAATATATAAATTATCATTTTGTATGGGTACCCGGGTACCCTTTGAAATTGTTGGACGGGTAAAAAATCTGTACCTGTTTCAGCCTTATTTATAAGATACCATTCACAGTATAAAATGTAAAAACGACAGGTTCCTTTTTTTTTAATGTGACAATCGATTACTGTCGTTATTCCTTCCTTCACTTCATTTTAGTTTTCAAACCTTTGATTGTTATGTTTAACTTTATGTATGTAATATGAAATACACGTCTTGAATCATAATGTTCTGTTCTGTTCTATATAATAAAGCAATAGTTGAAAGACAAATTATTGGTATTTTTGTATATATTTCCGTTTACCTTTGTCCTCTGCCTATATATAGGTCAACTCATATTGTAATAAAAAGAAAAAGAAAATAAAGATTTTCAGAAAAAAGACAAACTATCAAATAATTACTTGCTATTTGTATAAACATAAAGTTTTTGGCAAATGCAGATGTGCCAGCTTAAGCCAATCATTAGTGGATGAAAAAAAAAAACAAAAAGCAAAAAAAAAACAAACAGTTGATCCACAAACAATGTACGTAGCTTATTGCAAGAAAGATATCGTTAAGACGTTTCACATATAAAGCGATTAAATGGTTTAAGCTGGGTTCACATTGACGAATTTTCTTACGATTCCTTACGAATTGGACATTCGTAATCACATTGCCGATAAGTTCACGTATTGTTACGATTTGAGCGAATTTAACGGGCGGTTTACGTATTTCTACGACTAGTTTACGGACTGTTTACGGGTTATTTACGAATCAATAGGATTATTACCGACTTAGTTACGAATGTTTACGAGTCCTTTGTTATTATCTTGTTGTTGCTGTAAGAAAGACAACCTCGTTTTTGAAAATATGACATTCGAAAAGACGATATGACTTGCGAACGAAATAAGCTTGGGTTTTACCAACAATTTCTTCAAACCATTAACCCTTTCCCAAACAAGACCTAGTTTTGACGTCCCATAGTTTGGGAAAATATTGAGAGAAAAGGATAAATTGCTGACAATCAGCAATGCAATTCTTTCTGTTCACTCAGAATTTTCTATTCAATAACATACAAAGTTTACACTTCTTACATCAATAATTGTTTTGTCTGTAACTCCTTTCAAATCGAAACAACAAAAAATCTTGCCGTTTGGGAAAGAAAACTTAAGTGCTTCTACCGGAATAAACCGAATACTACCGTATTGGGTCATTCATGGCCCCAGACGTATATTTATGAATACTATATTCAAAGTTGTTCTCCGATGCACGTTTACTTTTTTTTACTTTTTCATTCTTATTCTTGGATAATAAATCAATTTTTCTTGACCATCGAACAACTTTTGAAGGACTTGTCGTCAATTTTTGTGATGGGATAAAAAAAAAATGACTCCAGTGCATATAAACACATTGAAAAAAAAGGTGCTCTTAGTCCTCATTTTATTGCAAATCCAATTGGAAATCGGTTGACGTTTTGCAAAACATTAATTAGTATTTCCTCTATCATAAATTATATTTGTCATCAATTTTGAATCGAAGTATAGTATGTGAGCAATGATTTCGAAAAGGTGTACTAATATCATGTAAGATAAATATTTGTCATTTTAAGCCTCTGCATATACACACGGTCTGACCAGGACTCACACTGTCCTCTCACAGCTTCTCCATCAAACATAACCCTCATCAGGCCCTTTGTGGAGCCTGACCTGTTTTAATATCATTCTCGGAATCTCATATCATAATTGCCCTTTTTTAAACATCCCGGCTCGTTTGTATTCGCAAACTTGCCGTATTATATTCGTGAATCACTTACGGGTGATTTGCGATTAACTAAGAGTCATTTACGATTGAATAACGGAACATTTAATCCGTGGACATTCGTGAGAAAATTTTCGACATGTCAAAAAATGTCCCCGTATGAGCACGAATCATTAAGAATATCCCCGATTCATTGCGAGTTGTTTACGAATGCATAAGAGTTGTTTACGAATACTTGCGGTTATATACGATAGGACTTTCCGAATGGGACACTCAAAACGAAATCTATGAATATGCACGATTTCCTTACTATGTCTATTATTGTTTTGGTTGTAAATAATAAGATATAATCTCCATATCATCATCAAGCAGCTGACATTGAGAAATAAAGCATTTTATACTTACGAGTTATTTACGGATGCCAGCGTATTGTTTACGAATGTTCACGGATGGCCTACGAATGTCCAATTCGTAAGGATTCGTAAGGAAAATTCGTTAGTGTGAACCTACCTTTAAGTAACTCTAAAGACCACGAACCGATTTTTTTTCGCTTGTTGATATCAAATCCATGAAGCGATATCTAAAATTGTTCCCTCTTGAAATAAATGTATTCATTTCAAAAATATACGTCGTGATTTCTCGGTGACGCCAAAATCAAGTAGAATGTTAAAGAGACACATGCAAAATGATATAGGTATTGTTATAGGCATTATAACACCGAGGTAAAATCTGAGCGTGTGTGGAGCTATATTAGGTCAGGTAGAAATATGTGTGATTCCGACTATCAGACCGTCACAAGCAGAATTAGCCGAATATATTTTTGTCTTCAAAGCAAAGAAAAATTCAAGCGACAACAACAACTACAATTTCTAATATCGTGCAAAAAACACGAAATAAAAATACATGACCGACCAACCCTATTTTCCCATATGTAACGTGGCCCCGGCATATTTTAACCTAAAGAAAGGAACCGACTTGGTCTTGGTATCTTTGTACCATGATTAGGCAATGTGCCTCGCAACTACGTAGTAGTAGTATGTTTTATTTAAGTGAAACATAATACACATTATCATTTACAAAACATTTTAAAGTAAATCATGTATTACCCAGCCATGTAAATGGCTTACGATTCACTAAATTATTTGTCTGATAAATGGTATAAACAAAGAAATAAACAAAGAAATATCGCTGCCTTTCTGCAAAAACCTCGCATCCGCAGCTTAAAACAAGCTGCAGGTACGAGGTTTTTGCAGAAAAGCGACGATATGTAATTAATATTGACTTTGTTTCAGTTTTGATGGATAAGATTTGAGGATGCGGATGGGATTGCACTTTTGTGCATTCCAATCCGCGTCCACACCTGGTTTATTATTTTTTTTCAGATCATTATAATAAAGGAAGTGAAGTTAACATCAATTCACAATTTTATATCGACCAACAATCATATCATCAAATCTACAGCTCAATTGAACTGTTATTAGATAACATGATTGCGGGACGGGTTAGCGGCTTTTTACATGAAAAAGAATTTCACGAGATAAAAGTTTTAAAAAGTGTCACCTGGGTTCCGATGTTGTTTGTCTAGACTGAGACGACCGATATCGACCCAAGTCGGCCCGTGCGATGCACACCGGTCGACTTGGGTAGATGTCGTTCGTTCTAATGACTTTCTTTATACATTGTATGACATAGTCATTTTACCCTACCGACAAATCTATTCATATACGTGTTTTTTATTAGACAATTAAACGAATTGCTTCCCTGATCGCACCTCAATACATGTAAGTATAAACTGTGCTGATTTATGTATTAGTCTCTTGTCTGTCAGCATTAATTTCAAACGTTCATGGAAAGGCAACTCGACAAGGTTTGTTATAATTGTTTCAGCCTTTTTATAAAAAATGAGTCTTTGGTTCATGTACACAGGGCATTCAAATAGCATATGATACTCGGATTCTATTTTATTGGTATTACATATTAAACAAGTCCGCTCCTCTGGTTTCAAATTGATATATCGCCCAGTCTCTATGCGTAGTGGTAAGGTACCGCTTCTTAGTTGAGCTATAAGCGAGCGGAGACCTCTTGGTAGGTACATTGATACATAGTTCTCTAGTTCGAACGTATTCTTAATCTGTTTGTAGGTTCGTAATTTTGATTGTTCACTTATACCTTTTAACCAGCGGTCACTTGTTTGAGTCCTTGCCTTATCTATCAGTAAATTGGTAATGTAGCTCAATGATAACCCATTTGTAGTCCTTCGTTCAAATAACTCCCCAAGATCGACACTTTCAAAAATTTTTCGCATTTCCGATCCCCATCCTTTACTCTGATCTAGATCCCATAGGAAAACTCTCTTCGTTAATCTGTCATTCGGCATATTCGTATACCTGAACCAAAGACGGACCATTTCTATGTGTCTATAGATTGTTGTAGGTAGCCAACCTGTATCGCCTGATAAAACATGATTGGATGCGTATTTATTTACACCGAGAAAGTATCTAATCGCTCGATTTTGAATAACATCATTTTTCCCGTAAGATTTGTACCCCCACACTCCGGCACTGTAGTTCATTATAGGTCTTACTGAGGAGTCGTATAATTTGGTGAATGTTTTAAATGTTAACCCGCTTAGACTTTGTACTTTATTAATAATGCTACCCAGAGCTCTACCAGCAGATTCGGATAATGCATTTGCGGTGTCTGTGAAATCTAAATGCTCTGAGAGAATACATCCGAGATACTTGTAACGGTTCACAACTATTAGTTCTTGATTTCCTATTCTGAAAACGTGATTTGTCCGATTTTGGCATTTTTTACGAAAGTGTACGACGTTCGTTTTATCGGCGTTTATTTGCATTCTCCACTCTTTACACCAAGTATTGACCCTATCTAACATTTTCTGCAGTTCCTCTTCCGTCTCACTCATTATAACAATGTCATCTGCATAAAGAAGAAGACTTATCATGTCATTATCAATTTTCACCCCACAACCAAGACTGTTCAGTTCTGTAGCAAGGTCGTTGATATAGATGGAGAAAAGTGTCGGTGAAATTTTATTCCCTTGCTCTACTCCACAATTAATGTCAAAATAGTCTGTGTATAACTGGTTCACTTGTACTCTTCCTTTCGTTGTATTAAACATGTTTTTAATGATATTATAGAAGCGACCCTGAACTCCAATCGCGAGCAATTTTGCTAATAAACAGTCTCGATCAACGCGGTCGAATGCTTTTTTCATGTCTACGAAGCAAGCGAATGTATGTAGCCCTTTAGATTTGCGGTTTCGTATAATTGAACACAGTGTAAAGAGGTGATCCACACAAGATCTTAATTTTCTAAAACCATTTTGCTCATCACAGATAAAATCGTTTGAGTCAAGATATTTGTTTAGTCTTTTGTTTAGCACACTCGAAAGTATTTTACTGATAGCTGGAAGCAGACTTATACCCCTATAATTTAGTGGAATACGTGGATCGCTAGAGCTATTTTTCGGAATCGGTTTTATCACTGATTTTGTCCAAATAGACGGCACTTTACTCATTGCAAAGCATTTGTTAAGTAAACAATGTATAAGTGTTAGTGACTTTTCAGACTTAAATACTTCATACGGCAATCCATCTTCACCGCAGGCGCGACCTTTTTTGGTTTCATCTATTGCCGTTTTTACTTCTGTTATTGTAATGTCACTGTTAAGTATGATATTCGTAAAGTCAAGCTCAGATTGGCGATCAGATTGCTGCTCTACCACGTGCTCATTTTCTAATGATTCTTTAAATTTCTTTACTTCTTCATAAAATGTTTCATCGAATTCGACCCCTTCACATGCTTTAAGTTTATCAAACAGGGATTTGAAATCGGATTCCCATTTCTTTAACACCTTTTCTTGGTCTCTTACTATATGATCCTCTTCGTCTACTATTTCCATAGGAATACTGTGGAATGTTTTCGGACCAAGGGATTTGATTTGTTTCCAGAATTCGTTTGGATTATTAGTACATATAGAGTCTATTTCTATTTGTTTGTTCTTTTCGAACGAACGCTTTGCCTTTCGCACCTCTCTATCAAATTCTTTCTGCTTTTCTTTATAAGAGCACCTTGCTTTATCTTTCGCTCTTTTACTTCCGACACAACTAACGAACTGTTTCTCTCTTTCGCAAAGCTCTTTGAAAAGCGACTTGAGTTGTTCATTCCACCAAGGTTTAGTGTTATGTCTATAACGCTTTTTGGTATTTTTAGAGTTACTTTTGGGTTTTAGCTTAGAGTTTATTTCCGTAAAATACATGTCGCATATATCGTCATATATTTTGTCGATATTAGCTTGAACTGATTCCATAGTCTGTATTCTATCAATCAATTCATTTACTTTTGTAGTTTCGATAAACTCATCTGTAATGTTCTTGTAGTTGATCCGTTTTAATCTTTTCTCTGAATTGTCAGTATTTACCTCGATTTGGGAACGGAAAAAATCAGAGACTTGTATTTCACAGAAAAGCACAGAGTGGTCAGGTAAAGAGCCATGCGTATATATATTGTATTTCAAACATATGTCCTTTACAGTATGAACTTGGAATTTATTAATCAATTTGAGATGTGAATGTGGCACGAATATGTAATCAACCACAGCTTTCCCCTTATTCGAAATCGACGTAAACTCGTCTTTCTCGCGATTTACTCTCCCGTTTAACACACACAACTTGTTTTCTTGGAGAAATTCGATAAATGTTTCACCGTGTTTATTTTTTGTAAGATCTATTGGTTTTCGTTCTGTTACTTTATCCACTCCGATAATAGTGTCTTGTAGATTTGAGATTCTTGAATTAACGTCACCGCAAAATAACAGAAGGTCTACATTAGCGTAACGGTACACGGTGTTAGATAGGTAATTGAAGAACTCGTCACAATTTCTTCCCCTCTCAGATCCCTCTGGTGGTAAATAACAAGCTGTAACAATAACTGTTGCAGACGATATTTTGTTGATCAGTTTTAAAGTCAGAATACCATCAAAGTCTTTGTCTACGCATGTAATATAAAACTGGTCAACGATATCATTTTTTACTAAAATGGCTACACCTCCTGAACCACATTTTGCCCTTTTCTTCAAATTTGTTCTATTATTTCCATAAAAAGTATATTGGTCGAAGTGAATTGTCTGATCTTTTGTTAACTTAGTTTCGTTTAAACAGATAATGTCGGAGTCTATTTCCTCCAAAACACGTTTACGTATATGTTCATTGTTCTTTGTCCAGCCGTTTACGTTCCATGAAACTAGCGATAATGAATTGTTCCATGACTGGGTATTGTCCTATGTTGTATTGTTTTCATTTTTCTTCTTCTCTGGAATTGGACCGCGATAGAGTTCCTTTTCTATGTATAGTGCGCCATTTCTGAATCGTACGTCCTTTTTGCCTTTACGAGCTTCATCCATTATTGGTTTTAACGCACATTTCAGATTATAGTCCTCTTCAGTTAAGTCGTCTGTGATGAAAAAATTACAACCTTCAAGAGCGTCCCTTTTTTTCTTGAATATTTGAACTTTATCATTGTAGTCAGATACTTTGAAGGATATATGCCTCGGTCTATCTGATTTTTTTCCGACTCGGAATGCTTGTTCTATTTCGACATCCACCATATTAAACTTGTTTGCTAAAATAGTTTTTACTATATGAACTGCATCCTCCTTCTGTTCTTTTCCATTTTCTTTGTAACCTATCAATCTCATTTGATTCTTTTTCGCGAGGCGATCCATATCCTTTTGTCGTTTTTCTAAACGGTGAACAGATTCCATAGCCCTTTCTAAAGCCTTCTCCATTTCAACACATTTTTGTTTTAGTGTAACGTTTTCATTCTTTACATCTTTAACTTCTTCAAGAGCAAAGTCAATTGATTTGCCCTGTTCAGCAAATTTCACTTCAGTATCAGCTATCCTTTTTTCACAAGAGTCAAGGCGCGTTCGGAAAGCGTTTTGAAACTCCAAAACTGATGCTATTGAATCTCTAAGGAAAGAAAATTCATTTTTAACGAAGGATTCAAAATTCCCGGATTCTGTATCCGTCATTTCAAGCCCGTTTTCATTTGTTTCAGTTGGTTTTGAAGCCATTTTGTTGATTTTCTTAGTTGCAACTGGTGAATTGAAGACGTTATCCGAAGCCTCGTTTGACTGATACAAGATGGCGTTAGCTTCAGATAATACCTCACTAATTGAAATGTTTTGGTCCTGTTTTGAACTTTTAGAATTTTGGCTCTGCTCTTTTCTTTTGCTCTGGCTATGACTTTGTTGACCTTTTTTATGTTTTTAGGCTTTTGCTCTTGAGTCTGTTTTTCTTTAGCAATATCTGTTTCTGAGCTGTGACTACCGGAGCTTGTCTTATTTTTTCGTTTTTGACCCATGCGGTATAACTGTTGATAGTAACCACGTGATGAATAATCCTGCGCACCAATCAAGCGTGACGATAATGCGGATCGATAACTGGGTGAGTGATTGTCAAAATCGATCGAACATTCTTCCTATGGGTATCTACCGTTATTTAGTTCTACTTTTCATCCATAAACGACAAAGAATCCAAGATTTTCAGCAATAAAGCGTCTTTTCCAATATCAATCGACAGCTAGATTAACTCCTCTGATAAAGATCTTTTACTTATCTCTCTATTTCTGCATTTTCGCCTTTCAACCCGTCCAAATTTCCCTGTTTTTCACATAAAATTGTCCCAGCGATTTTCCATGACTTTGTTTATACCGGAAGCGGAAGTATATTCGGACAGCGCCATGTCGTGATGATGCCGAAACTATCAAGCATGTTACAAATTAATCGAACTACGTATGCCATATATTTTAAACCCATTACTGCACAGTGACGCCTTTTGACTTCCTGACAAGGAAAGGCTTGGGAAAACATTGTGGAAAATGAAGAAATTGCTTGCGACAAGCAATTTCTTCATTTCCCACAATGTTTTCTAACGCTAAACGGAAATATTTTTAAGATTACATTGACTTGAAATTGTCGTCTGCTACACCTTTCAAATTGGAAAAGTCTAAAATTTTGCCTTCTAGTAATGTTTTAAACAAATTAAGAACTCTCGTTTGTCAACTCTTTAAAATAATTATAAGAGGAGATTCTCTCTAAATTCAGTAATCTTTGACATGTTTTTCAAGTATTCTTTGACTAAATCTCATTTTTTTCAAACATTCAAAGTTACCAGATTCAAAACCTTTTCGTGTTTTTTAAAGCTTTTTTGTCCTTTTTGGGAGGAATTTCATTTTAAATAGACCATGCAACATCTAGCCCCTTTAAAATCATTTGGGGTACAAAATATTTTAAATGTTTCATCTGAAATATACCGTGGCAGAAAACTTATTGAAACCTCAAAATCATTGGATTAAGAGAAAAACTGGTGTATAGATGATTTATGGTCGTTAAAATCAAATGATATCGCAGTTTTTGTGCTTTTCGATTAGTATTATCAGATTTGAGAAAATTGTATGCAGGTGTGCTAAGTATTACATCGTGTTTTTAGCAACCAAAGCGGCATAACTATAGTTAAGAAGAAGTAAATGCATTCTAAAATGGTGTTTTTTTTTATCTAAGCCCTATGTTGTGTGTACTTATTGGAATTGTCTGGAAGAGATGACTAAAAAGTACACACAATATAGGATTTGATGGACAACAAATGAAATATTGAATTTTGAAAAGCCACTTCCCTTATCTGTAGCTCTGAAACGGCATTGTTACATATCAAATTCAATGAATATGGCATTTCGAAAACATTTTAATTTTCCAGTAACAAAAATATAAAATTGCTTTCAAGCAACAAAAAAAAACAACAAAAAAACAAAAAAAAAAAAAAAAAAACAAAAAAAAAACGAGTATCAAAATAGATACAAAGGAATTGATTTTTTCGTAGTTCAGCATATTTCCCATACAATTTACCCATTGGAATGCTGAAATATGACACGCATGTTGTATAAAGAGATCAGCAGCACGTATGTGCCGGCTGATCTTGCTTCGTGCTTCCTGACAAATTGAAAATCAGAATGATCCTATTTACAAAAAAACGTTAATTTTTATGTTTAAAAACAGCAAAATTGAATTGGCTTCCTTTTCGGGAATGAGTAGCGTTTTCATATAATAAGAGTTATGATAAAGACATTATTGAAATGTTCTCACAATTTGCAACGATATCTAGAAAAAATATTTTATCACGCAGTCGTTTAAAGCATGAAAATGATTTATGGATTAATTCAAAAACGAAATTTAATTTTAGAAAGCATTTTAATGTAATATTTTAGGACCACCAGATATTCCCATTCTAAATGCATCTATAACATATAAAATTGATACAGATGTTACTTATGACTTTGCAAATTCTTCGGTTGTATTCCACGAATTTCAATCCATTCCAAAACAATGAAGCCCTTTGACGCCCTACAAGATAAAAACTTTGGAAACTTTGGGGCGGTAAATGAAGAAAGTGTTTGCGTGGGTTTCAGAAAAAAAAAAAAATAGAATTCATTTTTGTTGATACATCTGTTTGACTTGCTTTTGCTAAACTTGCTTAACCCTTTCCCAAACGACAAAATTTTAGGGTGGTCCACTTCAAAAAGTGCCAGAAATGACAAAATTGATGCTACCAAAGATTGTATTTGTGTAAAATATGGCACAGAAAATATTGAGACAAAAGGAGAAACTGCTGGTTATCAGTAGTTTCTTCTTTTGTTTCAATGTTTTCCCAAGCCTTTTCTATTAGGGACGTCAAAACCAGGTCTTGTTTGGGAAAGGTTTAAATTTCGATACATTCATGGCATATCAATAATAACAGAGTTCCAAAATGGCGCATAAATTCGGATCTACCATCACTGTGTCAAATAATCACAGTGAAAGAAGCAATTACATAATTATGTGACGTCACACGACTAGAAATGTGACCCCAGCAAAGAACGCTGGGGTTAGTATTTGCTTAAAAATCACTCCTTTTCAATATTTCAACCTCTATTAGCAGATCTTTTTGCCATAAAACGTAACACTATAAATAAAACTATAATAAGATAAAGTTTTCAACTATTTTGAACATGTTAAATGACGTGATGACGTCACTTCCCGTACTTCTTATAGGTTTCCTAGTGAATAACCAACTCAAGATACTCGCGCTGCATAAATCAGAACCGTGGTTAAATTAACAGTAAACTACCGTAAAACAAATCGATTGTTTCTTTACGAACCACGACTATCCTTATCGTTGATTATTTATCGTGCCTCACTCAGAACCGTGGTTGGATTTGACTGCAGGTGGGTTCACACTGACGAATTTTCATTATGAATCCTTGCGAATTGACCAAACGCCAATCGATAGATCGCTCCGCCCCCAATATCACGTGACGTCTCGATTCGGAATCTAGGACAACGAACACATGGCGGATGTAAACAAGCTGAAGGATTTACCGGCCGGTATCGGTACATGTCAGCTATTTGTGCTAATATCGACGATGCTTCGACAACGCTGATAGGGAAGGAAGTTTTCAAAAGAAAACTACGTTGATGGGGTTAAATTTCGAAGAAAAAATAACAACAACATCGCTATAAAGGCGAGTGTTTGTCGAAGCAAGATACGGAATGCAGATCAACACAAAGTTGGTTGACACACAAAAGAAAGCTGTTGCAGAAGCTTTCTTTGGCTGCAAGGGTTGTTATTTTTCATTTCAAATAAATGAAAATTTTCCCTGAGCTTCGTCCCAACATTAAGGACGTTTACCCCGCATACATTTGTTTTGCAAGTGTACCTTTGTTCGGCAGTAAAGAAATTCGGACATCAATATCTTCTTCCTCCATTATGTAGACTCTACACGTATTTGTGTAAGGAATCAGTGAAGCGTAAACGTCCTATTACAGGCCCGTAGGAAGCAATTTCGTATGGGGGGGGGGCTAAAGCTCTTGTCCTGAATATTGGAGGGCAAATTTGGATTTTCCCAAAATTTTCAGTGTAAAATAAAGAAAATTTGGCATTTTGGCCAACTTTGGGGGGGGGGGGCTTAGCCCCCTAAGCCCTCTTTCCTGTTCCTACGGGCCTGTATTATATTATAAACTAAGCATGTCATTTAGTTCTTTCGCAAACAATGACACATTTTGACACTCTTAACAAGATTTCGTCGGTGTAAATGCAAAACCTCGTATGTCGATTCTTGCGATTTTCAAAGTACATACTTGTTTTCCCAGTTACAGACAATTCTTGCAGGTTTTGAGGTATTTTACTGATCAGTATTAATGACAAATCATTTGTGAAAAAAATGTCTAAATTTCAAGTAAAACATTTCAGTTTGGGAAAAGTTATTACACTTTTTCTCCTGCCCTTTGAAATTTTCCAAAAGCGAGATACGAGGTTTTGCATTTACAACGACGATTTGTGAAAACATTCAGACAAAAGAAGAAAATCCTTTCCTCAAAAGCAAAACTTTTGGATGTGCCAGTATGATAAGTTGCTCATTATCAACAGTTTCTTCATCAGTATATTTTTCCCAATCCTGTTGCATTGTTGGTCATGTTTGGGAAATGGCTAAAAAGTACAGCCCCATTCATCTTCACAGCAATTTCCAGAACTATCTTTTGGCCTGGTTGGGGGTGAAGGGGTAGGGTAACTGGTACAAATGTTTTTCTTGCCCAAATAGAAAAGATCTAGGAAAACAATGAGGCAAAAGAAAATGCTGGTAACCAGCAATTTCTTCATTTGTCTTAATGCATTTTACTTTTATTGATTATAAATATATTGTCATATGCAACAATTTTCAAATTGAACCAGTCTGAAATTTTAATTTTTGAGAAAGGTTTAATTCACTTGACCCACAAAGTCCTGTCACAGAAAACAACTCATGCACAAAGTCCTACACAACAGTGAGAAAAACCAAGGGGGTCAAGGATCAAACCAGAACCTGTTTCAACAACGGTAATTGCAAAACCTGGCACCCTGAGGCCTGAACAGGAAGAGGTTTTGTTGGAAATGAAACTTTTTTTTCAATACTGTTGCAACTAATTCAATATATACAAAACAAGCAATATTTTTTTTTCATTTTTAATACATGTAGGTTTTGACAGTAACAAACAGACAACATAGACACTATGAGGATTTTCTTCTGTTGGCACCATTCTGTTCAGACTGTTCTTTATCTGTACTCCTGGCATCCTTATTATCCCAGTTTTTGTTGAGCCAATTTCTCCTTTCATATGCTGTTAAAGTGTTTTAGACATCAGGACCAGAAATTCTTGTACTGATACAGCTGAAATTATTTTATACAAATTCTTGATGTCATTCATTCTTGTAGGCATTCCATTTTTAGAAGGCTTCATAAAACTTTGGGGCAAAAGAAAATTATGCTGATAATTAGCATTTAAATGTTGGGAAACCATGATATTGTTTACTTATTTTTTTAGTTAGCCCTTTCTGAAACAAGACATGGTTTTGAGATCCCTTATAAAAATCGTTTACGGGAAACATTGAGAGAAAAGAAAAAATTGCTTAGAACCCACATTTTCTACTTTAGCCTGGACGTTGTCTGTGTTTTAAGGTAGAATATCCGTAATGCAGCCATTTTGAGATTCATAAAACATCAGCTTTTTTCGAGTGTCATCTTTTCGTGTCTGAACCTATTCGGACACTATCTTAAACATTTGGCGGTGGAAAGTTTCAACTGCCGAATGCTTTCGACCGGGCCCGAATAATTCAGACGTTGCGCGAATCACATTATGGGTGGACTACCTTAATGCATTTTGTTCTCTGCATCAGCTTTTAAATCTGAACAGTCCGCAGTCCAACATCTTTACATCCCTATAATGTTTAGTTATGTTAAGGTAGTCCATCCCAAATGAGATTCATGCAAGGTCATAATTTTTTGTGACATAGTTAAAAAAATTATTTATCCCAATCTATATGGGTGCCGTAAAGATCCGGCTGTGTATATTGTTCCATCGCCGAATGTTTATGACACAGCCCGAATAATTTGATGTCGCTTAAATCTCATTGGGATTGACTACCTTAATACATGGCTTCTTTGAAATTTGTTACTTATTTACATATTAACCAACAATCAATCCATTGCTAAGACACAACATAGCTGTCTGTAGTGTCTGAACAAAAGAATAAAAAGTGTATAGCTTCATATTTTGTTGTGTTTTTTTTCCTTGAAAACATGTGAACAAATGATAAAAATGTGTGTGCATATATGTGACTGGGTTTTGTCCTAGTGTGTACCTTGCAATTTCTTCAAGCCAAAGCATGTTTTATTTTGTCGGTTCTGATAGGGCTGGTTTCTTCGCAGGAGGCCTTTTCGCAAAATTCTCTTGTCAAATCAGCTGAAATTGGATCTGGAACAGGGTAATAATTGTCTATTGGACTGCAATCTGGGAAATGCTGAAGGTAGAAAGAAGGAAAACCTGTTGTAAAAACTCCTTATAATGCTTTCCCAAACAGTAACGTTTTAGATGGTTCTGTCTTGAAAGCTAAAGCTTAAGTCGGAAAACAAAAAGATGATGTTGATGATTGAAGGCGAAATTAAGGTGTGGCAGAGCACAGATAGTAATGAAAAATGATAAAACGCTAGTTATAATAAGCATTTCTTGTCTTGTCACAATGTTTTCCCCTGCCTTTTCTATTGTGGACATCAAAATGTAGTCTTGTTTAGGAAAGGTTTAACTCTGGTGAAGAAAATTTGGCTGAGAATGGGTTCCTGTTTTTCTGATGAATTAAATTTTACGTTAAATTTCCTTTTGGAACAATATTTCGAAGATTTGCTATACTAAACGAAACTCAACACTTTTCGGCATTTTGTTTTTTGACGAATTGTCATGCAACTTCTGAAAACATAAAGAAAAAAGAATTAGCTGAATAACAGCAATTTCTCTCATTTCCTTAATATTATCATGCATGACATGTAGATTTAATACTTTTGACAATAAATATTTGTTGTCCACAATTGGTTTCAAATAGGAATCAGTAAATTGTGACATCATGTTCATTTTGCTATTTCATCGGTGTAATTCTAAAACCTCGTAACTACATCTAATTCTTGATCGAGGCTATAGTTATGCGATGTTGCATAGCATCAATGATTCATCAATCTACATAGGTAAAATAAGCCGTTTTACTTTTAGCCCATTGTATTGATCAGTCCAAAACTGCTCAGTTTGGGAAATAGTTTACCATTTCTAGTTTCACAACAAAATGTTAAGATATAAATTAGTAGTTGTCACACAATTCTAGACAAATCTACTTGAGGGGACTGACGGGAGCCGAACTTGAACCGACACGGGGGGGGGGGGGGGGGGTAAATTACCAATTAGTCGACGATAACTCTGCTCACCTTCGTGCAAACAAACAGCATTGTGATTCTCCTGAACAGTTTTCACATTTAGCATGTCATGAGGGCGTCCGTATGTTTAAATCCATCCGATTCTAATGCATTTTTCGAGATTTTCCCCGAAATCTCGGAACGACACACCTTGAGTACGATCCGTTTAACGACAGTCTGGTTACAAATGCACCATCGGATTCGCTTCACAATTTTCCCTCGTCGAATTTACAACATAATAATTAATATGTCCACACAAATAACAGTATATTACTTTCTTTGCTTTAAAAATGCAGAATATGGATATCGGTAGTAAAATGTCCGTTGTCCTAAAAGCGTGGTTTGTTTATTTTACGCTGAGGTCGTGACCCGGTCGTGACCTATTTCCTGGTCATTCATTGGCTAATCGATTTTTTTTAGACTGGGAGTTGGCGTTTGGTCAATTGGTCATTCGTATGCCATTCGTGAATATTCGTAGACAACTCGCTCGCATCCGTAAATAACTCGTTAGTAATAAATGCCTTCTTTCTCTATGCCAGCTGCTGAATGATGATATGGAGATAATATCTTATTGTTTACAACCAAACAATTGAAAGAAAAAGTAAAGAAATTGTGCATACCCATAGATTTCGTTTTGAGTGGTCCATTCGGAATGTCTATCGTATTTAACACGTAAATATTCGTAAACAACTCCTATGCATTCGTAAATAACTCGCAATAAATCGGTGATAATCTTAACAATTCGTGCTCATACGGGAACATTTTTTGGCATGTCATGCATTTTCTTACGAATGTTCACGGATTAAATGTTCCGTTATATTCATTCGTAAACGACTCTTAGTTAATCGCAAATCACACGTGAGTGATTCACGAATGTATACGACAACTTTACGAATGCAAACGAGCCGAGATGTTTAAAAATGTGCTCTTATGGTATGAGATCCCAAGAATGATACTAAAACAGACCAGGCTCCGCAAAAGGCCTGCTGAGGGTTATTTTTGATGGAGAAGCTGCAATAGGACAGTGAGGAATAAGAGCCCATCTTTCTATAGGGCCTACTTTTCAATGCGTTTATATTCACTGGGTCATTTTTGCCTGAGCACAAATTTGATGATAATTCCTTCAAACGTCGTTCGATGTTTAAGAAAATGTGACTTAAAATCGACGAATATTAGATTGACTGAGTCAAAAAGTTAACATGTTTCGGAGAACCACTCTGAAACTTAAATATATGTATCGGGCTATAAATGATCCCACATGGGTAGTATGAGGGTGAACACGGTAGTTACACTTATATTTCCTTCCCCAAACGGCAAGAATTTTGATTTTTTCAACTTGAAAAGAGTTTGCAGGCGACAAAATCACTGATGTAAGATTCGGAGATTGTGTATGTTATTGAAAAGAAAATTTTGAGTAAAAAGAAAGGATTGCGTTGCTGATAATTATCAGCAATTTCTTCTTTACTCTCTATACTTTCCCAAACCAGGGTCTTGTATTGGGAAGGGGTTAATGGTTCTGAAGAAATTGTTGGTACAACCCAAGCCTATTTCGTTTGTTAGACATATTTTCTTGTCTAATGTCAGATGTTTAATAACGAGGAGGTTATTTTTTCACAAAAACAACAACAACAAAATAATAACAAAGGACTTTCGTACTTAAGTCGGTAATACCCTTAATGATTCGTTAATAAACCGTAACCAGCCCGTAAACTAGTCGTAGAAACACGTAAACTGTCTGTTAAATTAACTCAAAATCGTAAAAATCCGTGTGCTTTTTTTGGCAATGTGATTACGAATGTCCAATTCGTAAGGAATCGTGAGAAAATTCGTCAATGTGAACCGACCTTACAGTAGAAATGATCCCAAATAAACTTAACTTGCCACCCTGGCTTAAGGTAGAATATCCCTAATGAGATTCTCATGACGGAATTATTCGGGCGCGATCGAAAACATTCGGCGGTGGAACTTTCCACTGCCAAATTTTTACGACCGCGTCCGAATAGCTTCGGATAAGTAACGACGCCGCTCGAAAAAAGCCGATGTTTTATGAATCTCAAAATGGTGATATTAGGGGTATTCTAAGTTAAAGTAACATTTTCACCACGAACCATCACACATGTTTTCAGAAGCAGAGCGTATAATTTCAACTAATACAGCTGTAACACTAGATTTATCAAAGTCTTTACTACTTAATATCAATGTCTTTTTAATGTAATTCAAATATATTTGTGTAAATTTGGATGATTTATTGAATCGATATTCTTTACAAGAAATAAATCAAAATTATTAAGATAATAAAATTACATACTAATGACTGAAACGAGGTGGTATAGGTACAAAAGCCATGTTAAACCTGGTCCATATTGAATGATAAATCAACGCATGATGCTAATAGGCATTAAACATACTTTGTTAACCAAGTGTGCCGTCCAATGGCAATGAATTTTGTGCTAAAAGTAGACTGGGTTTACCGTTATGTTTTGATAAACCGTCAGTGTTGTTATAAAAACTCGTAACTACGGCTTGATTCAAGCCGTAGTTACGAGATTTTATAACAACACGTACGAAATGGGTTTGTTTGTCCGAAATTACGTCAAAGTCAACTGGTTAAAATCTTTCCCTAAGATTGCTCTTAGCTGCTGTCACATTTGGTTTCAACAGATAACATGTATCCCACTTTCGAATCGTTTGTATTTCAAAACAATACATTTCTAACAACTATTCAGTCAAAGTTCTTTGCGTAAATTGAAAAAGGAACATTAAGGGGGTACTATTGCAAATGAAATTTCCGAAGAAATTCTATGGAACTTTATAGAAAAATATTTATCCGTATTTAGTTATAATTCCGTGAAAAAAAAGGAAGGTCGCCATCTTTAATTCTGATTTATAGGAAATTAAAAGTTTGCGTTTTAGTCAAATCTACATTGCGTGATATTGGATGTTTATTATGAGTAAATATCAGAATGAATATTGTACATAGGAAATAATTCCGCAACATCTGAGTATCATGGAGCATCTACCACTGGAGAAGAAAATGGATCAACCCTTACCTATACAATGCATTATTTTAGTGTTCTTTCTTCTTCTTTTCAGAGAAATATTGGGACTAAGACAAGTACTGACAAGCGTTGATAACGATCATTTTCCGAATCTGCATTTATATTTTCTGCGCTTTACTGTACACAAAATACTAATTTTATCAACCTTCAATTTATTGACAGCAGCAACATTCATATTGGAGCGCTCTAATATTTCGGCATTTGGGAATGGATTAATTACCGTCTTATATTTGATACATTCCTTGTATCTAACTAATCATTCTATCGTTAAATGATTTGTCACGAGGAAAATAGCGCTGGGATCATGTCGGATTACACACAAAACATTTCTCTATTAGCTAGAACAGATGGATAGACTTGTTATCATTATCTGATTCCGGGAGTCCCGCCGGGAGTCCCGCCGGGACCAGAATCCGGAGGAATCAATGGATTATTTTCATTAAACTGTCAAATTGATTCTTACAAAGTTACAAAATATTACCCGCCGGAGCATGAGGACACCCATCATCGTTTTAACCCTTTACCAAACGCCTGGATTTTTTTTTTTTTCAAAATACAAAAGACAAACTTTTAGACTGTCCAAAAATGGAAGAAAGACTGTGTGACAAAACAGATATCTCTGGACCATCTAATGTACTACATCAAATGGCCACAAAGGAATTAAGGAAAATGAAGAAAACGCTTACAAGCATTTCCTTGTTTTTTATATCAATATTAAGTAGCATTGTCAAAATCAGCCATTATCTTAGAAAGGGTTAATTTTCAATCCAATGCTCATCAAGCGAATATCTCGCCGAATCTCGTTTTTCTAGCTAGTGCCCGCGTAAATCTCGTGAGAGTGAAGATAAACAGCTGTTTGATTTGTGACAATAATTAATCTTTGTTGAGAAAGTCGAGACGAGAGGAATTCTTCAAGATCGGACAGACAACCTAGAGAATTCCCCAGGCCTCTACCATCGATAAAGATTTTGTAGGGGACATGGGGCATTTACTTTTCGCCCCAAGCCGTTTGTTTCATCCTCCAATACCACACCAAGTGTGTACATTGAATGCACGATTATAATTTTACATCTTGAATCCATAAATCGTATGGAGGGATCGTAGATGTCCAAATTCGGGCAATGCATTTCTGTGCCACGCCCTTGTCCTTGTGATGCCCGGGAATTCAGAATGTGATGAGATCGTCGCTTTGTAAAATATCTAAAAATATATGGTAATTATAATTAAAGAAAAAAAATAAAAAAGAAAAAAGAAAACCCGTCTTAAACAATGAATGCCACAAAGTTGTGACACTTGGTCAGCGTATAGGAACTAGCATTAATTTGTATCGATTTTTATGATAAATAGCAGTTATAGATCTAGTAAAATATTAAGTTTTTTTAAATGTCTTGACAAAGCAATACTGGAATGACTAGTACTAGGTAATCGAACCAACGACTAGAACGTCTATACTTAACCTTGAACTGGTAACTAGTAAAACAATATCCGAATTATACAGCATTCCGCAAATGTATAATTACTCGTATGTATACTGTCGTAAGCAATCCTGTAACATTACGCAATTTCGAGACTGCTGAAATGTTACGAAAACAATCTTCAAATTGCTTACAAGCATACATATTGTTATTTTTAAGTTTAATGGTAAATTGTTTATGTGGAGCTTATCTTCACAGAACTAGTTTTTAAATGACATCATAAGAGGTGTATGTAGAAATATTTCTTTTAAAAGAACTTAATTTCGGCATGGAGAAGATAAACAAAAATAATTAATCCTACTTCTCGAGTCTATTAAATAATCCACATATAAATCAACGGTTTAAGAAGCTATCTGTTTCATTTATTAGCAAAAAGCCTGTAGAAATCTCTTATTCCCAACCAGATAAATTTCTTGGACTTTGGTGTTCAATCATTTAAGAGAAAGTACAAGTTATTTGTCATTACGCTTTGCCTTAATGTCCATCTCTTTTTTTTATAAACAACTTCCACCAACACCAACTGAATTAAGCTTAAATGATGATGTGGTACATTTTTTCCACTTTTTACCGGACAAACAAAAAACAATTTTACGAGATTTTTTAGTAATCAGAGGAGATGAAAAAAAAAATACTTGTACACGTTCCATCAATGGTTACAGAAGTATGAATGTACACAACTGCAATTTAAAGATCTTACCCGAATTATTTGTCTTCTTTTAAGAGTTACAGAAAAATGTGAACCAAGCTCTAAATGATATGTAACCTTTCCAAAACAGTAGGAATCTAGACAGTTAGAATTTGAAAATAACTTCAAATATTTTAACGAATGCTAATAAAAACAGATCTCCCTACATTATAGCACAGAAAAAAAGCAAAAGAAGAAATGCTGATTGTCAGTGACATCAAAACCAGGACTTGTTCGGGAAAAGGTAACTATGAAACAAGGTAAGGGTGGTAAAAACGTGATATGCGTAGCTTCAGTGGTTACATGAATTAGAAAATACAGCTTGAACGTTTTGATTGATTTAATGGTTTTGAAAAATCATTTGTCAAAAATAATCGGCCATATTCATCTTTATTTGATTAAGATGCAAACAGAAAGATTATTCCGATTAAATGCGAAGAGCTGAAATCGCTTACTTCTTATGTGATATATTACTTGAACAAAATTAGAAATTTCACTTTGAACTCAAAAAGTCATCAATATATAAATTGCTATATTTCAAACAGATTTTCCAAATTTAGCAAGATAAAAATAATTTGAAATTAATTGAAAATGAATATATGACTTTTTACAAATGTTCTGATTTTTCATATTTGCG
Source organism: Fragum sueziense (assembly GCA_963680895.1). NCBI lineage: Eukaryota > Metazoa > Mollusca > Bivalvia > Cardiida > Cardiidae > Fragum > Fragum sueziense. The sequence goes on along the minus strand of OY804592.1, from coordinate 81,784,098 downwards.
ATGTCCAAACATTCCAATATAAATAAATATGTGATTTAAATAGAGTGTAACATCAAAATAACAATGAGTATTTTTACTTCGGAATATAATATCAGTTTTATCTTTAAGCAAATGAATTGAAAGAGCAACTAGATGTGTTGCATATTTGTCAATGATTTTTTCTGGTGTACGCATAAATTTATTGCATAGTTTTGTTTTTTTGAACAACGATTTCGGGGTTCTATTTCAATTAAAGCATTGATCATTTACAGAAAAATCTATTTAGAGCATTAGATTCTACAGAAATTGATTTAAAGTATTGAGTAACAAAGTAAAAAACGTGTATGAATTGAAAAGTTCATGCAATGGTATAATATTGTACCCTTTCTCACATAAGGTCTGAATTTGACGTCCCTGACAGGGTAGGTTTGGGAAAGCATTAAGACGAAAGGAGAAAATGTTGAAAACCAGCATTTTATTCTTTTGTCTTAATATTTTCAGTACAATATTATACACGAATCAAATATCTGTTGACAACAACTTTGTCGTCTGTAACAGCTTTCAAAATAGAAGAGTCTAAATTATTGTCATTTGGGACAGGGTTAAATGTGTTATTTTGTGAAGATTATTGTCTAGAAAACTAGGTGGGAGATTAGGTTCGTTATGATTCAATGCACCGTGATTTTTCTTCTGATTTTAGGTAATTTGATAAATTGTTCGTTAACTCTTTTTTTCCTGGCTTTGTAAAACATGTTGTCACTTTTGATTTTTATTAATTTTGCAGAATTCCATCAGGGGCAGCAAGTTTCTGTTACTGTATAAGGGACGAGGGAATAACGCGGGACGTCATGCCCCAAAGCAAATTGCCGTTTCTTTAGATAATTCTTCGTTGCACAAATTGTGCATAAAACTGGTTGTAAAATTGTCTATTTCTTGCTGTATAAAGGTCGAATATTTCTTTTTACAAAGGCTTTTTAAAGTAATTAGAGCCTAATGAATGTCATTCTATTGAGAAGTGTCTAAATTCATCATTGCGTATTGTTCGTGTTAAGCCGAACAGAAAAGATTTAGCTTGACGTTTGTTTTGGTTGTCAAAATGGTAATTTGGAAGGCAGTATGGTAGACTTGTACTGTCATTGCTTGACAAGCACATTTTCGATTTGGAGATAAGGCTACCCGTTGATTAACTAACTTTGTTGCTTTCAAAGACAAAGTTGTAATTCTAGGTACGGCAAACCAATAAGTGTATCATATGAGCACATGTTCCCTGTGTTGAATGTACAGTCAATGCTAAATCAAGGACATTCAACATTTTAACCAACGTATCTATAAATAGATAAATTGAATCTACATCATATTATAACAGAATACGTGTATACATAGAACTATAATTAGCCATTTTCATCTCTGTCTCTTTCATAGAATGTCTCTGTTCTGACAAATTCCGTGTCTACGTCTATCGTAAAGTTTCTGTAAATAACCATTTTCTTCAAATTCGACAAAATCCTAGAAGTATTTACAGCCATGTTGCGTAGTTTTTAATAGATATTTGTTGATAGTTTGCACGTTGTGAATTCTAGACTGCGGAGCGCCGACAGAATCTGTTCTAATAACGATGATCAATGCGGCGTGATTACCCGGCTTATGGGATATCTCTTGTAATGGAAGGGGTCATAGAATACCGATTGATGGAAGCAACATCCCGAAAACTGTACGTATCTTTATTGTCCAAAGTAATTAAATTTGAATTAATCAACAGACCCAAAACAAGAATAATCAGTGATAGTATTGAATTAAACGCGACGTGGCAGTAATTGTCGGTTTCCAGAAGCTGGCGGGGATTGCGGCAAATTTGCATGTATATTGGTAGTTGATCTTACAAGGCTCCTTGGATTGGGTTATCTTATACGCTTCACTTGTCTCCGTAATCACAAATAAACAAACGTTGATAGATTACGCCAGCAGCCGAACAGTGTTGCAATATTTGTTTATTTGATTGAGGCTTCAGAAGTTATATTTTATACACACTTGGTGATAACAGTCTTGGTGCTGTTATTAAGATGAATATACAATATATTTAGGTAAGGTTTGAAAACATGCTCTCATGGAATTGGCTTTCCTCATATTTGCAGAAATCATGTTCGCTTTCTCAGAGATACCTAATATTCGTCCATACCTTTGGTGTGCCTGGTCATCATGCAAGGGGCGTTATCTGTGCAAACTATTGTTATAAGTAAACATTGTGTGTATGTACATTGGTACTAAATCTGCAAAGACCCCCGATATATTTTTTTCAATTCCACCAAATGAACTTCTCAGAAAGATTAAAGATATCAGTTTTCTTACATTGTTTTTTTACATTTACGTATACCTACAAATTATTTGCCATGTAAATGCGCGACTAAATCAAATCTACAAATCAAGTAATATAATTACAGATAGGCCTTACATGTTGAAGTTTTTCAGCTAAAACTTAAAAACGGTCCATCTGTTTAAAATAGGCTGAGAACCTGGATAAATTTATATAAAATTATTACTATAATATGATACAATAAAATTGAAATATCAGATGAAAGGTAGACGGAAAAATCATTTACACCTGGCAAGAAAATGGCTTCTCGGTTTTACAAGGCTTTTCCATCGTTAGACATATCTACCCATCAGTGATTTGTCATGGACGGTCGAACTTAACGTTAACACTTCTCCAATCCGTCAGTGTTTTAGACTTGTCAATAAAAAGTCTTTAACCCTTTTTAACGTGATGTACAGAAAAAACTTATAGGAGCGCAGGATAAAGAGAAAAAGCAGAAATCCATCGTCTTGTTCTAGTACCCCCAAGCGTTTCTAGACCGCCATCGTGTATGATATTCAAAACCTCAAAACAAGGACTTGTATGAGAAAATGTTCATTATTTTTCAAGACGACGGAATATTTACTGATCACAATTAGATGACGTTATAGACGACAAATTGACTATTATTGTAGTATTTTAAACATACAAAAATATGGTAGAAAAATAGGAGGGTACGGTGACCTGCATTTTCTTCTGTACGCTCCTTATTTTCAAGCTTTATTCACGGTGTATAATCACGTGACTCAGAATTTCCAATAATCTTTAATATCTTTTTTAATACTTGGCCAATTTGAATTCGATTCAAAGCAGAGAAGGTGGAAAATTGCCAGGAATAAGCTGGTCATATTGGATTTTTAAAAAAATCAACTGATAAAAAGTTATTGAAGATCAACCAAAATTTTGGTTGATCTTCAATTACATTTTTTATCAGTTGATTTTTCAAAGATCAACCACGCCCATTAAATGCGTGACGTCTGTCCACATTCTCTGCTTCAAACCGAATTCAAATCGGTCCAGTAATTACAAAATGATTGAAGATTTTCTGAAAATATTGTATCACGTGATTATCCACCGTGTTTATTTGAATAATAAAAAGTCTTCTTACTACTTATCTAGAGGAAGGGCTAACCATTTCCTTTCCTGTGCCTGGTTTGTATATCACCCGTACAATATTGAGACAAAAGAAGAAAATACTGATAAACAGAAATTTCTCCTTTAGTCTCAAAATTGTCTGTGCTATTTTGTGCACAATTCCCCCCTTTGTTAATATTCATTTTGTCGTCTGTAGCAGTTTTGAATTTGGTTCATTCCAAAATACTATCGTTTGGGAAAGGGTTTAACCCATTCCCACACATTGACGCCTTCTGACACCCTTTAGATAATGGCTTTGGAAAACATTGTGGAAAATGAAGAAATTGCTTGTGACAAGCAATTTCTTCATTTCCCACAATGTTTTCTACGTAAAAAGACCAAAAAATGTTAAATTTCATTATCTTGAAATTGTCGTTTGTAACATCTTTGAATTTGGACCAGCCTAAAATTTTGCCGTTTGGTAATGGGTTAATCATCTAGCTCGCATCCTGATTGACATGCGCGAAATATTAAATCATCATATAAAGTATTACATAGTTTTATAAATGTATCTTCAAGTATTATCGTCACTTCTAAGGGACCATTTCGAATATGATTTATTATCTTAAATGAACAGATAAAAGGAAAAACTCGTCTTGGTTCAATTTTTATTTCACTTAATTGCATACTACAGATAACAAAGCGAAAAATATTGACACCTTGTGTATCCTCTTTAGGCAAATTTTAAGGCCTCTTTAGGCAAATTTTAAGGCCTCTTGAGCACGGCCGCTTATCTACTAAATCACAACATTTTGTTGTGTATTAAAAAAGTTTAGAGGATATCCGGTTGGCAGTTAGAGGAGCCGACAAATCGGCGGGTGAAAGGTGAGTCTCGTCTTTTAATCGAAATGTTCTTGTTTCTAGCTCGAAAATCAAAAATCGGAGAATGTCATACAACCCTTTATTCATTTTCACATATTTGTGAGCCCCATCCAAACCCCGATTCCCAGAGATTGAACGGGAATTCATTTTCTCCCGTTGCAAGGGTAGCCCCAATATTGACATTTCGTCAATCCTGATGAGCGTTTGTCCACTTTCTGAGGATGAATGGCCCAAAACCTGTGTGTATTATAAAATAGTTGTATGTAAATTACATCGTACAAACAATATTTTAATAACTTACTGTCGATCTTTGAAGAAAATCAGTTCTTCCGGTCAGTTTGTGCGTTAGAGGATAGGTTGTGAGTAAGAGGATAGGTTGTGATTTAGAAGACAGAATGCATTCATCGCATTTAATACCATTTGTCATTGTTTATATACGAATTAAGCCAAACCGAAATACTCTCATTACTAGACTAGTCTTGTCCAAAGATTAAACCCTTATTTCGCTTAAAAAATACTGTGTCATTTTTATTTGACAGAGTACGAGTTCATTGTGATATGATATAGAAAAACCCTTTTTACACACCAGTTATATGTATCGTATTACATTATCTCATCTAAATGAATGTAAGGTTCTTATGCATAATAGATTTATAACAATGTTTGATACATTCACTATCCTTTGTGTTTTTTAGCCTCTTTAAAATATAATGCGTAAGAAGTGGAAAAAGCGGAGACAATCAAGACGTGTCAAAAATACAGGTCTGTAAATCTTGTTTATCCATAGATCTTCTTGTATATTGATTCAATATGTTTAATATTAAGTCATCAATCATATAGGCCTACAAGTTGCTGATTAACAGTAATCTCTTCTTTTGTGTCAATACTTTACAATCCCTTTCTAATAAGTACGTTATACCATGCCTTGTATGAGAAAGGGTTAAAGAATCCCATTTACGCATCATGTAAAAGCAACGGAACAAGAGAAAGTCGATTTCCTTCATAAAGATTTCTTCAAAAATCCTATCCCATACAAGATATTTATTTTATAAATCCCTTGTAAAATAGTTTCGGAAAACATCGAGAGAAAGAAGAAATTGTTGATTATCAGCCCTTCCCTCAATATTTACGCCCTCAAACATATACTTCTCACATCTGTAACTCTTTATAAATAAAGCAGTCCAAAATTGTGTCATTTTGAAAACACCTTTGAAAACACCCATTACCAAATTGGCTAAATATTTGACTTTTCCGAAGCAAAAGATGTAGCAGACAAGAATATCAGGTGTATGAAATTTTAAAAAGAGAACGTACAAACGCCCTCTTAACTTAAATTTTCATTTTGAATTATCACATGCAGATGGGCAGACAAGCAGACAATGTTTAAATGTATAAATGTTAAACTGATGTATCAATTTACTGGGCGTAAAAATACGTTATGCCATTTCACTCACCCTTTGATAATAGACATATCACATAGAGTATTTCGGTTTGGCTTAATTCGCATATAAACAATGACAAATGGTTTTAAATGCGATGAATGCATTCTGTCTTCTAAATCACAACCTATCCTCCTACTCACAACCTATCCTCTAACGCACAAACTGACCGGAAGAACTGATTTTCTTCAAAGATCGACAGTAAGTTATTAAAATATTGTTTGCACGATGTAATTTACATACAACTATTTTATAATACACACAGGTTTTGGGCCATTCATCCTCAGAAAGTGGACAAACGCTCATCAGTATTGACGAAATGTCAATATTGGGGCTACCCTTGCAACGGGAGAAAATGAATTCCCGTTCAACCTCTGGGAATCGGGGTTTGGATGGGGCTCACAAATATGTGCAAATGAATAAAGGGTTGTATGACATTCTCCGATTTTTGATTTTCGAGCTAGAAACAAGAACATTTCGATTAAAAGACGAGACTCACCTTTCACCCGCCGATTTGTCGGCTCCTCTAACTGCCAACCGGATATCCTCTAAACTTTTTTTCATACACAACAAAATGTTGTGATTTAGTAGATAAGCGGCCGTGTTGAGGCAAATTTTAAGGCCTCTCCTTTTTTAGGGGTAACCCCACTTACAGACTCCAGATTCAAGACAGTATCGACACAAATATCTAGTTGCATACGAGTATGTATACAGTGTACAATGGTCCCGTTTCTGGAATGCATTAGAAAAATGATTCCAATTGTTGTTGTTGTTGGTGGTGGTGTTTTTTTTTTGTTTGTTTTTGTTTTTTTTTGTTTTGTTTTCAGATGAAATTGGATAATACTTGAGTATAAATTGTCACTATAAATATATCTGTTATATCACTTCCACTCCTCATATGTGAAAAATTTCCATTGAAGTACTCTTCATGAATGGATTCTATTTCGGACGTTAGTTATTCAAGGCACTTGTCATCTTCGATTGTCAACTAGTTGTATTACTACAGTAATACATTTGATTTTTAAGCATGAAAAAGTAAAGGAGGTATAATATACACGGTTATCTCGCTTTGTTTACCGAATGCATCAATTTACTTATTTCGACAAACTGTACTAATTGCAAATTAAAATTTTGCGATGGTATCGTTTCATCCGATTTATGTTAAATCTGGAAAGATGATAATTACGGCATTAGAGAACAACATGGATTCAGAGCATCCTGCGTATACACGATATTTTGATTAAGATCCATGTTGTTATCTTCTTCATGACAAGTAGCAATAATAGAACAACAACATGAATGCTGATCAGACCGCACTTCTCAAGACACAGAACCTCTCTGAAAATGGATGGCAATCACAACTACAGTCCACACTCGTTGTGTCGAAGTCAGAGGGGTCGTCAAAATATCTCGACGTATCCGGAGTTCGACTAATCCGATTTTGGTTATTTTCGATGAAAACGATATTTAACCATTTTCGGTGGGAATCATATGTGTCCATGATTGAAATATAGTAGGAAAAGGATAGAAAATGCTCGAAACGAGCATTTTCTATCCTTTTCCTACTAAATTTCAATGGCTGTATTTGTTTCGGAACTCATTTTGATATCCATATCATGAGGTTGGGACATGACTTTCACTTCGACTTAAACGGACTTAAACGACTTATCTGATGTCGAGATAACGAGTGTCGACTGTGCTGTATTTTCTTATCTACGTTTGTCACAAAAGTGGTGTTAACGAGGGTCGTGTATTTCATTTTCTGATAAAATGAAAAAAAAAAAAGAAAAACTCGATAAAAAATCGGACGTCGGATGTTTAACATTTCCAAAAAGAAAGAGAGAAAAGCGCCTGTAAACCTCTACCCTTTTCCGTCTTTGTTAAAAGTTTAATAGTGTGGTAGGCCTTAAATTCAAATAGATTTTGAAATTGAAAAGTGACAGATAAATATAGGCTATGAGTTTAATTGATATTTTGATTAATCTGTATATTGGGACGTACGCTAATTAAATATATTCAAATATGACTCATAGCAAATATATGGTACCAAAATATACAAAAATCTGTCTTGGATTAATAGTGTCACATTCCATAGACTTTTACCCTTTCTCTGAGAATTTCTTACTTATTTTTAATTTTTATGACATCCCTGTACAAGATGGCCTTAATAAACATTGAGATAGAAAAGGAGTCGATTCTGGTGCCCATTAATTTATTCAAATTCGTCAATTACTGTTAACACGTCTTTCCATATTTAGTGAAAATTTCGCATAAACCTTTTCATTTTCTTTGTCATCTGCAACACCTTTCAAATTGGACCAGTCTCATATTTTGTCGTTTGGGGAAGGATTATGTGTATAGACCCTTCAATTGAATTATATATCAAGCGGAAACATCAATGCCTAATTGATATCTTGAACGAAAATTGATATCAAAATGGTCGTCGAAGACGCTTCATTAAATAGTACATATCTTTCCATAATTTTCGTGTCATTCAATCTGAGTACAAGATTTCGTCAGTTTAATAACCTTTTCCCAAACCTGTCCTGTTTTAACGTTCCGGAATCAAAACGATTTGAAAAGCATTGAGAGAAAAGAAGAAAATGCTGATAACCAGCATTTTCTTCTTTTCTCCTAATGTTTTTCATACCACCAATAAACACCCCATGCTTCTACTTTGGTAGCAAAACAAGTCGTCTGCACCATCTTTGAGTTAAGATCGATCAAGAAATATTGTCGTTTGGGAAGGGGTTGACAAACAAATTGACAGGACTAAAATGGGTGATATTAATACACATTAGCTTTGTATTTAATCTTCATATTTTACCACTTATAATGTCAAATTTTCTGAATTTATTAACGAAGAGTATTATCATTGGAGACCAGGGTGATATAACGAGTTTCTGCTACAAATCTATCCAATGTTTTATTGAAATCATACAAATCTTAGAAAATAAGCAAAACTTTCGGCATATTCTTTCGTTACTCTGCTGTTTGTCACATATTTTTTTAAATATATCCATTCTATATAGTCGATGTAATGAACACGAATTTGTGTCGTTTTTATGTAGAAATCCCATAATGGCAACTTAAGAATTTGAAACCATAAACAATGGGGACTTACATATTCGAGAGTGACGTCCCTCGATAGTTATTTATCTCCCTTTTATTTTTTGGTAGTTGGGTACGTTTTAGCGCATGGGGTATCACTGTGTAAAAGCGTACAGTCGCGTGTATCGGAAGTTGCATCTAACTGTACGCAAAATATCACTAGTGCTGATAAACAAGTTGATAATTTGGCTTTTTAAAAGTAAATAAGTAAAAATCGGAACAATCTTTCTTTATACGATTTTCAACGTTGTGGGGTAGACTAAATGTACTTTCACTTCAGCGGTTACGATTTCTCGATCGGTGTCTATTTTGTTTATAAAATTGGATTTTACCTGTCAAATCACTAGTTTGTGCTGTTTTTATCGTGCTAACTCGTGCAATTTTGACTGCAATCGCGTGATTTACACAATACTATACGCTTAAACTTGTACCTGGTAATAGCTAAACCTCTCTGCTATTGTGTCCATCAGTTGTATGCACGTATGCACATTGTTTCACAAAGATATTGACTTTGGAATGAGACTGGTGTATTTCTTCCGACTGTACGCCTAGTGCAAACTGTACAGCATCATTAGTGCAGTTTGAGGAACATGTATCTGTACGCCTAGTGCAATTGTGTCATTCCGTATATGTTATAATCGATTGAAAAAGTGGAATTGATTTTCGTTTGAAAAGCTTTGAGATGACATTTGATCAACCATTCATTGCTTTTTTCAAAGATAGAACATTTGTAATGCGTGTTTATTCCAAATTACTACATGTAATTACATTAAAACGATCTGGTCTCAAACAAGTCGACAGCAAATATGACCACGAATTGCTAGAAAACAATTGTCCAAACACACGTAAAAGCGACAGACGTAGGCGTAGACGTAGTAGATGTTCTGTGGATGAGTTTAAATAGTAAATATTAGCGACAAATCAGAGAAACCGTTGGAAGTGATAAAGCACCCCGTTAAATACTACTGCAGTTACTATGCGTTGGTTTATTCAAAGCCATGTGTTCCCTGCAATTCTCTCAACAGCACAAAAGCAACATCCCAAACCTTATGCACCACTTGTTAACCATCCTACCTAGCCGATTCGTCCTATGTCGAGACAATCATTCTAGTCAAAATGACGAAAGGATATTGATAGAGTCGGGATTCAAACCCCTTGAACCAAGATCCTTCAATGATTTATTGGATCAAGCGACAGATGGTAGCTAGTCAGGTCGTATGTTAAAAAAGTGTAGATAATTTTCATTTTTATTGCCAATTTGAGTCTGGATTTTAACGCTCTACAACAACAGTGTGAAATCCCGTTGCTATGGTATATGTACGCCATCGAAGGTGTTCGTATATTGGTATCATCTTGGAATGTCCATTCGGCGTAAGGTCACTCAGAGAAGTCATTCCGATTTGTGGGGTGCTAAGATAGTTCTTTAAAAAATGGCTCCTTGTCTGGTTATGCATTGCTCTCTCCGTGAATGATTCTAGCTTATGTTTTCATTGATGCTTTTGGATGACATGTTTTCTCATTTTCTAGCCAGAATCCATCAGGACTATTTTGTGTGTTTTGGTACAGGGATACACGAGGTCCCCATTTCGGATGTGTATTTTGACGCGGAAAAATACACTTTACGCATGTTTGAGCGAAAATTGTGAAAAAAAAAACCGAATCGCATGAGGTGGGTCCATTTTGTGAAAAAAAATACAAGGCAAGGATGCATCTATGCCATTTTACTTGCAGTTTTGCTCATTGGGATGTTGGGAAAAGGCGTTAAAATGTGTTGAAAAAGGAGATTTTACATAGTTATATAGGAGCCAATCTGAGTGACCTGTCACCATACGTCCTTACGAAGTTCATTTACACACCTATATTAATCACGGTGGAGATTGTGCATGATGGGATGGATAACGCATACGGACAAATTTGCCTCGCTTCAGGTAAGAAATTGTGCAATAGTTTTCTTATTTCTGTGTCAATTTTCAAGCGGACTGATGCATGTACCCCGCATTATTGAGCTCTTTCCTCAGATATATGACTTGTTTGTAGAATCTTTGAATTTTGTCCAAAAATTGATCCCAACCGACCAGAAAAACGACAAAAAATCCAAGTCATTTTCTGGTCAGTTGGGATCGGTTTTTGAGAAAAGTACATGGAGTTTCAAGATAAGTAATACATCTGAGAAAAGGGCTCAGTAAGGCGGAATACATGCCAAAAACCGCATGAAAATTTACGCAGAAATAAGAAAGTTATTGCACAATTTCTTATCTGAAGCATGGTTAATTTGGCCGTAGTCGTTACCATTTCGCTTTCTGGTCGGTTGGGACAATATTTTGGAAAAAGTACCACGAGTTATCTAATATGTCACACATCCGATGAAAGAGCTCGGTAAGGCGGGGTACATGCAACAAATCTTTTGAAAATTGACGCACAAATAAGGAAGTTATTGCAAAATATCTTACCAGAATCGAGATTATTTTGTCCGTATTTGTTATCCATCCCATGATGCACAATCTCCACCGTGATTTATGGCCGTTTTTTAACAGAACGTTCCTAGTTAATTGACGATACGTATATTGCCAGGTTTTGTCGCATGACACTCCATCATCTCCTACATTTATTAAAGAGACATCCTATTTCATTTTTTCTAATGTATATTTTGATGCCAAGATTGATTATTCTAATTCATTTAAATGATACATGTATCAGTCCTTTTAAGTTGTTGCTGATAAGCCCAAAAACTCTCTGAAAGCTGAGATGAAAATGGCATATTCCACAGGCCCGTAGGAAGCAATTTTAAATGGGCTAAAGCCCCAGTGTCTGAATATTAGGGGTGGGGGGGGGGGCTAACTTGGATTTTCTGTAAATTCACCGTGAAAAAAGAAAATTCAGCACTTTTGACCCACTTAGGGGGGGGGGGGGGTACGCCCCCCCCCTCCGTTTTTACGAGCCTGTTCCATTAACATATGTTCTGTGACAAATCACAGTTAATTTGATTTTAAGAAAAAAAATATCATCGTAAACGGCGCAATACTTACTTTGGCTTAGAAAGTTCAGAATTTTGAAAATTATGTGTGAATTTCTCATTTTAACCAAATTTCAGCATCTTGGAATTTTTAAATAAAGGATATCCTTATTGAAAGTTCAATATTTTAGGACAGACTGTCGCATTCACTTTGAAATTTCATAGGATTCTGTTCAAATGGTGGTAGTCGGCATGTGTAAAGTTTGAACCTATTCTGTAGATTCGTTGAAAAAAATACTAACAAAGATCTAAATGATGCGATAGCAGTTTTGCGAGTATGTTATGACACTCATATTCATGAAAGCAAACTTGAACAGCGTGTCACAATGGCACTTAAAGATGGAGATAAATACGTCAGTTACCGCGGTAACAACAAGAAAGCAAAAACGACAAACTATATAAGTCAACACTAACGCGCATGTATGTGATACAACCACACTCCATAGGCGTAGAAACAGGGGGGCCAGGGGGGCCTGTCCCCCCCCCAATAATTTGGAAAAGGGGCCTGGCCCCCTATGCCCCCCCATAAAACACCCATATTTCCATTTACTTGAACGTTTGTCCCCCCATAGGCCTATTATAAACCTTCCTACGCCACTGCACTCACAAGCTATGCATACTATCACACACACAAACAACCACGTGCACATTAGCAAACACGCACGTACATACACACACATACACATGTACCCATGCAAAAGTACATTTAGTATCGCACAAGGAAGAATCAAGATAAGCCTTTAATGTAGTTGTCCGTAGTTATTTACCAAGACAAATAAATCTGCGTTCATTTCGGAAAAGGAATGAACTTTGTGCTAAAATGAGAATTTGCTTACATGACTATATTGATAAATTATCGATGTAATTAAAACACCTCGTAACTACAACTTATATTACGCTGTAGTTACGAGGTTTTAGAATTACACCGACGAAATTCGATCGCATATACGATATTATATTACGGGCTACTTGAAAAAATCGTTTCCTATTGGTGTTCTTTTATTTAAATGTAGTTGGGCTATGTCCACAAGACCATTTACTTCGTAATCTCTATAGATATGCATTGTGGACAGACAAATAAATTCGACCGCTATACTTGTGCAGCATAAAGAAGTTTATGTTTGAAGTGAGCGTAACCCTTTAAATGCTTTAATGAACTTATCAAGTGCACCCTGGTGCATGGTGTATTTGTAGCCAAACTAGTAATTGACATTTTCTGAACAGAGATTTTGCCACAACAGGTCAAGTAAAATGGCACTAGGCGTACAGAAAACATTTTTCATTTAGCACTAGGCGTACAGTCGGAAAAAATACACCAGTCTCATTCAAAAGCCGATATCTTTGTGTAACATACCATATGTGTGTAAACAACTGTTGCAAATCATAGCGGATAGGTTTAGCTATTAGCTGATGCAAGTTTAAGCTGTCAATATTGTGTAGATCGCGAGATTTTAGCCCATATTGTGCCAGTAAGCAGGTCGAAAAACAGCAAAAACTAGTGATTTGACAGTTTGACACGAATTTACACACAAAATACGTTGACATACTAGAAACCGTAACTACTCCAGGTAATGCCTATCCAATTCTCTCTTCAAATTTGAAACCCCACCAAGAAAGATTGTTCCGATTTTTACTTATTTACTTGTAAAAAGCCATACCCATCAACTTGTTTACCACCACTAGTGATATTTTGCGTACAGTCAGGCGCAACTTCCGATACACGCGACTGTACGCTTTTACACAGTGGGTATAGTGCAGATAAATCAATGACCAAAACATTTTAAAGAAGTCAGTGGCAAGGTCGCAAAATCCTCTTTAAATTGATGATGGTAAATTGACTATGTACAGTGTTATAGTGCTATACCTATTTAAGGACAATTCCGCAATGTCAATAATTTCCTCATATTTTCAATTCGTGGCCAATCTACATTTTTGTCGAGTTTCTAATAATTATCAAATACTTGATTATTATTCATTTTGTATCGTCTAGACACCATGCAAAAATGCTGTCAATGATACTCATAATTCATTCATGGATTACATGTCCATAATATCATTATATTAGTTACTCGTTATTACATGATAAATACGCAAATAAGGTGTCATAAGTAAAGTAGCCGAGGAAATATATTTGAGCCGGAATCTGGAGAAAAACGTCCCTTATAGCATTTAAGACATCCATGTTTCAAGATCAGCCAGTGGTGCCAAATACAGGGTGTACAACGTTCGAACTGCATTATGGGTAATTTCGGCTCCGCCGTGGAGAATTTTGTTGAAAATTCCCTCGACTCAGGTAAGTGTTTATCGAATATTTCTGCCAATTCACGACTGATTTTGAAAAACTAACGTGGAGTGCCCCCGCCTTAATGAAAGCAATCATCGGATGTTAATTTCGCGTCCCTGCACACAGTAATAAAAAAGTTATTGAAGAACGAAATTTGGAAAAAGCGTTTTCTGATGGCACCGCTGTGGAGAAATTTACAATGTTTTTGAAGAAAACGAGCTAAAATACCAATGTACGAGTACGAAACAATGCTGTGTGTTGTCAGAACGAGCCTAACTGCGGTCCACCTGACCATAACCCTCAGAAATCTGATTGAAACCGTGAAATTTAAGCAGTTTGTAAAATTACTCCGCCGTGGAGAGTGCAAGAAAAAGCTCCGCCGTGGAGTAAAAACGTGTTAAAAGACATGCATTGTGCTTTGCCACCGATAGGAAACGGATCGGACCATACAAATGCATCTTTGTATATAACCTATGTATTATCTTACTTAGATCATGCCTATGTACGTAGTAAGACCGTAGAAATTATACATGGTGTCTCAAAAATGCAATCAATTCTTCTAGTGCATCAACTCTATGAATCCTATACCGATTTCCATGTTTTCATGTATGAATATGTAAGTACAGGAGACCGGGTCTATCTGTTACATGGGGCAAGTTGTTACACCTACAACTGCACAACAATGATCGCACGCACAATGTTCTAACTTTCATGATATGGTATCTTTTTTCTTTTATTTTTCTTTTATATAAACTTCTTAAAAGTCAATCTCGGAGATTTAGATAAAAATGCAAATTATAATTGAAAATCTGAAAAAATCGTATGAAAGTAAATTGTCTCTGAAACTTCCATTTGACTCTGTTCATCCGGTTAGCTCATCCTACGTTATAAATGTGTTTTCACAGAAAAAATAAATCTATGTTTCTTTGAAATCGATCTTGTCTACAAATGCCACACTGTTTACCCATGAGATTATCTGAAAGTTCAAAAATGCGAGTGGGACAAGTTGTTACATATGATTAGGGCAAATTGTTACACTGTAATGATACAGTAGGCCTATTGTGAATTTGTTTGGTCTCGAAATACAAAGCATATTCTACATTTCCTACAATGATTTCTAGCCGTTTTTGTGCTTCAAACACAGTTAACCAAGATTTCTCCTTTGGACTTAATAAAAAGGCCCCAAGATATATGAAACGCCTTGTGGAATAGGGTTGTGATAGTAAATGGTAAAGACACCGACCTTAACAGGTAGGACGAACTGCCCATGATGACAAGAACCGAAATGTTTAGCCCTATAATGATTTGCTGAATTTGAAATGGTCATTCTATCTATATGTGTGGTCATCCTGGATCCGACCTTGTTGCCCAAGTTCGTCAAATATGACTTCAGGATGCCATATACCTGAAAATGTCTCGATCAACGACTTCAAAGTTGGTTACAATATTTTCGTCCAGGGTCACATTAGATCTTGTCCCAGGTGTACCTATTTTACAAAAAAGAGAGGATTTATTTTTATAAAAAAAATCCTTTCAAATTATTCTAATTAGCCATGATTCATGAAAGCTAACAGCACGAGTTTTTTTTATAGATCTTTTGAAACACAAAAAAGCAAATCAGAAAAGGCACCGATTTCTTTGATGGGATTTGATTATCATATAGAAGTGAATACCTATATTGCTGTAATGCTTCAGAAACAGACAATCCAGCTCCCATGTAACTATTAAGGGTTATTGATGGCTAAACCACATGTTAACGATATGACATCGTGGAAATATGTATAAAATATGTATCAATACTGGTTAAGCTATGGTTAGAAAAATAATTTGCAGAAGTGATTGCACCCTGTTTTGTCCCAATATGGAAACGTTTTCAAATAAACAAGTGCATTTTCAACTGTGTGATTGAAAAGAATATAAAGCTGTAACAATCTTGTACTGAATCATTGGAGGCCTTCCACATCATGTAAATTTATTAGTGGCTCTTGGAGCAAAAACATAACATTAGTTAAAACTTGGAAGGCCAACTTTGGGTGCTTTACCGTACGGGTTCTAGACGTCTTTTCTATTTCATAATATTTAGCTTGACCTTTATTGCATGTCATAGTGTAACTAATGATGGAGCATAGACAATGTGACCAAATAGTAAAGAAAAATGGCAAATTGGTACATGTATACCTATTTTGGCTTCCATACGTGTAATTTTGTAAATAAAAGTAATATTTATATTTAATCTGTATTTTTCTTCAATGAGTTTTTGGGCATGCATATTGCTTTAGGTTGGGTACTTTTATGCTACTGTTAATTTTACTGAATAAAAGTGTTATAAAGAGCATAGTCAAATAATTTACTGGAAACAAGTTTTGGAACAAAATATCACCTTCATCAATATTATGTATTAAATGACATTGTTACCGGTTTTGGATTTTTATGTAATTTAGTTCAAAGTAAGAGGAAACATGTAGTATGTGTTTGTGATAATATGGTATCTTGACAAAGACTCCAACATACTTAACTTTGGAATTAAATTTTACTCTTTTCGCAAATTTTACTGAAAATATGCATATTTTAAAGATTAATTCAATAAAAAAAAAACATTTACAATAATTTCCTCAAATACCTTTTCTGGTATGAATGTAACGCCTTATGTGTCTCGGAGCAAATTCAATTGACATATCTTGAAAATACATAAAACTAAGATTTTGGGACACATGAAAATGGGGACATAATTCGTGTCATAGTGGGAAGTCAAAGTGCCTTTTTGGAATCAAGATTTGATTATCTAAGATACTACTTGCATTTTCATAGCTTGTATACGGTCCATTATCACCATGCAGAATTAAAGAAAACTCATGCGTGGGCAGATTTGAGACAACCCATTTCAAAGATAATTTACTTTCATACGATTTTTTCAGATATTCAATTATAACTTGCATTCTTATTTAAATCTCCAAGATTGACTTTTGAGAAATTGATATAAAAGAAAAATAAAAGATGAAAGATTCCATATCATCAAAGTTAGAACATTGTGCGTGAGGTCACTGTCGTGCAACTGTAGGTGTAACAACTTGCCCCGTGAAACAGATAGACTCGGTCTCCCCTACAAACATATTCATACATGGAAAACATGGAAATCGGTATAGGATCAATGAGATTGTAAAATGATAATAAAAAAAAACTTTGTGATCTGCCTTAACCATTTCCTGAACAGGACATGGTTTGGTGTTCCTAGTAGGAATATATTTCGATAACATTGATGGAGAAGAAGAAATGGCTGATTATCATTTTCCAAAAATGTTTTCTATGTTGTAATATACACATTTCATTCTTATGATATCAGTTTTTTGTTGTCTCCAATTCTTTTAAATTGAGACAGTCTAAACTTGGGTCGTTCGGGAAAAGATTAAAATCAAATTCATTCTAACGGCGAACCACTTGAAGTGTACAATTACGGAGACGCATGAAAATCAACAGAAAATACCAAATACGTAAAATCTTGTGATTGTGGGCATATAAAGTTATTCTGAATTACGACTTATTTTAAAAGCGCTTTTGAGTAATCTCTGAGTAAAGCATTAAAACAATAGGACGTTAAACTGTGTCACGTCAAGTGTACACTTTACGGTCTGTCTACGTACATAGGCATGATCTAAGTAAGATAATAAATAGGTTATATACAAAGATGCATTTGTATGGTCCGATCCGTTTCCTATCGATGGCAAAGCACAATGTATGTTTTTTAACATGTTTTACTCCACGGCGGTGCTTTTTCTTACACTCTCCACGGCGGAGCAATTTTGCAAACTGCTTAAATTTCACGGTTTCAATCAGATTTCTGAGGGTTATGGTCAGGCGGACCGCAGTTAGGCTCGTTCTGATAACACACAGCATGCTTTCGTCTTCGGACATTTGTATTTTAGCTCATTTTCTTCAAAGACATTGTAAATTTCTCCACGGCGGTGCCATCAGAAAACGCTTTTTCCAAATTTCGTTCTTCAATAACTTTTTTATTACTGTGTGCAGGGACGTGAAATTAACATCCGATGATTGCTTTCGTTAAGGCGGGGGCACTCCACGTTAGTTTTTCAAAATCGGTAGTGAATTGGCAGAAATATTTGATAAACACTTACCTGAGTCGAGGGAATTTTCAACAAAATTCTCCACGGCGGAGCCGAAATTACCCATAATGCAGTTCGAACGTTGTACACTCTGAAATAGTAGACTGGTAGAGACAACTGCTGCTCTTTTCTGATCGCTACAGATCATGTAGAAGCTACTGGAGAGCAACATGGTTCATAATCAGACTGCGTGTATACGCAGGCTAATCTAGAACCATGTTGAGCTCAAAAATCTTTAGGGGCCCTTTTCCAGATCCCGGCTTAATTCTATAAACGTGAGTGCATGTCGAGTTATGTCCCTCTTGGCGCGTGTTTGCAGTTATATAAATGCTCTTCCTCCTGAAGATATATCTTCAATTTGGTCCTAGAATTCTCCTCTTGGGGACCAGACTGCAGGCGAACGTCCTGATTAAAATATTGAAAAACAAGTAAACAACTAAAAATATCTATTGTCTTGCCCCTATTCTTACTGCGGTACCAAATTGTACAAATTCAATAAAAATGCTCTTTGAAGAACTAGTGACTGTTCCAATTATCAAAATGTAAGTTTACGGAGTTGAATATATCTGGTGTGCAACAAATGTCAACACTGGTCAGATATGCTGTTTTTTGGGGTAGTAACTTTCGCTCCTTGTCAGGTTTTACAACGTCGTTTTCTCTATTTATCTCCAAAATAACCACAATTTCAATTTAAAGTTTCGGCACGCGACAGGCACCAATATTAACAATAAAACAACAGCAATCGTCATACCGCGGGGGCGTAATACTATGTGTGAGGTATTATATCACTTTTACAATGCTGTTTTCTTCACTAATTTCCAAATAAACCACAATTCTATTTGAGATATAGGCACGCGATAGGTACCAAAATGGGCAATAAAACTGACCATGAAAAATCCGAATCAATGGGGTTTTTTTTTGTTATATTTTGGGGTTGGACGTTGTGTATTCTTACATTATTTCTAAAGATGACGCTATGAATCATTCAATTTTTACGAAAGTCTCACAGGGTAAAGTAAGGCTAGATATATAATCCAGTGCATGACGTATTGAACACATTACCTAGGAAAGTTATCATGACTCGAATTTTATTAACTTTATACATAAAGTTCGACTGTGGACGACGTCAATGAGTAACTGAAACGTTGTAACGTCACACTGGCCAAGCTGTAGGTGATCTTTGTATTCGTCCGCGGAGGGCATAATGCATGTCTTGACCTTTTCCCACATAGTCTACCAAAGTGTAGACAAGCCAAAACGTAAAGGCGAATAAGACTATACCAAAATAATTGTCACCAAGTATGGGCAATATGTATGAAAAATGCGAAAATGCTGGTTATCAATATCTTCTAATTTCTCCCTCAATGCTATTCACAGCTTTCTTGATTGAGAACGGTAAAATCAGGCCATGTTTGCAAAAAAGGTTTACCCAAAACAACAATGATCTGCGTGTGACAACATTAGTTTTGTCATTTATCTATCGCTTCATAATGATATCATTGTAATATAAACATTACGTTGTTGTAATAAAATTACGTATTAAAGTTACGTCCCCCGTCAAATTTGATCACGGCGGTCAGTTTAGAAGGGTATCATTATACCCTGGGGCTGACAATAAAGATACTGTTAAACTATATTCTTTCATCTTAGATGAAGACAAAAGTTTCATTTCAAAAAAAGCCTTAATTTGTTGGTAAAAAAACAAACATAAAACATGTTGGTATTATTATTTCTTCAAATTATGTTTACACGTATATAAGGTGTCATGCTTAAGGTACTTGAAATTGCACAAAATGAGAAACGACTGACAATAACAAAAATCTTAAATACATAAATGCGATATACTTATATATAAAAAGGTTAAGGGTATAAAATCCTTAAGTAATTTGCTATCTAATCAGTATAATATACAGGTAAGATGGTCATTTTTATGTTTACGACCTGCGTAGGTGAAACACCAACTGTCCCGGCGCGCGAACACCCCCCTTGAAGAACACCGCGGAATGTCTTCAGGGTGTATCGTGATGATGGGTACACAAGATAGATTCATTAACAAGATAAATTCATTACAATACGGGGTAACAAAAGTCATGTACAGAACAAACAAGCGAACGATCAATCGCGGAGTTTGTACCATAATTTAAAGCTAAAACAATATTTTTGTATCAATAGTCATATTTATATCTTAATAGACATCATTGTATTACAGCTGCCAGAAGCAAATAAATTGGGGATTAAGATACCGGAGGTGCGTTCTTTAGAGCGAGATTTCTTGAGATATCTTGAGATTTCTTAAGATGTTTTAGGATAAAGCGTTCCTCTGAGCAAGACTTTTAAGACGATCACTGAGAGCCGCCATTGCTCTATATTTCTTTCGGAATACCTCGGTAAATTCTGTAGAATACATATGGGAGAAAATTGACCGATTTGTTCCGAATGCTGGATGATTCATGAACCGCGGAGTTCCGAATGCTCCGTACTTCGTACAAATGACGTCATCATGACGTCATTTGTATGAAGTATGGGACATTCGGAACACCTCGCCTTTAATCTCGGTCTCAAAGACGCTGTATCAAAAACATCTTAAGAAATCTTGAAAAATCTCGCTCTAAAGAACGCACCTCGGGACTTTTGGCGACAAGTGAAATCTTGATGCCAGGTATTAGTCCTGTCGCCTTCCTGTTTACCAACGTTTATATGGAGTTTGCTTTTGTCTTTCATCCATTTCGTTAGCAAAAACGTTAAATGCTGTCCTCCGGACTACTTCTTTTAATGGAAATAACGTCAGTAAATTAGCACGGTTTATTGTATTAACCCTTTCCCAAACAATAAAAGTTAGACTTGACAAATTCAAAAAAATGTGCAACAGAAGCAAAAGAAAATATACAATGTTTAATATATAACTTATAAATAATATAACACAGAAACAAGAAACACAAGAAATAAGAAAGAAAAAAAAAAGTTGTTTATCAGAAATCTTGAATCCGACACAGATAATCTGTACACAGTCGACATTCGTTGTGTCGAAGTCGGAGGGACCGTCAAAATACCTCGACATATCCGAAGTTCGACTAATCCGATTTTGATAATTTTTGATGAAAACGATATTTAACCATTTTTGATGGGCATCATATATATGTGTCCATGATTGAAATATAGTAGGAAAAGGAAAGAAATTGCTCGAAACGAGCAATTTCTATCCTTTTCCTACTAAATTTCAATGGATGTGTTTGTTTCGGAATTCATGTTGATATCCATATGTTGAGGATGAGACATGTCTTTCATTTCGACTTAAGCGGAATTTCGACTTATCCGATGTCGAGGTAACGAGTGTCGACTGTAATTGTCTTTGTCAAAATATTACCAAAAGTTGTTTTCCAATTGGAAGCCTCAAAAACAGTTCTTGTTTTGGAAAGGGTTTTCCGAGAGACCATAATGTATTAATGTTTAATTAAGAAGCGTAAATAGTGATTCCTTTCAATTTCAAATGTCTGACATTTCACCGGATTCTAATAATGTGAAATCGACAATGCCAAAAGCGCAATTTGGGTTGGTCGGCACTTCCGGTTTATAGCATTTTGCCGATAGTGAAACTTACAAGTCAAATAGTGGTAATTTAGTTAATGTGCTCTAATAGGAAAATATCTATTTCGATGGGCAAGTAAATTTGATTTTATGAACTATGTTCAACAAATAAATTGACTTCTGTTCTGACATAAGGTCAATGTTTGATTAGAAATAGGAAAACTGAAAGGCCACGTTTCAGAATGTGTATTATTTGTATAGTAAATAGTTATATTAAGTTTGAGATATAGTATTTGAAATGTTTTGAAAAGTAAACATGTAAAAGTGATCCCACAGTATATTCTGTTTTTATTCGGGAGACAGGGCGGAGCTTAGTAAACGGTTCATTCCATTTACGCTTGGGGAGAAACAGCATTCTCGATTAGCGGTAATTTTTCGGTATTGTTGCAAAACATTATAACTACAGCGTGAATCAATCTGTAGCTACGAGGTTTTATGACAACACATTTTACAATTGCGCGTTGTTTCAATTTGAAATGTGTTCATGCTCGTGCCGCACGTTTTTTCTCTTCTATCAACCAAGGTATTGTTTGACCAAATTTACCTGAGACTCATCGTTTTCCGTAAGCGTATTCCGGCATTCATCGGCGTATTCGATAGTTTCCGCGTGTTTATAATCTGGGCTGTGAAAAATGTTAACTTTATTTCTGCATGGTCTCATTGAACAAAGAACTAGCGTAGTGGAAAGACGCTAGACTTTCACCTACAGAGACTCAAGATCGAACCCAGCATTTTACTGAAGAAACTTTTGTTAAGTTTTTTTTTTTCTTTCTTTTTTTTCCTATGAAATGGAATACTTATGTATTAATTTTTTAGTTGATGAAATACTCATTTTTTTAATTTTCACAATAATTATAGTTCACTAAATATCTTTTCCATTTTTATCAAAAATTTTATTCGTTTATTAGCTCACCTGAGCACGAAGTGCTCAAGGTGAGCTATTGTGGTCGCTTTTCGTCCGTCGGCGTCCGTCTGTCCGTCTGTCCGTCCGTCTGTCTGTCCGTCCGTCCGTCTGTTCACATTTTGTTGTTACCACTCTAGCACCCACAAATATTGACCAATCTTAACCAAACTTGGTCAAAACATGTATGACCATAAGTTCTCGGATGAGTTCGATTTTGAGTCAGATCGGACCAGGAAGTCTAGAGTTATGTGCCCTTGAACATCAAAAATGGCTAGTTTTGACTTTGTTACCACTCTAGTATCTACAAATATTGACCAATCTAAATCAAACTTGGTCAAAATATGTATGACCATAAGTTTTCGGATGGGTTCGATTTTGAGTCAGATCGGACCAGGAAGTCTAGAGTTATGTGCCCTTGAACGTCAAAAATGGCTAGTTTTGACTTTGTTACCACTCTAGCATCTACAAATATTGACCAATCTTAATCAAACTTGGTCAAAATATGTATGACCATTAGTTCTCGGATGAGTTTGATTTTGAATCAGATCGGACCAGGAAGTCTGGAGTTGTATGCCCTTGAACGTCAAAAATGGCTAGTTTTGACTTTGTTACCACTCCTAGCATCTACAAATGTTGACCGATCAAAACAAAACTTTGCCACAATGTTGGTAACTATAAGTTCTCAAATGAGTTTAATTTTGAGTCAGATTGGACTTGGAAGTCTGGAGTTATATGCCCTTGAACGTCAAAAATGGCTAGTTTTGACTTTGTTAGCACTCTAGCATCTACAAATATTGACCAATTATAATCAAACTTGGTCAAAATATGTTTGACCATTAGTTCTCAGATGAGTTTGATTTTGAGTCAGATCGGACCAGGAAGTCTGGAGTTATGTGCCCTTGAACATCAAAAATGGCTAGTTTTGACTTTGTTACCACTCTAGCATCTACAAATATTGACAGATCAAGACAAAACTTTGCCACAATGTTTGTAACTATAAGTCCTCAGATGCGTTTGATTTTGAGTCAGATTGGACTTGGAAGTCTGGAGTTATGTGCCCTTGAACGTCAAAAATGGCTAGTTTTGACTTTGTTACCACTCTAGCATCTACAAATATTGACCGATCAAGACAAAACTTTGCCACAATGTTGGTAACCATAAGATCTTGGATGACTTCGATTTCCAGTGTGATTGAAGTAGGAAGTCTGGAGTTATGTGCCCTTGAATTTGACAAAATTGTTGTTTTGGACTTCGTTTACACTGTAGCATCTACTTTTATTGACTAATCAAGACCAAACTTGGCCACAATGTTGGTGGCCATAAGATCCTGGATGAGTAAAACTTTCAGCTTGATTTGACTAGAAAAACCAGAGTTATTGGCCCTTGAATTTCACAAAATTACAGTTTTCGACTTTATTTTCACTCTTACAATATATTGACCAATAAAAAAAAAATTGGACATAATGTTGATGAGAATACTTTTGTTAGAACAGAGTTATGTGCCCTTGACTGTGTTGTTTTCTTCCACTTTGTTTTCACTGTAACAGCCACAAATATTGATCATTCAAGATTATAAAAGCAGTTTTCAGCTGGATCATAATCTCACATCTTAAATTATGTGCTCTTGAACTTGACAACATTGTGACTTTCTTTCTATCTAGGTTCAGGTGAGCGATTAAGGACCATCATGGTCCTCTTGTTTATCATTTATAATCTTCCCTTGAACGTTGCTGATGTGTTGGTCTCTCGCAGCTTCTCTCGAGCCAAAAAGACATTGACCCTGCTTACTCCAATTGTATTGATGGTTAAGCGAGGAAAAGGGTTCTGGGTCCCCCAGTTGTTTAAAAAAGTTGCAACATCAGCAAACACGTTTTTATATTACCTGTATCTAAACGGTCTCGACATTTCTTGAATGACTACTTAAAGTGAAAGGATTCAAGTGAACTGATTGGGGTCTACAAAATGTATGCATGCATTTGAAAAAAAGAAATAAAAGTTGAAAGTAAAAATATTTCAACAAAAGCGCTGTGGGGATTCGAACCACTGACATATGGTTTACAGGAGTGTCGCCTTACACACTAGGCCACTATTATTCGGTGGCTATTGAGAAGTGTATAACAGAACTTATACAGATTATACATGTAGTCCCGATGTAGAAAATACGGAAATACCCGAATATTAACGGAATATGCAAGGAGTCTCAGTTCAATATGGTCAAACAATATCGAGAAGTAAACTCATCGAATAACCTCTTTATTTAGCCACACCCTGTCAGGTGAATAAAAACAGAATATACCAACTCTGATTCTATAAAAACAAATGAGCCGGGATCTGGAAACGTCCCTTATAGCGTTTTCAAAAATTGAGTTTGAAGATCAGCCTGTTGTCAAATGCACTCCAATATGCATCCATGCTGCTCTCTATATATTAATCCAGGTCACGAAGAAGCTATTAGAGAACAACATGGATCCTGGTCAGACTGCGCGTATGCACGTGCTGATCTGGATCTATGTTGGGCTCAAAGGCCTTGGGGGACGTTTTCCCAGATCCTGGCTCAAATCATTGTCATACGCAAACCACGTTTATATAGTACTACTCGTTTTTTGCAATACCCTTTTCGCTTAGAACTAACAGTGTCACGGATTGTTAACATTTGAGTCGACTGTGTCACTTTTGTCATCACAGAACCTCCAAGAGACTCATAATACAAAATCATAGGAAATTAATATCTTTAACCTCTATACAAGCAATTCGTAGATTTGCTGCCTTGGCACAAGGCTTTCAAGTAGACGGAAAAAATTATCACAAATTATTTTCAAACTACATATGTAATACAATGCAGGATTTATCTTTTAATCGCAATTTTCACTGGCAAAGTGATCTATGCTAAAGGCTAATTTGTACTAAGGGAGACACTATTAGACGCATAATGACTTGTCTAATTGAGTGATATCGACACCAATAAAACACAATAAATAACTGCTCCCCAATATTGAGTCGGGAACCAGATTGGGCCTAGTGCGTTTGTTGACAATGATTGTAACCAAATAATGCCCATTGTTGGGGCATAAATGGCATGCGACGGGCACCAAAATTGACAAATATGTCGTGCCGTGAAGAGAGGAAACTCATTTACTAATCACTACAGGACCAAGTTTAAAAGTAAAAACTCTTAAGAATGTATTATGAGAAAAGAAGAATATGACGGATACAAATACCATCTGTTATCGACGGATTTAGAAACACGTATATTTTCCTCAGGGTTTCACTGTTAGAAAATCGATTAAGGTAGTCTACCCGTAATGAGATTCGCACATCGTCGGAATTATTCGGACGACGCCGAAAACATTCTGCGTCGGAACTTCCCACCGCCGAATGTTTACGACCGCACCCGAATACGTGCGTATACGTAACGACGACGCTCGACAAAAAAGCCGATGTTTTATGAATCTCAAAATGGCGACGTTACGGGTATTCTACCTTAATATAAATACAAAATCGATTCTAGTCAGGTCGAATCAGAGAATATTTCTTCTCTTTGTATTGATTTGTTTCTAATTGTCGCAAAACCATCAAGGATAAACCAGCTCTGGATTCTCTGTCCCCTTAATGAGGTCCACATTTTCGCATGGCCCGCTCAACATTTCAGCGGGTAAACAGTTGCCATATTTATAACTGTCACAGCACGTGGGGTTGCCACGCCTTTTCATAATTTCGGCATTAAAATGGCAAACAATTCTTGAAATTCCTTTGACGATGTTTTTATTCTCTTTCTAATGGGAAGAAGAATACCCTACAATGGCCACCCGGGTGTTCTGCTAATTTGTTAGAGATGACAAATTAACTGACCACGTAGTGTTGACCGCTATACTAAAAACCCGCGGTGGTAATGTTGGTCCCTAACGAGCAGGACAAATAACACATATGTCCAAATGTAATTGTGTAGCTTATAGTCATGCCGTCAGACTACATTTTGGAAAATATTGAAAAAATCTGCATAATTATGCATTAATAACACCTGCATGGCGTGACTTTGTTTTACATTTAGGTAGATACATGGAATTCTAGACACGGTATGCTGACCAATGGAAAGTAAACAATCCACCCATGTTTTCAGTAAAGACACAGAAGGCATTGATGAAAACATGATATGTTGGTCAACCTACATGTAAATATAGTTGACAGTCGTAATCTTTTTGTTAAATCAGGTTAGGGAATACCAGTTGACAAGCGAAGATCTTTCTATCTCTTCTGCATTGTAATTTTCTCACATGGTTCAATTAAATATTGTTTTATTGTATTAACCTTACAGCATTGTTTTAGCAAATAAAAATACAAAGAACAGAGAAAGTCAATGTATTTAACATCTTGGCATATACGGTACATAAAATGAATTAATTTGCAACAGAACAAAATCATTATATCAAATAATGTAGATATTTTTGTGTCATTATCTTTCTAAAATGCATGTTAAACAATGTACAAGTATGCTAGAATTTCCCTTTGTAAAATTTATGTCTGAAAGAAAGTTATTACATGTTTGAATCGAAGGCCATGCTAGAATGAGTTGTTGTTTTTAAATGTATTTTCCCTCGAACCAACCAACATTACGCGAATCAGTTAAAGGAGAAATTCATTCTCGTTCATGCCAGAATCACAAATACGTTGCAAGTTGGATCTCACTATAAAACACAAAGACTTTCGTTTGAATTAAAGTAGTTTACCCCTTATGAGATTTGGGCGACGTAGGAATTATTCGGGCGACGTCGAAAATATTCGGCGATGGAACTCTCCATCGCCGAATGTTTACGCCCGCGCCCGAATAAGTTCGGATACGTAACGACAACGCTAAAAAAGATCCGATGTTTTATGAAAATCAAAATGGCCACATTACGGGTATTCTACATTAAAAGGAAACACTCAGAAAAAATGAGCCTCCAAGTATTTATTGCATATTCTACATATTGTTCGTATTTGCTCAAAAGTCTGTTAAAACTGTTCAGTTTATAAGGGTTTTGTCGTCTTAAGACATTTAGAACACAATTAGGGAGCCTTTTGTTCTTAGGCTTTGAAAAAAAACTTCTTTAATTAGCCAACTTTCAATGGTCGCGTGGATAAAGAGCAGAATGGCTTCTTTTGAACGTTCAACATATTTTTGTAAAACTAACAAATCTAAAATTGTTTTTCGGCGAGTAAAAATGAGTAGGGAAGATATTCAATTACAACCGAAGCAATTCAATGACAAAAGTAAGAAATTAAATTACAGACCTTGGTCTTTCTGAAGTGAAAGCAAATATGGAAAATGACTCTTATCTGTAGTGTTTTCGTATCTTATCTTGACTTTGACGCGTGCCGATGTTTACTCAACTGTGATTTCAGAGTTATTAACATTGCTATCTTTGTTTTCCTTTCAATTTGTAAGTGCGACAGACACTTTCAACTCTTGTAATTTCTTTTCCCAAAACTTCGGTCTAAAAGTTTGCTGAACTTTGAAAGGCCTTTTGCTCGATTACCGGATGAAACATCATGGACAGTTCAAAGTGTTGCTCCAAACCCGCAAAGAAAAAAATTACTACGCTTCAATTGTCAAATTTTTTTTATAAAATGATATTTAAAACATTATACATAATTTATATCATTATGTATAACGTGTACATATATAACTATTAATATAAAATATCAGTTATTGACACAACATAAAAAAACTGGGATATGTCGAACTTCGGGTATCTAGATGTTATGTGATGTCGTAGATGGCACCGAGATAAAGAGTAATAACTACAGTCGACACTCGTTATGTCGATATCGGATAAGTCCATTTTTCGCTTAACTTGAAGTTCAAATCTGGTCCCGTCCTTATCATTGGACATATTTTTTTTCAAAACAAAATAATTTCGAACTGAATATAGCCATTGAAATATAGTAGGAAAAGGATAGAAATTGTTCGACAAGAGCAATTTCTTTCCTTTCCCTACTATATTTCAATAATAATTGTACTTGATAAGTTTCAAAAACGGTCAAATATCAACTTTCTCGAAGTCTAACAAAATCGGATGAGTCGAAATCCGGATATGTCGAGGTATTTTGACGGTCGACTGTATATCTCGGCTATATACAAACTTTTTGGAAGAATTTGTGGTTGAAACTGAGAACAATGAATGACACATTCGAGTTTGCCTTCCATTTTAACACGAAAATTGAGACTGCGGTAATACGCAGATTGGTTTTATTTTCACCATAAATAATCCTCATTTCGTATTAAGAGGTACTTAACCAAATTTAAGACAACGAATTAGATATTATTAACGCCAAGATAATTTAGTTTTACTACCTAAAGATAGATTGGTCATTAATTTACGAAAATGTGATCTGTGCTATCATTGGTCAACCGGATGTGAAGGTCAAAGGTCAGTGTACAGAATTACATGGAAAGTGGACGTCATTTCCTGTACCAAATTAGCAGCGGTATTGCTAATTCAACTGACTAGATCAATAGGTCACTTTCCTCAAATAATTAAAAATGATCTTATCAAATTAAACAAAATATATTTCGAGTATTTTAAATCTTCCAAAAAGGTAGATATCTTTGATAATTTCAATGCATGTGATCTTTGATGCAAAAAAAAGTTTACCGAGAGTGCTGTTTGGTCGGCGTTTACACTAGATGGGCCATGGCTGAAACCTTTTGGAACTGAAAAATATTAACCCATTATCAGACGGAAAAAAATTAGACTGTTCCAATTTGAAAGGTGTTGCAGACGACAATGTTAAATGGATGAAATTTTGAAAATAATTTCATTTGGGGTTAGAAAACATTGTAGAAAATTAAGAAATTACTTGTCACAAGCAATTTCTTCATTTTCCACCATGTTTTCTAAAGTATTTTCTTGTGATGGAGTCAAAAGGCGTTACTGTGTAATAAGTAATACAAAACTTCATTTCTCATTTAGCCTTTGAGATAACACTTTTCCATATTTCATTTGGTTAAGGAACAAAAAAATAGGAACTGTACTATACTTGCAACAAAAAGCATATCAAGGTAAATCTTGGGTAATGGGCTACGTGACCAGTTATGGAACAAAATCTGTATGGCGCGAATAGACGATGTCAAGGGAAGTAATTTTCATTACTCTCGATTTTTGAATTTTTGACTTGTGATGTTTTTTTGTTTTAGAATATTCCCCGGAAATCTGAGACCGCTCAATTATTTCCGTTGTTACGAAAATAGGCGATATTGGATATAACGGTACTTAACGTATATAGCCCATCATAAGCACTAAAGAGCCAGAGGCGAAATTTGAAAAAAAGCCAGTAATTCCTTATTTTTGTTACATATCCCTGCCAAATTCAAATATAAGCATTTTGAACGGTTTAGAATTTTGAATTAATGCATACTTATGGAAATATTTGACAAAAATGTTCAAAATTACCTCCCTTGCATATATAGAGTAAAATGATAATTGTAAATTATTTTCTTCTAGTTGCATAATCTTGAAATCCGGCACGGTGAATCAACTTTTGTGAAGTGAATTTACAAGTGTATGTAATTTGATGCATTTCGCATAGCTAGAAAGTGATGTTTTTAATGATGGGTCATATACCTTAAAACGCTCGGACTTGCAGACGTCACAGTATAAGTCGAAATATAATGAATATACCGGCATTATCCAGGTCTTACCTTAACGATTAACCTCACTAGTGGCAAGTATGGTCACACAAAAGTGACATCACAACGAGACATCTTGTTGATTATATATGTCTTGATAAATTACCTGGCAGAACATCTCTACCTAAAAGCTAGAAAAGCTCTGCCAGGTTATTTATCGGGACCATCGTGTTTTATAGAACAATAACTACAAAATCACAAAGAAGACTATATCTGAACAAATATGTATTCAGAAATTATAATGCACGATTGCTAGTTTTGTGTTTAGCGGTTTCATTTCCAGGGACCACGAGATGACAATCCTTAAACAAACAATTTGGTTCCGTATATCCACAGCCAAGCCGCTAGCACGGAGTTTTGACTGACAAGCGGTGCCTCTTCGATTCCCCTTCTTTTTTACGTCGTCAAAAAGTTGACATTTCCTGAGAGTCGGCAAAGCTCCTACGAGCTTCTTATTAATTCAAATTTAATAAGATCTATCGCAATGGAATGGCAACGCGACAGTCTCAAAATTAACCGGCAGACAATTTCATTGTTGTTATTCTATTTTGTAGTCAAACAATGAATAATTTGCCTCCGGCGTCAAAAAGATATTGCAGGGATGTCTCCGGAAAGACATGAAGGGGGCGCTAGTGTGACGTGAAGGTCGGAATAATTCACAGAAATGAGACAAGCCATTATTAACCCTTTACCAGACACAAAATTTATTTTGTACAGTTCCAATTTGAAAGGTATTGCAGACGACAATTCAAAATTGAAGACATTTTAAAAATATTTCCATTTTTGGTTGGAAAACATTGTGAAAAATGCTGAAATTGCTTGTCGCAAGTAATTTCTCCGTTTCCCACAATGTTTCCCCAATGATTTTCTTATGAAGCATCAAAAGGCGCCACTGTGCAGTAAAAGGTTAACCCTGTACCAACCGAACTTGGTTTATAATTGTACAAAAGAATGAACCACGTTCAGGGAGTATCGACGTTATGCTTTTATGCTTTGGATACCATATTTATATTTTGTCAACCAGATTTTAAATGTCCTATCCGTTGCTAAATGTATTTTCAATGTAAAGCTTATTTTTTTCTCATTTTGAATTGCGCTTTTTTAATAAAACTAATTCGATTTGACAAGAGAGAACTGACGTTTTGGCCACGGACGTTTTGGCCAGGATGTTTTGGCCAGGAAGTTTTGGCCCCGAACGTTTTTGCTACCACTATTAAAAAACGGATGTTTTGACCAAATTCATTTTTATGTATATCATTAAACTATATAATTAGTATTTTTAAACATAGTAAAGTAATTTTATAATGATGATTGATTGATTGTCCGTTTTCTCAATAGTGGTGGCCAAAACGTCCATGGCCAAAACGTCCTACATTTTTTGAGAAGATAAATGTTTCGACTAATATGATTGATTTCTATAAGATTATCGAATCAAACAGGTAATAAGATTGGTTGGTGATATTGTCATATACACAGGAATCTTAAGATTATACCATTTCATACATTTCACAAAGTGGTGGGAGTGTCGTGAATTCACGGTATGTATTACATTTCCTGTTGTCTTGTAAAGACCTATTTGGTTTGGCTGGCCACAGGCCCAAGTTATAAATAATGATAGAAACAATTTTGATTTGTTATATCATATTTACGAGGTCCAAGTCCATCGGACCACCAATCCTGTAATTCCGAATGAATTGTTTCAATCAGTAGCGCGATCTTACAGTCAACCGTCTCTAATTGAAGTCAACATCAGTCTTTTTATGTCGGGACATGTGCAAAGACGGCTCCTGGAATTGCTTTATTTTTTCTCAAGGAATGCCGCAGTTAAGGTACAATACCCGTAATGTCGCCATTTTTGAGATTCATAACACATCGGGTTTGTTTTTTTTTCGAGCGGCGTCGTTACATATCCGAACCTATTCGGGCGCGATCGAAAACATTCGGCGGTGGAGAGTTCCACCGCCGAATGTTTTCGATCGCGAACGAATGATTCCGACGTCCCACGAATCTCATTAGGGATGGACTACCTTAAAGCTTGTTGATTATGGTCAGCTTGCACAATCTGCAATAGAGAAATTTGGGAATGCATTGGGTTACTGTATTTGTTGAAAGAATGCAGACATCCACGTGTGCGTACGTGGTCAACCAGACAGACACACAGACAACTGTTAAACATATCTTCAATACAAAGACATATAATTGCAAACGAATTCATTTAACAAGCAGATTACATTTCTGTAAGCTTTTTTTATCACTCCAGCGCGTCGTCTGACCCATACGAATAACAAGGTCTTCTATCTCTTTTTGAAATTCCAAGTTTCTATGTAGACACAGAAGTAACAATTTGCAAAACTGCTTTTTTCTGATAGCATTTCTATAGAAACTGAGGGTCCAATTTTATCATGACTACGGTTCAGATATTTACTCAAGAGAGAGAAAAATTCGGTTCGATCCGAGCGACTAGGCCGGATCATGTTCCGGGCCAAATGTCCGAAATCAGTCCGCAGACGACAACTAATTTCCTATTTTCCTCACATTCATAATTGCCTTTTGTTATCGAGTGCATGGTCCGCTGCATACGGCATCAAACTAAGCGATTCAAGAATCACTTCACATCGCTTACAGTCTTGAAGGGAATATGAATTTGCCGTTACAATGCCACGTTAGTGAATATCGATGCTTTTCAACCAAAATCTCGTAACTGCAGCTTTAAAGCTGCAGTTACGAGATTTTCATTGAAAAGCGACGATATATACTTTGTGTGGGTACTTATGTTCTTTATGCGCTAAATTTTCAAATTATTGTAAATAATTTGTTCATGATCTCTATCAAAAAGTACCAATAAATCCCTGCTTTTATCCAAAGAATCCATTGTTTTAGTGCCCACTTCTCAATAAGTTTTACAAAATGTTTGACCAAAGAAGGAAAATCTCAATATCTGTTCTAAATCATTTATTTAGAATCCATTTTGTTCTATGCAGTACTTAGTTTTCTAATTA
Organism: Fragum sueziense; assembly: GCA_963680895.1. Taxonomy (NCBI): domain Eukaryota; kingdom Metazoa; phylum Mollusca; class Bivalvia; order Cardiida; family Cardiidae; genus Fragum; species Fragum sueziense. The sequence goes on along the minus strand of OY804592.1, from coordinate 81,750,694 downwards.
GTGTTGTGTCAAATTATTATGTCCGTGAAAGAGGTAATTGACCAAACATCTTTTCTAATCCGGTAAATGCATTACAATGTATCCCAGATGAACCCAAAGAGACAATAAGTTAATGAATACTTAATATTCAGAATTGATGGATAAGCGTTATCCGAGGTCCTAGTTTGTTTAGGGCAGGACGAGATTGTCGTATTGAAAATAAGACGTGTAATTGACTTCACCGGTTACAAATTGACCAATTATGAAGAATAAAGACCCATCATTAAGGGGGGGTCCCTATATTCCAGGACCCGCCGTAAGCCACGATTGGTTATTTTCCAGATATTTCACATGACCGATTTTCGTCTTTCGCACGGCTCTTTACGGTTTGACCATTTCATGAAAATTAATTGGAAAACATTAAAGAAAAAAGCTATGATGGGCAAAACATTTCGTCCTTTGCCCCCCCCCCCTTCGATTTAGAACTAAATGGTTTCCATGAACTGAAACCATGCATGTGTCTCATTTTGTTGTATGTTCTATTTCTAATTTATGCGTTTATTTTGTTAAAAAAAATCATAGATTCTTATTTGTTTACAATAAAAGACTATTTTCTGGATAGTGTGTTCCACAATGCTTTAAGGTAGTGTACCCCTAACGAGATTCGCGCGACGTCGGAATTATTCGAGCGACGTCGGAAACATACGGCGGTGGAACTTTACACCGCCGAATGTTTACGACCTCGCCTGAATATGTTCGGACACGCAACGACACAGCTCGAAAAAATCCGATGATATATGCATTTGCAAATGGCCACATTATGGGTATTCTCCCTGAAATTAATCAGGTAAACATTGAGACTCCAGATGTGAACATCGCACATAAAACGGAATTTTTAGTCTCTTAAGTTCGTATAGTCAAACAACGAGAGAACCATTTCGATAATACAGATGGTCGTATTTGGCCTGGTTGGCTCGAGTAATAAAGAAATGCTCCCCGACAATGATACCATCTTAATCAAATTTCTATAACAATAATAACCAGAAGATGATGAATTTGATAGCGGCAATAACTGATGGTCGGGTCGAGACCAGAGACAAATTGTTTGTCGCCCTAAATGATGAATTTTCTCGTTTTATTCACTATGATTCGCGTTATTAACTCTTTCCCAAACAATGGAATTATGGACAGTTCCAATTTGAAAGCTGATGCAGAAGACAGAATTGATATCAATAAATATGAACTGTTTATTCATTTACAAAGCAAATTGTATTGGACGGAAAGGAGAAAGCTCATGCTATCAGCATTTGTTTCTTTTGTCTAAATATTTCCCAAACGCTAAGAAGCAGTTGTTGTTGTGTGGGGAAAGGTTAACAAAAGCTCGGGAAATTCCAATTTATTATTCTTTCCCGAGGATTTGATCCCCAATTCGAATTTATGGCTCTTAAATAATAAACATTGTCGCATTCAATTTGGGTTGCAGTCAATTCTTTTTATCCAGAATTTATACCCACTTACGTGACATATTCACAACTCCCAGAAGATGTTATATAAAGCCTCACGTATTCTCCAGAAGAATCGAAAATAAAACCAGTACTTATCTGAAAAAACCTTTTTTTTTAAACAACAGATTTACTTTTAGATCTACCATCGTGCCAGTTCTTTTTTTTTTTTTTTTTTCATGACCTTAACAAACACATAGAACTTCAGAAACCTTCATTTATCTTGACAACCTTTCTTAAATATTACCGCATGCACGTATTGGAATACAAAACACGTATGCCAAAGACTCCAAACCACATCTAGGCGTAGATCTACATGTTGATGTCGTCAACATACTTATTAGACAAAAGTTGATCAACTTTTCTTTATTTATCTTTATTTCATGCCATTTCATTATTTGAATCAATATCTTTTATTCAAGGTAGAATACCCGTAATGAGATTCGCGCGACGTCGGAATTATTCGGGCGACGTCGAAAGCATTCGGCGGTGGAACTTTCCACCGCCGAATGCTTACGACCGCGCCCGAATATGTTCGGATACGTGACGACGACGCTCGGGAAAAGCCGATGTTTTATGAATCTCAAAATGGCGATATTACGGGTATTCTACCTTAATGACATCAACTGTTATTGAAATAAAGCACAAACATGCGGATGCTCTTTTCGATGAAAGTCGGAACTTTAAAATGACATGTCTAGTTATAGACGACCCTGTGATCAAGACAGTTGGGGGTCCTCGGCCATTTTCATGCAGATAATGATTTCACAATAACAAGTCTAACACAAATTTGATCTCATTAATGTGTCAATCGTTAAATCCTGAACAGCAAACCACTTGGAATCGTATTTATCATATAAAATTAATAAGCCTACACCGTGTTTAAAGTCATTTTGACATTAAAACTAAATTGTTTGATAATTTATGAACATTCAAGCAGACCACCTGTTCTGTTTAGGTGGAAGACCTATCATTAATCTCGCCGAATAAAACCAGAAGATTCACTCCCCGGTCTGAAGGATGAAATTATTGCTGGTGCAACGGTTAACTATAATTTATCTCCCGTGAGAAGACAGCTTATTTAAACGAAATTAAACAGGGAAATGCGGATTTAAATACAGAGTGTAAAATCGGACAACGGACTGGAAAGTTATCGCTATCTCGTGTGTAATAATGTCATTATTAAATCCTTCTACCAGTTAGGCTTATGCTTTCTCAATTAACCGTAAGTCTAAATGACAGCATATTGCACTTTTTTTCAGAAATGAGAGGGAAAGCAGATATTTATAGGTAACCAATGTGTTAACCTATGCTGTTCTGTATAATAGCATCTTTTAATTTCACCATTTTTCTTCTGAGTCATGTTCAAATCTGCATCAGAAAGAATATTCAATAGTTTCTTCAATGTATTTATAAACGTTTTTAAAGAATCAAATTTTGTAACGATTTCTATAACTCAATTTACTTTAGTAAACTTAAAATGAATGAATGTTTCATACAGCAACAATATCGAGAGAAATGACTTTTTGTCGTGTTTGTTTTTAGAAGATTATCTCTTTTTTTGCAATTTAACATTTACCAGTTGTGCAGGGATAATTATTAGCCTTGGTGTCCCTCTCGTTTAAAGGCAGACTGATTTAATAGATCCTGACTTTACGAGCATTTTATTGCAAGTGATTGACTGAACATAGTACTGTCCGAGGCGCATCTTATAATTTTCAATTAGACTTTGACAAGCCTAGTGGTATCAGACAAGGCGAACATTGTTTACCTATCTCTTTAATGTCAATGGTAGGTCGGAGAAAGGTCTGTAATCATGGTGTAATGAAAATACAGCAGGCTTGAACCTGTGATGTTACCTCAATGGGAACATTGTCTCTAAAGTTCGATCACATGGGATCGTCACAGGATAACCATGGTCCATGTACCCTTTAAAACAAACTCATTTCTGTTAACTTTTAACATTGCTAACCTTGGTTCGAATATAGACAAAACGTTTAATGATCATTAGTTTTTCTTTTGCAAAAATAAGAAGTAGAACAATCACCCTTTTCGTGTTTGTATGAATATTTTTGTCGTTAGTTCTGCTGTAAATAAACTTGCAATGATTTAGAAATTGAGATAAAGACATTGTAAATAGATTAAATACTTCAAAACAGAAATAGATATCCACTTTATAAAAGAAACTTTGGTAAACGAATTATGCAAATAGTGGAGGAATAACATAACAGAGTAACATACACACACTATTCATATATCGTATATCAATTTTTCGAAGAAAGAAGATACGAATTTAAGATACGTTTAAGACAAAGACTTTAGACACGTTTGATTGTCAACTAGTACTTTATTGCCGTAGGGACTAATTAAAATAACAGTTAATTATTTGTAAAGTCAGTTTATTTATTACGGGCGTATCTAAAAGAAATGATATTCGTTTTCTAAATGATTCGTCTAAAATTACAAGTCCGATCTCTTCCATTCTTAGCACTGTAATGCATAATTTGTGTAAGGAGAGAGTCAATCTTGTTACAGGGCATATACACGTAGTTGTATACCTGTCACCATTTTCTATGTTTTATTCATCGTCATGGTGTTTTGTTCAGATATAAAATTATTTGGTTAAAAGAATTTCGATAATTTTTGGAGGACATACAGACACGATTTCATTTGTATATACAGCTGTATTTTTAGCCACATAAGAATAATTCTAGGAACGTACTTTTCCAATGATTTTAATACGTATTTAACATCATAAACTTGCATAAGCATTTCATAAAATTTGAATAGTCTAGTGTATTTTGATATCAAATGTCGTGTAAATCTTTTGCCAAAAGCATGGTTAGGCGATTGTGGAAATTTAAAATTTGTGTAACTTTTTATACAAAGCTAGAAACAAAAGAACTAATTACAGCCGGAGTGTATTTCCCTCCTAATTAGTATAATTAAAGACACCATGTAATATATATACCGCGCACCTGGTAATACTCTTTAACCTTTGGAGGTCCAAAGGTAAATCAAAAACAAGATACCTCGCTGATATATCGTTAACGATCCATAATTAATAAAAATCTATTCCTCACAATTTTCTTGTATGACTTGCTATGTTCAGAGGTCAGGTTCTGATTACAGATTCACGAATTGTCTTTGTCAAAGTTCATTACTCGATTGATTAACCCTTTCCCAAACGACAAAATTTTAGGGTGATCTGCTTCAAAATCTGCCACAAAAGACAAAATGGACGTAATTAAAGTTGGGGTTTGTGTAAAATATGGCATAGAAAATATTGAGACAAAAGAAGAAACTGCTGGTTATCAGCAGTTTCTTCTTTTGTTTCAATGTTTTCCCAAGCCTTCTTTATTAGGACGTCAAAACCAGGTCTTGTTTGGGAAAGGGTTAATTGTTTTTATTTATACTATAATAATGATGCGGGTATTGTTTATGTAAGTTCATAGGGGGTAGAACCTATCTTAATTCAATTTGTACACAATATGAGAAACAAAGGATTATTAATGAATTTGCCAAACCTTAAATTAAACTATGCCATTGAAGATACTTTGAAAACATTGTTTTATGGAGCCTTTTAGAATAAATGTGACATATTTTAAATATTATAGTGGGATAATCCAAATGATTTTGGCTCTTTGATGTACTGGTCCTTTAACGTTGTCATTATACATACGATACTTTTGAAAGGTTTAGTTTCTTTGATTCACTTATGACAAACGCTAACATTATACTTTAACATTTATCATATTTATCAACTGCTCTCTTTTTTAAACTTCAATTTTTATCTTACTCTGAATGTGGTTGTTCAAAAGTTGAAACGTAAATAGTAAATATGTCATCGTAGATGTATACCGGTAAGTGTTAGAAGCTGGTGCCAGATACAACCATTTTAATGGAAAGGGGGTCACCAAGGTTATGTATTCAGGCCAAATTTAAAAGCTGCGCATGTCTATCTTTACATTATGAACCAATCATAATACAGATAAGAAGATATTTCCTTCGTTAAATCTATTTCATTAGACGTCAGGTATTTGTCAGTTCATAATCTCTGAATCTACATTCTTTAGAAAACCACGAAATAATTGACTACACTTCACCAAACCAATTTCAATAAGTCAGGTATTTTCTATGGGTGGCATACAGATCGTAGGTCAATTAGCATAGCGTGACGTAGGCTTCAATAGAATTAGGCCGGCATCTGAAAAAATGGACCTTGTGGTATTTTAGACCACCGTAGGTCCAGATCAGTTGGATGTCTGAGTGCATTCTGATTATGTTCCATGTTCGTCTCTGGGATTTGCAACCGGTACTCAAGAATCTAGTACAGACCATTAGCCATGCATCTTGTTTATGCTCAGACTGATATGTTTACATGTTTGTCTCAAATGCCAAGAGGGTCTTTTATCCATATCTCGGCTAAATTACAAAACAATCTTAATCTATATTGGCTGAAAAGGCTCACACTGAAATTGAATCCATGTTTGGCATTCGACCTTTGACGATATTGGGGTCACCAGATTGAACAGCAAACCAATCATATTTCAGTTTTTTGTTAATTTTGATATCTATTATGATATTTTGCATATGAATATAAATGAACACGCCCACAAATTTCGAAGACAACGACTCATTTTTAAAACATATTATTTCCTACACATACAAATGTGTTGTGTCAGTGAATGCACGGATGTTTTTTAAACTAGTTAAATTAAGAAAGATCAAAGATAAAGAAAATTAAAGCTGACATTGGTCAATATAAGCGTCGGCTATGAGTAAATGTACCATCAATGACCATATACTTTCAAATGGAATCTATGAGTACTGTTCTGAGAACAATACATTTTACAACGAAGACCAGAATGTGTGAAAGACAAGGGGACAAGATGTAAAAGAAGAAAAACATGTAGATATCATATTGAAAAAAACAACAACATGACATACCGGTAATGAATAATATACACGAACATAAAAAAGCAAATTATTTTATAGAATGTGTTAGTATTGTGTCGATAAAACCCAAGAATGATTTCTGTTGCAATTATGTGAAGGTTAGTCCCTATTTTCGGCTAGAAGGACTGGATAAAAAATGCTGCTTGACACTTCTGCCTAGGAAGAAAAGTGCAGTTTTGTCTAGTTTTATATAGCAGCACGATTCTTTCTTGTTACAATTGGCCTGTTGTGTGTAACCCGAAATGCACAAAGACATTTCGACACTTATCAATAATAAATCGCGGAAATGAGATGATATATGTTATTAACTTGGCTGATTTAATTTTCCGCCATGTGCTATTGGCCTCACTTCAGTTCTGCTTAATCTACCACAATCGTATTGCAGTGCATTAAAACACCATATATTGACAACTTGCTACGGCAGCAGAACGAATTGATTTGGCACGAATCAAAATAATTCAAGATTTACGTTTCTGTATATGACTTGTCAAGCAAAAATGGAAACCAAGAATTCGGACAATTACCGGAAGTACCAACATTTTCTTGTGGCTTCTTGGCACTTCGTTATATCAACTTGCCTGTAATTGATTGTTTAAGTATTAGATAGAGGCTGTATAGTAGATTCTATGCGATATAAACGTTCGAAAGGCGCAGACTTAGTGTTCGTCAACCAATGAAACACGCTTCTACTGTCATTCTTCAAACCACGTCTCCGACCGGAGCTACTATTGAACGGATCTTACTGGAATTACATCATTTTCCCAAAAATTACATCATTTTCCCAAAAATAACATCATTTCTTCATAACTGCACAGGATACGGGGGCGTGGCTATGTATATCCGTGACATAAACTGACCGGCGAAGCGTTTATGTGAAATATAGCGCCGAAATTTTAAAATATACTGCAATTTCATTGGTCCAAAAACTAGGACGAACACTAAACTTGCATAAAGATAGAAAAACCGTAATGCGGACATTTTGAGATTCATAAAACATTGGAATTTTTCGAGCGTCGTCGTTTCGTATCCGAACTTATTTGACGTCGCCCGAATAATTCTGATGTCGCGCGAATCTCCTTAGGGGTAGATGACATCAACTGTAAATGACATTTAGTCCGTGCATTTCAATTTTGGTACACGACCACCTGAATACAATAAAATGTAATACTTATTAAACAAGAGATGTTTGTAAAACATATATGCCCCCTCAAGGGCCTACATTTGATGTAGGTCAAAGTCCAAGGTCAAGTTAACAAGGTCCAAGGTCATGGTCAAATATGAAAGGTCTTGGTAGGAGGTGTCTATGTGTGAAATATCAAATCTGTATACATGTATGTAAAAGTAAAATGAAACATAGGCCAGGTTAAAGTTTTTAAAAGTAGGCCAAATGCCAAGGTTAAGGTCATGGTCAAATGCGAAAGGTCTTGGTTGGAGGTGTCCATGTGTGAAATATCAAGGCTGTAGGTGTAAAAGGACATGATATATATGCCTGGTTTCAGTCTTTTTAAAAGTAGGTCAAACTCCAAGTTCAAGGTAGCAATATTCAAGGTCATGGTCAAATGTGAAAGGTCTTGGTAGGAGGTGTCTATGTGTGAAATATCAAGGCTGTAGGTGTAATAGGACATAAGATAAAGGCTAGGTTAAAGATTTCTAAAAGTATGTAAAAATCAAAGGTCAAGGTCACACAGGCCAAGGTCATGGTCAAATGTGCAAGGTCTTGGTAGGAGGTGTCCATGTGTAAAATATTGAGACTGTATAGGTAACAGGACATGATATATAGGCCTAATTAAAGTTTTTTTTAAAAGTAGGTCAAACTTCTAGGTCAAGGCCACATGGTCCAAGGTCATAGTCATATGTGATAGGTCTTGGTCAGAGGTTTCCATGTGTCAAATATCAAGGCTGTATGTTTAAAAGGACATGATATATCGGCCAGGTTAAAGTTTTTTAAAAGTAGGTCAAACTCCAAGGTCAAGGTCACAAAGTCCAAGGTCATGGTCAATTGTGAAAGGTCTTGGTAACATGTGTCCATTTGTGAAATATCAAGGCTGTATTTAAAAAAGGTCATGAGATATAGGCCCAGTTTAATATTTTCTAAAGTAGGTCAAACTCCAAGGTCAAGGTCACAAGGTCATGGTTAAATGTGAACGATGTTGATAGGAGGTATCTATGTGTGAGATATCAAGGCTGTATATGTAAAAGGACATGAGATATAGGCAAGATTAAGAATTAAGTTTAAAATCAACAAAGGGCAATAATAATTTGATAGGCAGAGTTACGGTTCTTGTGCACTGCACCTCTCCATAATGAAATCTATTCACCTGTAAAGTTTCATGATTCTACCTTACATATTTTTTGAGTTGTGCTCCGGACAAGAATCAAGTTATAAAATCAACAAAGGGCAATAACTCAAAAAATTTGATCGGAAGAGTTACGGTTCTTGTGCACTGCACCTCTCCATAATGAGATCTATCCACCTCTAAAGTTTCATGATTCTACCTTACATACTTTTTGAGTTATGCTCCGGACAATAATCAAGTTTGAAAATCAACAAAGGGCAATAACTCCAAAAATATGATTAGCAGAGTTACGGTTCTTGTGCACTGCACCTCTCCATAATGAGATCTATACACCTGTAAAGTTTCATGATTCTACCTAACATAGTTTTTGAGTTATGCTCCGGACAAGAATCAAGTTTGAAAATCGACAAAGGGCAATAACTAAAAAAATGATCAGCAGAGTTACGGTTCTTATGTACTGCACCTCTCCATAATGAAATCTATTCACCTGTAAAGTTTCATGATTCTACCTTACATACTTTTTGAGTTATGCTCTGGACAATAATCAAGTTTGAAAATCAACAAAGGGCAATAACTCCAAAAATATGATCAGCAGAGTTACAGTTCTTGTGCATTGCACCTCTCCATAATGAGATCTATTCACCTGTCAAGTTTCATGATTCTACCTAACATAGTTTTCGAGTTATGCTCCGGACAAGAATCAAATTTGAAAATCTACAAAGGGCAATAACTCAAAATAATTAATCGGCAGAGTTACGGTTCTTATGTACTGCACCTCTCCATAATGAGATCTATCCACCTATGAAGTTTCATGATTCTACCTTTAATACTTTTTGAGTTATGCTCCGAACAAGGTTTGGTCTACGGACAGACCGACCGACATACGGACCGACCGACCGACCGACCTTCCGACCGACCGACCGACCGACCGACCTTCCGACCTTCCGACCGACCGACCGACACTTGCAAAACAATATACCCCCATTTTCTTCGAAAGGGGGCATAATTATACTGCACATACACCCACCAACGTTACAGTTCATGGTACACGTACTAGTTTGCATAACATCATGGTGGGGATTCACGTGGCACAACAACGCTTTCAGAAAATATTTAATATTTCTGTTAATACTTGGCCCATTTGAATTTGAAACAGAGATGTAAAACAGTCGGGAATTTTGGTGGATTTTTAAGCAGAACTTGATAAAAAAAACCTTAGGACATTTTTCAAACCTGTCACGTGTTGATAGATTTATTGAAAATTTTATGTAATTGTTGTTGTTATTGTTGTTGTTGTGTAACGGAATTCCCTACCGTGATTATGCTCGTACCGACTATGCTGATTTCGCATTACTGCAAAAATGAATATACAGTCGACACTCGTTATTTCGACATCGGATGAGTCGAATTTCCGCTTAAGTCGAAGTGAAAGTCTGGTCCGGTCATTGAAACAATGTAATTTCGAAATAAACATAGCCATTGAAATTTAGTAGTATAAGGATAGAAATTGCTCGTGTCGAGCATTTTCTTTCATTTTCTACTATATTTCTATTTGGGTTTGAGTTTATTGGGGTTTTACGCCGTTTTCAACTACCAGGGTCATATCGCGGCGGCTGGAGCACCTACCCATGGATTCCTGTTGTTTCTCAAACCAGTACTACCACAACACCCTTACCGAGCCTCCAGCTGCTCGCCCACTTAGGTTAACGATTTCAAACCCATTGGTGGGTGACAATTTTGTCAGAAAGGGTATTAGCCGCGGCCGGGTATCGAACCCGGGACCTCTCGAATGAGGGTCAGATGCGCTACCAACTGCGCTAAGGCCGCGGCCATATTTCTATTTGGAACGGACTTGACGAGCAACAAAAATGACCAAATGTCATCTAAGTCCAAACTTAATAAAATCGGATTAGTCGACCTCCGGAAACGTCGATGTATTTTGGTTGTCGCTCTGACTTCGACACAACTAGCGTCGACTGTACATGTATTTTCTGAAATCATGACACCTCTTCAAAACGTTTTGCTGACGACCCCTTTTCTAATGCAGCCCCTGAAATGACTGTTTACGGAAGTGATCAAGAAAGGAACAGGCCGGAAGCACAGAAAACGCGGGTAAATCAGATGGCCTCTCTAGATTTAACCAATAACATTTAAAATCAATTTCTTGAACGACGTCGATAACATCTATCAATTAAGAGAAATTGTACGTTCAAAGGACATGGCGAATTTATTGAAATAAATCACTTTTAATTATTAATTAAAGATCTTAATCCAAGTGACAAATGCAGTAGTACGCAACCCGAACCGATTAAAAGCCTTTGATAATCCAGTAAATTTTCTTAATGACGGTCAAAAAACGTCGTCGTGTGGTACAGTGTCAGGAGATTAGTGAGATTTATTCGAGTTAAACATAAATAGTGGTGTGACAAAGGGTAATGCTGGACTGTCATTTCGTTGCTTTTTCAACAAAATCCTCCTAACTGCAGCTTAAAACAAGCTGCAGTTATGAGGGTTTTGATGAAAAGCATCGATTTATAATACAATGACTAATTATTTCGTTCCCAACAGAGGATGCTTGGAACGTACAGTATTAGGGTAAAAGTAAAGAGTGTTTTAGATTTATCCTGAAAATGTCTGTCCTCCTTTTCAGTCGATCAGGCATTCTTACACAATTTCCAATTTCTTACATATGGCATCTGCAGTTCCTTTAAAAAGTTGGCATGTCTAATACTTCTGTATTTAAGCAAGTCTTAGGCATGTATCATTGTGCAACTTCTAGGAGGCCCATCTAAGTGTTTCGTGCCATCGACAGCTTATAACTTTGAAAGGTGCAGACCACACCTAAGTAATTTTAAATGACAGAATATGATTTAAAACTTGTTTTATTGGTAGGTTTTATTTACGTTATCTTGTTTTTTTTAAATGGTGTATGACCGTGCTTTCGGTAGAATACCCGTGATATGGCCACTTTGAGATTCATAAAACATCGGATTTTTTTCGGGCGTCCACATTACGTATCCGAACTTGTTCGGGCGCGGTCGTAAACATTCGGCAGTGGTAAGTTCCACCGCCGAATGTTTTCGACGTCGCAACGTCGCGCGAATCTCATTGGGGTAGACTACCTTTAACCGTTCTGATTTCGTTTGCGAATTCGTCGGTGGTCATTTAATGCATGGTACATCACAAACAAGAAAACATTTCAAATGATTTTGATGAACTGTACAGTCAAAATCAAAGGGCCCCAGAAAAAACACAGAAATCTTTGTTCTTTTAAGGCAATTTCTCATTTCGGCTACATGCCTATGGGCGATTCTAATGAACTTTCTAATTAATCGTGTTTGATACGGGCTGCGTGTTTCTAATGAGAGCATGTGTATCAAAACATTTGTAGGGTAGCGAAAGCAGCTCAATTAAAGTACATGACTCCAGGCTATTTCAGCTGCGATGGTGTCAACATGTTCTGTATCTATTTTATGCTGTTCTGTGTTTGTACAATGAACGATATACCAACAAGGAAAGCAAATACAATTGTTCATCACGACATTTGACCACCCGCCTTGTAGGAAGGGATGGTCACATATGGATACACGAATAAGAATTCTGACAGCTTTCCACTCGTTTTTCAGGAACTGATGAAAGATCAGGACCCCGTTTTACTAACGATCTTACGATCATGTTGTTGTGAAAACAGTGTAACAAGGCATCTGATTGCACGAAAAATCGGATAAGGCCAATCAAGCGTGTTGTTACAAGTAACTACGCAAAAAATAATCGTAAGTTCGTTAGTAAAACGGGCCCCAGTTTCATGAAGAAATAAATGATGATTAACGAAACAAACATACCATTTTTGTAGAAAGGTAAATTATAAGTGAAACATTTGAGATGATGGGTACTTGAATTTCCCATCCAATTATCCCATATAAATATGACAAATTATTTTAGTGGATGAGAGATGAAAGTGGCTTGCCGTCGTACGTACCCGATACCAGCTACCGCGAATTAACCCCGATATCACATCGATAAAAACTTAAATAGAAATAAATCTCTGCTAGATTGAAAAGGGCATTAAACGTGTTAAATATAAAACAGTTGATAAGAATAAGTGAAATTAAGGAAATTTAACTTAAAAGAGAAGTTGACTTTATCTCTAAGTTGCTAAGTAATAAATTAAATGAGGCAAATATATATCGGAATTTAGCGTTCACTATTAATGTCAAAAATGCGACTGCGTGTAACTGCGTAACATGCGCAAACATTCACTTGTTTGATCGGTTTAACTGAATTTCCGGTTGTGATATTAAAGGGGTCCTTGCTAGTAAGTGTAAACAAGTAAAAAATAATAAGAAATATGGTATAAAATGGTAAAGTGAAAATTCTCCCTGTCCAGCGAAAATTGATAGGGCGTGATATCATTTTCTTTTTGAAGTCAATGAAATATCTTTTTGACATGCTCACTATTTTCATTTCTAGTATAGCTTTTAGAATCAGCTTCTAGAAAAGTGAAACATTGTACCTAGATTACTGAACATCCCCGTAATTGACCTCTTTTTGGTCCATGATGATGCGGTACGCCGCACAACTGCACATGCTCGGACTTCGCTACCATATTGTTCTAATGCCTGCAATATCTAGAATAAATAGTTTCCTTCTAAACCGTGCGACAATATTTTTCTTTTGGAACAAATGGCTTTTTATATTTCATTATCAAAACCCTCCAAATAGACTAAAATACTCTGAAAGCCTACCTCAATATACACGTCTAACAACGTCGAAATCAAGAACCAACAGATATATACATGTACATAATTATGTACATGTAAAAGAGTTTTCGTATTATTGTATAGTTTCATGCACATGGAATATACACCTATATACCGGCAATACTGCTCGTTTATCCTAATTATTCTCCCATAAACAACGGTAGGGAATCACAGAAGAAAGTAAATAATTACATTAATATGTGACAGATTTAAAGATGGTTTGAAGCAGAGTAGGCGGAAATACGTCAAGAATTAGATAAATGGGGTATATATTTTTTTTTAAAAAAAATCTGATAAAAAAGGAATTGACAGCCAAGCAAAATTTCACTTGGTCTTTTCATCAGCTGATTTTAAAAAAGTCTACCACATTCAGCAAATCCCTGACATATTTCTACCTCCTCTGCTTCAAACAGGTCACGTATATTGGTAGGGACATTAGATGAGTTTTAATATTATGACTGCTCCAAAAACTTCAATGAATATTGGTCTGATATTTGTATAAAAAGAAACCAGTTTATGCTAGTGTCATGTGGCATACTCATTGTTTAAAAAATGATGGTACATACAATTGGGCCAGAATATGGAAAAATGCCTTTCACCTATTCCAAACAAGACCTGGTTTTGACGTCCCTAATAGGCTATTAGGGACGTCAAACCAGCAGTTTCTACTTTTGCCTCAATATTTTCTATGCTTTATGTTACACTTATCCAATCTATATCAACATCTATTTTGTCTTATGTAGCAGCTTTTAACTTGGAATGCCCTAAAATTGTGTTGTTTGGGAAAGGATTAAAAGCATTTCAGACCTCTATAGATCAAGACCAGTTTGTATCTGTGTGATGTCTTATCAAGGTCTTTGTTGCTTTCTAAAAGTTGCTACAGGGAATTAAGAAGCTATTTCAGAACAGCGAGGACCCTGATTAGACTGTGCATATACACAGGCTGGTCTAGAGTCATGTTGACCTCAAAAGCTATAAGGTTTTTTCCCGGCCCCAACTCAATTTTCACTTTGGGCGATCAATTCTGAAAACTGATATTCGATCATTATCGCGTCTCTGTTTTTGCGAGGTAATATCTGTATGCATTTGACAAGCAAAATATGTTGACTTGTTCATAATGATTCAAAAGGACCAGGGGCCCGCTCGTATTATCAACTATCTTAAAACCACGTTTTGTGTAAATTATGTAACAATAGGGTGGTCACACTTTTTTCCAAAAGTATTCCAGCCCCTACAAAATATATACCAGCTTACAGAGAATATTGAGAGAAACATAAAACTGGTTGAATTGTGAAAATCGGACATTGCGTTATGGAATAATGCTTAATCAGATTTTTAAAAAGGGGAGATAATTCTGCCGAATTACGTTATTGTTTATTTTTCAAAGAACTTCAACAAATTATATATCATTTTCAAGGTCTGAATGAGAGGAACTCAAAACTGCTTACTTTTTTAAAATCGGACATTTGATAAAATAGTTACACCCTTTTGAAATTTTACAAAGGATGAAATTATTCTACCAAACAATTTAGTTCTTCAATTTCTACCCAACAACAATTATATAAATATTTGTTACATTATTCCAACCCTTCCCCGAACAAGCCATGATTTTCACGATCATTTATGAAAAGGTTTTGGAAAACATTGAGACAAAAGAAGAACATGCCGATAACCAACATTTTCTCCCTTTGCGTAAATATTTTCTGCGCTTCGTTGTGCGCATATCATTTCCGTGTCATTGCCTCCGATAAAAACAAGATTTTACGACATATAAAATAGGAATTTCAAACAAAAAAAATAATTCAAACTTTCAAGTGATCGATTATTAACATTATACCTCTGGTTCGTGAAGAAATAGGCTTTCAAAACATTGACCCGAAAGAGCACCATACATTTGAACATGCCCATTTTGCAACCTCTAAAATCAATCTAATTTTTGGCTGCCTCACCCTTTCCCGAACAAGACCTGGTTAGACCTGGTTTTGACGTCCTGAACGGATTTTATTGAAGGTGAAATATTGAGGCGAAAGAATCTTATTTTCTTTTACACTCATTCTGTCGCATGTCATAGCTTTCGAGTTGGATGACCATAAAGTTTTACTGTTTGGGAAAGGGTTAAATGAATGTTTAGGAAGCCCATGAGAAAGGCCGATTTTGTAAATCCCTTTGGACTGAGCACGAAGTGCTCAAGATGAGCTATTTTGGTCACTCATCGTCCGTCCGTCCGTCTGTTCGGCCATAATTCCTTGAAACACCTCCTACTCCTTATCCATTGGGCCGATTTTGACAAAACTTTACAGGAATGTTCCTTGGATGACCATATTCAAAGATTGTTCGCGATTTTTTTATTCATCAAAAAATATGGGCGTGGCAGGGCAAAGCTTATCGAACTTTGAGAAATCATGATGATGATATCATTCTTAACAAATCAACCATTCGGCCAATTTCAACCAAACTTTGCAAGAATGTTCTTAGAGTCACTGTCGTCAACATTTATGAATAGATTTAGGATGTATGGAGATTAGACAGAAATTATCGATAAATCACGGGGAATTGAAAAACACTTCCCATTGTTAAAGCCTTTGTGCTTGAATGCGCTAAGCTAAAAGTACAAGATATTTTATTATTTGAATAGATAGGATGTTGAAGAACATGTATAGGCTTTTCTAGGCTTTTCTGCCGCATAGTTCTTGTCATTTGAAGCCAAGTAAAATGACCTATTTTGAATACCTAATCACCGACTCATAATTCATCGGTTCATCGTATTAACATACACAGATGAACAGATCTATTTTCCCTCTTTAATTTGATATAAGATTTATGAAAATCCGTTAAGAAATGGCAGTGCCAAAGCAATTTTATCACACATACCCACGCGTCCTTCTAAGGTAACGACTGAGTTCAAACAAAGAAACGCAGAGTTTACCCACTTTTTCAAATAGAGATTTAACACGAAAAGAACGTGTATAAGGTAAAAGTACTTTATCATAATAAAATATAACTATATTTAGCTTTAAGTTTTTACACACTTTTTGGCAATTTAATGTGTTATTTAGGCTGAAAATGCCGTTTGTAAATTACTCGTTTTTACATAGAATCAGATAGAGGCAGTATTTTTAAAACGAGACTGTGACCACGCTAGTAACAACACACCTGATTGCACGAAAAATCATAGTGGACCAATTAGGTTTGTTGTTACAAGTAATTACACAAAAATTTTCGCACGATCGTTGATAATTCCGGATTTTCGTAATTCCGTCGTTACAGAGTTGTCGTTCATGCGGGACGGTATACCGTCTTCCGGTGTCAATGTAAATAAGCGCTATCGGTGGGAAAGAACCGCTACTGCATTCATAAATGCCATAATTTTGCGGATATAATTGGAAATTTTGAACTGCACAAACTATATCGAAAGAGGCAAATGCAAGACGAGCTTGGAGTCGTGTAATAAGTCTCAAGAATTAGAACCAAACATCGTATCTGACCTAGGCATACCCGAGTCTGAGAGACAGTATTAGCCGAAACGCGTAGATCGTTGGGAGATTCCAACAAAGGAACCTCAGCGGAAAAAAAGAAAGAAAAATCCCATCGCAACATAGTACCAACACACTAAACGCTTTCATATCAAAGTAGATCTAGTCTATTGAGACAGAAGGAGACAAGAGCCGTCAGAGACGGACAATGCTCCCCGAATAAGGCATTGTCACAATAAATGTATGCCATACAGAGCTAAGACTAAGCTAACAAACGATAAGCCCCCTTTTTCCATGACATACTTTTTATACGCAAATTTCAAGTAGTTTATTGTCAAGGGCATCTGATTTGCTACTCAAATATGAAATTTCATCAAATTCTGACCATTAGACTATGAGAAATTAGAGAAAAAGTGTATTTGACCTTAAGTCCCTTTTCCCATGACGAGGCCTCAAATCCAAAAACTGGGAAAAGCACATCAGCATTATGTCATAGGGAGTTCACATGGTAAGTTTCATTTGATTTGGCCCAATGGTTATAGAGAAATCGCTTCAGACGGACGGACGGACGGACGGAATGACGGACGGACGGACGGACGGAATGACGGACGGACGGACGGACGGACAGACGAAGCGGCGACTATATGCTCTCCCTTCGGGGAGCATAAAAATGCTGGTTATCAGGATGCTCTTACATTTTGCCAAAATGTTTCCCAAAGTATTTTCTATTAAGTAAAACCAGGTCTTGTTTGGGGAAGCTTTAACGAACAAACAATGAATTACATAGATTTACTTGAACGAAATAGCAAATTTTTGAGAGAAGAGAAAAACATGCTGACTTTGCTTTTTCTCAATAGTTCCTATTCTACAATCTACACAAAACTGTTCTTCTTAGTGGATCTACGTATCATAGTCTACAGCCTGCTTAAAATTTGAATTAAATTTGAAATGATGGTTTATTATGTTAAGCCTTTCCTATCTAATTATTTGTTTTGATGCCCACAAAATAGCAAAATCAGAATCTTTCTGACAATTAGCAAGACTTAATTTGGAAAGGACCATATTTTGTTGTTTGGGTAAGGGTTTTAAAAAAATCCGTCATTTTTTCGGCACATTTAAATACGAATTCTTCATTTTTTTTTTTTTTTTTTTTTTTTTTTTTTTTTTTTTTTTTTTTTCTTAAGTCCTGTATTTGACCTCAGTAGATTGTTTGGAAAAACATTGAGAAAACGGAAGCAGTTTGACGATAGTCAGAAATATCGCCTCTTTCCTCAATATTTTCTGTGCTTTAACATTCACTTATTCTATTTCCGATTTTAATCGTTTTCCGACAGTGGAAAACCGTGTGGATCGGAATGTTCTTACAAACAGTTACAAAATATTTGTTTGGAAAAACTCGCTCACGGCGTTCATGTATATACATGTATGTTTCCCCCCAAAGTTGCCCCTCTTTTTATTTCTATGACGTCATATGACTAGAGTAAGCAAGGCAAAGTCATGACGTCACAAATCGACACTCGCCTGATTTGAGGCACGCCACGGGAAAAATTATTTTCAATGATCACGTATAATCGGATTATGGGAGATTTCTTTTGTTATAGATCTCCGAACGATCTAAAAATGATGGAAGGTGCAGAGGTATTATTAGATTCCATTATTAAGTTACAATAAAAATCATTTTCATTTAATTACTCATTGAATTTACGAAAATATTGAAAATGCCGCTTGTCAAACAGGCAAATGGAAGTAAATATACCGTCCCGCAGGAACGACAACTCTGTATTACCGGAATTACGAAAAGACCGAATACGGGTCCAAGAACCAATGAGAGTTAAGTTCTGAGAGTTCGCAAGATGAAGTTTGATAAATTCAGTTTATACTTTACTAAAAGGAAAGTTGAATGTAAAATAATTATTGTCTGAATGTTATTGCGTAAAAAATACGCCATGTTTTCCTACTTCAAATATGATTTAAACCATCCTTTTATTAAATCCATATAAAATATATCACCTTTATATCAACATTAAAATCGGGACCTTTGATCGATGTGGTAAAGTTGCATATTTTGATATAATCATTTTGAATCATTTTCTCAAAATGTCATATTTTTCGCATTATTTGTAAAATATGATAATAACGAGGCATGTGGGAGAATTTGTTTGATGTCTCTATCAAATATTACCAATCGACAAAATTCTATATTAAAACCATTTCTAACGACAAATTTATTATTAGATCTTTACTTTAGAATTATTCGTCCTGCGTTTTTTCCCAACAAAATCGTTAAAATCAACGATGTCTAGATTCTTAGCTAACCTGACCATAAGGTGCTCAAGTGAGCTATTGTGATCATCATTCGTCCGGCACCCATGCGTCGTGCGTCGTCCGTCAACAATTTCTTTAAATGTTATCTCCTCCTTAACTACTTGGCCAATTCAACCAAACTTGGCAGGAATGTTCTTTAGAATGTTCCTTAGGTGATCCCCTTTAAGAATTGCGGAAGAATTGAAATCGAAAAAAAAACTCTGGTTGCCAGAAAAGGAGAAATTTGACTAGATCTCAATAATATACTAGGCAAAAAAAGAAACGCAACTTCCTTTTCAATTCCTTCTCACGCAAAGACAACAAATCAGATTTGAACAAAATGTAATACATCTAAAGAATTAACATTTCACCTTATAAATTCCACAAAATCTTGTTTGTAGTAAATTCCATTAATAAGAAAACACCCAGTTTACACCGGGCGTCAACACAGTTTGACAAAAAAAAAGTGTATGTAGGTCGAAAAACACATTCTCTTTCGTTCAGTTTGGACCGATTTTCGAATGTTGTGAAGTCCATGCGATTTATTAGCGGTCTCCATTGCATTCTTAAACCTATCCCGTAGCTGGCGTTAACCTGATGATACGGTTCTGCCTAAACCACGGTGGATAATCACGTGATGCAACAATTTCAGAAAATCTTTAACAACTTTGTTAAAAATTGACCGATTTGAATTTGGTTTGAAGCAGAGAAGGTGGACAGCCGTCACGCATTAGATGAGCGTGAAAACCGTTAAACTTATAAAAAAGTTATTGAAGATAAACCAAATTTTGTGTTTATCTTCAATAACTTTTTCATCAGTTGATTTTTCAAAAATCCACGCTTCCAGGTTATTCCTGACATTTTCCCGCCTTCTCTGCTTCAAACCGAATTCAAATAGGTCAAGTATTGACAAAGTTATCGAAGATTACCGGAAATTCTAAGTCACGTGATTATACACCGTGCAGACGTCATATCTCTTGCACGTCCGCTCCGTGCTCGTTCAGTTGTGGTCCCATTGAGAGCCAACAGCGTAAACATTCGAAAATGTGTCGATTTGTTGCCCCATCAATGCTTTGCAACAACATTTTGACTTTTTCAAACAAACAAAATCCGTACTGCAGACTGGCGCTGATTTTGGCACAGCCGTGCTATGCGTAGGGTAGTGAGAAGTCTATGAACGCTTTGGCATCTTCTTGGTCTATGTTTTAGCTTGTGTTTGAAGAAAATTTGTTATGATAGTAGTCATTTAGAAACCACGACAGGGGGAAAATCAGTTTTTAACAATTTACTATGAATCACGTGATGAATTTACGACATCTGAAAAAATGACACAATATCTATGCGTATGGATGCAGGTATATTAAAAATGTACTCAATATCCATTAAAAACATATTTTGTCGAAAATATTACGAAAAATTGGGGTTGCGTATCTTTTTTGTTCTAGTATATCATCTTTGAACGACATCTCCTAAATTACCAGACCAATTTCAACCAAACTTGGCAGAAGTATTCCCTAGGAGGCTCATTTAGAAAAACGAAATCCATCAAAAGCTCTGGTTGCCATGGCAACAATAGGAGAAATTCGACCAAATCTCAATGACATCTTTGAATGACATCTCCTAAACTACCAGGCTAACTTGGCAGAAATATTCCTTTGGAGGCCCCCTTTAAAAATTGCTAAAAGAATTGAAATCTATAAGAAAAAAAAAAGAGGAAAAAAAAACACTGGTTGCCATGGCAACAGAAAAAGAGAAATTACAGGAAATCTGGCAGAAGCAATTTCTCCATAACCGCAGAGCCAAATTTGACAAAACTTCATATTTGCATTTTTCACAATCCGAACATGTAATTCAGGTGAGCGATTACAGTGCCATTCTGGCACTCTTGTTTAGATAGTATATCAATTCGTCGGAAGACATGCGTATCAAGTTTTGATGTCTGTTTGTGTTGCTGCTGCTGTTGTTGTTGTTGTTGTTGTTGTTTTGACCCTTTTCTTAGACAAGGTGATGATAATTTCGTTTTGTTTTGACCCTTTTCTGAGACAAGATGATGATAATTTCGTTTTCTGTTTAGGATCTATTCTCTAACACATGAGCTTGAGTTCAACCAAAACCGCAACTTGTCAATTCGAGTGCATTTTCAAATATGTTTGCATTCATGATAAATCTTCGTACGGGGAATACTTTGCTAGCGTGTCCTAGTAAGGTGTAAAACGCATTATATTTTCTAGATAATTGTAGGATTTTGCTTTTGCAGAATATACAATTCAGCCTGTGATGGCATTGACGTCGATTCTAATTTTACCCCTAATATTGTGTATTTACCCCTCAGGCGAGACCGAAAATTTGAATATGGCAATGTAACGTTCATGGAAACAAAATGCCTCTTTATGCATTAAACAATCATTAATTTAATTTGTATTTGATAAATTGTACAAAAAGTATCTTATTAATATTAATATGCATGCATGCTTTCGCAGTATATGAAGCATGTTTCTAAACGTCATTAACCATATTTACGAATAATTTATAGGAGTCTTGATACATGCATTTGAGCCCAATGGAAATATGCTGCATCATTACCGTGAATGCAAAATATGTCACACTTATGTACAAAATCTGGTTAACCCTTTCCCAAACGGAAAAAAATTAGGACGGTCCACTTAAAAAAGTACCACAAATGACAAAATGGAAGTTATTAAAGATAGAATTTTTGCAAAATAAGGCATAGAAAATATCGAGACAAAAGGAGAAACTGCTGGTTATCAGCAGTTTCTTCTTTTGTTTCAATGTTTTCCCAAGCCTTTTCAATTAAGGACGTCCAAACCAGGCCCCGGTTTCTCGAAAAAACTTAAGTATATTCTCATGAGAACGTGCTCAACTTCAAAGGGATACTCTCCAACGTTGGAGAGTGTTCGATTGAAGTTCACGTGGATTTCGTGCGATTTGAGCACGGTGCTCAGATTTGAGCACGATAACGTACTTAAGTTTTTTCGAGAAACCGGGGCCAGGTCTTGTTTGGAAGAGGGTTAATAACGCCTTCTGACGCCCCACGAAATAATGGCTGTGGAAAATATTATTGAAAATGAAGAAAGGATGGGTTGCAACAAGGGATCAAAATTGCTCAAAGAAAAGATTTTCTTTAAATTCTGTGAACTGATAGGGTTACGTGATATCTTTAATTTGCATGTGTAAAAAGTCTGATACGGTCTTACTTTTGGAGATAATGGCTAACAAAGTGGGTGGGGTAAATTGACACGAGAAGCACAAGTTTACTTTGAAGTTAAATAACCTTTTCTGTATAGATCAGATCGAATTGAAATCTTGCATGTACTTTCAATGTTTTAAGGACAGGAGATTTTTGGAATCATTAATCATGTATATCAGTTCGTTGATTTTCTAAATTCGTCCTTCTGTCAATCGCAGATGTTCACTACATACAGAAAACATTATTCAACTTCAAAGTAAAATCTTGCTTCTCATGTCAATTTACCCCATCCATTTTGTTAGCCACTATCTCCAATAATAAGCACTCCTCAGATTTTTTGCACATACAAATTAAAGATATTATGTAACCATACCAATTCACAAAATTTAAAGAAAATCTATTTTTTGAACCCTTGTTGCAACCCATCCTTTCATAAAACTTCATTTCCCACGTAGATGATTTCTCACATCAAAAACAAAAAAAAAATATGAAATTCCGTTCACTTGAAATTGTTGTCAGTGCAATCTTTGAATATGCGCACATGGTGATTGGATAGGCAGTGTCAGACTTTTGATGTTTTTTTTATAAAAAAAAACGAAATGAGAAATGGAACCTTTGTAAAACGACATATTTCAGTGCATTTCAAACCAACAGCAACCATGAGATAATCTGATTGGGTCAAAGTTTTCTTAGCAAATTTATGTTAACAAGCATTGTCAAGCGAAATTAATATGCAATGTAGAACTGCGGTAACACTTACTTCACATATGTCCGGACTGATTCTATTATTTGTTGCCTCCGCACGTACTCGGAGTAATTGGAAAACAGCGTGACATGGGTTATTGTTTTAAATAGAGTTCACGAATATTTAAAAACATTTTGACAAAATTGAAACATTATTATATCTAGAGTTTAAATGTTTCCATGTGGTCCCAAAGTTTGGTACACCAATTTGTTTTTCCCGTGATATCTTCATTTCGTCGATTTTGTAGCCCGATAAAAGGGCAATAAACCACGATTCATTATTATTGTCATAGCGTAATAATTGACTCATAAATAATACTTTCCGCTAACAGCCACAAAACTACTGAAATGGGTGGGTATACCCTAATTTTACACATCTGCCTTAGTTCCCATATTGCCATCCTTTACATCGCTTCTTTTCAATGTAGACTTCGTAACTACAGCTTGTTTCAGCTGCAGTTACGAGGTTATTGTTGAAAAGCGATGACATTATGCTTTCTTTTCTGAAATAAATGAATGTGTACATCATACATGGAGTTTTGTATCAGAATAGAATGAACCCTTAATCTTATTTCCATGTTTTAACCCATTACTGCACAGTGACGCCTTTTGACTCCCTCACAAGAAAAAACTTGGGAAAACATTGTGGAAAATGAAGAAATTGCTTGTGACAAGCAATTTCATCATTTCCCACAATGTTTTCTAAATAAAAACAACAAAAGATGTAAAATTCCATGCACTTGAAGTTGTCGTCTGCAACATCTTTGAATTTGGAATGGTCCAAAATTTTGTTGTCTGGTAATGGGTTAATGATATATACGAGTACCATCAAGTATTTGACTATGTCTGTGACATAGATACTTTTTCCCGAAAATAACATATTGGAACTTACAGCACAAATGATATTAACCATTTCCAAAACGGCAAAATATTCGGATGATCCACTTCAAAAACTGCCACATATGACAAAAAAGAAGTTATTAAAGATAGAATTTGTCTAAAACACAGCACAGAAAATATTGAGACAAAAGAAGAAACTGCTGGTTATCAGCAGTTTCTTCTTTTGTTTCAATGTTTTCCCAAGCCTTTTTCTATTAGGGACGTCAAAACCAGGTCTTGTTTGGGTTAATTCGTGTAAATAGTACCAATAGCCCTGGACCCCACGTATCTATGTTGGTCTGTTTTAAGGTTGACATTTTTAAACAAGAAACAGTGTATTGATGTCAACCTTTTGTCAATGTCGTAAATAAAGACAAGTGCCTCTTGCAGAAACAGCCGATCGACTTTTGGAGCTGGTTATAACACGGTGGAAAAATACGTGCTACAACAATTTCAGAAAATCTCCAATAATTTTGTTATACAGATCCGATTTGAATTCGCTTTGAAGCGGAGAAGGCGGACAGACATCACGCTGTAGATGGACGTGGTGGATTTTTTTTAAAAAAAAATAGCTGATAAAAAGTTATTTAAGATCAAAATTTTGGTTGATCTTCAATAATCTTTTTATCAGTTGACTTTATGATTTGGTTCCATGAGAGGTAACCGAACTTATGGGCTTGTTTGCATGATAATAAATGTTCAAAGTTCCATTCGTTTAATTACTATAGATTAATTAAAACTGCCAATGGGAGGGGTTTCAACACAAGGTGTCACAAGTACAAGTGCGATTAGGATTGGCAAAAGCATTCTTTTAGCATTTGAAAAATTCATAAAACTTCCCAAATATAACGCTAAACATCTTAAAGTTTTAAGCTATTTTATTTCTCTCACAGGTGCGAGTAATTTCACAAAAATGATACTTATAATTGTTTATGTGATCTGTATAGCGTGTAATGGTCAATAAAATACGGTTATCCCGATTTCTATGATAGGGTACTTATCAAATATTTTAAACGAAAGAAGCTCTATCATTTTGGTGTATTGTTAAAGCCCGAATTTATAGACTAAGACCTCTCGGAAAGATGGCAAAACTAGTATAATATATCGGGATGTTACCTTATGATATAATGTTATGTGCAATCTTGGAACAAGGCAATTTGAAGATTAAATTTTCCCGAAGTGCATAAAATAAATTTAAGAATTCTCAAAATAGCCTAAATATTTTTATTACGAAGTTGATTTGTTAGCATTTTATGCAGAACATTTTGCAGATTGGATTATAAGCAATAAGAAAAAGGGGTCGGTTTTTACCGCGATTTGGATTTTCAGTAGAATAAAGAGCGATATTGGTACTAGAACATTTCCCGAACAAGACCTGGCTTTATCGTACATTCTTATTTCGAGAAAAAATAAGTAAAATACTTCGGGCCAAAAATCAGCAAGTAGAAAAATCAGCAATTTGAAAAAATGTCAACTAAAGTAAGGCTGCACCACGAAACAAGTCTGGTCAGCCTCAACTGTTTAACCCTTTCCCAAACAAGACCTGGTTTTGACGTCCCTAATAGAAAAGGCTTGGGAAAACATTGAAACGAAAGAAGAAACTGCTGATAACCAGCAGTTTCTCCTTTTGTCTCAATATTTTCTATGCCATATTTTACGCAAATTCTATCTTTGATAATTTCTATTCGGCTAAATGAGACAGTTTTTGAAGTGGATCACCTTACTGTTTGGGAAAGGGTTAAGCAATAGCATACCATCTCATTTATCCATGTCAACTCACAAATTTTCCCATCTTGAGATGGGTTAGAAATAAGTAAATTTTGAATTAACGGGCAATAAAGATAGGGGAATGTCGAAAAACGATTAGGGATTGTTTGGCTCAGGTGTCGGATAAATAAAATGATAAACATCTTAGTACAATATTTTATCTTTTCAATAATATTTGGTACATTGCTACGTTAAAATTATTCTATATAGAAACCAGAATTATAACGTATGTCCTTTTTGGGGTATTAAAGGAAATATATCGCCAACTACTTTCGAAAAAGCTGTATCTACAGCTTATTCGAGATGTAATTACGACATTGTGGTATTAGTATTTGAAGTGTTCAATACAGTATTGAGTATCACCTCGTTTTTGTTGGTAATTTCTTCAATTGTTAATTTGTATTCTTCTTCTATCAAAATTAGCCAGAATGTGTACAAATGGCAACATTGATCACGAAACTAATCATTTCCCTTACAAACAGACAGGTCAGTATCTATATGGATCTTTTGCATTACAAAAAAGGTATAGAATACCAGTATAGATCTTAGTTATAATTATGCTTCTAAGACTAATGTAGATCCGAGTTTCGAATGCCATGAAAGCCATACCCCTTCTAGTCTGGTTCCCTGTCGTACTATGTATTTTAGTACGTCAGGCATTCACTAAACATGGCCGCCCCCAGTGGGCTAATTTAATTACAAAGATAAAGAGCAAAGTTCTTTAATTTTGTGAGCAGGGAAGGGTCATTAGAAGAGTAGATAGGTTTCGGTCTATTTTTAATACTAGCATTAAAAGTTTTACATGACCTCAACGCTAACCCCGAAATAAAACGGTTTTAATTTATGTACATGAAAACTATGTCAAGGCAATTTGGAAGCATTATACCAGTAGTCCGATTAGCTCAGTGGTTAGAGCGTCTGACTTAGACTCCAGAGGCCCAAGGTTCGAATCCCACATTGGGCAAATGTTTGTCGTCTACTTTTTGTTTTAATACATTTTCTCAAACCAAACTATTCTAGAAATCACTAAGATGCAATTAAAACATAATTGGTAATTGTGTTTTTATTACGTCTTTGCAATCTCTAGAACTTTTTGGTATGAAAAATGTAAAAAGAAAGGGGGTGTGGCTAAAATACGTTTAACTCTTGGGATTCGAACCAGGGACCTCTCGTACACTAGTCAGACGCTCTAACCACTGAGCTAACCGGACTTCTGTTAGGTAGGCATCCAAATTGCCTTCATATAGTTTTTATGTACATCATTTAAAACCGTTTTATTTCGGGTTAGCGTTGTGGTCATGTAAATCTTTTATTGCTAGTATTAAAAATATACCGAAACCTATCTACTCTTCTAATGACCCTTCCCTGCTCACAAAATTAAAGAACTTTGTTCTTTACCTTTGTTAGAATATCAGTCCAGTGGACGGCGCCATGATTGGTGTGTGCCTGACCCAATAACGCAGTATTAGGGGCAGGTAAGCCAGACTATACCCCTTCTAAAATACATTGTTTTTCATGTATAATTAAGTCACTTATAACAAAAGGCGGCTGCATACAAAATATCAGTTGCAATAATGTAACCGAAACCTTTTTGGATTTTGATCTGGGTCACTAACTAACACCAATCATCAAGTTTGTGGCTACGATATCGCAGCTAACAAAATATGTATACATAAGACAGAGGCACGTCGATAAGGAGTTCTAAATGAACTTGGTGTCCAATTTTGCCGGACAGAAGTAATCTACCCTTACATGTTTTGCCGTTTTACGACATTTGCCATGCATATGTTTGACCAGTTGGCATTTTCAAATTACTATAGTTCGACAAACAGGGGTGACCGCTGGATATATTTATTACTATGTAAACAGCGGTCATTCCCGTCTGTCGAATTATGGCATGGATTTTTTTTAAAGATATAATTAACTCTTAAGCATCCGTCAATCGAGAGAAAAACATATCAAACGTCATATTGATTGAAGCTTTATCTGATTCGATGTTCAGCGAAACCTTTTATCGTAAATGACTTGTTTAATTCATTTAAGAAGTAATCAGAACACGATAGATTAACCCTTTACCTTACAAGGTCTTCGAGCAGACCTCTTTCGTCTTACAATTGGGCTGCCCTGAAGTTATTATAAATGCACGACAGTAAGCATACATTTACAGCATAGTCATGTTAAATTACTCTGAACGATTTTGAACACAATTACACATTTTTACAGGACATCTTGTCAAGATCTATCTATGTTTAAGTTGTTCAGATGTGTTCCCTTAGTTTCCCTACAAACTTCCATACGGTTTATTGAGTTTAAGCTTAGATATAAATATACTTTAACGTGGTTCTTGGGTGCACTCTACATGCATCACAAATACCGGTACGTCGTCTTCAAGAAATAATTCATTTTGAATAAGGGTTGATCTCGGGCAAAACATTAAATAGCCTGATGTTTATTTCGCCATATTGAAAACGTCGTGTAAGATTGTAGCTAATTGACATCAGTTTCCGGTAATCAATTCATTAGGAGCTCCTTCCAAGTCCTGTTAACTCTTCAGATTTTCCTTCAACCTTGTCTGATTGATCTACAGTCACGCGAACGTCGCGTCGTCGATTTACTATAAAAGGTCATTCGTCGTTAAAATCAATCGGACTTCGAAGCACATTTTGTATAGGTTTCTCTAATTGACAAAACGCCGGCTGCCAATCAAAACCATTGATAAGCCAATGGACGATCAGAAAAATGTCACACCCACATTGTTTGTCTTAAAGGGGTTCCATAAGGCCGTTTTCCCGGGACCTAAATTTTCCAATCATATTTTTAGTACATATAGATACATAAAGGGGACGTGTTTTTGCCGAAAAGTCTGAATCGAACGGACCTTTGGTTTGGTGTATATTGTATATTGAAAGTGGGTGGGGTAATTATATTCTGGTGCTACCCAAGGTTCTTATTCATCAATTTTCTATCTAAATGTAAATAAATGGCGAAATTTTTACAAAACATTTTGTTTTGCACATGAGCCCATGCTAACATGGTATGAGATTCGATGGTTTGCTTATGATGAGCATTAAAATATTTGGCATTTTATGTAATTTTTCATTTATTTTTGGTATATTTTCATATCCCAACTTTGGGGAAAACATCTAAACGCTTTTGTAAAGCTACATATTGGAATAATACTTTAGGTGAGTACTTGGTAATAATTTGTCATTGCAAAGTTATGAGGGATTTTTAATAGCTAGTCCGGAAAATGAGTTATGGGCCCTTGAATGCACGAACGCCCCTGATAAATTGTGGAATAAATAACAAAATACATTTTTTCTGGCATTTCTTCGTAAGGTTTTTTTATGAATTGACTCTCAAAGTCTCGTGATTACCGCCGTGGTATCGCTGCAGCCAGGTGAATGCTCTCTGTCTGTCTCTAAAAAAAGAACTGAACACAATTACTAAACCGCAAAAATTTGAAAGTTGCTTCCTGAGGTAAAATATAAATTGATAAATATATTAATTGTGTGCAATATCTCAAATTAAATATCGAGGAAAATGAATGTAATACTGAATATCAATTCTTCCCTTTTGTTTGGTGAAGTGCGTCAAAAGTCGTCATTGTTTTTGGTATAAGGATAATAAATGTTTATAAATGACATTGTTGTGGCGCTACAGAAGCTACGTCTAGTTGATTTTGAAATAAATGAGTTTTTGGGAAAAATGCCCCCGGGATACTAAAAAAATATCAGTAGCGCGTTTCGAATAGAAAGAACCAATAACAAAACGTAATGATAAATATCTGATTGATTTTCAACATTTTCCCTTTCCCACACATGTCTTGATTTTTATGGACCTAAAGTAGAAAATCTTGAGAGAAAAGAAGAGAATGCTAAATATAAAAATATCTTCATTTCGCTCATGGATTTCTGTGCCATGACTTAAACGATTTGTTTTCAATTATATTTGTTGATTTTTCGCACGCAGAACCTTTTGATTTGGGCCAAATATAATTTGTGTCGTTTGGGAAAGGGTTAAACAAATATATTGCATTGCAAATCAATTGAACAATTGATCAATAATTCCTAATGTATCTCAATTTGTTGCGCGCTTTTTGTTGACATTTTGCCATGAAACATTGATCTGGGTTTTAATTATGAAATGATTATAGAATAATAATTAATGCCGCTATATCGTGTTGCTTTGTTTAAATTCATCTTTCCGTCTAAAATTAATTGACTAATAGAGAAGATAACCAACATCTGAGTCAGGGTATAAAAAGTGAGACAAAGAAAGTGGGAGAAAAACCCATTGTGTTGTGCATTGCTATTTATACTCTTCCAACACAAGCCAAAGTTTTACTAAATGATTAACCTTTGCCTTTAGAACCAACGATATACATGTAGTCAAAATCCTATGCCTAGGTCCGTAGAAAATACCTTCATGAGGGGTGGGTGGGTAATCGTTCACAAAGCCCGAGGGAAGGGGCTCAAACATTATTTATCCTTAAGTCAAAATATATCAGTTGCGTTGATTTACGACAATTGCATTAGGGATGTTTGAAGTTTTAATGCCTCGAAAAAGTGAACCCCGTCGAAAATGTATTTAATCAATCCGATACATTAACCCCCCCTTCCAAAAATAATGTTGTCCATTAGCCCATTGTTTTTATCAGCCAGATTATTTGTTTCAGTAGATATTTGTCAAGATCAGGCATTTTAAGCTTTCGTTAAGTATTAGGGGTCAATCTACTTTTAAATTGGCACAAAATTGCCCATGTACACAGTAATCTGATATAGTAAGCACACGACAGGGCGGAGTTTTTAGTCCAGTGTCTTTCTATAGAAAACAAAGAATATTGTCCAATATTAACCTTCGGGAATTTTAAGAGCCACTTAGGGCTGTTAGCTTCGCTGACTTTCAACAGAAACACAAACACAAGTTAAATACTAGGGTTTTTCTCAATCAAACCTTTCCCAAATAATGACTGGTTTTGACGATCACACATAAAATGGTTTAGAAGTCATTGAAGAAATAGAAGAACATGCGGCTGATAATCAGCATTTTCTTCTTTTTGTTTAATGGTTTCTTAGCTACAAATTGCAACACTTCTGGCATCATATTCTTATTGTTTTATCTCCCCTTTTCAAACCGTTGGGATAAACCCAATTTAAGATTTGTATCAAAAAGCTTGTGCCGTCTGTGTAAGGGTGTATGCGGCCAATCTTCCGCGTCTGAATTAATTAGTAAGGGCGAGGGTTCTCAACTTCAAGCGTACGAGTGCTGGAATGTGGTCAAAGGTCTCCCGGCTAAAGGCTTGAATAGAAGACCTACCGAGATGACTTCATACAAACAAAAACATGGAGCTAAATACCTATTGGTTATAGAGTGCTTGCGAAAACAAATTGGTGATGGTATTTTATTTACACCGTTATATTAATTTTTATCAGGGTAACGTTTTAGGGAAATTGCAACATTGTTATATCGCACCAGGAGCCTCCTCTGTACATTCATCAGTACATTTTTCATTAGTGAAACAAAATAATAAAAAAGCAGTTAAAAACAAAACAAACAAAAAAGCACTGCGCAAGTTCATGGCAATAATATGTCCTTGGTACCTCTCTGAAACTTAAAGAGGAGCATGAGTGCTTTTAATCACCCACCTTATTCAAAAATCTTTCACAATTCAAATGCAATGAAAAAAGTCCCATTCTAATACACATCTTACTTTAAGAGATATAAGCTGCTAAAGTAGCCAATATTTACCTGTATAAATCTATGTAATTAGGGATTTGCCAACATCCTGTAAATAAGACCTTGTGCCTGTGACGTCATAAATGTGTAAACAAAGATTGCAGTCAATCTGTTTGTACAGAAAATAAGTAGACATTGAAAGGTTTTTATGGTGTAATTTTGAAGTTTTGTATTTATAATACATTACAAAAATCATTCACCCTGTTTTTCCAGCAATACAATACAATACAATACAAATACCTTTATTTTTCCTCACAATTTACAATTATATTATACATGTAACAAATTGCAAAAACATGTGAACAAGTGAAATACACAAAAAGTTGCGTGGGTAGTATGAACAGATGGGGAAAGCGGAATACTATCCATGCCATGAATTTTAAGAAAACTACATGAAAACATTTTAAAATGTATCGACGCAATCACGTCACAGATGACTGCTTACAATAACAAAATTTACATATAAATATACTGATCGAAAAAAGAAAACGAGTAGAAGATTGGGAAAAGGTAGTATATATAATAGTGTATCATCGAGTAGATGTTCGATTTTTGAAGTAAGAGATAATCAATTTCATGAAAGTTGCAACGTTATTGACTTCTCTTTTGTTAGTTAAATTCATAATATCTTGAAATTTCAGAATATTCGGGGACTTATAAAATGTTCTGTTTATGTGCTTAATTCTCTGATTTTTAAATCTATTACAAATCAAGAGGTAGTGCATTTCATCACCAACATCACCTGAATTGCAAAGCGTGCATTTGCGTTCTGAATAGGCAATGGTGCTATTTGTGTTATTTCTCCACCGGCCAGTTTCGACTGGAAGTTTATGATTACCAGTTCTGAAATGTAACATAGGAATTCTTAGTTGAGAAGGTAATGTAATTAAGTAATTTTCAATGCCGAAGTAAAGTTTATAGCAAGAGTATAGTTTACCTTTCTGTGACAATTGTGTTTGTGCATACCAATTTTGTTTAAATTGATCTATCAATGTTTGTTTAACTAGCTTGTGTGTATTTTTATTAACTAGCAAATCTTGACCGAGCCATAAATAGGCATTACCTGTGGTGTTGAGAATATTCTTTACTTCATTTGTCCATTTATTTTCTAAATTGTTTGTGATCATGTGTTGATAGACACGGTACGAGATTTTTGAATGTTTGGAGTTAACTAGTTTTGACCAAAAGTTTATCAAGCAGATATGAAAGCCTTAAAATTATAATTCTATGTTCAGAAATCAGAGAGAGGTAACAAATTATGCTTAAGACTAAATGATTATGATTATGATAAGAATAGTTCTGCAGTACGTAATCCATCGATGCATATATACTTTCATTATATTTTGCTTTGTAACTGCTTACTTCTCTTCGCGTTTTTCTGTACTGTTTGAGAAAAAATAATGAAACTGCTTTCAATTCGCTATGCAATTCGAATTTTCTCGCACTAATCCATTAGAATATACATAATACTATCTTTATACATTATAGTTTGCTTTGTAACTGCATGCTTCTCTTTAAGTTTTTCTGCACCTTATTTTTGCACAGTTTGAAAAAAAAAAAAATAATGAAACTGCTTTCAATTCCCTATGCAATTTGAATTTTCTCGCACCAATCCTTTAGCATATACATACTATCTTTATTTATTCCCTAACTTTTTGCATTGAAGAAATGTTAAAGAAGTAAATGTATTTCAATTACATTCATGTAGAATGTATTTCAATTACATTCATGATGCAGCCTTTTTCGCAAAAAGAAATCAAAATTTTGTGTTGCATAGAATGTATATTGAATATTCATTTTGTCTCGACATTTCTACTTCATATACATGTGTAAATATTTCTAAATTGGCACGATTTTTTTTCAAATGACAGTATAATATTAGTTGTCGAAAAATATTTCCTTTTCCAAATGACAAGACTTTTGAATTGCATCTGAAGCATCAGAACGTCACAAACTTGTCACAACAGAAACTGGTAATTGAATGATTCTGGTAACAAATCATCATTAATTCCATTATCGTTTACTCTTAGCTCTGACCTTACTGGTTTGAAACAGCTGAATGTAAAATAGTATTCAATTTATCAAACACTACATACTGTTGGACTTTTGATATCCTTTAAAGAATCTAAGAACACAGAAACCTATTAAAACTGCTTCTTTGCATAAAAGTTATCAATTATTATATGGCACAAGCTCATGTTCTATACCTCTCAAAAGAATGAATAGCTAATAAATCTAGGATTGAGGATGATCTATTTAGTCTGTATGTAGTATCTATAATCGCTAAAGTTAGTTATTAAGTCTCAGACAAAACCTTTTTTACGAATTGGTTAATCGTAAACATTTAAACAAAGTTAAACAAAAAAAACACAAAATAGTCCATAGAACAATGTAGAGACAAAGGATTTCAGTAAGCATCTCACACTTGTGATGTCACACTGGCTTTATCTACTATTTGTAAATCTCCCACAGGTAAGATAATCAGATTTTGCCCAATTACTCGCTTATAAGATAACATTCAGCGAAACAATTTATTGTGATTGTCTTAAAAATAGTGAATATTCTGATACTGATAGAATGCTTTTGGTCTCACGTACCTCTTTAAGGTTTACAGACCATGAAAAAATCACCACTTTCTAGTCATATGAAAAGCATCAAATTACACACACTTGTAATTACACTTCACATAAGTTGATTCACCATGCCGAATTTCAAGATTATGCTTCAAGAAGAAAATAATTTACAAATATTATTTTACTCTATATTCATATGCAAGGGAGGTAATTTTGAACATTTTTGTCAAATATTACCTTAAGTATGCATTAATTCAAAATTCTAAACCGTTCAAAATGCTTATGTTTGTATTTGGAATGAAAATGTAACACAATTTAGGAATTATTTGAACTTTTTAAATTTCGCCTCTGGCTCTTTGGTGATTTTGAGGGTTCGGATACCTTAATTGAACGAGCACTAGGTACGCTGTACAGGGCGCATTTCTTTGATATCAAGCCGCGTGTAACCCGCGCCATATCACATATGCGATAACAGATTTCTAAAAGTGATATACATGTATTTTGAAAATAAAACTCATTGATGAAAAATGACGCGTTTCAAACGTAATTACATATCAGGAGGGGGACTCATTTCATTCGTTTATCGTAATAAAACACGCGCCCTTCGTCATTATACTGATCCCTTACAAATGACGATGATATCGTCTGGTAATTAAGCATGATATAACACTAAACATTTAAGAAAGTCGGCAAAACAAAGATAATTATTGGAGATAAAGCAGTACAAATATCCCGCCTTTAAAGTGTAATCTTGATTGTTTTATCATTTCTTTGAAATATACACGGCTCCCTAAGGTCAAAATTTAATTAGATCATATGTAGATAAAGATTTTAAAAACAATATGAAATACTGTGGGAAATATGTGTATCTTATATTATCACGTACTCACAGTTGATATCTGCCCCAGGTAATTCTTCGCTTGGTAACGTCATTTAGGTTTGCATGAAAGACGCCGTATGCCTAAATATGTTGGGTTGGGATGTAGAATAAGAGTTGATCTGACATTTGAAAATCCAAAGATCCTGTTCAACGTATGTCTTCTCAGAAATTTGATCAGAATCATGTCTGCTCTATTACAGTTTCTTCAGGCACTGGAAAATGAAATTGGGTTTTTACAAGAAAAACGCGCGGGTCGGTCTTTTCCATGTTGGCCCTTACCATAAATGTCTTTTCCAATATAGCATCTTATATATTTTTGGCAAATGATTTGAGTGACGATTCACTGGTATGATCGTTTCGTTTTACGTGTATATGGTACGTTGGGTACATGACATTTTATTTACTAAAGAAAATGACCGCCGATTGCATGATGACGTCATTTCCTACGAGCGAATATACCTCGACAGATATTTGTGTAGCTGACAATAGATTATTTAAAGTGACATTTCAGAATTATTTTTACATAAATTTAACTTTTATTCTATCTGAAAGAGCATGTTTTCTTATGAAAATTCTGAAAATTTCAAGCCAAAATATTGAACCGTTTACGAGAAATATATATTTTTGAGCTAAAATTAAACAAATTGTTGTGGACAACAGTTCAGATTTATATAGAATTTGTCATTTCTGTCTCAACTTTGAAGGCGTATTGTTCGCTTATAAATAACAACTTCAAAAAACTGATAGCATTTCTACGCATAAGAATAAACAATCTTTGCATCAAGACATACTTTTAAAAAATGAAATAAATGTGAAATGTCATTTTAAATTTCATTGCAATATAAAGTGAGTGTTTAATTAATTTGTTCTAAATGATAAAATGATTCTCTACGAAAGTATCAATATATGTCTCAAAATAGGAGTCAATGTAAAGTGTGCGTATCTAAAACCTATGCAATGTTGTAGCCTTTGACAATGCGGGATGCTTTCGTTCATTTTGCAGTTCTAGGCTGCTGTAAATTGTTTAATCTAGGGGGTTCGGTTCAATCGTTTCTGTAATCTTGTTGGATTCATCAATCGATTTAAAATCAAGATACAACACTTTGCCATCTAAAACATCGAAATCTTGCTTAACATAACAATTTACAAATAAGGCGTTTTTATCAGATGATGTTTTATCACGAAGACCGACAGAGCCGGAAGCGCAAAACTGGACATTGCGTAATCAGCACTTGCCGTTACGGTAAATCTAGGGGAGATAAATAATGTAAGACGATTGTTATCTAAAGTCGTCAATAAATAGTTTATTGCCTCGAACCTGTATGTTGATTGTTTTTATTGCCGTTAGTAAATAGATACCGACCTACACAGTGTTTCAATTTGATTTTAAATTGATAAAAACCCTGTGAAGTTGCCGACATTGTCTTTGGGAAAATTGTGTATCACTTTACAAATCAATTGTTTTATGAAGACGCATGTAGTTTAGAGCTATCATGCGAACCGATATGCGTTTGCTATCAAGTCCATAATACAAGGCATCCTTTGTGGATTTGGAGCTATTTTATGCGGTGGTCATTAATACAAGATCTTCTATAATAAAGTTATGAGATGTGAACTTATAAAAAGCTCTATGGTAACCATTGGTGGTATTCTTGAAAATAAACAGTAATAGAAACATTAAACACAAAACAATGCCTGAAATATTATTGTTGTTGTCATCACCGGAAATCATTCAATTAACCGATCTAGTGTTGGCAATCAATTCACCAGCCACGTGTTCTTTTGAATAAGAATTATTTTTCTTCAAAAATCTTTTAGGTGACACGAATGGTGTTTGAAGTCAAATAGTTTTAAGACTTAATATAAGATAATGTCATATTATCAGAGCACGTGGATACATATCAAAGTGTACAATTATCGGACCTTAATCAAGAGTTCGACAATCTTTAAAGTATGTCGTATCATTAGATACCATGTTAAATATTGCTCCTGGCCTTGTGCCTGGTACTGTAAATAACAAGATATAGCCAAGATACACTGACCAGGTGGGAAAGTTACTTGTAAATCAACAAATATCTATACATATATCTTGAATATAACGTCGCTTTTCTACGAAAACCTCGTATCTGCAGCTTATTTTAAGCTGCAGATACGAGGTTTTCGAAGAAAGGCAGTGATAAACAATTCTCTTGATCCTTTCAATGTTATAACATCAACTTTTTCTACAATGCCACTAATTGTTATGATGTTTGCAACTTTTTCTGTCTACTTTTCTTTGTATACAGGGTGTCCCAATAAAAACGGAACCCATTTGTGAAAGTGAATTGCTCATGTATTAAGTAATATGTCCCCACCAAATTTCAATTATGCAATAGAAACGACAGTTTTCTATCAGTAGTCAAAATTTGGTTGAAAAATGTGTATTAGTTTTGAAAATATTGGCATTCAAATGAATGCACCCGGAAAACCATTTTAACACGATATCGATCTTTTCGTTCGCAGCGCTCGCCTACACTTGACTCGTTTAATACAAGACAAAAGTGATATTGAAACATTTTACTTACAATGGTGCATATTCGTTTCATCTTTACCGCTAACAAATAAACTGTTAAAGTAGAGCTGCAGTGTAACCAAAACAAAGAATGAATACAAACAAAATATCAAAGTGTATCAAAGATTCATAGTACATGCAATCATATGCAGTTATTTTATTACTCTAAAACATGCCGGACAGCGCTCAAATGCCAAGTAATTTAACCCTTTCTCAAACAAGACCTGGTTTTGACATCCATGAGAGAATTAGCTTGAGAAAGTATTTAGACAAAAGAAGAAAATAATGGTCACCAGCATTTTCTCCTTTTGCCTCTATATTTTCTGTGCAGTATTTCACGCAAAAACTGTCTTTATCAGCATCAATTTTGTCATCAGCAACAGCTTTCAATCCAGTCCACCCTAACTATTTGTGGTCTGAGAAAGGGTTAAAATTATTTCAAACAACCACCTTACGGACTTAACTTGCACATGCGGCACTTTTATATTAATAAATTTTGAGAAAATTGGTACGTACTTGTACAACGGTAAAGAACTCAACAGTTGACCGTCAGTGCGCTTTCACGAACAAACAAGACGCAAAAATCGATTTCGTGTTAAAACGGTTTTTTGTGTCTTTATTAAATTTCATATAACTTTTGAACCAATACATATTTTGAAGTGAAATTTAGAACACATATGCAAAAATAATGTATCTTTAGTACTGCAAATTCAAAAATTAGATTATATGCTTTGGCTTTAAAATATTCGACTTTGAAATAGGGTTCCGTTTTTTTTTTGGGGGGGGGGGGGGGAACTCTGTATATTCTCTTTGCAGCGGCATATTGATGAATGTATTCGAATGCGGCAAAGTATCT
Organism: Fragum sueziense; assembly: GCA_963680895.1. Classification (NCBI taxonomy): domain Eukaryota; kingdom Metazoa; phylum Mollusca; class Bivalvia; order Cardiida; family Cardiidae; genus Fragum; species Fragum sueziense. The sequence goes on along the minus strand of OY804592.1, from coordinate 81,712,223 downwards.
CGTTTTTTGAAATAGGTCTCTCAACCGCTTCCCTACCAATAATTCCGAATCAATCCGGTCACTGAGAAATATATTAGCCGAGATCTAGAAAAGGGTCCTTAATGACATTTAAGAACAGTTAAGGAACCAGATCAGCCTGTGCATTCGCACATGTTCATACATTCAACTAAAATTGTTCTCAAATAGTTTATCAGTCGTACCACCTTTTGTAACTAGAGCATCATCAATCTTTTTTCAGATTGCACCAAGGACTGGTACTGACTGATAATAAGGAAATATGATCGTTTCAAATGCCCTTTCCATGATGAGAATGAAAATAACTAAACTATGTTGATTTTGATACAATTAATCCAACCAAAACTGCATTCTACAAAGGAAAACAGGTGCGTCGATGATTATAGGATTTGTGTACGATATAGCATGGACAATGTTGATATAGCACCTTATCCTTGTTTTGCTTCAATGTATCTTAAGGGGGAATGCTCCAGTTTCCTAATTTTTTTCCCAGTAATAGAATTTATTTATATTTTGTATGTTGAAATAACATGTTATTACCAATTGAAAAAATAAAATAAAAATGGAGGGTCAGCGATCTTGTTTGAATTTTATAGGCATTCGTATCACATACCCCTACATCGAACAAATGCACAATTTCTTGCACCTGTCAAAAGTCACTTAAATGCTAATAAAATGCTGTATATTCATCGTTTGTCCCAAAAACGTATCTAAAGTAAGGTCTTACATTTAAGAAGAACAGAAAACCCCAAAAATGTGCTATTATAAACGTGTAAATGTATAAAATAGCACGTGTTCGGTTTGATAAACGAAGCTGGTGTGTTTTATGTCAAAATTTGCATATTTTTGGAAATATTTCAAGTTCTACATAATAGAATTTGATAAAACTCCCTCATTGTATTAAGCAACATGTCCTGGTAATAATTCAAAAAGAAAATGTATAGGTCAGCGCACTTATTAGTGAATTACAGCATTTTTTATCAGCTACACATGAATAAAATGACGCAAAACAGTGGTAACTGCATACACGCTTACGACTGTCTTGCTCTAAATAATCGATTTCCATCTTGAGGAAATCAGTTTCGCATAATAAATACATTTTTACCGTCGAAAATTGTAAATTTTAATGATGTGCTATATTATTGAAATTGTGGTAGCGAAATATATTGGTACGAAACATTAAATATACTACAGTAATGACCGAGTGTTCCGAAAAACTGGATCATTCCCCCTTAAACATTATTGTTTAGAAACACCAAAAACAGGTCTTGGTTTGGAAAGGGTTCAATATTGATATATTATAGGAAATTAACAGTAGCAGGGTGTGTACCACAATGGCATCAATGTCTTCAGTACTACTATATAGATCCCGATAATCGAGCTGGCAGAGCATCCCTAGCTTATAGCTAAGTCTGCTCTGCCAGATCAATTATCTTGAGCTATACGTGGGACCAACTGCTTTGGTCTGCCTATGTCATTCGCATCAATTAATGATTCCACACAAAGTCGTGTACGGCGAACTATCTCAGGGCTCCAGGCAGCAAGGACGATCCCTTAAGCTGTTTACGCACAACCTGAAAGGAATTACAAAATGGCTGGAAATAACTCCTAAACAACTTGAAACAGTTGCTGCCGATCGTTCACTATGGCTGACCAAATGTGGAGTGAAGATGTTTGATGAAAATCGTCGTACTCACAAAGGAGCTGTTCGAGCTAGACGTCATGCAGCAGTAAGTGCATCTACCCTAACCAATGGCGCTCCATGCTCCCAGTGCAACCACATCTGTGCATCAGACTTTGGACTCCGCAGTCACCTCTAGAAACATAACAGATGAGCACAACTACTGTCATTCTTGATTCGATGGACTACCAAGACACGGTGTATAATCACGTGACTCAGAATTTCCGAAATCTTCAATATCTTTTTTAATACTTGACCAATTTGAATTCGGTTTGAAGCAGAGAAGGTGGAAAAATGCCAGGAATAAGCTGGACGTATTGGATTTTTGAAAAATCAACTGATAAAAAAGTTATTGAAGATAAACCAAAATTTTGGTTTATCTTCAATAACTTTTTTATCAGTTGATATTTTAAATATCAACCACGTCCATCTATTGCGTGATGTCTGTCCACATTCTCTGCTTTAAACCCAATTAAAATCTGTCCAGCATATACAAAATTATTGAAGATTTTCTGAAAATATTGTTTCACGTGATTGTCCACCGTGCAAGAGGAAGATACGTAGATTTCAACAAGATATGAAACAGGCAGCTTTGATAAAATGCTTACGTAATTTGCTTGTCGTAAAACCGTATCGCGCGACAAAAATTCGCAAAGTGAAAATAAATTAAAAACAAAGAACGCCAATGTCAATTAAAAGTTTTATAGTTTAGTCGTAATTAATTTTAATTCTTCAAGGAAGGCGCCGAGACATTATAAAACGGCTGAATAGTCCCTCATAGTTATACATGACATGTAAAATTGATAAACGGACTAGGATGTGGGAAAAGGGGGCCCTTCTTGGCATTTGAGACTACCTTAGATCAGGATCAGATTTTGCGTGATGCATATTTATCAAGAGCAATGCAGTTATCCTACGGTTGCTGCCGGTAACGAAGAAGATACGGAAGAACTTGCCAAATGTGGAGCTGGCAATGTTTCGGGGGAGGGGGTTAACTGTTTCAAGTGGGGGTAGGGGTAAAACTCAAGACAGAAGCTACTGGATAACAATCTGTATCTCGATAAGTTCGTGGCCTGGCGTCATTTGTATATGAGTGGGACCTCAAAATGGGATTTTTGATGCGTTTTTAGATAACGTTATTTCCAGAGTAGCATGTGCTAAAGTCTAGTCTGACCAGAATCAATTCTGTACTTGTGTCAAGCGTTACATTCATTTTAATCTATGCTATTTGTATTGACATTTTCCACCTTTCTGCTTTCCTTTAGTAGCAATGGCCGTTCAATACAACATTCAGTTAATACGTATGTTTCTATTTTGTAGTGCATCGGTCAACATAGACAATCAAATATTTGTTATGTGAAAGATTGTCCTATAAAACGGTCCTCTTAAACTAGAAATGTTATTGAGATGAATTGAATTGAATCCATCACCGAAATATGTTCTGGTCTATAAATCTTTCCTTAAAGTACGAGTAAACATCTTTCTGTGTTCATTATTAAGGTAGAATACCCGTAATGTTGCTATTTTGAGATACATAAAACATCAGGGGGGGAGGGGGTTCGAGCGGCGTGGTTGCGTATCCGAACCTATTCGGGCGCGCTCGTAAACATTCGGCGGTGGAGAGTTCCACCGCCGAATGTTTTCGATCGCGCCCGAATAATTCCGACGTCTCACGAATCTCATTTTGGTATACTACCTTAAATTTGATTGTCAAGCCATCCCATATAATTAGGGTTTGGCGTCACCAAGAATGAATGCATTGGGAAAACATCTTAGCACGGTACGGAGAGTACACCATTAGACCTAGATTGAATACCGCTGCAACGGAAGCCTTTTGTAGGTCAACACCGATTATAGTGGGATAACTGTGAACTTTGAAGTCAACAGTGGTGTGAAAATATATAAATGAGTTTAGAGGATGGCATTCTCCTCTGAACATCCATTGGGGAAACTCACCTGTTTTCGTCGAACAATCATGCATGCAGAGGCAGTGCCACACGTGGCCGAAACACCCATAGAAGATTACATTTGCAGTAGCCATTGATTCTGTCTCTGTAGTTACTATGCCGTGTCTGGGAATATCAGAAAATAAGCAGCTTCATTAGAAATATCTACCCTAAATGATTTGTATCCAGTGACTAGGCGTCAGTCTAAAATTTCCAGACTATCATTTGTTTTTTTTTTTATTATTATTATTTTTTTTTTGTTGTTGTTGTTGTTTTTTTGTTGTTGTTGTTGTTGTTGTTGTTGTTTTCGGACAGACTGATTTGACGCATCACTTTATCCTATTTTGGCTTAATCACTACGCATTGCGCATAACTCTGAAATCATGTCGCCAAAAAATAGCAAGCAGAAAATTGCAAAAAAACTACATTTACCTACAAAACAAAGTTTACTTTCAGTCTCAATTTTATCGAAAAAAGTAATTTATTTAGATCTGATTATTCATTTTACTTGAAGCAAGCGTTTGAAGCAAATGTGCCGCGTGTATACATTTTATGTGCGCTGACATCTTGAGAGTGGTTAGCCCAGAATGTCCAAACGAGATAGATGATGATTGACTTTAGCAAACACCTATTGGTAGATATTGGATGTGTATCTTATCAAACACTTTTTCTTCAATTCCTCTGTTCTATTGACCAAAAGTACTTTCTTTATCAACGTCTACTACAGCTTTTCGAAACCTTCAAACCTGTTAACCTGGAAAGTGCTGAAGTCGACAAAGTTAATTAAACTTACGTAGAAAAGCTCGAGGTTATAGCGTGGTACCCTTCAAAGGAAATTGAAAAAAAATGCTAATTATCGGCCTTGTTCTCTTGCAAGGATTTCTAAACCTTATCCAACAAGGGTGTCAAAAGTTAGTCTGTGGAAGAATTTGTAATAAAAATGAAGTACCACCTTTCATGGGGAGTCGCTTATTCAAAGCAGAAATGATTAAAGTTCAGACTTTGCAGACAATCCGTGATTTATTCAAAACATAAGTCAGAACTGTCTAAGTTAAAATATTTTTACATATTCCATCAAACTCCCATAATTCAACTTGTCAACCAAGTAAATAATGTAAGAATAGTCTGTCAAATTTAACCGAAATGTACAAATTTTCTATTGTCATCTGTCAACATTTGATTGTGTCAGTTTCAAATATTTTAAGACAATTGATAATTTGTTTATTTCAAAATCGTAACTGTTAAATCTGCCATAAAATGACGCAATATGAAAACTTAATTTAAAGTCAATTTTCGACACCAAGTATGTCACCGTAGTTGACACTTTATGAAGAATGGCCATTGAAATATCTTGCGGTCATTCATCGATACATTTACGAACTTCTTTATTCTCTTATAAACTTCTCTTGAAAAAATACAAACATACTGATTCATTTGTAATACATCGTCGCTTTTCAACGAAAATCTTGTAACTTCGGCACTGCAGCTTGTTTTAAGCTACATTTAAGAGGTTTTTGTTGAAAAGCAGCGACATGATTCAAACGTACGTTCTTGCTTTTGTCACAGCCAATAGTTATAGATTTTCCGGGGTAAGGTAGTAATGTCATTTGTTGCCCTAACATTAACACAATGATATACTTGAACTATTTTAAACTCGCGTCGATGTAAACTTTCTTGCAGGGACGAGGAAAGTAATCTATGTTTAACTTTATCCTTTCAAAAAGGGCAATATTCTAGACTTGCAATTAGAACGCCAACAGAATGAATGTTGATAAATATGACAGAAGAAATATTGAGACAAAAGAACAAAATATTGTTTAGCAGCATTTTCTGCTTTTTTCTCAATGTTTTCTATAAGGCAAGTCAAACACAGGTCTTGTTTTGGGGAAAGGATAAATCGTGATTGCCTATAAATGATACTGTTCTAGCCATTAATATCAAATTCCGAATAAAAAAACAAATGTTCTGTTGTCAGTTGTCTATATTTGACTGTGCCAGTGGCGCACATCACATAAGACAATTGATAATTTGTTTATTTCAACTGTTTAACTGTTAAATCTGCCATCAAATGACGCAACATTAAAACTTAATTTAAATTTTGGACAGAGTATTCATCTGGGTTAACAAAAATGAAGAACGATCATGGCAATATCTTGCGGTCATTTAAATATGTTCAAAATAAAATAACATGTAGGTCAATTAATTTCGTTTCATATCTAGTGATTTAGCTTATTTCGACGAAGACCCCGCCACACACACACACAACAGCCATCGGAAGTCTTTCTTAGTACAATGTATATATAGAGGCAAAAGGCGAAATTCACCCATGTCCACTGCCTTTATCCATGCTCTGCGTAGATCTTGTGGAAATCGGAAAAAGTAAAGATTCTCTTTACTTTCGTCGTTTATCTTCCGATTCTTGCATTGATAAACGATGCAGTTTAAAACCATTTCGATTCCCTATAGATCTAATACACTGTTAATTTCCCATAAACCCATTGTTTGCCACCGGAAGTTAATCCTCGTCTTCTTTGATGAAAATTCGCTCTTTGATATTTGGATGTCGCTATTTACATCAGAGCGCTGCATCATTAAAAAAACAAAAGAAAACAAGCGACATAACTTATGTCGGACTTTTCTTTTGTTTTTGAATGGGACAGCGCTCTGATGTAAATAGTGACATCCAAATGTCAACGAGCGAATTTTCATCAGAGAAGACTCGGATTACCGGAAGTGTTCTGCGGGTACGGACTAAAACGATAACTGAAAGGGGTCAATTCATTAAACCCTCACACGACACAATATAAGGCTGGTCCAAATTCACAAAGCTTTCATACGTCAAAAGAATGCCACTAAAATAGAAAACATTCCTCGTAATCAAGGCTAATTTTGGGGAAGTTGTTGGATAATGAGGTCAAAACCTGAAAACTAGGTCGCTACGACCGGATTCGATCAATCTTCAGGTCTTATTCTCGTGTTGATACACCTGGGTTTCCAAGGATAATTGCTCAATCATATGAATCATTTTAGAAATTGTATGTATATTTAATCAATCTAAAAGAAAAAAACATGACCGTGACATGACATGCCAATGACTTGCATTTTAAATCACCCAACTTTTCAAAGTCAGGTTCAAAGACGTGAAAGAAATGTGTCAATTTTGATGTAACAAATTCGATCAATATGATCATTGTATGATAATGATTTTGATTTCTTGCCTGCTCATTTGTATATATTTCATTTATCGATGCTTTTCTTCAAAACATCGTAACTGCAGCTTATAGCAAGCTGCAGTTACGATGTTTTGAAGAAAAGCTATGGTATATTATCTATTGTATATTGTTACAGAGTGACATCTGTATGATTTATAGCCCTTACCAGACAAATATCATTATTCTGTTACATAACATGGATCTTGATCTATCAAATACTAATTAACATTGGTGTACCTTTAGTGATTAATACACACTTTCGTTCAGATGTTGTGATTAGGTTTTCTAATGCTGTTGGTAGCCATATGTCCAGTTTTGATAAAAGAGATGCAAGTAGATACACATGTATATCAAACATGCAGTGGTTAAAACGCAATCCCACAGAAAGCTGGTGCCCTACAATATCCACATTTTTTAAAACATTGTGGACAACGTGGAAACTGTTTGTGTCAAGCAATTTCTTCATTTCCAAGGATGTTTCTCTATATCTACCAAGAAAGACAAAATGTGTAAAAGTTTCAGTCATTATGATATTGTCTTCTTCATCATCATTGAATTTGAACAAGTCTAGAAATTATCGGCTCGTTATTGATTCATGGCCAAGAACATTGCAACAAACGCACAATTCTGATTGTAATAAATGTTTAAATTGAAAGTAATCTTGCAAACAATTTTCGATCCTGTTCAGCATGTACAAATCGCGCAAAAATGGCATTCGAAAGGACAGTAAGACATACGCTTGATTCGACAATTTTTGCCACAGAAGAAAACGGAATCTTAAATTGACAATGGGTTAAACCGTTTCGCTGCCAAATGTTTATCTTTCGTAGAAAATGTCTGAACGTCTTTTGAGAATACCATTACACGTATTTTCTTTTCAACAACTAGACAAGCTTGGTCAAGTAATATCTTCAATCAAGCTTTGAAATAACAATTAATTTTGTGCTTAAAATAGACTGGGTTTACTTTTATGTAGTGATAAACCGTCAGTGTTGTTATAATATACCGGTATCGTAACTACGGCTTGAATCAAACCGTAGTTACGAGAATTTATAACAACACATACGAAAAACATTGTTTGTCCGAAATTATGTCATGGTTAACTGGATAAAATCGTTCCCTATTGTGAAACCATTTTTGAGGATTAAACCCCGAACTTATTGAGTACATTGCCGTCCTATGCCCTGACCCCTCCCCCGCCATCAGACTGACCCAGACAAGTGACCAGATGATGATGTCATACATCATTAATCTTGACGTAATCACCGTATAAATCAGTAAATACCTACATGTCAACTATATAGCACGTTAACGGCCATAATCTAATAAATCTGCTGATTATAATTTCACCATTTAGACGAAAACAAACGCTCATTAGTGGTCAAGACAGCTTGAATGACGTTTTACTAACATATTGAATTCGCCCTCTCCTATATTGCCAATTCTGGTCTGGTAAAAAAGAAAAGGAAAAACGAAAAAAAGAGAAAGACACCGTCACGGAAAACAAAGTTTGTGTTTGTTTTGTTTACATGCAAGTAAACATTTTACTTGAAATTGACTTCGAAAACATAAGAGACAATGGAAGAAAATGACCACTCTCAATATAATAATATTATAGTTAACAAATCCACATACTGACGCTTTATGGTGCCTTACAAGACTTATAGTTTCGAAAATTCTATTGGGAAAAGAAGTAATTGCTTGTGACAAGCAATATTTTCTTTTCCCATACTATTTTCTAACCAGAAAGACATGAACATGAAATATTTCAGTAAGGTGAAATGTTCGATGACGTCTTCCTTGATTTTGGCCCAGTCATTTTTCTTGTAAGAGAGAGGGTAAACCATTTCCGAAACAAGACCTGGTTTTGACGTCCATAATTGAAGAAGTTTTGGAAAACATTGAGGCAAAAGAAGAAAGTGCTGATAATCAGTATCTCATTTGCCTCAAAATTATCTGACCTAATTTTGTAGGTAAATCTTTTCTTTAGCAACATTCATTATGTCTTCTGAAAAAGCTTTCAAATGTGACTGTCCTAAAATTTTCTCGTTTGGGAAAGGGTTAAGGATGTCTGTTGTCTCTTAGTCACACTTCTACATATTTCTTTTTGTTTACAAGTTAGTAAACGCAAAATACAAGCAAAAGTTGTTACTTGCGTGTAGACTTAAAGTAATAATGCACTGGATTTCTGAAACTCGCTTCTTTAAGTAAGATTTTGGACTCTAATTACGCAAAAATTTCAATTAAACACGAGAAAAGTATTTAAAAAGAGAAGATTGCACCAAACGTACCCCAGGTCGGATTTCTTCTGGCGTGTGGCACTGGTAAAGAAATAAAAGGGCCTTTATTTGTTATTGGCCAATCGGAGTTCATTAGGGCGATTGAGAACGTGATAAGAGCAGAAAATTAGTGGTTACTTAAAATTCCTTAGTGCTTAATTGATACCTTGTAAACTAGCGATAACCATGGGCAATGTGCCTGTTTATGAAGGTTGTGAAGAGATCTGACATTATATCATGCAATTCTCACCATAATCCAGGTTACTTTCTCTTCAAATAAATTAAGAGATTTAAACTAAAATGACATAATGAGATTCTGACAGTTGTTTCGTGTTAAGAAGAATTTCTTGGCATGAGTTATATCAGTCTTATCTAAATCAACAATGGCCGCAAATGACATTAGGGTCCCTTTTTCAAATGCTCTGGGCGTGTATTCACCAGCACACCTAAACAACATATGTTTAAGGAAACAGTGAAACATTATGTCCTGTACCAAAGGAAAATATCATCACGGGCGCGGTGAGAGTGACATGTTTGGGCTTTTTGTTCCGTTCGAAGCTATGCTAATGTAGGCTTTAAAAATATGGTTGTTTAGTGGCATGGCGGCAACTTGTTCTGCTTGTTTTTTACCATAATAATTTTGTGAAAGGGACGGATAATTGAATGTTGAAAGCGTATTAATTAATTATTTATTAATCACTTTATATGATTGATTTATATATAAAGTTCCTTGTATATGTTGTATGCATGTCTGACCACAAGCATAATTATTAAGAAGATAATTAAAACGCTTAACAATGCATGCATGTAAAAGCTATGGTGTAATAATTCACGTCTGACAATAAGGGACATTGAGGAATTACAACAACCAGAGGCGCGTTCTTTAGAGCCAAATTTCTTAAGATATCTTGAGATTTCTTTTGGATATTTTTTGGATAGAGCCTTCTTTAGAACAAGATAAGACGTTCAATGGGAGGCGCCATTACACTGTTTCTTGCGGAACTCCTCATTAAACTCTGTAGATTCAATGTAAAACAGAATTGTTCGAGTTGTTCCGAATGCTCCATAATTCATACAAATGACGTCACATCCGTCCTTGGAAAATAATGAGCAAAGAAAGGCTCAATATCACCCATTTCTCCTTTTGTTTCAATATTTCCTGGACTGAAAATTACAGCTATGACTCAGACAGTCGTTTCCCTGTACTAAATTGGATATTCCTAATTAAATAACTGTGGTGAGATATTTAAGCTCATTCAAATATATCGGATTTAACCACAAAATTAAACACTCAAACCTGTATGAGTACATCAAAATTAACGGAGTATTACTGTCATTCAGGTGTACCATTCCCCAAACAAGACCTAGATTTGGCGTCTTTTAAAAATAGAACTTGGTGAATATTTTCCAGCAAGATAACGTCCGTCCACACCACGATCGACACACATTGGACTTTCAAGATTTGTATAACGTGTATTGACTGGACAGCCAGATATACGGACATTTCGCCGATCGAACACCTACGGACCACATTGGAAGGACAGTAAGTGACGGATATGACGTCATTAATGTAAGGCACCGACACTGTTTTCTGTGCAAGGAATGGGGCGTATTCCAATATTGTTTACTGACATATTTCAAGTATGTATAGATGCTGTACACATGGATTATATTTCTCGATAATAGACGCTCTTCCAGTTCATTTATCGAGACATTATACTGATTCGTAGAGAGATTTCCAGCTACCCATATGTTATTCCATGTTATCCAGTAATTATGTCCTTACAAACATCCATTTTGTGGTCTACAGCAAATATTTGAATTTGACCACCCTTAAATTGTGTCGTTTGGAAAAGGGTTGAATCAAGCTCAGACGAGTGAGGAATTAGCTGCAACTTTCCTCAGAATACATTCATATTCCACAAGAGAAGCTTGTCGGTTACGTACTTTATAATCTATGTCAATGTTTGAGCTCTATGCTACCACCAGTGAAACAACGGAGACTTCGATTTCGTTAAAAAGATGTTGAAACGATAAAGTATCCGGCAGAATCTAGTTTGAAAATATTAAATACAACTATTGAAATTAGATTGAACATATCACTGTCGTATGTTGACATTTCTGGGAAATACTAAAAGCGTGAACCCGTGAAATTAAATCAATCAAATACAGATTGAAATATGTCTGATTAATCATTTAAAACACAATGAATTTGCTAACGATTACGTTACAGTCGTTATTTTTTTTTGGCACAATTGCTGATCATTCTTTGTCTATATAATCTAGGTATAAGAAAGACAGAGATAAATACAGCAGCTTCGCACTTAAGTTTTGTCTTATAGGTCAATGATTATCTTGATTAAGAGTGTACCTAATTGTTAACATAAAAAACTTTTCAAAAAAGAGAAAAGAGAAACATTGTTAAGAATTATAACACTTAAATGTATCAGTATTTCTCACCGAATTAATCGAATTTCTTGCCCAAATCAAAAGCTGAAATTGAAATGTAAAATATGATGGATGCTCGTCCTTCAAAGTTCAAAAGATGATAAAGCAAAAACGGCAGCTATTTCTCTTTTTGAATCATCCTTTAGTTTTAATTACGTTGTGCTTGACAAGCCCATCGTTTACGACCATTTCACTTCACTTTCAAGTGACATTAGCCTAATAAATTATCAATTTTAATAATTAATACAACCACGACAGTTCAACATAGCTTTACAAATGTTACACAAATGGTGGAACATAATCCTTAACTTTCTGGGTAAGTTTGAAACGGCTGTTATACATGGGTATCTGATTCAATATGGCTGACATTTTTTGAAAATGTAATGGGACATTTCTGTGTTGAAAGCCATTTTCATACGATGCAAAAATCAGAACTGATTTACTACTTGTATTTATTATGGTAAAGAATAAATGGGTGAGTACAGAAAACGATAAGTCCTTATAAAATGGACACACTAGTAGAAAATGGAACTCGTCCTCTATTTCATCCATTTTCACTGCAGAACATCAACGATGCTTTCGTTCAATTATTTTTGGCCATGCTTGCACGTTTCTACAAATTTATTGTGAGACAGAAGCCTAAATTGCGACAAGTAAGCTCTGCATTTTCGTGGAAACGTATTCAAATAAAATTGCAATTCAATCAGCTTTTTCTAATTGTGTTGTAGGTCTTACATCCGGCCATGTTTTGAATCTTAGTACAACCACAAAGCTAATTGGGCGTTTCTCGTTTTCACAATTAATTCAACGATAAGTTAAGTGTTATAACGGTAAGTTTATCTCATATTTAAACGACAATGGTTGACAGATTCAAATTAAAATTCCTTTGATTCTTACCAGTTTTATTGCACATGTTTTAATAAAGTTTTACGATTGAAATATTTAACAACTTTTATATATTGTTTATTGATTCAGATTCCTTTTTGTGTGTCTTGTCATGACAGTTGTTTTATCATGCCTTTATTTAGATGCTTCTGTTGATATATTTTCTCTTTCGCAAACAAGATATCACGTCCTTGTTTTAAATGGAATCGGAAAAATTACAGAGAAAAAATGCTGACAACAAAGATTTATTCTGTACCCATATTCCATCTTACTTTATATCAACCTTACCATCTAAATGTGGCCTAGAATTGTAAGTTTGAAATTGTGTTGCCTAAGTATGGGATTATGAATGCTTAACCATTTGAAATTGTTTGTAAAGTGATGGCACCATAGCATCAAAACGTTAAAATACCTTACAGAAACGCAAAGACACTTGCAAAAACAAAAGGACTATTGTGCCGTTTCTGTTTAACGTGAAACAAACGGAAATCACTCCAAACAAGTTCCTAACGGGATATCTTCATTGTCTTTGTATGAAGACAGAAATAATTTAAAACATAAACATTTAAAGAATCCAACATCAAATGGTTTGCATAGTGAACATGTATTGTATATATTCTAGAACGTTCGTATATTGGAAGTCGTCTTATTTCACAACATAATTTTCGCGCCAAATACTTATTTCGTTCGACGAGAAAGACCTGCCATTTGTGAAGAAAAAGAATATCTTTAGAAACATCTTGACCATTTTTATGTGATTCCTAAATGGCAATTGCATTCGTGTATGATGGAATCGAGGAAGCACAGGAGCTACTACGAGTAGAGACTTCGTGAAAAACTGTATGACTTGGCCTCAACAGCGCCAATACAATATCTCTGGTATATACGAGTAACTTCGACAACCCAACGTCACTCAAAACTGTGGATGGAGCTGTTCTGGAATGGAAGAAAGACTTCAAATACCTCAGACCCTGGGTTGACAGCACCAGTACAGACATCGGAGTCAGAAAGGCCCAAGCTAGGAAAACCTTGAACGGGATGTCCACAATATGGTCCTCCACAATGAAACCAGATCTGAAGAAAAGATTCTTACTTTCCACAGTAGAAGCAATTCTACTATACGGGTGCGAGAGCTGGTCTTTGACGGAAACCCAAGAGAGGTCCGTCAACGGCACATACACAAGAATGCTGAGGAAAGCCCTGAATGTACTCTGGACATTACACATGACTAATGAGCAGTTATACGGGAAGCTGCCGACCCTCAGTAACAAAATTACCTCGAGGATACTCCAGCTAGCGGGACATTGCCATCGACACCCGGAAATAAGCACACAGAAGCTAATGTTCACTGTGGGAACCAAAACATGGATACCAAAGGGGGGGTCGACCAAGGATCAACTTTATCGACACACTGAAGCGTGACACTGGAGCTAAGAGTACAAATGAGCTCGCGTCACTTATGGGAGGTCAAGGTGTATGGTCGAGTCTTGTGAAGTCCCGGCTGCGGCCGCCCTAAGTCAAGTGAGTCAAGTCAAGTAAATGGCAATAAATTTGTGCTAAAAGTAGACTGGGTTTTCCGTTATGTTTTGATGAACCGTCAGTGTTGTTACAAAATCTCGTTACTACGGCTTAAAGGGACATTTCATTCCAATTTCAATTTTTCAAAGTATGTCTTGATGCCAAGATTGGTTATTCTAATGAGTATAAATACTATTAGTTCTTTTTAAGTTGTTGCCAATAAGCGAGAAACACGGATTTAAAGTTGAGACATAATCGATAAATTGCATATAAATCGGAACTGTTGTCCACAACAATTTGTTCAATTTTAACACAAAAATATAAATTTCTCGTAAACGGCGCAATATTTTGGCTTGAAATTTTTCAGAATTTTCATAAGGAAATATGCTCTTTCAGATAAAAACAAAAGTAAAATTTATGACAAAAAATTCTGAAATGTCACTTTAAACAAAGCCGTAGTTACGAGATTCTATAACAACACATACGAAATACGAGGGCTTAATAAAATATCCGGAATGGTATTATAACTTTTTAATTTATGTTCTAATTGTAGTGATATTTTCAACACTAATACTTTGGAGAATTATGCTTTTGATCCTGCTACAAAAACTAGGTTGTTTGTATTAAAGCGCGTTATACAATCACTATGGCAACATAGGCTCGCGTTGAGCGGGGCAACTTAGTTCTTGGACAGATACGACGTTAGGAAACTCTGTCTTACATATCCAATATTCACATCTGTTTGATATGTTTGCCACTGTATGATACCCACTTCTCCCACCTATGATAACATTTGTCAAAGAAGGACCAGATTTGTATATGAGGAAATTTATGGATAGTTTCTCGGACATCATTGGCAGGTCATGAACTTTTTCGTCGACGTCGTGTTGGGACGTCCAGATCTTTGGAGGTCAGCAACTTCATGCATAAAATCATTTTTAAATGCGTTTTACCACGCATAAATGCTTGGTTTTCTTCATAGAACTGTTACCGCACGTGTTCATAATCATGAAGATTACCTCTGATTTTGATTTACCCATTAAACTGCAAAATAATATTGAATACCACTGCTAAAGCGTCATATTTGCTATATCAGCAAGGCATGTATTCACCTACGGTTGTTTACGGAATTGACGCCCTATATCAGTCGATGATGTTATATTTGCCAAGAAAAAGGTAATGTCACAGATAACAAGCATTTTGGACAACATTTGATTTGAGAAATACAAAATATGATCACTTTAAATACGATTGATCAGTCACATTTAACAAATTATCAAAAGTTGCCCCGCTCAACGCGACCCTACGTTTCCATGGCGACTGTAGAATGCATTAATGCAAACAGCCCGGGTTTTGTCACAGCATCCAATGCATAATTCGTCAAAGTGTTTATGTTGAAAAGTTCATCTGAATTGATGTAAAAGTTAAAAAGCTATGATACTATTCCGCATACTTTATTAACAGCCCTCGTACTATTGTTTGTCCGAAATTACGTCACGGATAACTATAAAAATCGTTCCCTATTCGACGCAATCTCCATCTAGAGGGACATGAAGAAATAATTCGGTGAAATAGAAATTCTGAAAACAACATTTTTTTCCTTTTCCCTCAATATCTCTTAGGCTTTGACATACACACTTTCTCATTTTCTATTGTAACCCATTGCCTATAAATCCTTAGATTTATGGTTTGGTATGACATATTGTCGTCCTAGAAAGATTTTAGGAAAATCATACTATACAAAAATTTTAGTTGCAGCAAATGTAAACCATTAACAACCGATTTATATTTCGAATTATTTGTGAAATGTTATGACTTTATTAACATTTAAATGCATTCAAATATTTTGATATTTAATATTCAATTTGATGGATAAGTCTGTTTGATAAATGAAAGCAAAGGTCCCGTTGCAACGCAATAAAATGCACGCTCAAAGACAAAAATACCATCATTTATTTTGTCCTAGTTTATTGCAAAGTTCATCATACCACCTTGCATATAGGAGTTTGGCTCTAAGAAAAAGTTATTTGAGACCAACATAGATTCGAATCAGCCTGTCAACATGCGCAGTCTGATCGAGATTATACTGTTCTCTAGAATCTTTGAACTGCTAGTTAGCAGCAAGACTCACCTTTAGATTTAATCCGAGTCTTCTCTGATGTAAATACGCTCTTTGATATTTTGATTTTCGCTATTTAATAGCGAAAAATCAAAATATCAAAGAGCGTATTTACATCAGAGAAGACTCGGATTACTTTATATTGTAATAGGCTACATACTGGTCTGGAATCGAGTTGGTCTAATTTTAGAGGCATTTCATAGGCGGATCTAGACGGGGGTCAAGAGGTCCGGACAGCCCCCCCCCCCTTGGAATTCGCTGGACCCCCTCTGAAAAATATGGCGAAACTTTGACTTACTAAAACTAAATCAAATTCAAGTTAGTGCGTTTCAGTAAGTTTTGCCTAACAAATTTGAACTACTGAACTACTATAATGTTAGCAATATAGAGCAAGTTAAGTCTCCATTTGGGATCGGAATCCTCTCCTGGATCCTCCCCTGGAAAAAATCCTGGGTCCGCCCTTGCACCTTATCCTAGATTACGTGACGTATCTTTGAGTGTCGATACAATTAACAAAGCTGTCAGGATGGCCGAGTGGTCTAAGGCGCTGCGTTCAGGTCGCAGTCGGGTTTTCCCGGCGTGGGTTCGAATCCCACTTCTGACACATTATAATTTTTGTCTTACAGTAATTATTGTGCCATTCTGTATCCATTTGATTTTTTACGTGATTAGTCTGTGAAAGCATACAGAAGAAAAAGTAGATGGTTTGGTGCTACTCCTTTATATTGCGAATGTCCGATCTTAAAACAAAATAAACATACATGTACATCAAATCGCTTTGATGAAGTGATCTTCTAGTAGCATCTAATCTTTCATCAATGTTTCATTTACAACAATAAGGCTTTTGTGTCCTCATGATCCTTAGAGACAGGGTTTAGAAACATTGAAGCAAAAGGACAAAACGATTATGACCCGCATTTCTACTTTCTGGTGATCACTTATTATGTGATTTATTGTGCACAATTAGTATCCTTTTCAACACCCATTTTGCGTCTACAACAACTTTCAGTGGCAATGAATCTTGTGCTAAAAATAGAATATGTTAACCATTATGTTTTGATAAACCGTCGGTGATGTTATAAAATCTCGTAACTACGGCTTAAGGCCACCACCCTTTCCATTATAATAATATGTGTATTTTTACCATTCTGATCAATCAAAACCAGATGTTTTATCTTACTTCATACAGTAACATTTGACAGTCACCAGTTCTAGGTCATCTCCGGGAATTCCGATATTAGTTATTTTTTAATCTAACTGATAAAGATTCTTGTTGTCTATAACAAGCACGTAAAACGCATGGTTCTGTACTACATGTATATTGATAGGTCATCGTCGGGTAGTTTTCTGTTTTAATCGTTTTCAGCATCTTGTAAACGTTTATTTGATTGGTCAGAGGAAAAGGTCATTAAAAGATGGTCCATATAAACGGCGAGTGTCAGATGTTACTTCAACGTTAACCTCGGATTTTAATCAAATTGGGGTTTTGTATACTTGTTACTGACTCATTTATAAATTACATTTTCTTTTCAATGTATTTTTGTTGAGACCTTGATTAACATGTGTATATTATATTTGTGGAAGAGAAACTATAATAGATTCACAATTAAACGAGAATAATTTCAGTTGTTTTGATAAAGCAATTCAACTGTAATTATTCTCGTTTAATAGTGAATCGATTATATGTTTAATTCAAAAAAAAAAAAAAAAAATAAAGATATGTCTATGTCTATAAAATCTTAGCACCTTTAAGCAACATTTTACAACGCAGTAATGCAGGATGGCCGAGTGGTCTAAGGCGCTGCGTTCAGGTCGCAGTCGGGTTCTCCCGGCGTGGGTTCGAATCCCACTTCTGACATTTTTTTAGTAAGGGGAGAGAAGTAAAGATACCATTTTACTTCTTATGGATGTCATATTCTGCGTCTTTCTAAAGCTCAGAAACCATTCCGTGTGGAGTAGGGAACGATTTTATTCGGTAAACCTTGACGTTATTTCAGACAAACAAACAGTGCGTGTCGTTATAAATCTCGTAACTACAGCTTGATTCTAGCCGTAGTTACGAGATATTATTACAACACCGAAGGTTTATTAAAATATAACGACAAACCCGGTATATTTTTAGCATAAAATATATTTTTAACGCTCAGAAACTATACCGAGGAATTAACGGGTAGGGATGTAACATTACTGAAGGTTATTTTTTATAAAGTAATCGTATCTTACTATCCATTTATACTTTTTAATAAACCGAAAAATGATAAGCTGACATGTAAAAGCAACCTGCATCTACATGTATATGGAGTATACCATTTCTCTCCCACTCTACTCGTATCACATCTATGAATGAGTTTAATTTCAACATACTTTGTCCTTTTAATTTTACATATTTAACATAAAAATTTAATTTCTATGATAATGTGGGTTCTAACCAAGTAGCATGAAGAATGAACAACCGTAGTTACATCATAAACAACGACTCACGCATCGCTCATCGCCGCGTTTTTATGATTGAGTAGCACATAAACAATTCATTCTTCATATTTTTACTCGCACCTGGGCGTGCGCACTCCCGGGGCATAACGATCTAGAAGCAAATATACAATTAAAATAATACGATACTGCCAATCAAAGTATGGATTGGTCAATCAAATGATTTGGTGAATCATTTGTATATCTCGACCATCTCCAACACGGAATAGGGAATGATCTTATCTAGTTAACAGTGACGTAATTTCTGACAAACAATAATATATGGTGGGTGTTGTTAAAAAAATCTCGTAACTACGGCTTGATTCAAGCCGTAGTTATGAGATTTTATAAGAACACCGACGGTTTACCAAAGCATAGCATAAAACCCACTCTATTTTTAGCACAAAATTCATTGCCATAAAAGAAAAGAAAATGAGCTGGGATCTGATCTGGAAAAGAGGCTTTTTCCTATTACCAGACGTCAGTTTAGACTGCTCCAAATTCAAAGATGATGCAGACGACAATTTTAGTAGATTGAAACCTTTCCTTGTATTTCTGGGTAGTAAACATTGTGGGAAATGAAGGATTTGCTTGTCACAAGCAATTTTTCCATTTCGACAATGTTTTCTTAAGCTTTAAGGCATATAATTATATTGCTGGAAGTCAAAATGCGTCAATGTTTGGGAATAGACCAAAGCATTTGATATTCTTAGGAGGCGACTGATACGGATTCTTACAAATTTTTGTCTAACAGGTGTTACATGTTATGAAGAAGATATTAGAGTATTAAACACAAGTAGGTATCCTGATCAGACTCTGTGTATACACAGGCTGATCTGGATCCTTGTTGTTCTCAAATGCAGTGAAAGACTCTTTACAAGATTCCCGCTCCAATGGTTGCAATACCAGTAAAACTGTAGTCTATGAAATAGCCTGTGCAGTCATAGAATCAAACGATAAAGACGAGTGTAGATTTCAACATAAAGTCGACCAGTGTGGCTGTTCGTTCAATTCCAAATCTTTCGTGATAAAAGAATATGACATTGAATGAATAAGATGACACACCAGTTTGATGGACCAAGGACAATGTACTTCGAATTTACTTCAAACAATCATTTTATGCCATTCCGTGCGATTTCTTTTTTCCATAAGTATCCGAATGTTTTTATCCATTTTGAATTTTTCAGCTCGGCTAAATACCATACACAACCACAAGCCTCGTTGACCATTACGCCATCGAAGCATCTTTTTCTGAGTATGCCTCTATCACTATGACGAGTTGGTTAAAGAGAGCAAACAGATTTCGAGTCCGCGTTCATTCACAAGCAAAAACTCGAAGGCGAAAAATTAAAAAAAAAAGAAATAAAATGAATTTTGACCAGCTGGGCGGGATTAACGCTTCAGTATAGCGGATGTGTAAATATTGATATAATGTTTAATTTTTAACAATTACAATTGGAAGCACTCTCACATTACAACCTCAAGATGTATGCTCATCCTTTAAAACATGATTTGACACTGTGTTTATCTTTCCACGTTTTCAACCCCCTTTATAAAATGGTACATTTTTCGGTTTTTTTATTTTTTATTTTTACTTTTTTTTTTGGGGGGGGGGGCTCGTTGGCGCTTTGCCCGTCCCTGGTGACGATGGATTGTATGTCATTGTTCTGGAACATCGTCTTTAATGACTGTACAAGCTGATCACGCTGGGACAGTATCTGGGGTCGTCGCTGCAGATGAATGTCGACTATTCTGTATTTGAAGCATTCCCTGTGTCTTTTTATTTCCCTCAGCTCTATGTGGTACACTTCGGATTGGTTTATCCTCAACTAGATAGCATGTCTCAACTGCCTGCGTATAGATGCGACATCTCCCCAGTTTCAAGCAGAACTTTGTCATCATATTTACAAGAGTTTCAATCTTAGCCAAGGGCGTCCCAATGTTTCGGTGTCATGCTCAAATTGTCCTTAAAGCAGGTAGTTCAATATGCGCCCACTGTCGATTCCACTCGTATAGCAGACATTCGCCATCGCAGTCGGATTTCGGGAAACACAATTATATGTACAAGCCGGTAGTACAGACAAAGACCGAACTGAATGCACGTGCAGGCTAACTCTGTTTAAAGCTATACAACAAAGTTGCTTCAGTATTCCTACCTAGATCAACATGCCATGTGTTTTAATAACAGTTCGGTACTGGTGCACTCTGGCACATTATCCATATCTTAAACAAATACTAAAACCTTTCACAAATTCAGGCTGTCCTAAATTTAGCGCGTTCAAAGACCAGACCACAAGTGAAAATATAATAAAGATAAAGATGGGATTATGGTACATAATTGTGTAGAAAACTTCTAAGCAGAAGGGAAAAGTTCTGGATATAAGCATTATTCTTCTTCACTCAAAATTTAATGTACTACGAACACGAAGCACTCTCTATTATGAACTCGACGTCAAAACAGGGGGAGGGGAGGGGGGGGGGGTTTGGGGGGGGGGGAGAGAAAAACATCTAACTTATAAAATACCATAGGTTTCCGAATATCTTTTGGGGAATCAAAAAATGCAAAAAGTGTTAGTAATTTGCTCGAGAGTGTAATTTTGACATGTCACTTCTCACGTGAAAGATTTGTTCCTAAGCAATTTAGAACCAGAATCACAAGGTTGCCTCTTAAATCATAATTAAAAACGTGCTTCATGAATTAAAACGCTCTGTTAAAAGTTTACTAACCAAATTAATACGAATTCTAAAGCTAATTTGTGTATCAGATATCACTTCAAATTAAGTTTTTTGTTGTTGTTACTATAGATCAACAACACTTTAAGTAGAAAGATGCATGGGATATGGTAAAACCTATTTATTTTCCTGATCTATGAATAACGTTAGGGATATACTTTTTGTGGGTTATATTACTCAGTCGTTTCGAAAGAAAAAATGATTTTGACGTCGTTAGTAGGGAACGCGTGGGTAACAGTAGAGAAAAAAGTAAACACTTACAACCAGCATTCTCTGCTTTTGCTAAAGCTAGAATACCCGTAATGTGGCCATTTTGAGATTCATAAAACATCGGACTTTTTTTCAAGCGTCGTCGTTACGTATCCGAACTTATTCGGGTGCAGTCATAAACATTAGGCGGTGGAAAGTTCCCCCGCAGAATGTTTTTGACGTCGCCCGAATAATTCCGACGTCGTGCGAATCTCATTAGTGGTAGAGTACCTTTAAAAATATGGGTTATATCATACTGTTCATACACATATCTTATCCTCAACAATATTAATTTTGTCGTCTGCAACATTATTCGAATTGGAACTGTACACTTTCTTTTCGTTTGGGAAAGGGTTAACCCATTTAAAAACGACAAAATTATAGACTGGTCCAAATTCAAACATTTTGCAGACGACAATTTCAAGTAAATAAAATTGTTTTGTCGTTAAGGGTGAAAAACTTGTGGGAAATGAAGAAATTGCTTGTCACAAGCAATTTCTTCATTTTCCTCAATGTTTTCCAAAGCCATTAATTTGTAGAGAGTTAATAAAAAAAGTCACTGTGTGGAAATGGGTTAAATGACAGAGGCTACTACATGTACATGTATCGCCGCATGGCTCGGAATCAGATATCAATTTATCTTTTTAATTGTCATTTTGAAAAGAGCAAACAAAACTGTTCGAACAGAGAAAAAAAATATCGAACATGGTAACCGAAATGAAGCGTCAGGGTAAAGTAAATGAATTTACGTGACTTTCTTAAAAACTGTCAAATTTGTCAATTAAATTATTTGAAAATAGACAATTGAACAACTTTACAATATGCTGAGGAGTGCATATCGTGGCTTTTCTTTCAAAAACCTCGTAAATACAGCTTGAAACAAGCTGTAGTTACGTGGTTTGTGAAAGAAAGAGATGAATATTTCATTATAAGACTGTACAAAAGCTGAACAAAGACAAGATAATAAGTGAAAACATGTCAGTATGGACGAACAAAACGTTAACAAACACTTCTTATACCACCTGAATCAAATAAAGTGAACCTAATCATTTACTCCTTGTTGGTATTTAACCGTTTCCCAAACAAGACCTGGTTTTGACGATCCTAATAGAAAAGGCTTGGGAAAACATTGAAACAAAAGAAGAAACTGCTGATAACCAGCAGTTTCTCCTTTTGTCTCAATATTTTCTATGTCATATTTTACAAAAATTGTATCTTTAATAACTTCCATTTTGTCATTTGTGACAGTTTTTGAAGTGGATCACCAGTAAATTCGCCGTTTGGGAGAGGGTTAACCCTTTTCCAAACAGCTCTGGCCTTCGCGACCCAACATAATGTTATAGTCCGGTCACGATATTATGGCACGTGTTTACAAAATTTATCTATGTAAACAACAAATTATTGGACTTTGAACTATAGTGCTCCCACGATATTCAGAATCCTGCCAAACAATAAAACATAAATCCTTTTATTAATCATAGATTATAAAGATCAAAATGAAACCATATTGATGATAATCAGTATTTTGATGTAAAATTGACGAGACGATTTGCACGTGCGTCTCTACAATAACTTGTTTTTATAGGTTAAAGTGACATTTCACATTTATTTCATTTTTTAAAAGTAGGTCTTGATGCAAAGATTGTTTATTCTTATGCGTAGAAATGCTATCAGTTTTTGAAGTTGTTATTTTCAAGCGAAAAATGCGCCTTTAAAGTTGAGACAGAAATGACAAATTCTATATAAATCTGAACTGTTGTCCACAACAATTTGTCTAATTTTAGCACGAAAATATATTTTTCTCGTAAACGACTCAATATTTTGACTTGAGATTTTCAGAACTTCCATAAGAAAAGATGCTCTTTCAGATAAAATAAAAGTAGAATTTATGTAAAAAATTATCATGAAATGTCACTTTAAAGGTTTGTTTATAAATATCAGAAAAGCGTGGGACACATATTCAGTATAATAGATTCACTATTCAACGAGAATAATTTCAGTTGTTTTGATAAAGCAGTTCAACTGAAATTTTTCTCGTTTAATAGTAAATCGATTATAATTTTGCTTGTGACGGTTCGAATGTTGATGGTGTATCACAACTGCAATATTCGAACCAATCCATGCAAAATTCTATTGAAAATTAAGATCGCTTTCCCCTTGTTTACTAATGTAAAAATTGTAAATATGTGCCATAATATCGTGTGAGGACTATAGTTTGGAAACCGTTGATAACTAGCACTAGTTACCTGAATATGTCTGCTTTTGATTGCGATTTTCTGTTGCAATAGCATTTTTGCCTTCTGCAACACCTTTTGGTTTCAGACAAACATGATTTTTCTGGTCATTGATACACTATCAATGAATCTAAGACAAATGTGCAAGTGTCTTTATCATTTTATCATCTAATAAAAATTAACCCGAGGACCCGCATTGTTTCAAAGACAAGATAAAACAATCAAAGGCGGGAAATTTGTAATACATGCTTTATCTCGCATAAAAATCTTTATTTTGTCGACTTTCTTAAATGTTTACCGTTATCATGTAATAAGTTAAGATATTATCTGGTCATATGTAAGATATCCAAACAAGTTAAGCTCAATGACTGACTTACCAAGCGATCGAATGAAGTGTTGGTTCTTGTTCGATGAAAAAATAATATGGTGATTACGCGGTTCATATAAAGTTAGAGCTTTAAATACTGTTGCTGCTGCTGCTGCTGCTGCTGCTGCTGCTGCATTCCGTTTATCGGGTAGTTACAGGCTAAAAATGTCAAACTTTCCTAATTTTACACTGAAAATTCAGCAAAAATCCAAATTAGCGCCCCCCATATTCAAACACTGGGGCTTGAGCCCCTCTCCCTATATCAAATTGCTCCCTACGAGCCGAGTTGCCTTCGAACATCATGACTTTGTGACAAAGTCATGTAAGGTGTTTACCTATCTTTCATTGTTGCGTTTTTACTTAAATATTTTATAAACAGGCATTCCTCATAGAATTTAGTATGCCATAGACTCTAAGTTCAATACAAAATGTCAACACTGTCACATAATTATAATTATACCCTTTAGAAGTATATGACAACATCAAACTTACCAGATTTCCCTGAACACCCATGTACAGTTCACTATAAATGACCTGGCAGAACATCTCTAGCTGTAAGCTAGAGATGCTCTGCCAGGTCATTTATCGTGAACTATACACACTTATGAGTTGGGATGGGTTTCCCATTGACTTCGATACACTATCATTCGGTTGTATCTTCTTAATTTCGAAGTGTCTTTATCATTTTATCATCTAATTAAATATTAACCCGAGGACCCGCATTGTTTCAAAGACAAGATAAAACAATCAAAGGCGGGACATTTGTTCTACATGTTTTATCTCTTATACAAATCTTCGTTTTGTCGACTTTCTTAAATGTTTACTGTTACATTATGTAATAAGTTAAGATATTATCAGGTCATATGTACTTGATATCCAAATGAATTGAGAGAAATGGTCAAACCATTCAATGTTCGAATACATGTATTGCTACATGTAATATCGATGGAAAATATCTATAAAAATGATAAAGTTGATATTGATAAAAATAAATTTTGTTTATATATTGGTACAGAAAATGTTGAAGTAAAGGGCGAAATTGCTGATTATCAGATATTTCTCTTTTTCTCAATGCTTTCTCATGCAAAGCATTTTCTATTTAAGGACCTAACGACATCATGGACATGGAAAGGCTTAAATTGCGCCAACGTTTAACATTTTCCAAAAAGTACCTGGTTTTGGCGTCCCTTATAAGAAGTCTAGTGAAAACATTATGGTAAAATAAGAAAATTTTAATAACTAGTACATGTACTTTCTTCCTTTTACCCCAATATTTACTGTGCTAGATTTTACACAAATCATATCTTAAATCAATTGATGACATCCATATCATTTTCTCCATCATCTTTCAAAGTTGAAAAGTCCAAATTATTTCTGTTTGGGAAAGGGTTAATTTTGACGTTATCTTAGGTTCAGTATACGTTTAAAGGCTATGTGACAAGCGTGGCTCCTGGTCTAGGGGTATGATTCTCGCTTTGGGTGCGAGAGGTCCCGGGTTCAAATCCCGGACGAGCCCTGAACGTTTTGCAAAACCCACAAGTATATATATTTCGTGTCCTTGACCCTAGACAAATTTTTTATTCTTTAACATAACATTCCTAAATAAACTAGTATTTCGATAAAAATAAGTCTATTATAGATCGGTCACAATATTAAGGCACATGTTTACGAAGTTTATCATCGTAAACAACACAATGTCGAACTCCAAACTATAATACATTCAAAGTTAAACGAGAATCGTTGCAGTTGTTTTTGTTTATCAAAAAGTGTAACGACTTTCGTTTAATTTGAACGTATTATACACTAATTTTTCATTCTATGGTTCGATCTCATGCATTAAAAATTATTCATGAAATAATAACAACTTTCGAGGTCTTTATTTGCCAAATAAAAACCGATGTGCGACGGACTACTTGTGTAGGTAAAAACCGAGGCGCACTAAACTTGTTAATATCTCCATTATAACACTCTAAATAACAAAACGCACATTCTAAATGTGCAATTTTGTGGAAATTCTGTCATAATCTAGTTTTCGGCGTAGGAAACTCATTGGCGGTTAAGTGACGTCATTGATGACGTCATTTGACGTTACTTTGACGCCACATGACGTTTTGGCGCATACACAAAGCATAATTACATAGAGCCTTTCTTTAGCCAATTTGGTCAAATAAAACACGATGCAGTTCTTCTTTCGCTTTACATGTACATGGATTTTACGGAAACGTGTTATAATTGACAAATAAATTGTAGACATGTGCAATAATGTCGTGCCTGGACTATCGGGGCGTCAAAACCAAAGTTTGTTTGGAATATTGTTAACCCATTACCAAACGGCAAAATTTTAGACTTGTCCAAATTCAAGGTTGATGCAGACGACAATTTCACGTGAATGAAATTTGTTGAGTTGGGGTCTTTTGGGGTAGAAAACATTGTAGTAAATGAAGAAATTGCTTGTCCCAAGCAATTTCTTCATTTTCCACAATGTTTTCGAAAGCCATGATTTTGTAGAGGGTCAAAAAGAGTCATTGCGTGGTAATGGGTTAAGGGTGTTACAACATTAGAAACAGATTAGCAGTCCTCAATAACTAATCTCAATCATAAATCATAATATTTACCATTGCGGATGTTTAATGTAGTCTGCCATTTGGTGTTTTTACGCTATGAAGAGTCTGCTAATTAAAACTCCGACGACGTCCAGTCCAGCGTACAAGAACCGCGGAGATTCACGGAGTCTGGGAGACCGATAAAATCTTAAACGGGGCGGAGAAAAATGGGATTGAATATTAATGTTATTAGAATTAATTTTCTTTGACTTATTGATATCAAAGGCGCAAGTTTGCTTCCTAAAATCAAAGAAGTGAAAGTTGTTACAAGCAATTTCTTCATTTTCCACGATGCTTTCCAAAGCCTTTGTCTTGCCAATGAGGGGCATCAAAAGGCGTCACTGTATGGTGAACTTATGGTCGTAGACTACCAAAACCAAGTTTTTTCATAAGAATACGCGTATGCATATTTTCTACACATTTCCGAGGACCAAGGGCCCGTTTTACTAACAAACTTACGAACATTTTTAAAACAACAACAAATCTGATTGGCCGAATAATTACTTGTATTATTTCTCTTTCAATCAGATGTGTTGTTACAAGGTTTTTGCAAAAATCTATGTTAGTAAAACGCGGCCCAAGTCTTTATTTTAGGGACCATAGAAGACTAGGCTCCTTTTCGTCTTATTTTTCGTAAGGGCTGTCACAAGTCGGTTGTCCCCACATTGTATGGCGTGTTCCCCATCTGTATTGATATGAGAAGATAGCAAATTGATTTGTGTGTGGTAATCCACCAGAGTGACATTATAGAACCCATGAATGACCAGGGTCTATAACCCCTATTAAACACACTCCTTACACGCCTTCTGTTGTCATAATACGCGTGGATTAGATTCTTGGACTGTCTCAGAGACTATGAAGAGGTTTTCTTGCAAGCAGTAGAAAACATACGAAAGCATTGGACACCATGGGCCACTCTGTTATACGGTTTTATATTGGTCTACATTATATAGAACAAATGAATGACCAGGGTATGTAACGCCAATCAAATATTCTCCTGACGCGCCTTCTGTTGTGATAAAACGCGTGGACTAGATTCTCGGGCTGTCTCGGAGACTATGAAGAGGTATCCTAGCAAGCGGTAGCAAACTTACGCAAACATGACTACTACGTTATATGGTTTAGTATGGGTCTAAATTATAGAACCCATGAATGACCAAGTCTATAACCCCTATTAAACACGCTCTTAACGCGCCTTCTGCTGTGATAAAACACCGCAGAGTCTTGAAGAGTCTCAGAAATGGTTAGGTACATTTAAGATGGATACAATACTTACAGACAGATTGGCCCCATTATTACATTGTAGACCTACGCCTGATCAATGTCCAGAACAAATGATATATCAGTTTGACGTCTATCGTCTTTGAGCCAGATTAGCATCTGAGGTGCAGTAACTCACATCCTTGTAAATCGCACATCCGATATGTTCAAAGAATAGCTTTAGTATCTCATACGTCTTTTGTCAAACCGTGTATTGAAATGGGGTCGTTTCGTAAAGGGGTAGAGGCGCAGCATGTCTCCGATGTCTCGACAGAAGTTACCAAGCCACCAAATCTATGCGGTGTGAAGTCATAGTTGTAGAAGAACAATCTTATTTTGTAGGATTACCGAAATGGGCGTATTCTCACATTTTTGCTAACGAATTTAGACCCAATTTGGCCATTAATGCTCAAACAAATACTAAATCAGATATAAAATGGATCAAAATTAATAGAAACTGGGTGAAATTATTACAAAGAGAATGGAAATTACCTTTAATAGTAAATTAATGTCGAAGGACTAATCCGCGAGTCGTTGTTTATGAGGCATCTGGGTGTCCGTAGAATCTAGACATCCTTTACCGTGGAAACAATCTTACAGGTCATAACATTCTAGAAACAGGCATAAAAAGGTCTGAGCTGATTTTAGAAATAGTGCCAAATTGCTGCTCACATCACACGGTAACATTTAGGTAAAATTCAAAATAAATTTTGGAGTAGACGACTCAAAATCGCGCTCCACTTTTCCATGGTATCTCCTATTTCATTTCCGACATTTCTTAAATGCTCTCGACAGTTTAATACATGGTTTTCAAAGGAAATTAAAAAATAGAAATGTGCATATTTATTACAAGTAACAGGTTGACTAATGATACATCTATGGTCAACTATCATTTGATAGCGAATTAGTTTTTGGCACGTGTGTACTCTGTTAAGATCTCATGTCTGGTTGTAAAGGGTAGAACGATGTCTCGAGTTTGTTGAATTAAATAACGAAATTAGTCGAGAGAGGGGTATTAGTGTAAGAATCAACAATGAATTCCAACTACATCTCTGGCTAATTGGATTGTGTCCGTGGGTCTGGAGTAGGCATGTAATGTTTAAGTTTAGAAGCTACTTTCATCAAAACATTTAGGACGGTCTAATTTCTGTGAAATGTCCGAAGAAATGGGTAGGACGAAAATCGCATTTCCAAGGAGGTTGAGAGATTGGTGGCACGCGATATTTGTCCTAAACTAGTTGTAAGACATTGGTAAGACAAAAGTACTTTTGTGAAACTGGCCACTGAATACCGCAGTTAAACTGTTTGGACGTTCACATCAATATGTTTTGAAGATTTTCACATTAATTCAAAACAACATTTTTATTTCCTAAATGTATTCGTGCAGCTTTTCTTACTTTTCTATTTCGGTTATCTGATTCGTTTTGTCGCATATAATAAAATCCTCAAATATCTGGTATCATAGTTGCTAGAATTTTTGTGTAGGCCTATTTGAACCAGGATCTAAAACAGAGTGTATAGCATTTTAGACTACAATGTTTCCAGATCAGCTCATGCAATAGTGCAGTCTTATCATAATCTATCCTACTCTCTTGCAGTTGTTACGGGTCACGAATTAACTGTTAGAGAGCAGTATGGATCTAGACCAGACTGATCGTATGCACAGGCTGATCTGGATCAATGCTGGTCTCACAAAAAACCCAGATTACCGTCCATGTTTTATTCCTTTTCCACATATATTCTTGTTTTGTTTTAGTTCATTTGGTATTTCTTTACATCCGATTCAACTTCAATAGTTCTGAAAATTCATTTTCTTGGTCCATTAATTTTGTTTAGAACTGTATTATTTAATTCAGTGTAGTGGTCAGTGGTCACTTCAGAATGACTTGAGGCCATCTGTTCAGCTATCACGTCTAAATATTTATCAGTGGTCAATCTCGCATCATTAACACAACACCCCTTTACCGTTATAATAAATAGATAATCAATAATGATGGGCTGAATTTCAATTCTCTTCATTTCTTCTGATTTTTTCACTCAGCTTAACCCATTACCAAACAGCAACTTTTTGGACTGCTCCAAATTTGCAAGATGTTGCAGAAGAAAAATTTAAACTGAATGAAACTGATCTGTGTAGAAAACATTATGGGAAATGAAGAAATTGCTTGTTACAAGCAATATCTTCATTTCCAGGATGTTTTCTTGAGTACTTTTCTGGAGAGACGTCAAAAAGCGTCACTGTATGGTAATGGGTCAAATCAGTTTTTCCTTCTTCATTTTTGAGGTTTAAAGAAGGTTTTTTCAAAAATTCAAATACAATATACTTCTGTAGAACATTATATAGCATTATATTATGAATGTAGTTTTTAGTTAAAGGGACATTTCATTCCAATTTCATTTTTTTAAAGTTTGTCTTGATGCCAAGATTGGTTATTCTAATGAGTAGAAATACTATTAGTTTTTTTAAGTTGTTGCCAATAAGAGAGAAACACGCATTTAAAGTTTACACATAATCGATAAATTGCATATAAATCCGAACTGTTGTCCACAACAATTTGTTCAATTTTAACACAGAAATATAAATTTCTCGTAAACGGTGCAATATTTTGGATTGAAATTTTCAGAATTTTCATAAGGAAATATGCTCTTTCAGATAAAAATAAAAGTAAAATTTATGACAAAAAATTCTGAAATGTCCCTTTAAACACATTTTTACTTATGTGTCCTATTTGATTATGATTGGGTTAATTAAAAGATAAGCGGTGTGCCTACTCAAAAAAAATGAAAACGAGTTGACTCCACATTCACTGTGCATGTGGATTTCGACCTTTGAAACAAACTGGACATTTCACAAAATGTATCTCTTTCCTTTTGATGCGTTTACATGGAAAATATTACTACATATTGTCCAACAAGATTAACCCGGGACAACTTAATTTTCGTGTGCAAAATCCGTTAGTTGAGCGTCTTAACAAAACATTGCCGAAGCAGGGTCATTACATATGCAGATGTCCCGGGTTAATCTTGTTGGACAATAAGTCAAGTATCCGTGACCTGTTTGTATAGACCTCAATAACTTGTATGCTTTTAAAATGACATGTAAAAATGCCACTTTTCGTTAATTTCATATGCAAGAAAATTGTATTTACATTGTTTTCATCAATGAATTTTTATGGACGAATCACCCTGGTCACACCCTCGTATTTTCGAGCTATAAAATCAGGGATAAGTCTGGAGATATTCCGATTGCATTAATGATGGGGTTCTAGCCTAAACACCCGTACTTACATTTGTATTCTAGCCTGGGGCCCATGCCATGTACCGTATTGGTGGCAGTAATTTGTGCCTAGTCACGACGAAAGGGACTTACAACAAGAGCAAAAGGTATCGAGTCTAGTCAGTCTGCGCCATCCGCGCAGGCTGACCAGTATCGAAACTTTTGCGTTGACTAGCTTTTTTGTGTCTATGGCTATTTTTTATTATATTTTTAGAAGGACAACATCAAATGCAATAAGGAATCAATCACTAGGGTACACAATTTGATTTGAAATTTCTCAATGACAGGTTGTCAATTTGTCCCGTTTTCAAATGACATGACACAAATTTGTCAAATTTAAATGGACGATTAAGTTCAAAATCTACAAATAAAACAATTCTGACACTGATTACAATTAGTATGTTTACATTTAGTGGGTGGGGGAGAGATGTTTGAATGACGTTTTGAACGGTACGCCACTTTGGCACGTTGTTTTAGGGCATTTAATGATTAAAGTCATTATAGATGGATGCTAATTTAAATAAACAAATTATCTATAACATAAACAACGTATATTAATGTGATTCAAATGTTCTGCAAAATAGAAGAAAATTGATTTTCTGACGTTCTACATATTCTGAGTTTTGATTAATTTTTAAACAAATATCGAATTTACTTAGAAAATGTCGATGACTTGATATATTAGAAACAACCACCGGAAATCAATTTTAGAAATTTGTTCGACTCTTTCCATCAATGTAATATTGAAATTTGATTTTGGCCCGCCATTATCATTTTGTGACTGATTTCATCTTCGCGAATCTTGCATGTTCGCGAATTAGATTGATTTAGCGATTTTTATGCAATTTGTTAATGCAATTTTTAGGAGAGGGAAAATATAAAGAACCATTGCCTCAAAAACACCATGACCTTGCCGTTTGCAGGACAGTCAGCCATTGGTTTGTTCAAATTAGAAGAGTAAATGGGTATCACAATTAGCATCTTCATGCAAAATCGATACAGTAGGACCATACAGATAACGATGAAGAAAAGGAGCATTTTATTCCTAAAATCCAATTACATATGGTGGTAATCGTTTTGGAAAGAATTGTGTGCTTATATTTACACAAAAATATATTTCGCTGGTGGGGAGTCAAAACCTCGTAACTACAGCTTGAATAAGCTGTAGTTACGAGGTTTTGACTTTCCACCGACGATTTGTTGCTTTCTCACAATAAAATTATGCTTGACTCTAAGTTACTTTATAAAATGAGGGACAGTCATGTGTATTGGAATAAATTAGAAAACATGGTAACATATGGTCGACTTCAATGTTAAACCAAATGTTACCAGTAAAATGTCATTGAACTGGGACCAGGAAAAAAATCCTTGTGGCATTCAATATAAGATGTGAATCAGGATCAGCCTTTATTTTTCAAGTAGAACCCGCTCAGCACACTTAGACTGTTCTCTTAACCCTTTCCCAAACAAGACCTGGTTTTGACGTCTTTAGTAGAATAGACTTGGGAAAATATTGAGACAAAAGAAGAAACTGCTGATAACCAGCAGTTTCTCCTTTTGCCTCAATATTTTCTGTAGTATTTTGTACAGAAATTATATCTTTAATTCCATCCTTTTTGTTGTCCACATCTTCTTTCAAGTTGGACCACCCTAAAATTTTGTCGTCTGGGAAAGGGTTAAAGACTTAAAGTTGCTACAGATTAAGAAGCTGTAAGACTTCAGCATGGATTTAAACCAGACTGTGTGTATGCACAAGCTGGTTTTAATCCGTGTTGGTTTCAAATTTTTGCTATAAGGACATTCTTCCAGTTCGAAGCTCAATTACAACTTTCCAGTCATGTATAACCAGAATCTTTTAAAGCTTTTGGAATTGATACATCAACTGCAATGGGTTCATTAAATCAAATGTAATAATAACCACATAACACATACAGATAACAAATACAAAAAATCGACAAAAGTAGTATCAGACTGCGCTAAATACACGGGCTGAAAATGTTCTTATTTTTTTTTTTTTTTTTTTTTTTTTTTTCGTTTTTTAATGAAAAATATATTTACGAAATGCTTTAGTTGTTCGTTGGTTTATACACTGGATGTGCATATTGACATTTATGCATATTCTAAATTTACCATATTTTTCTAATTTTTCAAATCTTTATTATATCCTTCTACATGTATTAAATTGCACTTTTCCTGTGTATGGTTTTAATAAAAAAAATACTAAATGCTAAACTATTTTTGATTGACAGAATTAACAATTTTAAAGCATATCAGTTCAATGTTTCTGCTCATATTAGTATAAGTTTATACTCTAGAAATCTTTTAATCAACTTTCTACCTTTGAAAAATCATAAAATATAATTTAGCAATCTGATAAGCAAATTACAACTCTCGTATATCAAAATCACGCCAGGGAAACTCAGTTGCTTCATCGATTTTTGCTGCAGGCGACAAAATATTTCGTTCAATCATTTCTGAAGCGTATTGACAAATGACAACACAGTTTACATTAAACTCAGCCCACCGAATCGATTTCTCTATTGTCATTGGTTTACGGTACAACTCAGCGATAGATCATTAATATTCATGAGGCGATCTATTTAAAATAACAGCGTTTCTTTAATTCTATTGTCAAATCGTGAGTGTGTGCAATGCTGACCCGAGTGAACGATTCTATTCGGTCTATACACGGACATACACAGTTAACCAACATGCATGCTCAGGCTGGATACTTAGCCAGCACGCAAGCATCGGCTTTAAGGATGTTATACCCACAGCTTGCTTACGCGAACTATCCGAGCAACTTGACCGCTCTGGCGCTGGCATCACAAGGACAATACCCATACGAGTATGCACATACGCTTGCTAATCACATGAACTTAGCTATGGATGCTGGACTTAGTGTACGAAAATCACTGACTTTATCGCCGAGCAGTAGTTTGTCAGACGGAAAGGATGATAGATACAAGCATGACGCCGGTAAGATTGCAGTTTATTTGATTCTTGAAATTTAAAATCACATAAATATCAGAAATAGCGACTGCTGTCGCGTCTCTATTATTCTCTTTTTTACCCCTTGTTTTGCAGGATAAAAGTGTTCAAACAAACAAGCAGTGTCGAATAAGATCAGACTGCACATACGTGCATTCTGATCTTTATCCACACTGCATGTTTAAGACTTCGAAATAAGGGGGATCAGTATATCAAGGGCCACTTGATATTTCCTTTAAATTTTCAAACACAAATGAAATGATTATTATGGACTAATTCCGCTTTTGTTTCGGAGAATTTTGTTGAAAGCAAAGACATTTACTATTTGAAATTGTGTACTAGTTATTCTATACCGTTTGAATTCGAAATTATGCGGAGAAGACATAGATAGGTTAATTGAAGATATAAGATTTACGTTAATAAGAAACTATACGGGAAAAGGAAGAATACGTGTATTTTGAACAAGAATTTTTATATTACATTTCATGTTGATGAAAGCATCACAAAAGGACTGAAAATGAAGGGTTTTTCTGAAAATATTTATTAATTTGAAGGAATCAATAGATCTGCATAGGTCAAATATTGTGAGAAAAAAACAGAAAATACCCATCTATCCGAATTCAACATATTTCAACGTTTGATATTTTTTATTTGGACATTCATTCAAGCTATATGTAATACCACTAAACAGTTCATGAAATTATTTGTCGCTTTGCGGGGAGGCATTCCAGTCTCCCCAACCTACTTGAAAAGTATGCGGTAATGTTAAATTGTAATCGGTGATCTTACAATTGCGATATACTGGTACAAGCTTTTAGATTGTTTCTAAATTGAAATAAAAAATGTATAAACTTATAAGGTCACCTAAGTGACTTTGTTAAACGGTATTTATCTTGAAAAGATCAAGATATATAAACGTTTTTTGTCGAGACAGTAAAAATAGTTGTTTGAAAATTATGGGGCTTTAAATAATTTTCTCTATGAATATAGACAGTGATTTATTTTACATTCAATAATATGGGCACATGGTGTGCCATTACATGGGAATAATGTGCATATCATGTTCGAGCCTCCAAACAAAAGTCATATTAACGAACCACACTTTGAATTAAATATGTTCTTTCGCTTAGCACATTAGGAACGTTTCTTTGAAAAGATTTAAGAGGAAAAACGGTCGGATTTGAGAAAAAGCTTGTCGCCACGATTTCCGCTGAAATATTGTTCTTTAGGTTTGTTAAAACAAATGATTTAGTCGAAAGCTACGGGAAAAAACTCTTATAATTCTAGAAAATTAGATATTTGACTATTTTAAGACGTTTATTATACACTTAGAGTTTCATTTTTTATATATAGAAATGTGCGATTTAAACAAATCAAGCAGTTGGATGGCAGCTCTGCGATCCTTTTTCTTAACCTTCTTCCAGATGACAAGATTTGAACCTGTCCAAATTAAAATATGTTGCATTTGATAAAATTAATTAGACACTAAGAATAAAATTCTCTTTGATTGTTGATAACCGATGAAAAAATGATTTATAAATAACATCGTCTTCTTTTTTTGAATGCTTCCTAACATTGCAAATGACTTGAC
This sequence comes from Fragum sueziense, assembly GCA_963680895.1. Classification (NCBI taxonomy): domain Eukaryota; kingdom Metazoa; phylum Mollusca; class Bivalvia; order Cardiida; family Cardiidae; genus Fragum; species Fragum sueziense. The sequence goes on along the minus strand of OY804592.1, from coordinate 81,676,346 downwards.
CATAGTGATACTGTGATTCCCAACGCGATATTATTTTGATTTGTTTAAATTTTGAATAATCATTTGTTTTCACATTTACATTTGAATAAATGGATTTTGGGTGTTTGTATTTACAATGATTCCTCTTCTATGACTATGATTTTCTTCCTTTCTTTCTTCATCATTATAATTAGAATTATCAACATTCTATTTTCAGATAGCGACAGTGACGGTAGCGACGGTCAGTCCGGTAAACGACGTCGTACACGTACCAATTTTACCGGGTGGCAACTCGAGGAGCTAGAACGGGCCTTCCAGGAGAGCCATTACCCTGACGTGTTCATGAGAGAGGCACTCGCTATGAGGCTCGACCTCGTAGAGTCCAGAGTTCAGGTAATTAGCTTGATTTTAATATACTTTTAAATATTTGGGTAGAAAACATTGTGGGAAATGAAGAAATTGCTTGTGACGAGCAATTTCTTCATTTTCCACATTGTTTTCTAAACCCTTATTTTGTCATGCATGTTTATTTTTATTTTGTGACGATGAGCCTATGTGCTTAATGTCGTAATAAGATTTTCTGTTTATAAATTTTACCGTTGCTACAAGATTCTAGACTGGTCCAAATTCATTGACGTTGCAGACGATACTTTCAAATAAAGTAAATGTTACATGTTTTTGTCTATTTGAATAGAAAACATAGTTGAAAATGAAGAAATTGCTTGACGTAAGCAATTTCTTCATTTTCCACAATGTTTTCTTCAGCATCTATCTTGTAGCATTGTCAAAAGCGTCATTATGTAGGAATGATTTAACAATTTCCTAAATGACAACATTCTAGGGACCCTTATTTGTAAGCTGATGCTGTTGCTGACTACAAAATAAATGCAAATCGAAATTGTATGTACAATAAAGTCCAGAAAATATTCAGACAAGAGAAGAGAATTTTGGTAACCACAATTTTATTCTTTTGCCTCAATGTTCCTAAAGCTTTTTCCCCTTGTGCAAACCAGTACATACAAAAATTGAGTGAGAAAATGAGAAATGCTGTGCTTCAATATTGTCTTCTTTCATTTTAAATGTTTTACGAAGATCACTTAATTTGGGGTTTTGGATATGATTTTATCTAACTTAAACTAAGAATATCTTTTTTAAAAAAAAATACGGATTTAAGAAAAAAGTCTTCTGATATCTATTGATTTTAAATTATTCTACAATTTTAAATATCACGCCTATCCATTTACATAAATATAATTAACCATAGTAAAGTAGAGAGGAAAACTAATTTACCTGATACGAATTGATGCATGGATCATGCACAACACACGTTTTCTTAATAATTTAGTTTTTGTTTTAAAAAGATGAATCTGCAAATAAATTTAAAAACAATTTCTAATGAATGGTGAAAAAAACCTACGTCAATATGCTAATTAATATTTTATGTAAATTGTTTTCTAAGGGAAACTTATTTGAGTAAAGGCTTCTATCACAATTGAATTATTAACAAGCTAGAGTCAGAATTCCATAAAAACACCAGACAAAAAATAACAAACTTTATAAATACTAGTGGAAAAGCATTAAATTACAATATTAGCAACTTTTTGAGTTTATATAAAATAAAAGTATTTTGAATATCAGTTTTTGTAGTCTACAGTTTTTTGCCTCTGCCACTCGAACCATTAAATTTCGACTTTTGGGTCTCTTCAAAGCCCATTAGAACAAATTTAACTTGGGAAAACATTGTGGCAGAAAAGAAAATCATGGTCATCAGAATTTTCTTCTTTTACCTGAATATTTGCTATGCTGTTCTGTGCTCAAATCCCGCCTGTATCAACTCCCATTTTTAACCGACAGCAGCTTTACACTGGTAACATTATTTAATATCTGCAGAATTTCAGAAGCTATGTGCAAAACCCACATACAGTTAAGCAGCCAAACGTTATATAGGCCCACGAATGAATCAGAAAAGTCAAAATCGTATAAAAGTCAGCGGGAAATCACTGTGGAGAAACCAACAATGAACGAAAATAATTAAACATCTCTTAAAAGGGATTATTAAATCATAAAATATCAAGTTAAAATATCTGGCTCCTTGAAACCCCATTATAGCTGATTTACTTCTTAATTTGTCTCATGTTCCGGTTACTTTCATCCTATTGTTGCACAGGCGTTAAACAGACGTCAAAAATCGAATCGTCTGATTTTTTTCTCCCAATATTTTAAAATATTGTTGCTTTTTTAAACAAAAAACTCGTAACTGCAGCTTATTACAAGATGCAGTTACGAGGGTTTTGTTGAAAAAAAACGCCATTTTCAGATATTACGCAAATGATTATTTGTAAAAAGTTGATTTATCAGATTAACCCTTGTTAAGCAATCAGTCCAGAAAGAGGCTGATCTAATTCTTTGTTGGTAGCCAATGCGACGAAATAAATAACTAACCCGAGCAATTTCACTGGCGAATTGGAGAGAAAGAGCCATTTGGGTGATGATACTGTCGCAGAATTTAAACAATTTCCATCCATGTTTAAAGTCTGATCAATTGCTTTAACTTTCCAATTCAATCTAGATCTTAATATATTTTGGTTCTTGTTAATGTCCCATGTCACTATACATATTTCTAAGTTAAGTAAAATTAATGTCATCATACTATTTATCATGATTTTTCCGTATTTCGTGATTTTTTTTTTATTATATTATGTGGTTAGACTTAAATCCTATAATGATATTTTGCGTGGTAAAGGATTCGAGCCACCACGCTCATTTACGTCTGCCTTTTATCCCGATAATCTTACATGAACTGGTCGATCAGCGGGGTAGGCAGGGTTTATGTGCTTCATCCTTCACCAAGCGACATTATCATGGACTCGTCCAAATTCAAGAAAATGCAGACGAAAAAACAAAAACACAAGAACTGTTTTTCAAAATGTTCAAAATGTCTGAAAGCATGGAATGAAAGGAAGAAAATGCTGAAGATCAGCATTTTCTTCCTTTCATTCAATGCTTTCAAATGATTTTCTCAAATGCTTTCAAAAATGATTTTTCTTGTAAAGGGTAAAAATAGATGATACCTTTAATAGATAGTCGGGAGTCTCATAATTTGTAATCGTTTTAAACGCTTTTTGTCGCCTTATTGTGTGCGTTTTATTACTATTAAAAATAGACAGAGAAATATTTGAAGGTATTTACCGCTTATGACAATTGCTCAAATTGCAACTGATCTATTCGAAATATGCATGGATGCATTTTTAAAATTTATTGTAATTTAAGAAGAATTCTACATTTTCAAGACACATTTGAATGAAGTTCAATGATCCCTCTAAAATTAAATTTGTTTCTCTTTAAAGTAGTTAAAACTGAGACAAATATGTTTGGAAAAAGCTATACGTTTAAAAAATGTTGAGAACATCTTTAAAATTGTAATACATATTATTAGCGAGAAAAAAATGAAGATGATTCATCAAATTCACGAAAACTGAAAATTGGCGAAAACGCTTGGGCAATTTGCATCGATGTCCCAAAACACCAAAAGACAAAAAGTAAAGACGGGTGGTCTTGAGGTTGGCATTGCTTCCATTCAAACCGTTGTCCTGTACCTAAATAGAACCATAAATAGAACCCATTCATTATGTTATAGAATTACAAGTAACTAACTCATTGGGGAAAAAATGGTTCGGTATTTTGCGCTGAAGAAATGACATAAGATTCGCTTTTCCTGCAATTGGATATGACACAAATCAAAGTATAGCAGAACAAAAATAATATTTTTTTATCATTATACATTTTATTTGCTAATATTTTTTCTGTAATATCTTTGTTGGGATTTTCACCCACTGAAACACTTCGATATTTCACATCGGTTTTTATTTGGAGTTTTCCTTTTCAAAACTCGTCACTACAGCTTTAAACAAGCCGTGGTTACAAGGTTTTTGAAGAAAATGACAATATTTCACGTATATTTATCTGCGCCTTTCGTCTGTAACGTTAAACCGCCTAAAATAGTTACGGAGTTTAATTATGTTCGCCAAATTAAATTTCAATGAATATTGAAACATAATGCGGTTACTCAGTTTAGGTATTTAACACAGTCGTTGCAGCAAAAGTAACATGAAAGTTACAACAATTTGTTAGGTAACGAGCAATTGCTTAGCAGACAACAAAATGAAATATCGTTCCAAAATGAAAGTTGTTGCAAACGACATTTCGTAATACGAATAGGTATGACACAATTTGCTTATTCTTGATTCTGATTGACTGGAAAACATGGAAAAAAATAAATACAGAAATACCTGTTACTAGCAAATCCTTACTTTGGACCAACGTTCCATTGACGAAAATCGCTGCTTTCCAACAAAAAACCTTTTTTTTGTTGAAAAGCTACAATATTATCTCTGTGCTGTATGAAAATGGATTGCTTGAAAATTTATTTTCGAATTGTTGTATTTGATACAGCGATTGAAGTGAAAGTCGCACGCCTGATGCATCAATCTGTTAGACAATTATCATTCGTTTTAAGTTCAGTTTACGACGAAGCTTTGACAAGCGATTGCATTATTTAACTTCGCTCCACTTTGTCGCATGCTTTAAGATGTAATAAACATTGTAATAAAATAACAATTACTCGCGTTCCCCTGTCAAAATGCTCCAGCGACTGAATCTTTCAAATATACCTTAGAGCAAATACAACGTAACGTGCTGTTCACTGAATAATTTCAGCTTTGTGATACAATTGTCAATGTCGAAACCTGATTTTTTTTCAAAATTCAATTAATTTTGAATATCAAATCACACTAAAAAATATTTAGGTGATTAGTGAAATGTGTAAAATTCTTCTGTATTTCTATAATTTTAGTCGTATTTCAAAATGCATTGTTGTTTATTATGTAACTTTATATTGTAAAATGGTCACAGGCAACTGTTCGAAGATCACCATTTAAGTTTACTATGACAATAATGGTCACACAAGAACAATATACATTTTAAAAGTTATATGCAATGTATCTACATATGGATCTAGAAGAAATGGTTTACTTGATTTCAATAAATATGACAAAGCCTGATCGTATTGACCGTGGCAAGACCAGGGTCAATCATTTTCGCGAGATCAAAACATCCTCATTTAGTACAGCGTACGCTACATGAACCTAGGTGTAGTCCATCGAACATCCTTGAATGATGCATACCTGATGTCAATTGATGTATTTATAAGTATCAATTAAACCATCAGATTCATATGAATTCAATTATTAATCAATCTTTTTGCAACAAAAGTTGGGATGTCGGCCAATCTTACGACCAATATAAGTAACATTTATGTAGATTTAATGGTTCAGCAAGACCAGAAATGCAGCGTCGATCATCATTAATGTAATTAATTGTTAATGGTTGTGATGTATGGATTCAATACAGCGAGAATATGCTATTAATATAGACTAACTATGTTCACACAAAACCGCAATATGATGGTGCAAGAATTATCAGTTTTCTGTCTAGTGGTGTAATTGTTGAAGTCTAATATTACATTTCAAGCAATCTGATTTGCCGAGACGTACATTTATGCCAATCTAATTGCTTGAAATGAGTACCCGGTTTCTTTGTCGCATACGAACCCTACAGGACTAACCGGAAACGGCTGTATATGTAACGTTTGCGCTTTGGCGAATTTTCTTGCTGCGCTCAATATCGATCTCAAACAAGAGGTCAAGAAGTACTTCTCGTGACATTTCCTGGGAGCTAAACATATGTAAATATATTTATAATTTTTCAATTATCGATGAATATTGACTCTAAGTAAATAACAAGTATATGTGCTAACTAGAATCCATACGCTTTTAGTGCATTCGACAACTTCTATAATTCAAAATTGCGATTTTTTCTCAATAAGTGCATTCAAAAACCAAACTGGTTTTTGGTTTAAATATTTTGAAAACAGTTAAACTAATACATTTTTATCAAATGAATATGGAACACGTAAATTGAAATGTAAATTGAAATCTTTTCGGCAACGAAGAAAACAGCATCGATCCATTTTCTCCCTAGAGCACTTGCCATCATTTTAACCATATAAGTTTACTTGTCTGTAATTGTTTTGAATTGAAAGTTTCAAATTTTATCTTCTGCGAAAGCGTCAATATTTAACCGGCGTTAAATTGCAAGGCAACACATAAAATACACAAAGTTTAAAATCCACAACGAAATCGGAGTTACAAGTGTAAAGCGTAGGCCTTAATCAATTTGTAATTAAAGAGTGGGTGAGGAAAGTTGATCGCCCGCCTAGCGATCACAGGACCGTCCCTTATTAGGGCCTCCACGTCTTGTCTTGATCATAGCGCATCCTCCTTCACACTGCACCAGACAGTAAGATTTCTGTCTCGTCTGTATTTGAAAATTGTTCCAGACGACACACTAGCCTGCTTAATTATATGTATATAAGTATACATACATATTGCTACGTTCCTTCCAAAACACTGTAACTAAATATTGCTTGAATTTGCGCTTACGAGTTTTTAGGAAGCATATCAATATCCAGCTTGTGTTGGCAGAAGGAAAAATACCATCTGGCGACATCGCATGCCAATTTGACATCTTACAAAATAAATTATAATCAAGAAGTTCCATTTCTGACCAGACTGGGAATATTGCGCGGTCCGAGAAGGAACGAACATTTCCACAATTGCCATTTTAAGCCATATACTCATGAAAGGGGTCACATACTAGACCCATCGAACATCTTCCCTAACAAGTTAGACAGCTAAGCGTTATCTTTTGTGCTAAATGGTTAAATCGCCCATACCAAAATAATTTAGGGGTTGGGGGCAATAAAATGGTTTGATGGCTGCTTTTTCCATCTGGTTTCAAGCAGAGGGCGATTCGTTGTCGTGTCGTATAAAACTAGATGCGTTAAACGATAGTCCCAGGTTAGGTTCGGACATTTTCGTCGGTTTCCGTTGTAACGGATAAAGATGAAGTTGTACGCAGTATGTGGTAGCAAATGATCGGTGGTAAGCCTTAAACTACAATTTGGCAAAATCTCTTTGTTTTCTAGTTTCTTGAAAAAACATATGAAGCATGAGTTATTATTATATACATTAAACACAAAAACATTTTTGAACTACTAGGTTTGAAATATGAAAACCGGTATGACTAGTACAGTGAAAATATTCCTAAAATGTAAAATGAAATATCATTATTGAAGTAGTAAATATAACCTTGTTTGAAATATCAAAATGATATCGATCTAATAAATGAATTAAATTCTCAAATAATCGCAATTCTTTAACATTCTAAAAAACTTAATACTGTGGGTAATTATTCAAAAGCGAAACTGAATATTTCTTAAATTCTAAGTCAACATTCAATATTATTTCGTGTTCGTAGTAATTAATTTGATTTCGTTGCAAGCTGCACCAATTGACACAAATATAATTTGATATCAATTTTATATATCTTTATATCAATCCCAACAAAAAAGAACTATTTTAATAACTCTCGATAATTTCCTATTTTAAAAATGTTATTTTGGTTAATCTAGAGTCTATCAAATTTTGTTTTCATGTAGTACAGCCAACTTTTATTGCAATCAATTTGTCCGCTCCGTTCTTTCTAACAAATCCATACGTTTCCACTGATTATATCTCATAACAACAAGTAGGAAAATGTAGAAACCGAGTCCAGATTCCAAATATATGTGACCCGTCACGCTAAAAGGGACCTTATCCGAACACCAAAGATCCAAATTATGACAAACTGATGAGACTCCGTAGAGGTTAACCAGTTATCGCATGTGACAAATGGATATATAGTGAGATAGGAAAAACATTCAAGATTCAGAAAAGTATATAAAAGTGAAAAGTATCGGCCCTAGTCTGGCTGCGCGGACTGCGCAGACTGACTAGGGTCGATATTTTTCACACATCCGATAAGGTCCCTTTTAGCGTGACGGGTCACATATACGTGCCGACTATCGTCAACAAAAAGAAGAAAATAAAAAAAAGTAATCAACAAAAACAGCGTGACAATTCAATTTGTTAAAGTTTACACTTTGTTAATCATACTGCAAAAACAACAGCAGGAAAATATGTCTATCGAAATAAAACTAATTTCTGACTCATGCGTTGCTATTTTCTCAAGCTTTTGCAAATGAATTTCAATTTGTTATCTATGTAAAACGGATATATTTCCCTTTTGTGAGATTTCTTCATACCTTTCGAAAATTTATGACGAAAACACATTCGATAGGGTATGATTTTAAGGTTTTTGGACCATATTGTAGTTAACCGGCACCTGCAAGCTGGCAATATATCGTAAGCTTAAATAGCGTGATTAAAACTATTAGGTAGGCAAAAACAGAAAAGAGGGGTTAGAGACCAGGGGTTAAATATCCCCCTCTCAGCATCTTTTTACCGTCTAAAGGACCCATGGGTATTTGATACGTGCATTTTAATGTAATTTCATCGGCTTATTACGGATAATTTATTTTTCTATGTAAATTTCTACAGTAGCTGGCAGGTATTTTATCCCTAGTTAGCGTAAGGTTATATGTCACAATTTAATGAGATTAGATAAAGATGCCAAATTGGTCATGTCACAGGGAAAAGGTGCATAGTGGTTCTGGAGAAAAAATGGAAAAGAATATATAAAGCAGGTATCAACATGACGCAAATACCAACATTTCACAATAAAGACATGCCTTTTCTAAACAAAGGCTGGGGATGGTGTACAGTATTACAATAGATCCAGAGCGAAAAACCTACAACTTTTGTCAGCCTGCGCGAAGTGCACAAGCTAATCGGGATCAACACTTTTCGCATTTATGCAAGAATTTTCATTCCTTGCGGATGACGCGGTTAAAATAGTTTCGATCTCGTGACTTGGCTGTATTCAATTTTCTTGCAATCCGATATACTGTGGCTTTTGTTGAAATCGGTTTATATGTCACGTTTTCAATTTACGGTAAACTGAAGAATTCTTTCGTCAAGAAATACTTAAAACATTACGTGACCATAAGCTTTTTATATGCCACAAGCTATCATTTGTAAAAAAAAAATATAATAGCCTATAATAAATAATAGCAGATCTACTAATAATAGTAGGCTAATATTAGCAAACCACATTTAAAAAAACACACAAATGATAATAACAACAATGAAAATAATGATAATGAATACTAATTCATGCTGCATACCGTAAAATAGTTAAAAGTATTAATGATATTACGGGCACATATAATGGACACGCAGTTCAGTAAAAATCTTCTCTTTTTTAATTCTGCACACCAAACATCCATTTATTTTATTTTCTCAACAATGAATTATAAATGTTTATTTTTATATCTTCAGGTTTGGTTCCAGAACAGACGAGCCAAGTTCCGTAAGAAGGACAACACGAAGAAGGGACCCGGCCGCCCTGCACACAACGCACACCCACAAACGTGCAGCGGGGAACCCCTAGATCCAGACGAAATTAAACGTAGAGAGATAGAGAGAATAGAAAAGAAACGTAGAAAGCAGGAAGATCGACTTAGGAAGATGGAAGAGAAGAGGAAACTTCTCGGCGATGAAGCGATGCTTGGAGACTTTGATAGTCATTCTGAAACAATGCACAGTATTGATAACGATCATGATATTAGTGACAGACAAAGTGAAAATATCTGTGACTCTGAATCGTCGGTCAGAAAACCTCTGTGTGCGTTTAGTATTGATAGACTTCTAGAAGATTCAACAAATAAAACTAACAAAGGACACAATCTTAACCACGATCGACATCAACCAAATAATGCTTACCCAAACATCAGATCGGGACAACCTTTGTTTCCCATTACACAACCAATCGGCTTCGTTGTTGAACAAAGACAAGATGAAATCAAATCTGACGATGACATTCATGAAACAAGTGCATCATCAGATGAGTTTAATGATTCTGTGAATGAAAGAAGTGGACATTTTAGTCACATGAATCACGTTCATGATGACGACGCGGACGCTGATGACGAAAGCGAGGATGTTGACGTCACTGATGATGTAACAAATGACGAAACAACTGACCTACACAAATATGGCGACAATAGATTGAATGTTACCTCAAATGGAAGCATTGATCTGTCGTCATAATATTGATATAGTGTTCATAGAATTTTAACTCTCAGTCATTCCTATTACCTCAATCTAGTTAGATCTAGTAAGATTTTTGCTCTTATGAGACGATTTCAGGATGTGAATCTTTTCGTGTGAAAAATAAACACACATATAGAAATATCTAACTTTCCGTCTACTCAAATATCTGTTTGTGTATCTATCCATATACCTTTTCGTCTTTTTCTGTCCCTTAACCCATTACCAAACGACAAAATTTTAGATCGGCCCAAATTGAAAGATGTTGCAGACGCAAATTTTAAGCGAATGAAATATAGCAAACTTTGGTCATTTTGGGTAGAAAATATTGTGGGAAATGAAGAAATTGCTTGTCACAATCAATTTCTTCATTTTCCACAATGTTTTCCAAAGCCATTTTATTCAGGGGAGTCAAAAGGAGTTAATGTGTGGTAATGGATTAATTTGTCTCTTATAGTTTTTCCTATCAGGCCTATGTATCTATAAGAAGGGGTATAGACGTTCTAAATTTGTAATTTTAACTCCAAACCCTATGTTGAGTGTACTCATTGGAATCGTCTCAAAGAGACGATTCAAATGAGCACACACAATATAATTTATACAGTTTTTTGTATAAACCAATTACTTTCAATTGCTATTTGAAAAACGATTACCCCTTCTTTTATATAGATCTAGCCCTGTCCAATTCTTTTGCTTTATTTGCATTTGCATCCATTCTGTTTTCCTATTTGACACTATACTATTTGTTCAATCGAGTTTCCTGTGTTGAGCACAGAAACGCAAAGTTCAATTTTATTTACAATTATGTATTGATTATCGTTGTTTATCAAAAGACTTAAAATAATATTGAAAAAAATGCCAAAAAAATAATAATATAAAAATATTAAACAAATGTATTTATTTTGTTGTTTATATACTCCAATTGTCAAAACCAGCACGCGACATTACATGCCTTGCAACTCGCACAACACAATTGTCTTAGACAGAACAGCCAGGTGGCTTTCCATTTTTCCCAAAAACCTTTCCTTGTTGAGACATACCCAGTAATTTTTGGAAACCATTAAGAGAACAGAAGAAACTGTTGATAATCAGCAATTTCTCCTTTTCCCTCAATGTTTTCAGTGTTATATTATACATAATTTCTTCTTTCGAAATCAACTAACGTCTACATCTGGTGTTAAACAAAAGCAGTCAAATTGTTGTTGTTCGGGAATGGATTAGAGTAATAAATCCGTACCTATTATAATTCAAACTGAATCAAACCCTGTTATAATTCGAGTTTGAGTTTGAGTTTATTAGGGTTTTACGCCGTTTTTCAACTGCCAGAGTCATATCGCGGCGGCTGGAACACCTACCCATGGATTCATGTTGTTTCTCAAACCAGTACTACCACAACACCCTTACCGAACCTCCAGGTGCTTGCCCACTTAGGTTAACGATTTCAAACCCATTGATGGGTGACAATTTTGTCAGAAAGGGTATTTGCCGCGGCCGGGTATCGAACCCGGGAACTCTCGAATGAGAGGCAGATGCGCTACCAACTGTTATAACTCGAACTTAATCGTCTAAGACATCGAGTTACAGAAATTGGACAGGTTCTGGACAAAGATCCAAAGGTTCCTAATGACATTTATAAACAAAATGGATCCAAACCAGTCTGTGCATAGGGACAGTCTGATCAAGATTCGTGTAGATTTCTAACAGCATATTTTCATCGTGTAAAGTAGCATTCAAATTGGACCACACTAAAATGTTGCCGTTTGGAAAAAAAATTAAGTGCATTTGACCACAGTATTATATGGAAACATTGTTGTCTAAATGATATAAGGACCTTTTTTAATGCCCTGACTCAATTGCTGTTGATTCTGATACAGACCTGTAGATTCTCGAGAAGTGACGTCATTTAACCCATTACCGGACGGCAGAACTTTATTCTTGCCCACTTTCACAGATATTAAAGACGGCAATTTCAACCAAATGGAACTTTGCATTTACAGTCTTTCTGAGTATAAAGCATTGTAGAAGTTAAAAAAGATGCTTGCCATATAAATATGATATGAATGAAAATTGAACCTGTGTATCATATAGTCAAGAAAAAAATGAATGAAAATCGGAAATTGCTGATCATTTATTTTCATCTTTCGCATCAATGTTTTTCAAAAGCCACGACTTGAGATATATTAAAACAGTTTTTAAGAGTTAAACATGAAAATACATGTTCTATTGTTTATCTTTTTGGTATGTCCTCCCCTTCTTTTTCTATATTTAGTAACGGTTACGAGAAACTTTGTGCTTGATAGAATGATAAAACCGTGGTACCTACTCTTTGTTTTAGATAAAGGCTGTATAGCAGATTCTACGCGAAATAAACATTCAAATGCGCACAGCGCATTGAATGTTTATATCGTGCGTAGAAACTACTATACAGACTCTTTCTGACTTGTGTTCGCTAGAGGTTCGTTGGAGACGGGGGCGTGGCTATGTTTAGACGTCACATAAATTAAACGGACGTATCGTTTATGCGAAATATAGCTGTGAAATTTTAAAATTCACTGCGATTTCATTGGTCCAAAAAGTAGATCAAACTCTAAGAAAGCTTGTGATGCCTTTCTGTACTGGTCAAGATGACAATAGTGCATCATCCAACTGTACACGCTAGGACTACCCGAACGTTGTTCTAATGTCCAAATTATCTAGCATTGGCCCATTGAATTGAAATTGGTGCAAACGTTGGTTGACAGAAACGGTATACTACTAGAGCCACCTTTTCCCAATGTCACCTTATTTGTTCGCATTACACTATGGTGTATATGAGCCGGGACATGCAAAAGGGGTTCTCATTGAATTACATCGTTCTAGAGAATCCTATGCATACACACAAGCTAAATTAAGATCTACGGTGTTCTCTAATAGCTTCTCCATTGCCGGTAGGAGACATGAGGCAGCAACATAGGTCAAGATCAGATTGGACTCGGTTACCAAAAATGACCAAGATTCGTGATGGTTTTAGATACTATAAGGACCCATTTTCTAGATCACGCTCACATATTGACCGAGGTGTTATATTGGCATGTTGGTAAACATTGCTGGTGCGGTATGCCATATACAAACTAGAACTGGGTGGTACATTGTATAACATGTTGACACAATGTTGAAACTGTGCACAATCGAGCCGGGTAGATACATGAACAGACATGTTTGCAATATATCATGACTGCTGGAATCTCTTTTACTCTTCCAACACAAATCAAATAAAGATAACACGAATGTAGTGTCAAATATCCATGTATCTCAAAATAAAATAACATCAATTGTGTATTGCAACGGAGAATATTTCTATAGTACAATTGAAAATGTATAAAATATTTGCGAAATATTTCAAAATTAAATTTTGCATCTGTCCTTCTTTAGGAATATTCCGCATCATCGCAATTTCTGTTTTACCTAGCGATGTAAGTGCCATCTCGTTGTGTAAAAACAAAATAGTTTTGTGCTAAGGAAACCCATTTCATACACAGTAATCAAATAATGCTTTCTTTTGAAATATGGCACCTAACTCTGTTGGGTATTATTTGGTCGGCGCTTTAAGAAGTACAGCTGTTGACTTTCCTACATTCGGCAAAAAACGTTTTAGAACGGTAAAGCGTTATCTTTGGAATTGAAGTTTTCGATTCGGCAACACTATGAGCTTAACGTTACAATACAGAGCAGAAAAATAATGGAAAATCTAAAATGTACTTAGAATCCCCGTTATCATTTCAACAAAAATCATAAAATTAAATACAATATTATTGTCAGATAAAGGATAAAGAAGATGCGCATGCGTCGCTTGTTCTGACACGCCCACACTGTCCTCACCACGTGAACAATTTATGACGTATCATTTCATAAATCGAAGATCCCACTATAATTATGAAGTATCAATCCATAAATCGAAGATTCTCATTTTATGGAATTATACTTAACAATACAGTCACGTGGACGTCGTTTTATGAGATTTCCGATTTAAGGCAAAACTGGCGCTACATTCAAATAAAACCTAAAGACAATTTTCAGTGAAAATTAAACACGAAACTGCGTTGATCAGTGCATACCGTTGTGTGATGAGAGACATGTACTTATTGTCCAGCAGTTAGACGTTTTTGTAGCTGAACTATTTTATAATATATTTTTGCAATAATTTTTACCACAAAGAATCACAAAGAAACCACAAAGAATCGCCAACCATTACAATACATCGAAAAGTCATCGGGACAGTCCGTGCATGTGCAGTTGGGTAGAGCACCGCATTATAAAGACAGAGAATCACGTGACACAACCATCTAAGAAAACTGTAAAACAAAAATGTTGATACTTGACCAATTTGAATTCGGTTTGAAGCTGAGAATAATGAAAATTCTGGAAATTAGATGAACGTGGTTAAACCTTGAAAATGAGTAAAAATATTTATAGACGACCCGAGATCTCCATGAAAGGTCACGACTGCGCAAGAAACTAGATTCATTAAAACACATCCTAGTAGTGCACTGATGGTATGCCAGTATTCAGAAGCACATTTCATGCGTATGTCTATTCTACAGACACAGAATCGATGCAACAAAAGGAGGGAATCCATTTTTGATGGAATTATGTTTGCATATTATATACTGCGACCCGGAAGCATTTGCCCTTGCGGAATGTATCTACATGCCATGATAATCCGACGTAGAATCAGGGGCGATAACCAATTTATAATACAGCCTTTACCAAGTTGTGCTCTTTCAATCAAGATTCAGCTTCCCATACTTGTTACTAAGATGAAAAAGGCAGGTAAGTCAGAAAGATACTGCCTTGAATAAGATTGGTTTGAGAACTTCGTGCAAATTTTCGCTCGACATGTACCCCTACGGTTCACCAATTCATACGACCATTCCTTTTAAGGTCTGAGTATATATTTTAACCTTTTTCATTTACGACTTATCTGTTTCAAAAATGTTAAGTAAATCCCTTGTACAGATTATGTCTCTAAGAGACATTTAATAAGCCATCTTAAGCTTTAAAATCTCTAAAGATCAACGTAAATGTATGTCGTACATTATTGGTGTTAGTACCTTACTACAGTTTAACTCTTGCATTCGACGCGTCCTCAAATATCTATTCATACTAACCTTTGAACCAAAATGTTAATTAAAACCATGACATTTCAATTCACATGTCTATTAAAGTTCTATCTATCCCGACACGATACATTGTCATATAAAAGATATCATCGCTTTTCAACAACACCTCGTAACTACAGCTTGTTTAAAGCTGTAGTTACGAGGTTTTTGTTGGAAAGCATCGATATCTTCCGCTCATTAAGTAATCTATACAGACTTCAGATAATATAGAACTAGCCATGAATTGAGGTTTTGTTTTACGGTGAATAGCTAATTCAATTACGCAACTATTATCAACCATTTTAATTGATTGCAATAGGTTGACGGATTCTCGATGTCATTAATCTAATCCCTCTACATGGTTTTAAAATGAATGGGGTAGTAATCACCGAACAACCTGTAAAACATTCAAAAGTACCAATCAATTCCAATCTAAAATCTTGCAATGTTTACATACCTTCCCGTAAAATGGACATGGCGTAGAACTTTCGACATCTAAAGACATCAGTCCTTTCGGTTGGTCTTATTCCATATGTATCATACAGTGGTATCGTGCCAAATCAAAGTCTCGTTGTCCCAAAGCTTCGTGATGTCGCCAAACTTTGTTTCTTCCGGGGTCTTGACGTGGTATTTATTGACAGAATGATAAAAAATGCAAAGTAATATGCGTAAAGTCAAATTTTGCATTGTTAAGTGGTACATTGCGTGAACTTGTGCGCTGGTACCACGTTTTTACTGCGTACCAAGTTCTAGTTTAATGTAGAGTAATCCTCTTTTTATATTAGGTTTTGCAGCGACGAGGTTTGCTTTTGTCTTGATGTCCCTGTGTTTTTATCTAAAATGTACTTTCCTTTTCGTTAAAAATACCTGTAATCTTCTCTTGTTGGTTTTTTTTCATACACTTTACATGACGACATTCAAGTACAGTCACATTTGATACATTTTAGATTGCTTATTTAGCGTTTTCCATTCTATTTGATAGCTTACCTAATTGAAATACATTACTTTAAAATGTCGAAGACCTATTTTAACCTTTTTGGAGAAAAATTGAAAGCTATCCATTTACAAAAAAATAAACAATCAATCTAATTCTATTGTTCTTCCCTAGACAAACATTGTGCAGTGTCTACTTTGACATATATAAATTATGTTGAAAAGTCTTCTCGTGAATTGCACAACCAAAAACGTCACACTTTGCAATCAAAGATATAGGTAGGAGGGAAATATAAAGCATTTCAGAATGCAGAATGTCATGTAAGTACGCATTGGAATCTTCGACTAGATAATTCGAATGAAAACCCACAATATTGGGTCTACACGTTACAACTTTAAAGCTTTAGCGTTTTTGTATATAGGTCTATATTCATGAGTCATGGGTCATTGACAAGTATCAGAAAATAGCTACCAGAAATCAGATAGATAGAGATTATCTTTACTCGGCGATGGACAGAAACGATTGTAATACACGGAGAAAAGGCGCAAGGACTCATCATTTAGGTAGAATACCCATAATGTGACCATTTTGAGATTCATAAAACATCGGACTTTTTCGAGCATCGTTACGTATCTCAACTTATTCAGGTGCGGTCGTAAACATTCGGCGGTTGAAAGTTCCACCACCGAAGGTTTTCCACGTCGCCCCGAATGATCCCTACATCGCGCGAACCTCATTAGGGTTGGACTTCCTTCAGCAAAAATAGAAATGGAAAAATGGTAGGTGTCAAGTTGGCATTAAATTATAATTCGTCCCTTGACAGCCAGAAGTGGCTATCAGCAGTTAAAAGAGCTAGGTTCACTAACCCATATTTTTCGCCCAAAAATATGAGAAAATCAAAATTTGAAAAGAAGTTCTAAAGTTTTATTTTACACTCAGTTCCAGCTTTAAACTATGTGAAATAACTGTTTTTGAAATGATGGACTGATTGCAGACTGTCAAAATAACCTCATCAAATAGGCATATGTTGAGAAAAATGCCAAAAATCGCCATTTACAGCATGTTTAGAATTAAAAAAAAATATGAACACACGTTTGCCCGAAAAATCCGCAAAAATGGTGGATTCTACATGAAATAACTGATTGAAAAAAACTTTTATTTTTTTGGCCAACATGTGTGCTCATGTTGTATTTTTCAAAATTGCATCGATAGTGCATCAGCCGAAACTTCGCCATTTATCAGCACAATGTCCATTTGTCAGAATAATCTGAGATAAGATTATCTGAAATGTTTGTTTCAGGAAAAGAAAATATTTTCCTTGCAAGTAAACTTTTTTTTAGTAAGGAAACAAAGTTATCTGTACATTATTTGCTTTCAAAAAGTACATATGCGTCGTTGGAACGTACGAATCTTCCAGGGTACGAACAGACTCGTTGCCAGTGTAAACAAATGCAGCCGACGCAATTTTTCATCTGAGAAACAACAAAAATAGAGATCTACCAAAGTTATAGAATTTATAAGTAAATGTAACACTATTTTTGATTTTCCTTAAAAAAATAACAGATCAACAAAAGATTATGTTGGTGTTTATCTTTCTTTCCACCGATCAGGCCTGTTGCATGGTCGGTCTGCATCTTTCATCAATAAAAAAAAAAACCCAAAGAAATCGCGGTTTCCATGCAAGATTTCATTGAAATATCTCTTTAAATCATTGTAAAGGTTAAAAAGAGGTAATTTGTATTATATTCTAATGATTATGATTGAAAACCTCAATAAAAAATGATAAAAACAAACAGAATTAAGTGTTCTATTTTTAGAACTAAGCCAATATCAAAATATAATATCAATATTTGCAATAATTTGGTAACAAATAATGTGGCCCAGTGGATGTGAAAGTGGATTGTCACGATGGTGACCCTGGTACTACACTATGTATCAGTACATCTTTTTTTAAGCAGTCATTTTACATACTTGCTATTTAAACCCTCACCTAGATCGCAATCCACTCTAAATCTTTTTAAGAAATATTCAATTGTTTTGTGCCAGTAATCTCATATTCATGCTGCTTTGCCATTTTTACACACATGTTTAAATTTTACCTCGCTACAAACTTCAAGAGTATTTTCCAATAGATTATTTAGTACACTGTATTCTAAAAATAGACTTTATACATGATAATGAAATACACACGATGTGTATCAGACTTGGCTTTAACCCAGATAAAAACTGATTAAAATTAATTAACTTAGTCATGCACTGTTAGTCCAATCAATCAAACTTGACTCATTTAACCTTTTCCCAAACAAGACCTGGTTTTGACGTCCCTATAAGAATATAGGCTTAGGAAAACATTGAGACAAAAGAAGAAAATGCTGAGCATTTTCTCCATTTGCCTTAATATTTTCTGGGCTATAATGTACACAAATTCTATCTTTACTGGTGTTCATTTAGTAAAAAAGTAAAGTAAAGGTTGTTTTAAGTCTCAAATTTACGAAGTAGGTCTATAATCGAGTGACTTTCACACTTTACTCCAAGATCATTGAATTTCAAGTCATCTGCAAATTGTTTTTCATATAATTTTAATTGATATTCAAGATGATCCATTTTGGCCTGACAGGTCACAAATATAGGCTAATATATTCATGATTGCTAGAATTACATTCTATCTCAAAAAAGAACATGCTTTCAATTAACTGGTTACCATGGTAACCAATGTCTTTCTGTTTGATAAGTTGGTAATTGGTAACATAGAAAAATTACATGATACTATATGAGAAAGTACTTTGAAAAAAGAAAAGTACTAGTAAAATATTTTTATTTATGCATTATTTTGCTTGGTTACCATGGAAACTGTGAATAAGAATGTTCAGTTTGTGAAAGGTTTCTTACACAAATTAATATTAGAAAACGTTTGGTCCTCAAGTGCTAAATATATGAGTGGTAAAATAACAATTTTCTAAGAAAAAGAACATTTTTCTACTCACTGGTTACCATGGTAACCAATGTCTTTATATTTGATGAATTGATTTTAATAAATGTAAAATCATTTAATACACACTAAGAGCAAAAAGAATTATGAAAAAGAAAGAATCTGATAAAATCCCTGCAAATTTACAATTTTTATGCAAATAATAAAACCGTTGCTATGGCAACGATATCAATCAGAATGTGTTGTACTTGTTATTTTCATAAAGTTCAATGCCTGATCATTTGAATAACTCATGTTTTTCGGAAAATTAGAGTAGGGCCATTTTAACCCCTTAGTGAACCTACCCCTTTAACTGCTGATAGCCACTTCTGGCTGTCAAGGGACTACAGTATTTTGTCTCTATTAGGTGGATAGCATAAGGTTGCCCATTCAAAGCCGCATACCTCTGCTACAGGAGTGCATATCTCTATGGGAATGGGTATGAATGTAGTTAAGACATCGGTGTATCCACAAAGGTCTGTAGATACAAAAAAGTAACATGATTGATAAAAACAAGATGTGTTTGTGAAACACGAATGCCCCCGAAATGACAATGTTTCTAAAAGGTTAAGTTTTCATGTTAACCCTTTCCAAAACGACAAATTTTAGACTGGTCCAAATTCACAGATCTTGCAGACGACAATTTCATGTGTATGTAATTTTGCATTATTTGGTTTTTGTGGTTGAAGAAATTGTGGAAAATGAAGAAATTGCTTGTAAAAAGCAATTTCTTCATTTTCCACAATGTTTTCCTAATCCCTTTGTTTTAAGGGAGTCAAAAAGAGTCACTGTGTGGTAATTGGTTTATGGTTGATAAAGGTTAACGGGTGACCTTGAGGTAGATCATATTACATGTAACAGATAGATATCATTGGTAGGAAGTTACATACCAAATTTGAGCTCTGGAGAAAAGGCAAATGTTAAGTTTTCGGACAGAAAGACGGACAGACAGACAGACGGACGGACAGATGGACAGACAGACGGACGGACATAAGTAAAACAATATGCCACCGATCTTTCGATACGGTGTTTTAAAATAAGGAACAATCTGCAATTAAATCAAACCTCAGTTGCTTTTGCAGCTACACCCCACCCCGTTGTTCAGTATTAGATCTAGCGTGATCTCCAAATTCGTTCACAAAGAAAGGATGGGTTGCAACAAGGGTTCAAAAGATAGATTTTCTTTATATTTTGTGAATTGATAGGATTACATAATATCTTAAATTTGTATGTGTAAAAAATCTGACGAGGGCTTATTTGTGGAGATAATGACTAACAAAGTGACAGCATGTGCGTATACACAGTGTGGTCAAGATCAAATCTGTTCACTGATAGCTGCTTCGTGATCTGTATCGGCTGTATGAAATTCTATTTATGATATCTTTTCCAGATCGCTGCTCAAACACAAAATGTATTATCACCACCGATTCAGTTTTGTCCGGCATCAAATCATCTTCTGGTGTCTCCAGCTGACATCGATCAACTTTTCTGAAATTATTTCAGTAGACGTGTTGTCATTGGAACAATTGTCGCCACTAGAGCATACCTGCTCTCACAGAACAGTTTGTTTGTTTGTTTGTTTGTTGTTTTTGTTGTTGTTGTTGTTGTTTTCTGTTTGTTTGGTTTGGTTTGGCTTGATTTTTTATCAAGAATGATGAGGATGACCTCATTTTGAAATGTAGTTTAAGGTAAAATGCTGCATGATGCATTGAGTTATTTGGCACATCGATGAAGTAAATTCTTTCTCTTTTATCATTCAATGTGAATCCATCATTTTGTCAATGTAGCATAATCAGTCACTGATTAATGTATTACAAAAACATTTAGTAACCTACAATATTGCAAGAAGAATGAGGGTTGGTGCAATATTTCCACGCGCTTTCTTCTTTGCTATGACCACATGCGTGCATTCTAGCCATATTCTTAACAGAACAACATATATGAGGGATAAAGGCATTCTGAATTTATTATTTCAAAGCCAAACATAATGTTATGGGTAATCATCTCAATTGTCTAGATGGACGATTCCCATACAGCGTAGAGTTTAACCCATTACCAGACGACAAAATTTTGGACTGTCCCAATTTGAAAGGTGTTGCAGACAGCAATTTCAAGTTGATAAAATTCTAAAAATCTTTCCATTTTGGGTTAGAAAACATTGTGGAAAATGAAGAAATTGCTTGTCACAAGCAATTTCTTCATTTTCCACAATGCTTTCCCAAGCCCTTTCTTATGAAGGAGTCAAAAGGCGTCACTGTGCAGTAATGGGTTTTTAATGGAAGAATAATGAAATATTGCAGTTTAAAAAGCCCCGTCTTATCTATAGAGCTCCGATTCTACTCTTATTACATTTCTTAAAATCAACATCAATAAGGGTCTTAAATCCAGTACGGTCCTGCTTCCTTTTCACAAACCCCCTAACTAATCTTAGAATGAGTTAAGGTTTTGTAAAACAGCGACAATGAAAAGTTTTCGGGTTTCATGCGAGTAAACTCTGGACCTTTTGCGAAACACGTCACGGATTGAGGTCTTTGATAAAAACTAATAAAGTCAGATAAAAAAATACATAGAGAACAGAGAAGAAAATGCAGCAATTTCTATTTTCCAAATATATTTCTGTGCTTTATTGTACACAAATCAAATCTTCATCAACCTCTATTTAGTCGCCTGCAACAGCTTTCAAATCAGACAAATCCCATATATGTCTGTCGTGTTCGAAAGAGTTAAACGAGTCTGTGAATAGACGTTCAGAAATCCCTGTCACATGATTATAAAGAAGATAAATGAGTTTTGTCTGTAATTGTTTATACCCTCAACTTGAGACTCTAAAGACGGCCTAGATTGTCAAATATAACAATTTGGAGTCGTAGATTGCTTAATTACCAGTGAACTATCATTCGCACTATTGGTCGTCACAGCAAAACGGAACTTAAGCTGTAGATGATCTGGAAGCGAGACCCTAAAAACATCTTAAACCACCATATTTTCAGACCAAGTTATGCACCTCTCGTACATTTGCCAATGGCCATGAAGAAGCCACCAGAAAATAGCATGTATCTTGATCCGTCTGAACGTTTGTACATGGACCCATGTTGGTCTTATATGACGCAATGGCATTTTTCCATATCTCGAGTCAAATACAATCAAGCAATTTGTACTGTATAGTATGTCCAATCGCTTTCGAAGTTATCGATGTTAATTTTAGTGTATTTCATTTTTTAAACAATCAAACTGGCTTTCATGCGTCCCGGTGACTTTGGTAATAGACCGGTCGTATTAGACAATTCGTATTATTTTCAAGTTAATCACTTTTCCTTGTCTATCGATATGATCAGATACATGTTTATTGTATATTGCAGTATATAGATATTGCATACATGGATTAAAAAGGAAATCTAAGACATTTGGCATATTTGAGTTTATCCACTTAATCTTTTAAAAAAGACATTTTGAGCTATTGGAGCAAATATATGACCTACATGTAAAGGAACACTTTTGTATTTAAAATATGTAACGAAAGACCGAAATTAAAGGTCTCACTTTAAAGTTAAATGAAGTGCGTTTCTTATGTTTAGCTTGCCCAAACACGCAGTGCCCGAAATGCTCCATTGCTATAGATCAATGTCCGTTTGGTCAAAATAGTTTTCCTCCGACAGGAACCACCGGATTTCAATGGAGCTTTACAAGAACGATCCATATGTCATGGCATTTAAAAAAAACAATGAAGTGAAATCCGTCAAGATGTGTGTCGTAATGGCAACGGCAATGAAAATGGATGTAATATTTGACAAATTGCTTTTACGAGGGTTGATTGGTAAGTAGTGAGCCTCTCATAGAAAGTGTCAAGCAAGGATGTTTATTTTCAGCCCCTGTATTATCTGGCTATATAAAGGTGTGCAGCCGAAAACTGGTTGTCATTTGGTTAGTTTATGTTGAAGAGGTAGAACTCTAAAGTAAACCGGGCCAGTGACTTTTGCAAATTGACAGGGTTGCTGAAAGAGCAGTGATTCAATATCTGTATAAAAAGGGTCTAACTTCGAAGGCCATCCATGCAGATATGGTTTCAACAATAGGGGATGATGCCCCTTCGTATGCTACAGTAAAGAGATGGGTAGGTGAGTCAAGCGTGGTAGGCAGAGTCTTGAGGACGACGTCCGACCTGGAAGGCCTGTCACCGTTGCAACACAAGAAACGGTCAATAAAGTCCATGGTATTGTTATGACTGACAGGCGCTTTACAGAAATATATATATATATAGCCAGTAAAACTGGTATTTCATAGGAAAGAGTCCATTCCATTTTCACGGAAATTCTTGAGATAGAAAAGCTCTCTGCCCGCTTGGTACCAAGGCTTCTGACAGTTGACCAGAAGCACGCTTGGTACACTTTGTCACGTACTATTCTGAGTCTTTAAGAGGCAGACCCAGATAACTTTCTGCAGAGGTTTGTGACTATGGATGAACTTTTAGTCCATCACTTCACCCTAGAGTCAAAACAACAGTCCAAACAATGGAACCACCCTGGCTCACTCCCAAAGGCTGTCTCATCAGCAGGAAAGGTTATGGCTTCGGTTTTCTGGGAAGCTGATGGCATCTTGATGGCAGATTATCTACAAAAGGACCAAACAATTCTGCATCACTTTTAAGGCAACTGAGAGAAACCATCAAGCTCAAACGCCGTGGAAAACACAGCAAAGGTGTACTGTTCCACCAGGACAATGCCCCTGTTCACAAATCTGCCATTGCCATGGCTGCCATCAATGACTCTGGGTTTGAACTAGTAGAACACCCGTCTTATTCATCTTGCTCCATCAGACTTTCACCTGTTTCCACAGTTGAAAAGAGCTATTGCTGGTACCCACTTTCAGTCAAATGATGACGTCATACATGCAGTGGAGGCCTTTCTGAACGATCAGGAGGAGTTTTACAAAAGTGGCATTGAGGCCTGAAAACATCGCTGGCAAAAGTGTATAGACAAAGAAGGGGATTATGTTGAAAAATAAAATCGTTTGACAGTTACAATTCAAACATTTCTATGTGAGGTTCACTACTTATCAATCAACCCTCGTGCTACGAGACCGAGATCTTTCAGCTTATGATTGAAGCAGCGTCTGAAACAATCTACCAAAGTTATTGAAATTACTGGACAAATGAAAGTTAACTGTATGCAATGGAATCTGAATACACTTTTCCACCCAATCGTTAAGGTCTAAAGCTTCGAAATTGTGTAATGATTTCCCGAATTGTATATATAGATATAATAACAAGTATATAGCATGCCATTTCTGTGTTGGGCTGTCTTGTGGATCTCTACCAGACCACTCTAAATTCTTGCTATGCATTAAAACCCATATTTTGTGTGTTCCCATATTTTACTTTGAACTTCCCGTCCAAGAACACATATTTCAGGCTCCTGTCTATAGTTAAGTTAGGAGTAAGCATTAATTACATGTATGTACACGCAATATTTTGTCTTTAAATTAATTCTCACGTGACATGACAAACTATTTAGAATTGAATGCATCTGCAAAAAATATAAACAGAATAACTATGTATAAAAAGGCTGAATATATTTAGGGGAAAAAAGAAAAGACTGATCACAAATCAACATTTTCTTCTGATGCCTCAGTATTTTCTAATCGGCTTCTCTCTTAAGGACTTCAAAACCACGGATTCTTTTGCAAATGTGAATTCTTTCCCCGAAACACATCTTCATTACGACTGTTATCTAGAAATACAACTATGATCTCAAAATAAGGAAGAGTATGGTCTTAAAGTAAACGTTAATTACAATCAATAGTTTGTTCATTAGCACACCTGGTTATTTTCGCCGTGACCGCACTGGACCCGTACATAATGGCGCTATTGTTTTACCGTTCTCGTAATCACGAAGCAAAAACCTTTGATGAATTCAATTAAGCTTTGATTTATCAATTAGCGAAACATCAATCGGGATAGGCATGCCATCCCCACGAACTGTAAGTTTAAACCTTTACCAATCTGCAAATAAGACTGTTTTGAAACTCTATTGTGATTATTTTTTTTTTTTTAAAAAAAAGAGTTGCTTGATTAAAATGTAAAAAAACAACGTTTGCAACCTTTATAAAATGAAGGTACTGTAAGCACTGTAGAACTGTTTGCTTTGAATACTAATGCGTACCTATAATGAAATACTACAGTTATCACGCAATGTTGTTTTTTCCTGCAGAAAGACAGCATATTAAACACTGTATGTCTACTTTATGGTAAGGATCAAAATATAGCTGAATCTTTCTGAAGTTCTGGTAGCTTTAAAAATGCCCGGCTTCGTCTGCAGTTTTGAAATTCCAATTCCTAACAAGAGGACCATGATGGTCCTTAATCGCTCACCTGAACCTATATAGAAAGAAAGTCACAATGTTGTATTAAGTTCAAGAGCACATAATTTAAGATGTGAGATTATGATCCAGCTGAAAACTGCTTTCATAATCTTGAATGATCAATATTTGTGGCTGTTACAGTGAAAACAAAGTGGAAGAAAACAACACAGTCAAGGGCACATAACTCTGTTCTAATAAAAGTATTCTCATCAACATTATGTCCATTTTTTTTTTGGATTGGTCAATATATTGTTAGAAGGAAAATAAAGTCGAAAACTGTATTTTGTGAAATTCAAGGGCCAATAACTCTAGTCAAATCAAGCTGAAAGTTTCACTCATCCAGGATCTTATGGCCACCAACATTGTGGCCAAGTTTTGTCTTGATAAGTCAATAAATGTAGATGCTACAGTGCAAACAAAGTCGAAAACAGCAATTTTGTCAAATTCAAGGGCATATAATTCCAGACTTCCTACTTCAATCACAATGAAAATCGAAGTCAACCAAGATCTTATGGTTACCAACATTGTGGCAAAGTTTTGTCTTGATCGGTCAATATTTGTAGATGCTAGAGTGGTAACAAAGTCAAAACTAGCCATTTTGGACGTTCAAGGGCACATAACTCCAGATTTCCATGTCCGATCAGACAAAAAATTAAACTCATCTGAGAACTTATAGTTACCAACATTGTTGCAAAGTTTTGTTTTGATTGGTCAATATTTGTAGATGCTAGAGTGGTAACAAAGTCAAAACTAGCCATTTTGGACGTTCAAGGGCACATAACTCCAGACTTCCTTGTCCGATCTGACTCAAAATCAAACTCGTCTGAGAACTTATAGTTACCAACATTGTTGCAAAGTTTTGTTTTGATCGGTCAATATTTGTAGATGATAGAGTGGTAACAAAGTCAAAACTAGCCATTTTTGACGTTCAAGGGCACATAACTCCAGACTTCCTAGTCCGATCTGACTCAAAATCGAGCTCATTCAAGGACTTATGGTCATACATATATTGACCAAGTTTGGTTAAGATTGGTCAATATTTGTAGATGCTAGAGTGGTAACAAAGTCAAAACTAGCCATTTTTGATGTTCAAGGGCACATAACTCCAGACTTCCTGGTCCGATCTGACTCAAAATCGAACTCATCCGAGAACTTATGGTCATACATGTTTTGACCAAGTTTGGTTAAGATTGGTCAATATTTGTGGGTGCTAGAGTGGTAACAACAAAATGTGAACAGACGGACAGACAGACGGACAGACAGACGGACAGACGGACGCCGACGGACAAAAAGCGACCACAATAGCTCACCTTGAGCACTTCGTGCTCAGGTGAGCTAAAAAGTAACAACCCTAATCGGTTGAGAGCTGACCGCTGTAAATTACTGTGCAATGTAGGACTGATAGGTTTACCATGTTCTGCAAAGATTGTCTGCATGCGTTTGCATTTTTAAATTACAAGAATAACTATACTTGAATCTGAAAACATAAAGACTATTTCTTAAGAATAAACATCATACATGTATCATATAAAAAAAACTTAGTTACTTTGTTCGTTTCTACACAAAGAAGTCCAAACAGAAACGACCATCAGCAAAACTTTCAATTTCTGAAGCATGTTTTCAAATTGTAAGGGTTAAGCGTTGAGGAAGAGAAATCAAAGAGGTGTTTGTTCGCCAACCTATCAATTTAAAATCGAACAAAAAACTAAAAAAAGAAGAAGTTAATTTCTTTAACGTGTAAGGAAAATCGCTAATGGTTTTGTCTAAAGTAATTAATTTTGTCGCGCCATATAAGAATGGTTAAATCAACTTTTTCCGAAAAGGAATTGTCCAAATTCAAAGATGTTGCAGACGACAATTTCAAGGGAATGGGATTCTACGTATTTTGGTCCTTTTTGGTAGAAACATTGTGGAAAATGTAGAAATTGCTTGTCACAAGCAATTTCTTTATTTTCCACTATGTTTTCCAAAGCATGTATCTTGTAGGAAGTCAAGATGCGATAATGGGTTAAGGTAAAAAATGCAACTTCTTCGGATCGCCTGTCGTCCGGTACAAAGACGACTAGTTTGGCATGTTTTTATTTGTATGCTCGTGGAGAAAATATGGTGCAAATTTAGTTTTTTACGTGTCCGTTTGTTTTTTGTTGTTTTTTTTATCTGTCCAGATGATATTGGTCATTTAGGTACATGATCTATGACATTAAATGATAAAAAATGCATGTTTGTGTTTTTGTGTGTCAGGTCGTAAGTCGTAATATTAAGGATTATACCCATCGTTACCTTCGTGCATCTTCGGTTGTCATCCGTGGCAACGGAAATTGACGAGAGGTACCGTCGTAAATTTCCGCCATTTCCGCATGCCATCTGTGACAACAGAAATTGACGGGGCAAACCCTCGCCAATTTCCATTGCAACGGATGTCACCCGAGAATTCACGAATTGTTTGGTATCTAATGATGGGTTGCATTCCTGAATAAGCCATATAGCATCGCCCCGTTTTTGAAAGGAATAGAAATTATGCTGCCAGTGCATTTATATTTCACAAACATGCCTTGATTTAAGCCCTTTCTCAATTCCAAATTGAAAGATGTTGCAGACGGCATTATATTTGCTACGAAAAATTAAACAGTGTTGTATGTACTTCCAAACTTTGGGTAAACGGGAAAATGCTAGTCATCAGCATTTCTTCCTTTTCTTACGATGCTTTCCAAAGTATTCTGTATAAGGGACTTCAAGACCAGGTTTAGTTTCGGAAATGGAGAAACGTTATTCCTCTTCACAAGAAGGCCACAGTAAGCATAGCATACTGTTGAGCAACCAAAGGTTCGATTTCTTCAAATTATACATGTAGAAGGGTTGGGATATTCGATTTGTCATAAGATACCACACACGTCCAGCAACTTTGTTGTTAACAGCGACACGAGATATGAATGCGGTTGCCCTGAGATTTTTGAAAATCGGATGACTCGTCAATATTCGTGATTACGGACAGCAGCAAGGTTGCACGGTGACATTGTACGAAGTGTGTGGGATCTAACGAAAGCGCGTTAAATGAGTCCCGTTTTACGACGACAGAACATTTTATGTTACGATAGTTATAAAGGTCACTAAAATTGTTCTTAAAATGTTTTTCTACACCTGTGCAAAATTCAATTATCTTATTCATCTTATTCTAATCGACAAAATAAATTCGTTTATTTAATTACATTTGTCTAATGTATAAAAGTATTAACTTATTTAAATCTGCTGTTGAATAGACTTGTGAAAAAACCTTTTTCTTTGTATCTTTTAAATGTTTTCATTTTCTTGTGAAAAATGGCAGTTTACAAGTGGAAGGCGTCCTTACAAAATTAGAGCACTGCCTAAAAATATTTTCTGTACGTATAAAGGAACTGGCAATGGTACTTCAATCGGATTGAGACTACGTATGGACAATTCTATGTATGGACAATACTTTGTTTTTTCTTGGAGAAGAAGACTTGCATATCACAATGTCATATTCAAAAGATTCGACACCGACTTAGTGTTAGCGTGTTTGTTTTTTCCTCAATGTATTTTATTCAGTAATATGAAGCTGATAATCGGACTTTAAGAGATGAATAAGTTGAAGTCCTTGAACTAGGAATAAGGATTATGCTGAAATGGTGTTGTTCGGTAAAAGGTTACATCAAAATCATTTAACCCTTTCCCAAACGACAGAATTTAAGGGTCATTCAATTTCAACGCTGCTTTAACCGACATAATATATGTCGATAAAGATATTGTTTCTGTAAAATATTGCACAGAAAATATTGAGGCAAAAGGAGAAATTGCTGGTCATCAGCAGTTTCTTCTTTTGCCTCAATGTTTTCCCTAGCCTTTTCTATTATATTAGGGACGTCGAAACTATGTCTTGTTTGGGAAAGGGTTAATCAAGACTGCTTTTCTCTAGAGAACGGGTACATGAACACAACTGTCATTCATCAGCTAGGAATCAGGTCACGTGAGAGTCTACAAATGGAATAGCTAATTACATAAAAACCGTCAATTATAAATCAATTAACAAAACGATTGGCCGTAGGTAGTGAACGTCAATCTCAGATGCTATTTTAACATTTCCTTTCATTTATTCAAAAGGCAATTCGATATATAATAATTTCTTTTATCATTTACAGCGAAAACGAAATATGGCAAAGACTGCGCTTATTTCCATGCCATACGCCGTTGAAGAATTGTCAAGTCGGCTTACAAGGTTTACCAGTTCCTGCTCAGATCCAGCAAGTTCGTCTATGTCATCAGCGAATCGCAGGTTTGTATCGTTCTACCACCAATACTGACTGTTCCTTCGTGGCCCTCGAGTGCATCCGTGATAATTATCTCAAGGAAGATATTTGAGGTTGTGGACGATAGCAGGCATCCTTGTCTTACCCCGACTGATGTTCGGAACCATTCTCCAATCTCCCTATTTAGATATACTGCAATGTTATTTTTCTCGTACAAGTTATGTATTACATGGTTGAGGTCAGTCTTGATGTTGTAGTGATTCATGGTCACTTAAGCCTTTTTAAAGAAGATGAGTACGTGCTAGAGGTCTTGCTGGTGTTGAAGGTACTTTTCGCTCAAAATCTGAGGGTTGACTATTTGCTCAGTGGTGTTGCGTTCTGCCCTAAATCTTGCTTGTTCTTCTGCTTGTATTCCTTCTGCTTGTGGTCTTAATGTTTAGTACGATTCTGGGTATAACTTTGCTGGGATGACATATTGGACTTATATACATAGTTATTACATTTTTGTAAGTTTCCTTTCTTCGGTAAGGTTATCACTAAGGACTCGGTCCACTGTGTTGGCCACTCTCCTGTCTCCCAGACCTTCTGGCAGATCACATGTAGGGCATTGATCATGGACCCACTCCCTGCTTGCACTAGCTCTCCTGGGATGTTGTCAGATCCCGCTGATTTTTCTTTTTTAGAGACTTGACTGCTTCCTCGACTTCTGATCTTAGGATGGAGAAACTGTCTGTGTAAGTTAATGGATGTGTATTAAGCTTTTCTACTGTACAGTTTGAGTAAAAGTGTGAGGTGTGCTCAATTCATCTGTTCAGGATGTCTTTTGACTCTGTTAGACATTTTTTGTAAAGAATGGTGCTGGGCCGTTGTTGTTTGCAACTGGTGAGGTCTTTCACCACCTGATAGGCCTTCTTGGTGTTGTTGGCTTTGAGTTTCTTTTCAATTCCTCTGCACTGATCTGAAATCCATTCTTCCCTTGCCTTTACCAAGCTCTTCTTTACCTTCTTGTCTGCTGGCCTGTACTTGTTGGCCCCTTTCATGCTTTCAGGTACGCTTTAGGAACCCCAATGGCTGTCTCAGTCAATGCAGTCTTCAAAGTGTCCACGTATATGTTAGTATCTGTGCCGTCTGCATCAAGAAGCAGTAGTGAGGCAAACTGCCATCCAATCTAAGCTTCAAAGACGCAAGCTACTTCCGGATCTTTACGTACATTTCTTTAGGTCAATTTTAATTCTGGTGGGGCCTTGTGTATCTTTTGCCTTCTTAACCCTTTCCCAAACAAGACCTGGTTGTGACGTCCCTAACTGAAATGGATTGGGAAAACATTGAAACAAAAGAAGAAACTGCTGATAACCAGCAGTTTCTCCTTTTGTCTCAATATTTTCTGAGCTATATTCTACACAAATTCTATTGTTGTTTGGGAAAGAGTTAAGGTGCAGGCGGAATGACACCATGACAAGCTAGTGGCCAGTGTTGATGTCCGCACCAGGGAAACTGCGTGTATATCGTTTTCGAGTTTATCTCCTTTTTTATAATTTTACGAGAGTAAACATAGAAAACATAGATCTAATAAATATAGAATAAAGAAACAATTTTAGCCGTAAAATTTTATTTTTGTCTCAATTATGTAAATCGGGGTGTTTCAAATAATTTAACTTACTCGTATAATAAGGCCATTGACTTCTAGATACTGCGAACAATTTATCAGCTATTTTAAAAATAGTCGAAACACCATGCCCAGTGTTGAATCTAGAGGGGGCCATGGCCAAAATGACCCCCTAAAATCTCAAATGACCCCATTGAGAATGATGCATGGGTCAAATTAGCTATGTATTTGTATTGGATGACCCCCTCTGACCAAGAGCTGTGGGCCCATTGGGCCCCCTTGAATACACAGCTAGATTCAACACTGCATGCCCTCTTTTAGCTCTTTCCAAAACCACAAGAAATTAGACTGTTCAGATTTGGAAACTATTGCAGACGACAAATTGTTTGCCAATGAAATTGAAAGAGGTGGACATTATATTACAATGGTGATCAGCATTTTCCTATTTGGTCCCATTCATTCCAAGCTTAAGCTTTGGAATACATTTAAAATTATGTTGTCCATGAAAGGTTTAAAGCCATTGAAAAAAATGACTTGAAGAGAGAAGTAAACGTATTTTTAATTATCACAGATGACAATTCTACAAGTAAAACAGCAGTGGAATGATTGATTGTTAAACTATACATATTTCATGACTAATCGCCGCTATACTAATCACCGGATATCAATATCGGATATGTCAGGGGATAAGGGACACAGTTGACAAGAATAGAAGTGGTCCATCATAGTTAAGGTAGAATACCCGTAATGCCGCCATTTGGAAATTAATAAAACATCGGCTTTTTCTCGAGAGGCATCGTTACGTATCTGAACCTTTTCGAGTGCGTTCGTAAACATTCGGCGGTGGAGAGTTCCACCGCCGAATGTTTTCGACCGCGCCCGAATAATTCCGACATCGTGCGAATCTCATCAGGAGTGGAATACCTTAAACATGCTGTATAATCCTAAGAATAATGGTATGGACACACCACGGTGCAAAAAATGCAAATGATTAATCTAACGAACGAGTCTAGCTAAAATACGACCATTCCCTTACAACAAACCTAATAATATTATGTCATGGGTACAAACTTGCGCATTGCGAATGTCTGTACGAGTATGTTTAGAGGAGACCGGTTCCTAAAGTAGACACCGTTAACAAAAGTATGAACACTATGCTATTGTTCAGATATAATCTATGTATTGAAGTTTCGTCCAGCTATCTTGTCTTTTCAACAGGCATATAATCTTAG
This sequence comes from Fragum sueziense, assembly GCA_963680895.1. NCBI lineage: Eukaryota > Metazoa > Mollusca > Bivalvia > Cardiida > Cardiidae > Fragum > Fragum sueziense. The sequence continues at coordinate 81,643,761 of OY804592.1, read as the reverse complement.
AGCCGGGTTCTTGTCCACTAGATATAGACTATATTCTGAGCACACTAATCTTCATAGTACCAAGTTGGGATGTATCCTATAACTGTGCGACTTTCCTACAAGGTCCGGACATCAAAGAACTTATTCGTAGGAAATACAATTGTGTTTGTAAGATTTGGCAGGATTGAAACATGGTTACTCGTATATTTAAAATTCTTCACAATACTGTGTTTTTTCTAAACGATTGAAAGCTTTGTAAATGGTACTTAATACCGGTATACCACTATGTAAATCTTTTTCTGTGGCGCGTCAAACACTAGTAGTCACTATCTCTCGGTGGAATTTTCAGAGTCGATAGTAATTTCTATATTGTACATAAATAATGCTTTGATTAACGTAGTGGGAGAATGTCCACTTGGAGTATATTGCAGCTTTTTTAGGCCACAGATACGTGTCTTTGCCACTCGAAAAATGTTCAAACCATGTTGTATATGGCACTCCAAAACGCCGTAACTCCAGCTCATTCAAGCTGGAGTTACGACGTTTTGGTGTGCCTGATAAACGACATTAATAATGTGTTAGAACTTTGCTATCTACGTCCGAACTGACAAAGAAAATCAATTAACAAAGTCGACTAATTGAAAAACAGTTCACCTTGGGTCTCTTTGTACGATTGAGACATCAGATTTCAATTTGATTGACCGTTCTTTGGAGAGAGATTTCTATATACCCATAATGGGACTAGTTAAACTAGTGTTAGATAATTATTTTTACATTATCCGCCCAACCTTTTTTTAAATGAGTTTGTAAAGTATAGAGGATAATTTAAGGACAAAAAGTATATAATCAGTTACTCTCCATTGCCGAGCTCTATTGATTAAACCATCAAATATGACCTCTGCAGTTTTCGGTACGCCAACAGCCTATTTGGTCGTCATAATCTAATTATAGCACACCATTTGAATTATCAAATCAAAATCATTCAGTTTTATCTTGCATGATCATTACGTATACATTACGTCGCTTCTATTTTTGGCTGAAGCCGGTAATTTGAAGCGTCAGCCAATGAAAGTTTGTATCAGCTTTTTGAATTGTTTTGTTGTGTATTGCCAACGATTGGATACTGAAATCCCGCCAAGGCCCCGAGATTAGACGTGAAATGACCCCGCGAGAACAGAGCTCATTCTATCGAAATGGAATGTGAGATAATGTGCTCTGTTCACAAGAGAGTAATAATCAGTCGACCCACCTTGCCCAAATCCCATAATGATTATGTATTCTACTGTTTTCTTATGATCTACGTTTTTACCAGATTCGTCATTCGTGGTAAATGCAATATCATTCTATCAGTTTTTAAACATCCTTTCTGACATTACGTGACTGTTCAAATTTGGCAAAAGTCATTTGTCTCATATCAATGGATGTGAATTATATTAGCGAGAGAACAATTGGAGGGTCCAGTTGGGTTGGATATTGGGGTACATCTGATGAGAGAAATACCATTAATCCATGGTAAGATACTCCAGTCGCCTCGATTTGACACAAGCAGTTGATAAAAGTGTTAAAACCCAAATGAATCAATTATATGCCTTTTATAAATGGACCAATTATCTACACAGGAAAGCCTCAGGTGAATCTGAACATATACTAGTAATAATACAGTATTTATATCACCATGAATCCAGATCAATTTGAATCATGGTAAGATCTAATGATGACATCGCTGCTTTCCAACAAAAACATCGTATCTGTAGCTGAAAACAAGCTGCAGATACGAAGTTTTCGTTGAAAAACGAAAACTTTCTGATCTCTACGAGTTACAAAGTAAAGCAGTCTGCATTTTTACGCTCAGTTGTCTGAAGCACAGGCTTTGTCTCAATATCTTTTAAGGTATTCCATGAGATTCACACGACGTCGGAATTATATGGGCCATGTCGTAAACATTCGGCAGTGGAATCGTCGTAAACTTTCGGCGGTGGAACGTAGCCCGAATAGGTTTGGATTCGTAATGGAATGTTTACGACATCGGACAAAAAGTTCCGAGATCGCGTGTATCTCATTATGGAAAGACTACCTTAATTTGTCTTCAATGTGCACTCTAATTCTTTGAGGAAATAAACATATTCTTTCTACCACCCTTCTCAGTTGGATCGGTGCATACATTCATTTGCATTACATGCAAATGCGTTCCTTTTATCTCTTGCGCATTCCTCGTGTGAGAGTATTCGTCGTGTCTTTTTGAACATTTCAACAATAAAAATAAATGTGACATTTTACCCACGTTTTATAATCCTCTTTTTCGTCCCAAATTAAGAACCAGGAACTAAAAGATTGGAATTAAGCTTGAAAATATGTTGATAAACGGCACCGATATTATTTATCATTTCGCTGCTTATCAACGAAAACCTCATAACTCTGAAAGAAAATGGTATTCTCCTATCTAGATTACTGAGATGTGGCTTTTTGTGGTATTGCTGAAAAAACTGCAAAAATGCCAGCGAATCCAGAACATGCTTGTCAAATTCGTTGTAAAACGAAAGTATATCCATGAAAGCTCGAAGCAGTCACTGTAAGACTTGCACTGGATACTCATAAATAATACAGCACATACTTTTGACACAAATGTATCAATATACTGTAGGAAGTGCCCTCATCATTTTACCGAATAATTGTCGGCATGCCCACAAAAGGCAAGTCCTCACTCAGTGTGACTTTGCTTCATCGTCGCATTCAACAGGATGAAATCTTTGGCGACCGCAACTTTAATAGTCTACCTACCAATTCCGAAAAAGTGGCTAGAAAACATTTTCGTAGGCATTTTTTGAACATGGAGTTTTGATGTATTATTTGCAAAGTATAAGGCTTGCCTGATTTGTTTAGACCGGTAGTCGCCTCCAGTCGGCCGTATTAAGGTCACAAAACTAGGTCAAAGGTCATTGGGTGCAAAATTCACCTAAGCCCGCTGTAAATGCGTATAACTCTGTCAATTTTATGTCTAAATGCATGAAAATGGTTTTAAATGAAAGCCCAATAAATTGTCTTGCATATAAAATATAGTTATTGATACTTTTCTCATCTGCACATTCATTAATATTTGGCGAAATGTGAAAAAAGGCCAAAAATGTGTAAAATATGAACGTTGTGTAAATGGAAATCATGCTCCATATGAAATATTATTGCACTTTCAATTACACAAATGCACTGAAAAATTTCTACAAACCATAAGCAAAAATTTAAGATCACATTTGGTAGTATAATGTCCCTATTTCTAAATGAAGGTACAGCTAAAAGTCAGCTGGGGTCAATATATGTAACGATTGTTGCTTTTATACAGTGTGAACATTTCATTTCAACAGTATTGATGGAACTTAAATGATATCATTTCTTTTGTCTGGATATTGACTCTAAATAGATCATATTAATATATAATTGCGAAAATAATATTTAAAACAATGCCTTTCGCGTTGTAAATGTTAAAAAAAGTGTGTAAGAGTTACCCCACCCACTCAGATAACATAGGAAATTGGTTCAATTCACTTTGGCGCTCAAAACATTTCAAGTAATGTAATGAATAAACATTAACAATCTAGAACAACTTGTTTATAGTATTAAAAAGGAAAAAAACTCTAGTTTGGAAATGGTTGACATGATTACACCAAGCATACATAGGCCTATATACAAGTTTAGACTCACTTCGTCTCGCCACCTATAAATTCTGATGGGTCACTGTACACTAATAAGCCTCAGATTGGAAAGACTGGAGGCAAACATACATTTCATTAGGCACAGAAAAGCTTATTCAATAAATAAAAAATGATTTCCACGGTAATCTTTTAAGTGTAGGCTCGTAGGATCAGGGCGGGGCTAGGATGTGGGCTGAGCCCCCCCCCCGAGCCCCCCCCCCCAAAAAAGTTGGCCGAATATGTCGAATTTTCCTTATTTTACACTGAATTTTTGGTAAAAATCCAATCCAGCCCCCCCCCCAAATATTCAGACACCGGGGCTTCAGCCTCTCCAATATAAAATGGCTTCCTATCTGCATGACGTGTACATGCAGAAGTAGCAAAAATTGCATTTTCTATTCATTGAAAATCAACTTTTGGTCAAACTAAACATAAATTACTTTTTTCATAGGAACTGAAAAAGGAAGCCAATTTTGTCAACGTGATATGCGACTAACTGCTTGTATCTTCATATTAGTTTGCTTAATATCAGTGCGCGTATATAGATCTAAAGAACGACGTGGGGGCAAACACCAAAATTCCAAAATGTACAAGTGAAATCCGAACAATATTTTAGGCAGGTTTCAATGAAAAGCAGTAGAAAAATGATATATCATATGAATTCAGTACTGCTAATGATACATTAAAGCAACATCCGGCATCCAGTTCTTTATAACATTGTGCTAGCTTGAAACAGTGGAACCGGTGCACAAAGGAGAAAAATATAGAAACTGAGGGATTTTTTCAATAAGCGGTATTTTACAAATTTCGTTTGCCGAGTAAAAATTTAGATTCATAACAGCTTTAAAGTAGGTTGACACAGGACAATTTTTGTACTAGTAAGTCTCACAGTTCAATGACCTGGTTAAATAAGGTTCTATTGGCTAGAACCTTCGTTCAAACATCCTTCAAACATCCTTCCATAGGCCTACACATTTCACAAGCGGAAAAAGTTTTAAGGACAAGCCAGACGACCATCCTTTCATGATCCATCCGACAGCTGTATCCATGATTAGCCAATCTTTTAAAAGCAATATAGTCTGTTTCTATGGACAATTGACGGAAAGTACGTTCTCAGCAACCATTGGAATTACATGTATTTGCGTAAAAAAGGTCGATAATGTGTTTAGTTGACATTCATAAATGTTATGGCCCATAATCAGTGAAAGACAATATGATCAATCTTAGTAAGAACTAAACGGAACTTTCAGTATGTTACACAAAGCGAATTGAAACTATTCCGTCTTCGCTGGTTAAAGTGCAAAAATTCAAACTATCAGATATTGAAACACGAAATTAGGGTCATTTATGATTATTTTTGATGCTTGTAGGGCTTTGTGTTTTGAGGTGTCAGTATTTGGACTTGGTTGGAATTCTTCTCTTAAACACAAGGGGATATCAAAAAGTTTTGAGCCTAGGGTATTTATTCCATTCAGATAGTATAATGCTTTACACCGTTATTCACGAGTATAAATATTTCAAATGCAGATTGATTGTAGGATATTCTTGCTAGATGTAAGGATACAGCCACAAATGGACAAGATTGAAAAGAGGGTTGCGACGATGTGTCTAGCCATGGAGGCTAAATCTGTCAAATGTGAAGAGCAATTGCCCGTAGTTTATGGCGAGTAATCTCCTTTTTGAAACCATCAAACTCTAGGTGAAGACATCCAAAGATACGGGGGGAGTCAGGAAGATGAAAATTGATTAAATGACTGCTACTGTGGAGGACCGGTAAGGGTACCAAGACGTTGACTTCTATAGATCAAGTATCAACGATTGGCAAAATAGATGGAGAAATAGTATAGTATGGAGTTCGAAGAAGTCTAAGTGGAAAAACAAAAAAGTTTTAAAACGAATATCTGGTTCTGTCTTAACGAGGCTCAAAGCGTTTTGATCTCCTCTTAACACACAATGGCAGAATCATGTTATATACTGTGGGTTACAGTGCAGACACTTTAATGTGTTGTCATTCTGTAAAAGTTGTTGATAACATTGTTTGAATATGTCTATAACACTATAAATGTGACACTATACATTGTATATCATAAAAACGAGAAAGTAAGAACGATTTTTACCGGACCACCCATTCTCGTAGTGTGACGAAATTGTTTCTTCAACTAAGTTTGATTCGCTAAACATGAGCACAGACTAGTCAATTTACAGATTGAAATCGATTAGGCAGTCTATGTACTGGAAGAACTTTGTGTAAATCCTGGGTGTAGTCGTCGGTATACAATGTGGTGAACATGATTTAAAGATATTAATGTATGTTAAATTGTGGTACAGGTACCTGTGAACAGGAATAAAGAAACAGCAAGACATTGTTACACTAGAAACCAGGCCAAGTTGCGTGATGCACATCATTATCTCGGGAGAATATCCAGAGTCCATTTCAAAGGTTTAAGAGATCATGAAACAAAATTGCTATACGATTCTATGTTTTTTTAATCGTACTCCAACCCTTTCAAAAAAGAGGTCTCGCTAAAAGCGTTGTCAAATCTGGTAGATGATTAAGGTATTCCACCCGTTATTAGATACAAACACTTTGTGTATTTTTACCTCCATCTTCGGCGTGTCCCGTTACCATGCAATTTGACAAAGGTATCCGGATTTTAAAAATCTTGATATCCTTGTCAATCACCGTTGCAACTGATGACGCCGAAGATGCACGATATATTTCACATCTATTGGCGGATGAAAATTACCACAATAGTTATTCGACGTAAATAGTTATCCAAATATAGCTGATATGATCAAGCCTTCATCATTTAGACCTTCTGAAACAATACCTGTTGTCGAGTCTAGCTGTTGTGGGAATGGAAGAACACGCCCAATTATTAAGTTCTTTCCAATAGGTGCATTACCAGAAATATTTGTAATTAATTCTCTGCTTCTACCAATAAGTCCAGGGGTTTTGTGTATTTAAACTTCACAAATGGACGTGTATACTGAGAATCTCTTGCATCGACAAATATTAAGATTTCCAAGCAAATATTATACTCTGTTTTGTGGTCATAGGATTCACTTTTTTCGTCTGTTTTATGATAAGATACAACAATACTATACATATAAAATGAAAGATACACATTTGATTATAACGAGAGTTAGTATGGAATGAAGAGTGTTTTAGTTATGTTATAAGTTAGTCAATGCCCAGAAGTTTATCAGGTATATTGAAATGGGGTTAGCTAGAAGCAACCACATGTTCATATATTTCCACTACTTATGTCAAAGAGTTCCTTGGTGCCAACTCCACAACCCATCAATTGTGAATTAACATGGTAAGGATTGTGCAGGATGGATGAGCTACCGATCGTTGTGTCTTATGTTCTGATATTCACCAGAAACATAATGCAATATGATATATCAAAGATCGAGTGATTTGAATAATTAAAACAGTGTATCAGAACAGTCAGCTTTATGATTGTGATAACTTTTCCAATAGATCCGTTCCTAATTACATTTTATATACATGTTGAAAAATGATATTACATGTTCGATTGTTCTTGTACGACTACAAGGTATAATTACCAAAATTGCACTAATGAAATTTAACGTTTGGTTTACAGAATGAAACTATACATCATCAATGAACGAAACGTGTTGAAACATAAATGCTTACCTTTAATGTCTTATGATAGTAAGATAGTGAAATGGCTAGTTTCAGCTGCTGCTTATTCTTAATTTCTGATTTATTTTCAGTCTTGTTTTATTTAATTGCACTTTTTTGTGACTATGTATTCGTTCAGAGAGGTATTGTTACGGCTTTGTAAAGTTGAAATGAGCTATATATAATTCTACTTCTGTTTTAATTAAATCAATGTTTTTGTCCTTAAAATTCTTATTATTTTTTAGGAAAATGCATCAAAAGCTATAAAAATTCATGAAAATATGATTTTAAAACAAGAATTTGCAATAAAACATAATATCGTAGAATATCATTTATATGAAAGGCGTTTTGCTACACCTATGTTTGTGTTTTTTTGTATTTTTTGGAAAATTTACCCCACCCACTTTTAGCTATGGCTACAAGGGTAGGTTAAAGACTAATTCTGTAAGCAAATATATATCAGTAAACAGTAGGTTGCTAGGCAATTTTTAAGTATAATGTCAATCATCCAAACACTCCGTTTGTATTTTTTATGATTTTTTTTACTTTTCGAAAAAAATATTTTTGTGATTTTTTTGGCCATTTTTCACTATATTTATCAAAAAATACAAAAACACAAATTTGTAAAGTTTCATATTGATGTTTTAAGTAAAAGTACAAATCATCAGCTCTATTTAGGTACCAAAATAATTGTTTTAGCTTAATAAATGAGTAAGGTATGGGGTATTTTAGGGGCACGTGTGAAAAATGTACCGAATGACCTTTGACCTAGTTTATTTCAACCAATATCGCCTGCTAGAGGCGACTACCGGGCAAGTCATACGTACCATGCCTTGAAGATATCATTCAGCATGGTAGTCGCCCATGTTCAGAGAATGCCTACGAAAGTCACATTTTTTTGACTTAGTAGGTAGACTATAACCCTAAACGGCCTAACCATTTGATAGACTACCATCTGAGATCAACCAATCAAAATTACTAGATATATTCAAGAGCAATCTAAAAAGCAGTTTTCTTTTCACTAACAAATTTGTAAACGACTGCTGGTGTCTTCTTCTTCTGACAAAGGGCTAGGTTCACGAACAGCCAAATATGGCCCAGAAGAATGGCTTTTCTTAAATGTTGGAAAATCTTATTGATGACAGCATTTTTGTACAATATGTCCCCCTCCATTTTCATCCACATCACAATTGTTTTCTGTATCTCTTTAATTTTTCCAAAGAAACCAGCTCAGGTATCCACTTTTTTAAGCTAACTTAGAACGTTTTTACTGATTTTTGCTAAAAATGTCGCCTAAAAACTATGTTTGCAAGCATGCGGCACAACAAGTTTTATGTATATTATATGTTAGATTATGCTCATTGGCATCTGTGGTAAAAATATCAAGGTATCGCCATTTTGGGAAAATAGTTTTTGGGACCGTCTGAGACCAAAAATAGTAAAAATGTACCATTTTAGCATGAAAAGGGGGTACTTGGGATGGGTTTTTTTTCTGGAATAATCAGAGATTCGTTAAACATTTGCAAGTTGGTTGATAAGGGGGGAGATTATACATGTATATACAAAATACTGTAATCAATGATATATTCAAACATTTTCAAATTGTGGTTTTACAGGGACATTTTCAAATCCTTTTAAATCTTTTCGCATTGATGACGTCAAAATGACAATTTTCGTGTCTTTATTAAAGGTTAAATGGGTCGAGTTATTAGACCAATGCCCTCTTTATGTGTGGATAGTACTGAATCATAAATGTAAAACTTTCTAATGTAAATAATTATGCATTTTGGTCTGCTATTTAGACCAGGTGAATAGCAGAACTGTGCTAATGAGATGCACATAGTTCAATGACAAAGTATTGTTTATGACCTTAATCCATGATATATATTAATTACTCTTCAATCACTGTATCTTTGATAACAGGTGTATATCTAAATATATCCTCAATTAGTTTGAACATCTTTGATCATTTAACTGATGAATCATCCTTAATGTGACACATCGGTATTTTTTGTCTTAGATATGTTTCTTGGTTGAAACCTTCACATATTAATAGGTCATTTGGCATGCAATTGATCAAAATGTTGCACATTTATTGAATACAATTTGCCTTATTTTAAAAGTTTCACTCAAATCGTTATTTTTTATTGGCCAGACACATGATTATACGCAGAATTATAATCAAATCAATTGTCTATCCATATGTGCATACGCCAGAGCTGTCACATCACTAAGATATGGTGCCGGATCACAGTCTTGTTTTGACCTCAATTTGTTAAGTTATTGTAGTAAAGTGTATACATTGAGAAAATTGTTTAACAAGGAACCGACGAATTAAATCAGAAGGGCACATATTGCGGTGTACTATTTTTGAGTAGATTCTTAGAAAGCAAATATACATATATATTTAATGACATGTAAAAAGAAACTTGCCTTGTGCCATCTAGGGTGCTTTTTTGCGGTCTAAGGAACAAATAGTCTTCTCTAGAATTTCCCCTGATACATCGCTGCGTTTCAACGAAAACCTCGTAAATGCAGTTTGTTTTAAGCTGCAGTTACGAGGTTTGCGTTGAAAAGCGGCGGCATATAGATTGTTGTCTGTATCACAACCGAGCTGTATTCTGATGAGAGGTACCAGCCATTGTTTATACATAACTCTACTTTAATTGATAAAACGCGATTCCTATCGATGCCATCGCACATTTTGACTATGTATTACATAGAGGCTGTATAGTAGTTTCTACGTTAAATAAACATTAAAATGCACGCAGCGCATTAAATTTTTATATCGCGTAGAATCTACTATGCAGACTCTATCTGACTTAGTGTTCGCTAGCGGTTTATTGGAGACGGGGGCGTGGCTATGTATAGACGTCACATAAACTATCCGGTAGCTGTTTATGCGAAATATAGAGTCGAAATTTTAAAATGCACTGCAATTTCGTTGTCCAAAAAGTAGGTTGAACACTAAGAAGGCATTCACCCTGGCCAAGCGAATTTCTTAATGATATCGGTATTATGTGGTGGCGGAAACATCTTCACAAAATCTATGACATGATATCTGAATTTGTCAACACAGTGTTCTGATTTACATGTGAACTTGGGATTCGTGCTTGAGAATGGACAGCAAAGGCAACGCTTGATTACAAATCATTCCTACGACATAACACAATTTATTGATGTTGTATATTATTTCGTTTTTCGTGCATTTTTGGTTCAAATAAATGAAATGCAGCTTTAAACAAATAAAGTAATAAAATGTAATTTCAAATACTTGTATTGTACTTCGGCTGTGATGTCACCAAGCGAATGGGAATGTGTTACTGATGTTTGACTGATTACATGGTATCCATAATTTATTCGGCTGTAAATCTTGGAATGATCCTTCTTTTCAGAACATCTGGGATATTACCTTACCTGGTCATAATCAATTTAAACAGCATACATCAAAGAGAACCGCCGTTTAATTAAGTCTAATTTGTATGTGAACTGTAGGTGTAGCAACCCTTTCCAGAATTGCAACTATTTGGACTGATCCAATTTGAAAGCTGCTGCGGACGAAAAATTATTGTTGATAGAGATTCAATCCATGAAAAATATAGCGGAGAAAATATTTAGCCAAAAGGGGAAAATGCTGGTTACCAGCGTTTTCTTCTTTTGCCTCAATGTTTTCTCAATTTGTTTATATTTGGACGTCAAAACAAGGTATTTTCTGGGAAGGGTAAAATGCATTATGTAAATGAGACGGGCCGGATGTTCAGCAGTGTAATTGATTGTTTATTTTGCGGCGTTGATGTAACATTATAAGACACATTACAGAATAATGAAGTCGATTAATTTGTAATGACAAATTAGTTCCCCATAAACATCGCTGATGACCCTCGCCAGATGGCGTTCTCGTGTTTTGAAACTGTTGCGTATTTTGCTGCTATTTCGCCCGATTACGTACATTTGTCCTACTAATGACCCGCTTCACATATACACTCACCCGAACTTCTAAACGGCCACTTTTATTTTTTGAATAAATCAATCATATCAATTCACTTGGATTGTGTGTTTGCTTTTTGTACTTTACGAAGTCAAATTCTATCTTTTTGAACAAGGAACAGTAGTGTCACGTCAAAGAAGAAGCACGTGACGTCATTTTGATCGAAACGTTAAAATTGCACGTGTGTATTTTGAATTACGTGATAAATATCGATTCTGTTTTGATAATTTATCCATATGGATAGCCCAGTCAGAAAAACATTTAACATGACAAGAATTATTATTAAAACGCGAGCAATGACCTTCGGAATGTTTGATGTTGGGGCTCCAGTCAGAAAGGTCATTTTGATAATTTCATTTTCTAACAAAATCTGAATGCAACCATTCGATTTCTTTTGTTTCTGGTGTTAACATACCGTTTTTATCGTTTGTCGATGAATCGAATCTGATATTTGCGGCTTTTTCACAAATAAGCAAATTTAGGATGAGTGCATGCGTACCGGAAGTGTTCATAAAACACGACGACGGCCACACTTAAGGACTACTATTCGTCAACAAGATAGACAGCTTTAATAAGCAATTTTTAGAAATAATTCCATGCATGTACAAATAACGATAGACTAAATCTAATTAATCCTAGCCACCCAATCCACTACAAACGGCTATGAGGCGCTTTGATAAAAGCGATCCTAGGTGGCATGGTCAACGAAATGTCAAAGCCTTAGCACTGGGAAGCATATTCTGAAGCCTAAACTGTTCTAAACATCCCCTATGGTATCGGAAAATGGATTGGATACAAAATACGTTTCGTGATTAATCAATAATCACGTCTTTGACTTGTTCAACAGACGGATTCGAGCACTGTCAAAGTAAATGATTTAGAAGACCTGACTCGGCAAACCTGGTATTTCCGCACTGTACCATACCCTACAGTATCATCAAGAATGCATATTATCCACGAGAAAATGATTCTTAGCCATGGTAAATGCACACAGACATCACATGGAATATTAAGTTTTGATATGCGAATTTTTATTTATGGGGTAGTGCACTTCTAAACGTCACCATTTCATTAATGTCAAACTCAGCTTCGTGAAACTTTGTCATATTTTCCAAAAATGAATGTATTTTACAAAGAACCAAAACAACATGAGTTTTCTTCAGAGATGTTGATTTATAGATGAAAGAATGAGGTAGCCGTTTAGAAGTTCGGGTGAGTGTAGTACAAGAATCGCACACCGCCAAACTCACAGCTACGAAAGGATTTTTGTTGTTGTTGTTGTTGTTGTTGTTTGTTTTTTTTTTTTGTTGTTTTTTTTCTAAACGTTTCGCAGGACATTTGTATGTCAAAAATACATCATAATGACTTGACGAAACTGGTCCATGAATTAATAAGCAGAGAAGTTATGTACATATTTTATAAAATGGCATTAGCCACGTGCGATTTAGGCCAGAAGTGGTCTTCTGGAAGAGGAAGAGCTAGTCTGGTTCCCGCCTCTGATACACTACGTTATATCTTTTCTACAACGTAGTGTATCAGAGGCGGGAACCAGACTCTTCCAGAAGAGCTCTACCAGACTAAATCGCACACGGCTATAAAGTCAACACAAAACACAAAACAAAATTTCAGACTTGGTGATGCGAAAGCCTGTACATGCAGACCACAAACTAAGCCAGATCAAGGGCTGTAATCACGTGACATTGCCATTATTCATTTTCCTGTACTTTTGTCTACAAATAAGTATTTTTCTCAAAGTTTATTCAAGTACTTTATTCCTTATATTGAAATACTTACCAAAATACCCTCTTACTCTCATATTTGCTTTGATGACATGATATATTGTTCTCTCTTTGACAAGGAATGAGGCACGTGTTATGAATGTTATCGGAGAGAGTGGGAATACTTTGGTGGGTCTTTTAATATGGCGTATTAAGAACAATCATGTACTATGTATTTGAACGAAAATACAAGAAAATGGATGTTTATTGACAAAAATAAATGAAAATATATCAAAACAAAGTCACGTATATCCTCCGACAAATGACCTGGCAGAGCATCTCTATCTAATCGATAGAGATGCTCTGCCAGGTCATTTGTTGTGACCTATTATGGTGGTATTTGATCATAATCACAAGGTTAGAATTAAATTGATATGAAACGATGCTAGCTATCGGCCATTTTTGCTGCATTGTTGTCCGTATTTTTTTCTGCTAGAGACTTGGTTTGGGAAAGGGTAAAGCTAGATGCACTGGGTTGATTTTAAATGGTCAACCCCTTTTAAAACAATGCCAAAGAGGCAGACCTAATACATTGCTTGAAAAAAATATGCATTTTACTTTCGCCACAATGTGTCAGATTTGATTTCATTAAGCAACAGTAAAGGGCCATAAATGCATCCATAAACATTTTAAACCCATCTTGTCTAGTCAATTAGACTAGAATTCACTTTATTTGATCATTTACTAAACAAAGAAATAATTGTGGCATGTAGCGCACAAAAAATATACTGCAATTAACAAGTAGTCGCATGTTCTTATCACGAAAAGTGTAGAAAGAGTGATTGCTTTTTTGTATAGCAAAAAAAACGAAGCCAAATTAACAACAATTGTTTTTTTAAAAAAAAGGTCCACTCATTGATTAAAGCATTTCGCATTCTGGAAATTAATGCTACTATTGTCCATGACTAAAACATTTACCAGTCGGTGGCAGTCAGACTTACGAAGCAGTGGTGTTCCAATGGTACATATATCAGTATCTGACGCCAGTTATTACTACATACAGGGTTTATCAAATCAAAGTTGGTATTTCACTCAAAAATCGATGAGGGCATCATTTAGCTAAGTAATCTTTTTGTTTGAAAATTTAATCTGTTGCAAAATTATGATAATATGAATGAGTATACTGATTCAAATCAAATCGTTAGCTTATTAGAGAGATTTGCAATTTTGAACTGCTTTTTAATAGTTCTCCTCACGGTTTGGGCGCGATACCATCAACTTTGTCGCTTAGACCTGTATAATTCACATGTTTTCTCTTTATAAAACACACGGGATGATGTTAAAACAATTGTTGGTTAGTAATGACCCTTTACATTGCACGAAGAGATTCATAGATTCCACCATTTAGATTAGTACAAAGCGAAAATAAATGAACAGTGCCTGTCTTGCAAATTGTTGATAAAATTTACTCTAGGTTAACATTGATGTACTAATACATGGTGGTCATACAAAAAAGTGAACTTATATTTTAGAGAAGGAGCTGCAGAAGACAAAATTAATTTATCTTAAGCACACAAAACCACTCCATGATTGTTATGCTTTTAGAAACAGAATAACTATAGCATGGACCAATATGAAATTCACATATCATGCATTGGTCAAAGGATACCCTTAAATATCGACAGCACATCTAGATGATAGTATAGTAAAGGAGGGGATTTCCCCATGCTCCCCTCCTTTACTACTGATGATTTTCTTTTTTCTTCTTCTCAAAATACTAGTATTTTTTAATGAATAACATGTCAAAAGCTTGAAAAATAGCATATAAATTAGTCATCCACTTCTAGTTGATCTTTTTAGATCTGCCTTCCTAATCTACTATAGATTGTGGGACACTGATTCTCAAAATAAAGTTAAAAAATGGTACAGTACTCTTGTACGATTGCTTTCTCTTTGACTCAATGTATTTTGATGGACACAACTGCGCATGCTCATGCTGCAACAATACTTTTTTATTTCTTTTTATTTTTGTGCGTGTGTCTTGAAATCTTGTTTGAATGTCTTTAAGAACCTGTAATATATATATATAAAAAAACAGATATATACCAAGTATTTTAAGATTCATCTTATTTTTTCAGCAAGTTTAAAGAGAGCATGAGTTTGCAACAGCTGTTATTTGTCGGCGTCAAGTGCCGATTTATCAATGTATCACTCTTGTTACTTTGATCTCTCTATCTTTATTTTATTGTTCATTGTTTTAGAGAGCCCTAATTAAGTGGTGAAATAATTATTTGTATGAATATTTCATGATAACATTAGGCTCCTACGTCTACAGATTAAGTTTCAGGTAATGTTGAACTGAACTATGTTATCATATTACTTGTAACAACAAGACTTAGTGTAAGTACATCATATAAATATTAAGCCTACATGCTCAGGATATTACACAAAAATGGTTGTCATGGTAACGCAGATGTCCTAATTTATATTTTAAAGTTATTTTTCACTAAAATTCAGATCTATATGCTATTATCAATTGGCTATAGTATACTAGACTTTCAGACAGTTGAAGTCAAGGTAGATGAAGAAGAGCAATACCATTATGATCTCATATACGTCTTCAACTTTCATATTCCACTCGCAAATTATTGTTTCTGTTAGTCATGTTTCTTTTTATCAGTGTACCACAATAATCTGACTATGCAAATGCAGTAGAAAACAACAATACTATTTCTTCTATCATATACCCATAATGTTACCAAGCATTCGTCGCTAAAACGATTATTTTTAAATAGTGCCTGATTGTGCCTTACTTTTGTCATTGTTACTTTTGTCATTGTGTACCTGTCACGTCCGAGAGTGTTCCCTATACTGTTTTGAATTGTCCATTTGTGCGAGTATTCAACAAGGTGCATGTCGGTAGTGTCCTGAAATACTAACGAGCCAGGATCTTGCAAAAGGTCCCTTAAGGCATTTGTGAAAACAATGTATCCAGATAAGCCTGTACCTAAGGTGGAGTCTGGCTTGGATCCATGCTGCTCTTTTACGGGCATTACAAGTCGTGAAGATGCTATTGGAGAACAACATGAATCCAGACCAGACTGTGCGAATGCACAGTCTGGTCTGGATCCATGTTGTTCTCAAATGCTATAAAGGACCTTTTTCCAGATCCTGGCTTAAATGGTTATGTCATTTTCCAGCTTACCAAGTATGTATGTCTTTATTGCGCAAGTAGTTTTACAAAGCTGATCGCATGTTGTGAAAAATAGACTTGTCATGTAAAAGATATTTTGGGAAAATAAAGGAGCTCTTGAACTTTTACAGATGGTATGATTGCTACGTTCCTTGTAGCTGGCTTTTTACAATGGGCATTTGACTGGCATAGAGTCGGTAGAAATACGATAAGAAAAATGACAATTAAATTGGATATAAAAGTATCAAGCGACTTAATTTCTAATCTAAGAGGCCGTGTCATTACAAAGTCAAATATAGTCGCATTTTCTCAAAGACATCGCAGCTATAGTTTGTTGAAAGCTGTAGCTATTAGGCTTTTGATAAAAATCGACGATCTGTATCAGGTTTTTCGTAGTCTCCATCTCAGTATAATGTTGCTTTTCTTTAAAAGTCTCCTAACTTCAGCTTATGTTAAGCTGCAGTTACGAGGTTTTCGAAGAATTTAAGCGACGAAAATTTTTAAACCACACCCTTTTAATATTACTTTATACGCAAAGCGTATAAAACTAATGTACGGCGTATAAAAAATAATGTTTTATTTAATTTAATTAATTTACCAAATCCTATTATATTTCAGCATACCATAAAATGTATCCCCGTCGCCTACAGATAAAGTTTCATACAGCAGGGTGAAGTACAAACAATACTCGAGGCGCCAAGCATACACTATAAAATTGTTTTGGGACGCAATTTAATAGCAGATCGAAGATCGGATACATACTTATTCAGCGATAAGAGTGTTACATTCAATTTTCTATATTTTAATTAACTCGAAACTGATGTAAAACACTTCATTAGCCAAACACAGTCTTTACTTACCGTCAGACACGATGTTTTATCAGATTTTAGTGTTTAGCGCTTTTTGTTTCAATTGAATTATAAAAGTACGTTGTCAGTTGACGCCAAAAAGACGTTACTACAACTTGTTCAAGCTGTAGTTACGTCGTTTTTGACGTCAACTGCCGACATGGTACGACAGTGTACTATACGCCAATATACGTTGTAGGCCAATACCCAAATTGCACTATCTATGCAACGCTTTGATTAAGGATTGTTAGCAGGTACATAGTAAAATGGCGTCTTATATATCATAAAAAGTTTATTCAAATATCTGTTGTATTCATTATATGCATTACAGTACAAATTAGTACAAATTTGTTAAAAACAGATTGTTTTAAGGGGCACATACAAGGTTCTTCAGGGATAAGAGCAACATTTGGACATAGTTTGCATTATTGTGTGGTGCATTGCATTATCTAGGGCCAAAAAAAGAGACATTTTAGCGCTGGAACCAAGTTTTTCACTAACTATCAAGGTCCAGTTTCCCATAAATCTTACTATAAATATAAAAAGCGGGTATGTAATTATAGACAAACTTGGTTTGGAAGGACCAAATGAATTTTATTTGAAATTTCCTTGGACAGAAATAATCTAGCTATGCAGGTTGACAATTCCATGCGATATTTCTTAAATATATTTTTACATGTTTCTATGTCCGACAACCTAGCACAGGTCCCTTTAAGATCTGTAGTAACACGAGAAGATAAAATGATTATAACAAAAGTAACTGCGATACCTCTACAAGACTATCAATGAAACGCTTTAAGGCAGTCTACCCCTAATGAGATTTGCGCGAAGTCGGTTTTATTTGGGCGACGCCGAAAACATTCGGTGATGGAACTTTCCACCGCCGAATATTTACGACCGGGCCCGAATATATTCGGATACGTAACGACGACGCTCGAAAACATTCGATGTTTTATGAATCTCAAAATGGCCACATTACAGGTATTCTACCTTGAATATGGATCTCAAGCAAGCAGGTTGTTGTTTGGCGTCTAAACTACTAGTATTATATAATTAAAATGTTCTTGGTAGGGACTGATTATTAGGACTAAGCACACAAATCGTAAGTTACTAAATCGTCGACATTTCTACATAGTAAAATTCAACATCGTCTAAAAAAATGTAGTATGAAATATGAAATAACACAAGTATTAAAGATCGCAACGCGCTTGCTTTCGGTCAGGATTTACTCTCGTATGAACAGAGCACATTATCTCTACATTCCATTTCGATAGAATGAGCTCTGTTCTCGCGGGGTCATTTCACGTCTAATCTCGGGGCCTTGGCGGGATTTCAGTATCCAATCGTTGGCTTTACACAACAAAACAATTTAAAAGGCTGATACAACCTTTGATTGGCTGACGCTTCAAATTACCGGCTTCAGCCAAAAATAGAAGCGACGTAATGTATACGTAATCAAACAAGATCAAACTGAATGATTTTGATTCGATAAATCAAATGTTACCGGCTTCAGCCAAAAATAGAAGCGACGTAATGTATAATGGATCATTACGATCATGCAAGGTAAAGCTGAATGATTTTGATTCGATAATTCAAATGATGTGCTATAATTAGATTATGACGACCAAATAGGCTGTTGGCGAAAACTGCAGAGGTCATATTTGATGGTTTAATCAATAGAACTCGGCGTTGGAGAGTAGTCAGGATTATAAACGATGTGATTCTACAAGTATTTTGCATTCGTAAAGTGTACATTTCCCCAAAGGTTTCTATATTTCGCTGCTTTTCAACGAAAACCTCGTAACTGCAGCTTAAACCAAGCTGCAATTGCGAGATTTTATGATTTACAATATTCTGATCATTGGCTTACTGCAAAACAATCGTGCAAAAGAAGGGGGCCCAACACGCCCAATATGTAGCCCAATAATGTAGTTTATGAATCACAGAAGTAGCTTCATATTTTCCTATCCAATAATGACATTGTAAAGGAATTTAATTCACACCACTTATTGCTTAATCTTGTGCAAGCTTACGTCAGGCATGATATCGCATGCCCCAAAAGTGCATTGAACTACATAAAATGATTTACAACGTTTATATGATCACATATGCATGGTACAACAATTAATATTTGTTACAGAGAAACTTACAAGCAGGTACATGCAGTACGACACGTCTACGACAGCATGTGCATTGCACATAGGTAGCGACAATTATTTAGGCTCCAGATTAGTGATCTGCGTTTTGGTACATAAACATATGATATGTGATTGTTAATTGTCAAATTGCGGGCATATTTAGTTATCATGCAGTTCCTGCATTTGTACGTAAGTAGCTCTTTCAACTTAATCCACTAATTAAAATAATAAAATAAACAAAAATAACATAAATGTCAAAATGGACAGTTCGTCTCGACCTTTCTAATTGATATAACAACCGGAGTAAATAACCTTACCTAGTCATAAACAGCCAGTATTTGATTTGGTACATTACAAATATAAATTGTTGACTGACGGCAAAACAATGAAATTAGATGTAAATATTAAAACGTTTTCGACCAGCAATCACATCGCATTGATTAGGAAAAACCGAAAAACGCTAAACATTCGTTTGTGCTTATTCGATTTTGCGCGATCTCGTACATTAATTTTGTGCTTAACTCTTCAATGAGTTGTTTAATATCGTTTAAACTTCATGACTCTGTATGCAAAACCCAGACAAGTTATCTCAACCTTGTTGATTAACACAGTAACATAATAAATCGGACAAAGCTGATTGAAAGCAATTCTCCGTATATGGCCGGATATATCTTCGTTTATCCTTTGGCGACCAAACCTGTCGTAACTGCAGCTTGAAGAAGCTGCAGTTACGACATTTTTGGTCGCCAAACAACGTGGACAACAAACGATGTGATGATGGCGCAGGGTGGTGGCCCCGTCGATGCTATCGCTCATGTCTCACCATCCGGTCTCCGGGTCACGCATGCGTAGTTCAACCGGCGTTGGTATTATGGGTAATTGGCGTTTACCGCGGTAATTACTGGTGATTTAATACCCTCTAATACCTTTTGTTCTTGTTTGTCCTAATGCTAGATTAAAAGTATAAATGATGTGTTTTAAATTGTTTAAATATTTTTAATGAAGCTGAATTGTAGCACCTGCAGATTTTGGACAATATTCGCCCCGAAATCCTTTTTATGTAGAAAATTTGATTACATAAATGGGCATTCCTTGTTTTATCTATATTTTCTAAATATCTTGTTGGTCGATGTGTGTTATATTTAAGTTCCTGGTCGTCCGTCCGTCTGAAATATTATGTCCATTGAACACATTTTTACAAAAGTCGAAATACATGTAGGCCAAACCTTGTTGTACAGTATATTAAATTTTGTTCTGTTGCATACATATACTAATGGAAAAAAGTAACTGTGCATGCTTCTTTTCTTATTCATTATGTAAATATACGACCTATTGACAAGGAACATCTCTCGCAATTGTCCATAAGAGACGCTTGTTAGCGAAATGTCGAATGCCACCAACTGCACATGCACGGACGTTCAACGTTAACGTCCTTTTCGTTTGAGTGTCAATAGTGTTCACACTCGAAAATGGCTTGTGAACTTGAATTTTACCCCTTCCCACTTGCCAGGCTTGTCACGGTGATAACGAGTGGGGTAGCAAACTGACACTCATTGAAGTTTAAAGGTCAACCGTTCTTTTTCCAAAATTGTCAAATTTGATTCATTTAACTTATGTTTTTTAAAATGTTATATAGAAAGGAAATGTGCACAGTTATATTTTTTCCGTTAGTTTATGTGTGTATTAATTGTAAGCTTTGGTTTTCGGAACAGGTGTTTACTCTGTCAAAGATTCGTTGCCCTTTATTGGCTTATAATCTTTATGTATTTTTCTGTAACATGATTATGCTTATAGCTTCTTTGCAGCTAGAATATTCTATGATAGTTTCTTCAGCTTTAAGAATGTTTTATTAATGCCATTCCTTTGAAAACAAACCCATTCACATCTTCATTTCCTCCATCTAGTGAAGATTTATACATATCAACATATACATTAAGCAAGATACAAATACGGATATATAAACATTGTTGATAACAAGAAAAAAAGCTCGAGATGAGCAGCAATTCGCTGCTTTTCAACAAAAACCTCGTAACTGCAGCTTAAAGCAGGCTGCAGTTACGAGGTTTTAATTGAAAAGCGAATAATTCCTGATTGAGATCAATTTTGAAATACTTTTCTTTATATCATGACACATTAAGAGTTATAGAATAAACAGCTGTTGCTTATAATAGCGTTACCTTTTGATCTTAGAAGTATGTATTACGACAATAAAACACCTCTAAAATCTTATAATAGAACTTTATTTATAAGAATTACTTTTACTGCCTATTATCATTAGCATTAAGTATCATAAACATGATGGAAAAATGACATAACATAATATATTATTTAGCACGTATCAACAATGTGTATCTTAACGGCTTACAAATACAAATATCAAACATATTTTCTTCGCAAAGACACAAACTACGTTGCACTTTAAGAATAGAACAGAACAGACATTTTATTAGACGAATACATAGTGCGTGAGTTTGAGTTTATTGGGGTTTTACGCCGTTTTCAACTACCAGGGTCATATCGCGGCGGCTGGAGCACCTAACCGTGGGTTCCTGGTATTTCTCGCACCAGTACAACCACAATATCCAAACCGAGCCTCCAGCTGCTCTCTCACATAGATGATTCACACCCATTGGCGAATACATAGTGCATAGTCGCAATCACAATCCAGTACATAATGAAATCACACAAGGTCGTAGTCGAAGTCAGTAAATAGCAAGCGAGGATGTGTTAAAGAGGTTTTCTTTGCAAGAAATAATTTGGACCCACGCACTTGATTTGCACATTATAAACATAGTCATGTTATATCTAGTATTGTATTGGTTGCTTTTTCATCAACAGTCCAAAATCATTCAAAGTTGACGATTTGAAATCAAGTTTTGTGTGTTTCTTGTGAAAATCTCAGTATTTTGGACAAATCAACAGAAAATATTAGTCGTTTTCAATAAGTTTGAAAATTACAATCGGTCTGTTTCCCTATGCATATTTTGGATCGGTCTTCTCCAATTGCGTATCAAATTTTCAAAATTTCGAGGGAGTCAACTGTTTTGTCAAATATTCTGGTATGGAACGACCATAGATAGGCTATAATAAAAAAAAAACAGTAGAAATCAATACTGACTTCAAATTTGATTTCAAGGTACCTCAGATTCAGAATAAAATATTAGTTTCCTGATAAATATGACTACATAGTGGAGCGCATAACTCCGAAAATTTGGCCTAATCGTTCACTTTGTGATACACGCATGAATTTTGGTATGGTAAGTCATTGAGGGTCCCTGAATCAGAAAAAGGTGCTAGCCACTTGAAATTCGCATCCGGTGGTCATTTTCCAAGATGGCCGCCATTCGGATAAATGTAGTCTATATATCAGATAGAAGGACATTCCAAATCCTGAAATCCGCCGAGATTTTTCTAATAAATCGTCCCAATATAGTCAATTTTGTAATTAATTAATAAACTAGCATGGCTTTTTTACAACATTGCGGTCGTTTATCCGAGATGGCAGCCAAAATACTCCAAAAATGGCCGTTTCTTCAATTAGATATTATTTTTTAATAAGATATTATCAATCCTTGTCATAAAATTTCAACCAGCATAATGGAATGAAACACAAACCGATTTAGCCACATGAAAATCGCATCCGGTGGCCATCTTTCAAAATAGCCGCCATTCTCATGTATTAATTAGGCCTTTATGTGAAAATATCAAACAGAAATGAATCCCAAGTGATGAATTTCGTCAGGATTTTTATATACCTTTCCTGCATAGTCTTTTTTGTAACCAATATAAACCAACTTGATGTCTTTATAACATGGCTGCCTTTTTCCAAGATGGCTGCCAAAATATTCAAATGTTCATAGTTTCTTCAAGGAAATCTTATTACTTTTAACAAAAAAGATATCAACCCCTCTCTTTAAGTATCAGCTAATAAAATGAATGAGATACAAACAAAATTGTTCTAAGAGAATATATATATTGCTTTTGAAATGGCGACCATTTTTTGTATTATCTTAACTGTCTTATTGGCCTCCATAATTAAATACCGATTATCGTCGAATACTTTAAAAAAAACAGCAGCTTAATTAATATGGTTTAAAGCACTTTCGTGTGATTAGTCGCTTTGCGCTACGTAAGTCAAAACCTAGTGTTCAAATCATCCTTGGAATCACCCACACCGAATATCAGAAAACTCAAGCATTCTAAAACAGATAGTGTAAAAGGAAGTCTTTCTTACATTAATAATGGATGGTTGTAAAACAAATCAACAAAAATATGTAAAGTAAATGTTATCCCTGCCAAGAGGACAAATCTAATGATTTGCTTATTTCTCTTCTGAGTAATTTACAGAAAGAGCAAGATCTTAGTGGATACAAATGTACAATAATGCTGCAACAGATATTCCTTTTATACTTTGCCTTCAATGATATACCAACTTCGTTCAATCCAGCTCAATCGTTCAATTAGATGATAATGAGGGCAAAGAGAAAACGTTGACACTGCATAAGCCAAGTATCATAATAGAAACCGTCTTTTATCTACAATATAAAGCTTAAACGGGCACAGAAACAAGGTTCCATTACAGATGGAGACAGCTGTAAAAGGTCTATAAAATCTGATTTGCAAAAGATGCCATGTTTCTTTTGCATTCGTAGCACGATTCGCAAAATTTGAGACAAGCTTAATCAATGCGTTTAAACTATGGACAATGGGAAGTTGCTTGTAAAACTCAGCGCAGTTGTACGTGTTGTCGTTCAAGAGTTATTTAAAGTATCACCCAAACAGCTTAGTAGATTTGTATAACTCGACGAGGTCTTAACAAAATATGATACAACAATAGTTTTGTAAAAGATTTACAAGTACATGTATCATGTGGCTTTTTAACTTGTTATATACCGGTATATCATGGAATTCGTGGCTTCTGAGAAAGTCCAGTTTTCAAACTTCATGACTTAGTCCTATAAGCAACATATCAAAACTCAAAACAGGCTGCATACAAAGCTGGCCATATTTAGAGACTGTGTAATTTTCAGCAACCGAATTATTAATGCCGGTCGAAATGAGGATTGCCAAAAGAAAATGAATGTTGGAGAGTTGTTTGAACCCAGTTTCGTAATGCTACAGAGAGATGGCTACGAATGGGTGCAAAAACTTGAAGTGGACGGTGTAAGTTCAAGAAAGCCGGGCTTTTCTGCACTTCACTCTATATTTGCGTCTGTGAAATATCACATGAAAGTTAAAATCATAAATAAGCAGTGGCGGCCATCTATGTTGTACAGCTTCTTCAGTGTTGATATGACTATGTTCACAAGCACTAAACCTTGCTTGTATTCGACATACCATCTCTTGTTGTCGAGGGACCCCATATGGGGTGAGGGCTAGTTTCCTTGTAAAGGCTGTTGATTTACAGAACTATTCTGGCCAAATAACGAATACACCGGACACATGGATGTTGAAAATAGGAATCAACTGAGACGGTGTTAAAACAATAATTAGCCTCAGTGGGTTTGGCTGCCATCTCTTGTAGGCATATTGTCAAAATTGAAAATCGTCTGCTACTTTTTTTAGAGACCTTCTTTGAAAAAAGCCGGTTGGCTTCCATCTGTCATGGTGATCTTATCAAAATTGAAAACTATATCACTGGGGACTTGTTCCAGATGATTTTCATCTCGAGTCCACAAACACTATACCTCACTTGTATTCTACATACCATTTATCTTTGTTGAGGGACCCAATCTTGTAGTCTACTTGTTACGGTAGGTTCTGTGGCTCTAAATTAATTGTCTCACCAAACTGATATACACTACATATTACATTTGCAGATATCTATGGCAATCGATTGAAAGAGTAAGAAAATAATGATTACACGGGCTTGGTTGGCTGCCATCTGTTATCAAGTTTGTTGATTTTTTTTAAATTTATTAAAAAATTAGCCAGTAGAGCTTATAAGTCGAAAAAGCAAATCAAAGATTTTTTTCCAGCGGTAAATTCGCAATTTTCATATAGAAATTAAGGACTTTGTAATAATTATTGTATGGCTGCCATATGAGATTTTGGTTGCCATCTCACGCACGAATATTGTCTTTTTTACATTTGGCATTTATGTCTGAGTGTTTGAAATAAAAAATGCAAGTTTCTATTAGTTTTAGTGCGTCATATCATTGCACAGGGAAGCTCTATAATGCTCAGATGGCGGCCATCTCAGAAAATGGCCGCCATATTGAATTTCAAGTGGCTAGCAGTTTTTTCTAAAAATATACACTTGAAGCTATATATATGCCAAATTTCATGCTTGTATCACAAACTGAACGATTGTATGAGTTATGCGCCCCACTAACAAGACATTCATAAAAATAGACTCCGGAAACTTTTTTTTTTTTTTTTTTTTTTTTTTTTTTTTCGACAAAGAAATTCTTAAAAACACATAAAATATGCCTACATACATCTCATCGTGTATTTTAAGGACAAGTATTTGATATATCATGAAGTAAAGGATCCTGTTGCTGAATAATATTATTGAAATTTAATTTTAATTTGTCTGTTGATGCGCCGTAGATATGTTTGTTGGTTTCAGACTTATTATATAGTTATCTCATTACTGTATAAATCTTTACACCTACCATGAACCATAAAATACAGTAACTTAGAAACACGTTTAACCTTTTCCAAAACGACATGATTAGGAGGGAACTGCATACGACAGGATAAAATTTGCATGCACATACAATGGGATAAAGGATATTTGCGTGAAATAAAAAAAAATGGTATTTAACAAACAGTTCATTGGAAGACTTTCATTGCTCGGGTATGTAACCTTATGTTTTATTTTGGGATAAATGCAATGCTAAAGAGGAATATTAAAAACGGAAAGCCGACCCACACTCATACCAAGTTTGACGAATCGTTTCCATATGTTTGTGTTTTGGAGCAGTCTCTTCCGATCCCCCCATTCCTTTACGATAAAATTGAGCCGGCATCTGGAAAAGGGGTCTCTTTTGCATTTTAAGCAGAGTTTGATCGGTCCGTTTTGTCCAGTAACTTATTCAATACATTATAGCAACCACAAGAAAGCGATCTGGTAAGATTGTAGGCCTACCAAGGCGCAAGCTAATCTGACGCCATGAATTCAATTCTAAAATTAACAAGAGCTGTCTCAGGACAGCAAAGCGCGACTATCAAGTGTTGGATAGTGAATAATTCTAAGTCCGAAAAGGGTAAAAATTAAATCAAAATTCAGAATAACGAATTCTTGCCTAGAGGCTTATAATATGGTCACAGAAGCATGTGCAAAGATTTGAAAGCAATAGATGTTACAGAAAAAATGTTATCACAGATATATGCAAGATGCAGGCAAAAACTTAACTAAGAATTTCTAAGTCCGAAAAGGGTAAACCTTCCTTTAAATCAAATTTCAGGGGAACGAATCCTTGCCAAGCGACTGATATCATGCTCACAGAAGCATGTGCAAAGTTTGAAAGCAATAACTGTAACAGAAAAAAATATCATAGATATTCTGAGTCAAAAAAAGTGTGCATACTTTTACTTAAAGATACACATTTACTGTTACTTACTTATTTTCTGGATAATTTGCTGTAAAAAATAACTGTATATAAATGAAATATGGCCTTTAATTTTCCTCTGTGCCAAATGTCAGCTCTGTCTGATCTATATTGGCTTAGATTACGACGGATTTAAAACCCAATATCACATCATTTCGTAAACACTATCTGGCAGTATCTGCCCACTTTGAATATTTTACAGATCTTTACACCGCTGCATGATTATCGATTTATGTCATTTGCTGTATGAATCTTGTATTCTGTCTTATAAAGTCTATAAACTGCGCGACAACATGCTAAAAGCCAACTTCTGTGGATCATAAGGGATTTGGGCCTACGGATACTAATGTCACTTTAATAATATATCTACGTAACCGCTGCAATTAACTCTACCAAACTTCTACACGAAGTTAACTAATCAGCTTCCTCTTGTCCATTGACATGGGAAGCAACTTTGGAGGATTAAATTGTCTGGCATATCACCAAACGCTGTTAGCACCTTTTTGCACGTGCTTATCAAAACAAACGTTTAATGACAAACTTTATTGTCTTAAATCTGTATTCAATGTGTATAAAAGCTAAATCAAACATAAAATTTCAATATTCCGTATAGCCAAAATGACTACGTCTTAGTAAACACGACGGATTTCACACGTTAGGTTTGCTAGTGTCTTGAACCGGCTTAAAATGTGTCGTTATCGTTTAAATGTCATCGTTATGAAAAAAAAGGCGCTTGTAATCATGTTTCCAAAACAGAGAATACATTTTTGACAGGCTTCCGTCTGATAAATCGAATGCAACAATGACTAGATAAGCTCATTACATGACGCTGACGTCCATACGTCAACGTTTCAAAACTACACCATTTATAGCAATTCAGTACAGCAAGCATTTGTAAATAACATAAGAAATCCGCGAAGGCAGATAGATGTCCCATAACAGATTTGATACCATTTGTGTGTCACATTATCAAATCAAATCAAATCAAATCATTTTATTGTTCAAATCATATACAACATGATATACGAACAAATTACACATAAACAACACACATACATTACAAACGGTGACGGTCATTTTAATATTTCAGTTCTACACATTTATTTTAAAGAGATTCTAAAGACGAGGGTAAAATTACTACAAAAGGGGATGAGGGGGGCCATAACCATAAGGCTGCACATGATGAAAAAGACTTTAATACTATAATACTACGATAGTAATTAATCAAGATGCCAAAATCTTATGTTACGTGTACACCTTCATTAGGCACGTCGCTATCGTCACGGGACGCGTGAGAATTAGTCCTGAGTGTGGTGTAGGGCCGAACATTTTTTCCGTCTGAGTTTCGCTAAATTTAGGGTCCAGTTAAAGAATTTGGAGGACGTGGAAGACGTCTTGCAATATGAACGCAATGGAATTCCAAACGATAAATGAATCAATACGTTCAATCAGAGAGACTACAGATGTTTGCCTTCATTCATTGAAGACATGACACAATAGAAATTGAAGCGAAAATCCCAAGAAATTTGCATTATCTAATCTCCTCGCGTTCGTGAGCAAGTTCTGTGAATTTCGAAATTGACCCCTTTCTCAAATATCTTCGGAAAACAAACGAAATATTCCATTCCACACAGTTTAAATAGACACCCACTTATAGACAATTGAACTATATTTAATTTGATACGAATATTATGTATACGTAATATCAATATTCAAAATTACGATAGAATTTCCAGTTATTCTCTGTACACACTTTCTTTTATGACTCAGCATATATGCAATTCGTTCGCAAAAAAATTACCAAGTCCAAAATGGTAAAAATTCCATTAAATCAAATGTCAGAGTAAAGAATATTTGCCTAGAGACTGATAGCATGGTCACAGAGGCATGTGCAAAGTTTCAGAGCAATAGCATTAGTAGAAACTGAGATTTGAGAAACGTGCACGTCAAAACTTAAATAAAACATTACGCCGACGCCAACACCGACGCCCGGGTGTCCAGAGTAGCCCCCTATTCTACGAATACCTGGTTTTGACGTCCCTAATAGAAAAGGCTTGGGAAAACAATGAAACAAAAGTAGACACTGCTGATAACCAGCAGTTTCTCCTTTTTTGTCAATATTTTCTGTGTAATATTTTACACAAATCCTATCTTTAATAACATCCCTTTTGTCATTTGTGGCAGTTTTTGTAGTGGATCACTCTACAATTTTGTCGTTTGGGAAAGGGTTAATGGTCAGTAGGTTCTGGTACAGAGCAAGCTAGACACGACCAGGCTTCATTTAGACACATGTTGATCTGCAGATATATGTTTGTCTAAAATGCTACATGCGCTCTTATTCCAAATCCGCGCTCAAATATTGCTTTGTTCTGCAAAAGCATATAAATCAAAGCTTATTTTGTTTTAAATTTCTTGACTTAATTTGTGTCCATATCTGAAACATTGCTCAACATTATAAAAAAATTACCTCTTCATATAGACAAAATACGAGAGTAGTTTGTTTTAAGTAAAATTTATAATCTATTTGGAGTCGTGAATGCTTCATTTGTTTCAACGTTCACAACAAATAAAATGAACAATTAAACCTTACTCGAACAAAACTTGATTTTCACGTCTGTAATAGAAATGGCTTGGGAAACATGGTAAGAAGAAGTTGCTGGTTGACAGCATTTTTTTTCTTATTTCTCAATGTTTTCTATTCTTTCGAATTGGAAAAGTATATTTTTCTGCTGTTTGGGAAAGTGTTAAGTCTCAATTATCCCTCATGTACCCATTGTTTATTTGATATCATCTACACTGGCGATATGTGTGCTTCCCTCTCAACTGCGTCTTTCTCTTTCATCTGTTCTTCATTTTCATCTGTTTAAATTTGTGTTTATCTTCATGACTCTACCTCTCTCTCCTCCGTTTGTCTTTCCGTTTGCTTTTCGCTGCTTTTCAACGAAAACCTCGTAACTGCAGCTTAAAACAAGCTGCAGTTACGAAGATTTTGTTGAAAAGCGACGCTTTACTTGCGATAGATGTGTGTTCCTCCTACTACCCTATATTTCTCTCTCCTCTCTCTGTTCTTCTGTTTGTTTGTCTGTCTGCTACTCTCCCTTATACATTTCCTCTTATTATCTTTCTCTCTGACCCGACTATTACCTCGTTTGTCCGTTTGTTTCCCCCTTGTTCCACATTTCTAAATTGCAAGAATTTAGACTGTTCCAACCTTCTTGCTAATGCAGATGACGAAAACGATGTTGGAACATTTTTTCAATTGGGAAAGGGTCAAAGTAAGATTTCAATTGTATGTCTTACAGTTTATAAAATTCACAATCATGTACCCAAGGTCAATGGTGGGGATTTACAGGGCAATCTTAGATTTTTTAAGATTCAGGTTGCAAACGTTTTGAAAAAATGTCGAACATTAAAAGGATACGAAATGCGAAATGTAAAACTTTAAAAATGGTGGTTGCTCTGATGCTTGTGTAGGCTACATGTATTTTGTGATCCGCTATGGAAAACGCGGAGCTCTTTGGAGATATACAGAGTTCTCTATTGATATCAGTGTTCTCATATCGTATATATCATATTCGAAACATCCTTGTTTCTTTAGGTACGAGTTAGAAAGAATGTTTCCATTCTTATTTGTCCTTTCCATGTGTAACGTTGTAATCATTTAATCTGACATTTCAATGCTAGTTTCAATTATTACAGGTCTCTTTATGCTCAGAATAACCTTATTCGTATTGTTGTAATCATTCAGTCTGAAATGGATATAGATGCTAGTTTCAATGACCATCCAGGCCCGTAGGAACATGGGGGGCTAGGGGATGCTAAGCCCCCCCCCCCCCCAATGTTGGCCAAAAATGCCAAATTTTCTTAATTTTACACTGAACATTTTGGGAAAATCCAAATTAGCCCCCCCCCCCCAATATTCAGGACAATGGCTTTAGCCCCCCCCCCCCATATGAAATTGCTTCCTACGGGCCTGCCATCTCTTTATGCTCAGAGTGTTCTTATATCATTTGCATGACGATACATTAAGAACTCCTTCTATTCATTCCGTCATTTGTTATTTAATCTTATTTTCCAACAAATGATATAGAGAACCTCTTGTAAAACAAAGTGAATTGGCAAATTACTTTCCCTACTACAAAATCACAGTAGGACTTCTGTAATTCCATTACATGTCGAATATTACAACATAGAATATAGTATACTAGAGGAAAGAAGAAACGCAACAACTATTTTTGTTATTTCTGCTAATTATTTAATGTTATTGAGTCAAAGTTGTCAAGTACTGATAATTACAGGGAACTGTATCTTGACATTGATATTTTTGTTTACGTTAGAACCTGTCTTACCTGTGAGATAACGTCAAAATAGACGTTTACACGTTTTCACGCAAACCTTTAAATCCCCAAATTTAACTTAAAACTCTTTTGATTAGTGTAGATGCACGTCGACTCGACAAAGGCAATGCTTTTCGTTTGAATTTAATCCCTCATATCATATTGCGACTTATTTAAAGACGTCGTCCGGTAGCAATTGTGATGTTTACGAATGGAGCATCTCAACCTGCAATTGCTGCTGACTTTGGTGTAAATCGATTGACAAGATATTGCTTGAGATAGCGTCTTAGAACGAACAGAACAACTGACGGTCCTCCGAAAAGCGGTCGTCAACGTCTAACTTCACGATGTCAGGACCGTAACGTTCGCTTACTTTTCCTACGGAAACAAATTCTCTTATCGAGAAAAAACTGTTTATGCTATTCATGAACAGTACAGCAATCAAATTTCAGCCAGGAATCGTTAACGTCAAATTGGAGTGCATGCAAGAACGCATTTAACGTTGACGCCAAATCACTCTCATTTAAACGCATATTTATGGCACGTAAAACCTGTGACCTTGATGAAATTTTGACACTAGAAGGTCAAATGATGAAGTTTTACTATGTATTGAAAAAAGTACTCGAATAAGGGTAATTTTGAGAAAGACAAACACAAAACGTATGATCAAATTCATTTTTTTGCGTTTCTTTTTTCCTTTAGTTTACATAGCATATATTTCGTTTGTATTGTTTTCGTTCGTTTTCGATCAGAAGTTAATTGTCATTATTAAAAGCATCATTTTTCATTGGAATGTTTGATAAATGAAAATAATTGATAATGAAAAATGAAGTAAAAATAGTTTGCTTTCCTTCTAATTCGTACTTATTCGTCACTATAATCGTTCGTAATCTCGACCGCTATAGATCATATCTGTCCGTTTATTTGAGATTGACATGTTTATATGTATTTTATAGAAAAAAGATCCTTTCCAAAAACAGTTAAAAATAAGCCTAAATTGAAAAGAGATTGCATGCGAAAAAATGAAATATGTCAAAAGTAGAAACTATTCATGTCATGTGGCAGAAGATATTGAAGGAAATGGAGAAATTGCTAACAAATCAATATTTTTTTCTACTCAATGTTTTCCCAAGGATTTTTGCTGATCATGTCAATGCCAGGTCTTGTTCTGGAAAGAGTTAATAGATATATGGGGTTGTTTAACTGTTATTTGGAGTGCATCTTGATTGTATAGGATGGAAATCGCAGTTATTGAATTTATATAAAAAAACTAATTCTGACTCAAAGTTGAGCATTTAAACGTGTAATATTAGATTTAGTGCAGTATTTTTGTCATTTTTTTAGAACGGATTTCGAATGTTTAGCATTTTTATTCATATAAAATATATGAAAAGTTCTCGTTTTCCAAAAAAATCGTAACAGCATTTCCAAAAAGCTGTAATTACGGAGTTTTCTAAAGTAATTCACAATTTTCAGTGTACGTAAAAGCGCATTTATCTGCAAACGTTGTATCAAAATTAATTTAAAATGTCAGATTTAAATCAGCCCATTCACTAATATCTGACTCCATTTTTATATCAGTTTTACTCTTTCCGGCAAATCATCGTTTTTCTTCGAAAATATCGTAACTGCAGCTTGTTTTAAGCTGCAGTTACGAGGTTTTCGAAGAAAAGCGACGAAATATTGTTATTGAATTGTCATGGAGTGTTAAAGTGACATTTCAGAATTTTTTGTCATAAATTTTACTTTTATTTTTAACTGAAAGAGCGTACCTCCTTATGAAAATTCTGAAAATTTCAAGCCAAAATATTGCGCCGTTTACGAGAAATTTATATTTTTGTGTTAAAATTGAACAAATTGTTGTGGACAACAGTTCGGATTTATATGCAATTTATCGATTATGTCTCAACTTAAAATGCGTGTTTCTCGCTTATTGGCAACAACTTAAAAAACTAATAGTATTTATACTCATTAGAATAACCAATCTTGGCATCAAGACATACTTTAAAAAATTGAAATGTCCCTTTAACATTGAACGAGTCTTAACCCAATACTGTACACAGACGTCTTTGACTCCCTCAAAAGAAATGGTTTAGGTAAAAATTATGGAAAATGAAGATTTTTTTTTTCATTTTCAACAATGTTTTCTAACTAAAAATGGAAAATTTCATCAACTTGATATTGTCGCCTACAAAACCTTTCAAATTGGAACATCCCAAAGTTTTTTGACGCTTAATAACATTGTAAACTGTCTGCGTGTAATTTACTCAAGACAAATCCGTGGTTTATCGTTTATTAAGTAAGCCTAAATCAGAACAATGGTTAAACAAAGGATAAACTACGGTAGAACAGGGATTATTTTTTCTAACACAAAATGAGATTAAGATTCTGAGTAAATGTAACTGCGGATTAATTCGATTACTGCCACAAGCTATGTCATACAGGATGCATGCACCGTTGTCAGTTTTATCCATCCAAATATATTCATCAACATAGTACGGACGATATCTCACTTTTTAGCTCGCCCGGGACGATAGTCTCGAAATAGCTATTGTCATACCCCCGGATGTCGGCGTCGGCGTCCGCAAAAACTTTAACCTGGCCCATATATCATGCCCTGTTAAAGATGCAGCCTTCATATTTCACCTGTGGGTACCTCTAACCAAGACCTTTAATTTGAGTCCATGACCTTTGACCTTGTGACCTTGACCTTTGAGTTTGACCCACTTTTTGACTGTTTTAAAAAACTTAAACCTGGCTTATATATCATGCCCTATTATACCTACAGCCTTCATATTTCACACGTGGATACCTCTCACCAAGACCTTTCATTTGAGACCTTGACCATGTGACCCTGACCTTGGAGCTTTACCTACTTTTAAAAAAACTTTAACCTGGCATATAAAAAAAACTTTACCTGGCCAATATCTTATGACCTATTACACATACAGCCTTGATATTTCACATATGGACACCTCCTACCAACACCATTCTCATTTGACCATGACCTTGGACATTGTGACCTTGACCTTGGAGTTTTACCTACTTTTTAAAAACTTTAACCTGGCCTATATCTCATGTCCTTTTACACCTACAGCCTTGATATTTCACATATGGACACCTCCTACCAACACCATTCACATTTGACCATGATCTTGGACCTCGTGACCTTGACCTAGGAGTTTGACCTACTTTTAAAAAAAACTTTAACCTGGCCTATATCTCATGTCCTTTTACACATTCAGCCTAGATATTTCACAAATGTACACCTCCTACCAACACGGTTCTTATTTGACCATGACCTTGGACTTTGTGATCTTGACCTAGGAGTTTTAAAGTCTACTTTAAACAAAACTTTAACCTGGCCTATATTGCATGTCCTTAAACCCATACAGTTTCTATATTTTACACAATGACACCTCCTACCAACACCGTTCACATTTGACCATGACCTTGGACCTTGTGACCTTGACCTAGGAGTTTTACCTACTTTAAAAAAACTTTAACCTGGCCTATATTATATGTCCTTTTACACATACAGCCTTGATATTTCACAAATGGACACCTACTACCAACACCATTCACATTTGACCATGACTTTGGACCTGGTGACCTTGAAGTTTGGCCTTCTTTTAAAAAACTTTATCCTTGCCTATATCTCATGTCCCTTACCCATACAGCCTTGATACTTCACACAATGACACCTTCTACCAACATGGTTCACATTTGACCATGATCTTGGACCTTGTGACCTTGATCTTTGAGCTTGACCTACTTTTAAAAAGCTTTAACCTGGCCTATAGCTCATGCCCTTTTACCTCTACAGCCTTTATACTCCACACATGGACACCTCCTACCAACACGGCTCACATTTGTCCATGACCTTGTGACCTTGACCTTGGAGCTTGACCTTCTTCTAAAAAATCATTTTGGACCATGCCTTTTTACCTGAACCTAGGAATTGACTTTTCTTTATGACAAGCTCTCGTTCGGGCGCGCTTTATTGTCCTCGGACAATTCTTGTTTTCTCCAAAATTATCACAATATTCTCAAACTTAATCAAGACGTTTATGTTATTATTGAATTGTTTCATGTTTCAATTCCAGTTCTATTGATAGATTTATAGAACTGATTAGTTTGGGCTTAAATGTAAATTGATTCTTTTATAGGAATTACAAAATATACCTTGTCCATCAAAAAACGTAAAACACAGCATTATTTAAAACAAAAAAAATGTTTCGTAAATAATTAAAACTCTAAAATTCACATTTTTAACTTAATAAGCAATTCAATTTCACATAATTACTCATTCTAAAAATAAACTTTACTAAATAATTTAGGTTTAAATCGAGGAAAATTAATGTTTTACAATTAATTGTATTCTCGTAAAAGGACATATTCAAATGTTTTTGAATGATTATTATGAATATTGAATTATCGTGTCCCCAAAATAAATAAAATCACATTGGATAATTAACGAAAAATTCATCACAATTTACAATGTAAGTCTTCTCAAATTCCTTACAAAATTCGACCATATCATTTTGCTAATAAGCTCGTTTGTTATTATACGCCGCCGGAGGAGGACGTATATTGACGTCATCTCTGTCTATCCGTCCGTCCATCCGTCCGTACATACATACGTCCACTTTTCTTGTGACTGCAACTCCTCCTAAGTTTCTGGCTGGATCTTTTTGAAACATGGTCAATGTTATCATCTCAGTTGGTAGATGTGCATGAAGGTATATTGAATTTTGTTATGCCCCCTTAAAATTTAGTCTCTGGGAGTGGCGGCGTATATTGTGATCATGGCACTCTTGGTTTTTATAGGCATCGGAGTGAAAAATTTAGAATCCTTGACGTAGAAAAGAAGCAAAATGAAAAAAAAAAAACAGATGAGCCTATTCTCCTTTTTCCCCATGCTTACAGCGCTTTAGCCCATTACCACACAATGACTCTTTTTGGCTTACCAAAAGAGAAGGCTTTGGAAACATTGTGAAAAATGAAGAAATTGCTTGTGACAACCAATATCTTCATTTCCCACAAAGTTTTCTACTAATAAAGACCGAAAGACTTTAAACTTTCTTTACTTGAAATTGTCGTCTGCAACATCTTGGAATTTGGACCAGTCCAAAAGTTCAAATCATTACACAAATATTACAATTTTGTTGTTGAAACTCATTTGACAAACCGAACAAGTTTACATCAGCATCAGGAAAATAGTCTAAATGTATCTTTTTTCGCACGGGTAGTTATAAGTGACACTATATTCGGATAGAACGGTTTCCTATTGACAGTGGTTAGATGCGCTACGGTTTGGAGGTTGTTTTTATTGTTGTTTTATTACCATGTTTCAAATAACAAACTCCTGATGTCTTCATAAACCCACTGAACACCTGTTCAATTTTATATAATTTAATCATACCCATTAAATACATTTTACCCTTTTTCTCGTAAAATTGTTTAAACGGGTAGATAGTTATTGTGATGTCTTTAACTATATCTTTGCCCCGTTATAACGAAAAATCGCTCAAACGTGATACCAAAAGATGGAATGTTAGTTCATTTGTTTGTTGCATTGTATCGAATGCTACCCCTTCAAAATTGTCTTCTGACAATTGATCACTATTGTGCAGACTTGTTTAATGTAGTCTACCCCTAATTAGTCTAGGAGGTAGATGAGGTTTAATTGCGGTAAAAGCACCATACAACTTTTAGACTG
The DNA here is from genome assembly GCA_963680895.1 of Fragum sueziense. NCBI lineage: Eukaryota > Metazoa > Mollusca > Bivalvia > Cardiida > Cardiidae > Fragum > Fragum sueziense. The sequence goes on along the minus strand of OY804592.1, from coordinate 81,606,947 downwards.
ATTCTTGTAGCAAATTGTCTCAGGAGTTCGGAAATGCGCGTCTGACGCGCATCCGCCTAGATATAAGGGGAGAAAATTGAGGTTAAAGTTGTCTGCCCTTGGATTTTTTAGCCAAAAATGGAATCTTACTAGGCATTTCTTTTAAGGCATTGATTTATTACAAAATGTTTAAAATTGGTAAATATATGCACATATCATCTCCACACATATTTTAATGATGTTTAATGAATGATTTTTATCCATAAAAATCCAAGATGGCCGCCAGGAAGTCTATTTTTAGTAACAAAAAGGTGTTTTTCTTTAAAATAAGATTTTTTGGGGGATGCATTTTCCCTGATTTGAAATTGTATGCATGTATTTAATAAATATAAAGTAGGAAATTGTCTCAGGAGTTCGGAAATGCGCGTTTGACGCGCATCCGCCTTGATATAAGGGGAGAAGATTGAGGTCAAAGTTGTCTGCCCTTGGTTTTTAAGACAAAATGGAAATCTTACTAGGCATTTCTTTTAAAGCATTGATTTATTACAAATGGTTTTGAATTGGGAAATACATGCACAATTCATCTCCATACATATTTTAATGGTGTTTAATGAATGTTTTTGATCCACAAAAATCCAAGATGGCCGCCAGAATGTCTATTTTTAGTAACAAAACGGCATTTTTAATTAGTTTTTTTTTCTGGGACCCATGTATGTTGATATGAATTTTTATGCATGTATTTAATAAATATTAATCAATTGGAACTTAGAAAATTTGGAAAAATAAATTTTGGATTGTATTTGAAACGGATTTTAAAGCTTACATTGCATTTTATCAGCCTGAGAATTTTACGAAAAGCGTTTCGATGCATTCCTTTCAAGACATTGAATTATTACTACTGGCATTTAATTGCGAAAATATGCACAATTCGTCGCCAGTCATATTTCAATGATGTTTAATGAAAGTTTTTGATCCAGAAAAATCCAAGATGGCCGCCATAATATCTATTTTTAGTAACAAAAAGGTCTTTTTATGAGATTTTTTGCTGAGACGCATGTATACGAGTATATGAATGCTAATATGAATTTTTATGAATGTATTTGAGAAATATTGACTTTTGTAACATAGAAAAGAAGGGAAAATAAGTTTTGGATAGTGTTATAAACAAAGTTTTAAGCTGAAATTGCATTCACATAATCCTTAGGATTTTGCCAAAAGTTTTTCTGAGTCACAAATTAAACACATTTACAAACAGAGTTATTCTTTTCAATACACACGTGTATTTTACATTGTATATGCATTTCACATACTCACTAGCTTAGTACGAATACTTATAACCATCAAGAATTATGTAAAGCCAACATGAATGCCAAGATGGCCACCATTTTATGAATTCTGTTGTGTAAATGGGCTTACTCACGGGAAGTTTTCCTAATCATGCAAAATCGTATTTTGTTGATGCAGGTCTGCATGTTATTGCTTCATATCTGGCTGAATCCCAATTATAGAAACAACGAATTCGAGAAGCAATGAATCCGATAGAATTCTGTTTTTTGTCGTTGTAAATGCAAAACCTTGAATCTCGATTTTGGAAAATTTTAATTGGGAAGGAAAAAAGTACAATAACTTTTCCCAAACTGAAATGTTTTACTTGAAATTTGGACATATTGTTTACCAATAATGTGTCATTAATACTGATCAGTAAATATATCTCAAAACCTACAAGAATTGTCTTCACTGGACACACAAGTTTGTACTTTGAAAATCGCAAGAATCGACATACGAGGTTTTGCATCTACACCGACGATTTGTTAGACAAAACCTTGGTATATAACCTTTTCTAGGATGTGGCCATTATAAAGTTTTAAATTGTACAATGTATCCTATAACCTTTATAACAATATTTCTTTCTGTTTCCCAGGTACACATGTTAACTGATATAATGCTGTAAACTTTGAAAGACTGTCCAAAAAATATGACCTGGGGAAGTGAAATTCTTTGATGAAAATACCTGATTAAAAGCCTAAACATGTGTGTCACTTAGACAGTCCAAAGCCAGTTTCAGGCTGTCAACCGATTCCTTTTTTCCTCTAAACCCCCTAAATTTTGGACACAAATCATTTATTTTTAAGTACCTCATATACTCTTTGTGCAATTCTCCTATATTTTGAAAACATTTCCTACATTTTTTGGTAAAATTATTGTCGATGAGTTATAAGATGCTATTTGTTTCTATAATTTTCAGGTAAGAGAATTTCTGTCTTCCATTATAGCATTAACATACTGTATAACGTTCTGGTGTTTTCGTCTGTTCATCATCACTGATTTGGTTACCTACAAGGTTATTGAATAGGACACATACCTTTAAGGTGTCAATACAGATGATGAGAATCATGATATGCTACATATAGTAGCCTACTTTCTGGATTGTGATACTGTGGATCTGAAGTGATTACTGTATTAGCTCACCTTAGCATAAAGTGCTGAGGGTGAGGTATCGTGATCACTCGCCATCCGTAGTCCGCCTGTCTGTTCACAAGTAAAAAAAATACTCTCCTCCCATACCATAAAGCCAAGAGTTTTGAATTTTTGTATGTAGAATCTCATTGTATGAAGCCCCTCTACGAAAATGTTTCAAGTGATTGTGGTACAATGAAACTTAGCCATAAATGTTGTGGGACCTGTATCAAACTTCATATAGACATAAAGGGAAATTCTGTACAATCTACTACACTAAAATTTGACCTAGGGCTTTGAAATGTGCTCTATAGAGTTGTCTTATAGCATCCCCTAAATAACTTAAAATCATCATGTTATAATGAAGATTGGTCCTGTGTTGTTAGTATTAGATTATATAATGAGACAAAAATTTGTGGCTTATTTTTACTCCTGAATTGTCTAAAAACCCTCTGCCAAAATGCTTTTAATTATTGCGCTACAATTAAATTGGGTCCTATGTTGTGAAATATCATATTCTAGGTAGAGACGGGAGAGCAAATCCTTGACAATCTTCCACTCCCTATGTTTGACCTACTGCTTTGAAATTTGGTTCGTATAATTAATTGTCTTATGGTCTTCTATCAAAATACTTGAAAGTTTTGTGCTGCAATGAAAACTGGCCCTATGTTATTGGATATTGTATTACATATGGAGGGCAAGAATGAAATCTTGTACAATCTTCTGACAAATGTTTGCCTGAAATGAAAATTGGCTAGAAGTTGTTGGTCTTGGATGAGGCGGAAGGTATCTGATACATACAATCTCCTCTAACCCTCAGTGTTGTGCCATATATGGCCATCTCGACTTTCTTGTCTAGATTAAACACAAATGCATTAACATACAACAAACTAGACTGGGTAAAAACTGTTGGTATAACACAAAGCTGTCAGTGGAATTATGGCCATGGCTGTAATATTTCTTTGGCTTAATGTATTATATATATGTTTAATGAGAATAATAGCCAAGATGGGCCTCTCAGAGCGCATTCAAATTGATTCTAATGTCCAAATTTTCTTGGGAGAGAACATTCATCCCCCTTTCTTCAGAGATGTTGTCTTTCATGTGCTCTCCCCCACTTGTACCTTTTGCGCGTGTTTGAATCAGCATTTTCAATGTTGCACCACTTTCAATATTAGCGTGAAGCCCCTGTGAATGCTTGAGACAAAAATACTTTACTTAAACACCTATATTTTAACTCAAAATGGGCTAAAAGCTCCTTGGAAAATATGCCTATTACAAATCCATTTTTTAGAAGACTTGGTTGACAGCCTGTACTTCCTCTGAGCATGTCTCATTTCTCAATTCCCAGACTTGTTTGATGATATTATGGGATATCACATCAGTTGTTACAACAACTTCACTGCCATAAGGGGTTCTACAGGACAACCTTATACTGTAGATGAGTCGAAATCATACACAATTTGCTCTAATGAGCAAGGGAAAGCTGGTCCATTGAGTATATCTAGTATATTCCCTGCAACCTGTGTATTTTGTGACTGTCCTGTGAAATCGAAAAGCCAGTTCAAAAAGGAATATCCGGGGAAATGTGAAACTGAAGATGCAGCAAATGTCATTATATATGAATTACCGCAGATGTGAGAAAAGATGATAAAAACTATAAGCAAAAATCAGTGGCATTGGCATGATAGCAAAAGAAGTCAAGTATCACCAAAGCTGCAAGGAAACCTGCATCATGGCAAGGGTCTGGTTGAGGAAGCCTATCTAATGGACAAATCACCTTCAGCTGATGATCATAATGTTAATTTACTAAAGAATCTCATTCAGGAATCAGTAGTAGAGTGCGATGAAGCTGAATTCTTGGCATTCCTGCACAAACTTAACATCAGCTTCTTGGAAGATGAAGCTCAACAAATACATGTTAGCAGTCTTGGAGAACAAAATCAGTAAGTGTCGCCCTGATTTACTGCTTGAGAGGTTTAGTGAAGGATTTAGAGAAAGATCTCAAGGATCTGCCTGAACCTGTTACAGTGGAAGCCCTTGCCAAATGCCAAGCAGAGCCCACAGGAAATTTAATTAGATTCTTCAATGTGCTTTACACATGGTCAAATGGTACCCTTACAGTTTAAGATTGCTAGACCCTAACCACCCTGCAATTTTGTCATTTAGGAAAGGGTTAAATAATAGGGATGCTTTAAGACTAAACCTCCTGAGTAGTAGGTTGTCTCAATAATTGAGTTGTGATCAAAATCAAAACTAGAAGGACTAGCTTTCTCTGGCACATTATAGTGCATTGTGTATAATTTCGACGCATCTATAGTATTAGGTTGCCCTGTAGAATCCCTTATGGCAGTGAAGTTGCTGTAGCAACTGATATTATATACCGTGGTATCATCAAACGGGTCTGGGAGAATAACCGATGCATATTTGGAGGAACTACCTCTAGACAGTCTAACAGACGCACATGTTTGTGCTTTTAACCAGGTATTTTCGTTAAAAATGGTTTCACTTCTCCAGGCCAGAAGTTTTGGCCTATGTATAAAGTACAATTCCTTGACATGTTGGCCTCCTTTTTGTCTTTAAATTTTGCAGCATTATATCAATTATTTTGTGTATCTGGGAAACAGAAAGATATAATAATTATTATTATAAATGTTATAGGATACAGTGTACGAAACTCGTACATTTTAAAACTTTACATGGGCCATATCCTGGAAAAGGTAATACATTAAGTTTCTGTGTAACAAAAACAGAATTCGATCCAATTCATTGTTTTTCAAATTTGTAACATGTGATTCATGATTGTGATCCAGCCAGATATGGAGCAATAACATGCAGACTTGAATCAACAAAAAGCCATTTAGTATGATCTGGAAAACTTCCTATGGGCCCATTTCTACAACAGAATTCATCATGTTATTCTAAATTAACCAAAATGGCGACCATCTTGTAATCCATATTGGCTTTAGAATTTTTTTCGGTGGTTATATTTGTCCGTATTAATTGATTATGCGTAATGCATATTCAATGTATAATACACATGCATATTGAAAAGAATACATCTGTTTGAAAATTTAATCTACGGATCGAAAAGCTTTTCGCAAAATTCTCAGGATTATGAAAATACAATTTGAGCTTGAAAACTAGTTAAGAATACTATCCAAAACTCATTTTCCCTACTTTTCTATGTTCCAATAAGTTAATATTTATATACATGTATATTCTTAAAGATTCATTTTAGCATAGATCTAATATAAATGCGTCCAGAAAAAAAACCTATTTAAAAACACCTTTTTGATTCTAAAAATAGACATTTTGGTGGCTATCTTGGATTTTTATGGATCAAAAACTTTCATTAAACATCACTAAAATATGTATGGAGATCAATTATGCAGCATATATTTGCCAATTAAAACCATTTGGAATGAATCAATACCTTAACAGATATGCATCGAAACGCTTTTCGCAAAATTCTCAGGATATGAAAATGCAATTTAAGCATAAAAATTCATTTCAAATACCATCCAAAAATTATTTTTCCTAATTTTCTAAGTTCCAATTGGTTAATATTTATTAAATATGTGCATAAAATTCATATCAACATACATGCATCCCAGAAAAAAGCTTATTTCAAAAAAAGACCCTTTTGTTACTAAAAATAGACATTCTGGCGGCCATCTTGGATTTTTATGGATCAATAACTTTCATAAATCATATTTAAAATATGTATGGAGATGAATTGCGCATATATTTGCCAATTAAAAACCATTTGTAATGAATCAATATCTTAAAAGTAATGCCTTGTAAGATTTCCATTTTGGCTTAAAATCCAAGGGCAGACAACTTTGACCTCAATTTTCTCCCCTTATTTCTAGGCGGATGCGCGTCAGACGCGTATTTCTGAACTCCTGGGACAATTTCCTAGTTTATATTTATTAAATACATGCATAAAATTTCAAATCAGCGTATATGCATCCCCAAAAAATTCTTATTTTAAAGAAAAACACCTTTTTGTTACTAAAAATAGACATTCTGGCGGCCATCTTGGATTTTTATGGATAAAAAACATTCATTAAGCATCATTAAAATATGTGTGGATATGATATGTGCATATATTTACCAATTTTAAACCATTTGTAATAAATCAATGCCTTAAAAGAAATGCTTAGTAAGATTCCATATTTGGCTTAAAAATCCAAGGGCAGACAACTTTAACCTCAATTTTCTCCCCTTATATCTAGGCGAATGCGCGTCAGACGCGCATTTCCGAACTCCTGAGCCAATTTGCTACAAGAACCAGTCTAAAAGTTGTATGGTGCTTTTACCGCAATTAAACCTCATCTACCTCCTAGACTAAATGAGATTCGAGCGAAATCGGAATTATTCGGGCGAAGTCGAAAACATTCGGCGGTGGAATTTTCCACCACCGAATGTTTACGACCACGCCCGAATAGGTTCGGATATGTAACGACGCCGCTCGAAAAAAGACGATGTTTTTTAATTTCTAAATTACTATATTACGGATATTCAACCTTAAGATTGAACCTATACGCAGATCGATCTGAGTCTAACATGTCTACTATTTCAACCTGAAGCATTTGCTGGAAAGGTAAACCTTGATCGATGCGAGCGGTTAGTGAGCCGCGAGCTTGTTAAACTAATGGCTACCGCAAACCCATGTCTGCCAGACGCCCGGCATCATGAGTGGGGAATCGAGAGGTACTTCGTACAGTGACTCCTTTTGACTCTCCACAAGATTATGGCTTTGGAAAACATTGTGGAAATGAAGAAATTGCTTGCGACAAGACAATTCTTTCATTTACCATAATATTTTCTACACAGGCACGCAGGGACAGGGTGGGGGCTAGGGTGACTGACCCCCTCTCCCCTACGAACCAACAATGGTACAATTTCATTTAGTTTGAATTGTCGTCTGCAACATCTTTGAATTTTGGTCAGTCCAAAATTTTGCCGTCTGGTAATGGGTTAAAAATGATTACATCGGTGGATTACAAGAATGCATCCAAATCGATTTTTCTCATAGAAAAAAAGGTAAGAAGCATTTATTTTGATAGGCGCAGTCCCTTAATAAGCACAATTAATCATAAATAACTAATATCAAACACGTTTTTATTCTGAATTCATAACTCGAACTCGCGTCCATTAGTGCGATTTATGATCACCGTTAATCATTTCAACATTAAATCCTGAAGATTTCCCTTTTCTAAATAACAGGATTTGGGCTGGTCCGATATGAAATCTGCTGCAGAGTACAAACTGGGGGTTTCTAAAGATAGAATTTGTATTCACTGTAGTAGCACAGAAAACATTGATGCAAATCAAGAAAATGCTGGTTATCATCATATTTTTCTTTTGTCTCAATGTTTTCGAAAGCATTTTCTGTTAGGGACACCAGAACCAGGTTTATGCTTGGGAAAGGGTTACACATTAAAATCCGGAGATTGCTCTTCATATCTCAATTTTAACGTTCAAATACTTTTCGGATAATTTCCTTAAAAGTAACTTTTATATCTAAATTATTTTAATTCAATACTTCCCATTATTGCCACAAAATGTTTGTCCTTTTCCGAAACAACAACGAAAAAGGTCATTCCAGTGATAAAGTTGCCACAGAAGACAAAATATAATTATGTTCTTAAAGCTAGTTTTTTTTTTTTTTTTTTTTTTTTCTTAAACGTGTGAGCATAGCACATGATATTGAGGAAAATGTACAAATGATGATAGCATTATTTTCTTTTTCCCCAATGTTTAATCGGGACCCATGCTGCTCTCTGATTTCAGGTGGTACAGGAACTTTCAGAGAACAATATGGATCTTGATCACGTCCATGTCGTCTGATCTGGATTTATGTTTATCCCAAAATGCCGTAATGCACTTTTTCCAAATCCCGACTCATAATTTTCTAGGTATAATTATGGTATAAAAGCCAGGATCTGTTATTTACTTAACCCTTTCCCAAACACGACCTGGTTTTGACGTCTCTAGTAGAAAATACTCGTGAAAATATTGAGACAAAAGAAGAAATGCTGGTTACCAGCATTTCCCCCTTTTGCCTCAATGTTTTGTTAGCCTTATTTTTCACACATTGTAGCTGTGGTATCATCCATTTTGTCGTCTGCATCAGCTATCAAGTTAATACCCCCCTCACACATAGCTCGCGACCTTACTGCGACCTGAAAACTAGTAAAATAGCATTTTTCTTTCGAAATTGGTTTTGTTTTCGTACAAATTTCCAAATTTCTCTCGTCGGTGGTCCGGGGCTTCGCAGTCTTGTGTTCTGTACCTTTTTCTTTACGTCCTCGGTACGACCCTTCTACGTCCATGGCGTTTCCACTGCGACCTTACTGCGTCCTTACTGCGACCCAATAGCCTGGGTTCAGTCGTCAATATACAATTTGGTCAATAAGATAGCGCATAAAAAATCAATACCCGTTAGATATCGCGGCATCCGTTTTTGATCGTGTTGATATTGATCTTTGGACCGGAGAAAGTAAAGGAGGGAAAAATGATCAGTCTGGAACCCAGTCTACGACCCAACGGCGATCATTGGCGACCCAGCTGCGACTGTGCTACGTCCTCTGCGTTCTTTCGGCGACCCTACGACGACTATTGCGTTTGTCCGGCGACTGTTCTCCGGCTGTAAGACGACACTACTACGTCCTTACTACGTCTATGAAAATTATACCCTTTACCAGTAAATTTCATTCTGAGTCTGACCTAACACTAGTAAAGACGTATGTTTAATTAGTTTTAATTAAGTTAAATCATCTACCGGTATATTATTCAAAAGATGAGAGGCAGACGAGCCAAACGAGCGGGGCCTCTAAAGTGCTACAAGTTGACCCAGTCGCCGATTCAGATAAATTAAGATATCAATGAAGTTAGCCTATTCACCAAAAGGCAAAATTTTATACTGATCAAAATTCAAAGATTTTTGCAGACTTCATTTTCAGGTGAATGAATTATTACATTTTTCTATTTTTTGGTAGACAACATAGTGTGAAATGAGCAATTCCTTGTAATTTCATAGGCGACTCTACGGCGTCCTTAATGCGAGTGTACAACGTCTATTGTGTTCTTATTACGTCCTTACTACGATGCTGCTGCGACTATGGCGTCTCCACTGAGATCCCACCAAGATCTAACCAGGACGCAGTAAGAACGCAGAGGTTCTGCGACTGTTTTGTGCATGTTCAAAATAGTCGCCGACGGTCTGCGTCCTTGTGCGACCTTGGGCGTCCATGGGGTCCTTGCTACGACCTCGCTGCGTCCCTGCTGCGTCCATGGCGACTGTGCTGCGTCCTGGGTCGTAGCAAGGTCGCAGTAAGGACGCAGTAAGGTCGCGACGTATGTGTGAGGGGGGTTTAAACTAACTTTACTTTTGTCTTTTTGGAAAGTGTTAAATTAGTTAGCATACTACATTTAAGACCAGCATGGATTCAGACCAGCCCGCACCTAAGGGAAGTGGCGATGAATTCTATGCTAAAAATAGACTGGCTTTATCGTTATGTTTTGATAAACTGTCGGTGTTGTTATAAATCTCGTAACTACGGCTTGAATCAAGCCGTAGTTATGATATTTTATAACAACACCTACGAAATACCTTTGTTTGTCCGATATTACGTCTCAATGAACTGGATAAAATCGTTCCCTATTTGATCATGATCCATGCTGCCATGTAACAGTTTTCAATATGCTAAAAATACCACCAGAGAACAAAGTGGATCCTTTATATGACTGTTGATCCTTGTTGGTTTCAATAGCGACCGATTCTATCCAGATAACCGTGACGTAATTTCGGACAAACAATAGTACGTATTTCGTATGTGTTTTAGCGAGCCGGGACTTTAAGTCCGGGGAGCTAATGTCACAGCCCTAGTGTCGGCGTCGGCGTCAGCGTCAGCGTCGGCGTCAGCGTCGCGTCTTCATAAACTTTAACCTGGCCTATATCTCAGGCACTATTAGAGATACAACATTGATATTTCACACATGGATACTTCTTGACAAGACCTTTCATTTGGGACCATGATCTTTGACCTAGTGACCTTGACCTTGGAGTTTGACTTACTTTTAAAAAACTTTAACCTGGCCTATATCTCAGGCACTATATTAGGGATACAACCTTGATATTTCACACATAAATACTTCTCGGCAAGACCTTTCATTTGTGACCATGACCTTTGACCTAGTGACCTTGACCTTGGAGTTTGACCTACTTTTTAAAAAACTTTAACCTGGCCTATATCTCATGCACTATTATAGATAGAGCCTTGATATTTCACATATGGATACCTCATGCCATTACATTGACCTTGAGACAATGACCTTTGACCTAGTGACCTTGACCTTTGACCTTGGACTTCTTTTTTGCGACAAGCTCTCATATAGGCGAGCTACGTTGTCCGCGGACAACTCTTGTTATAAAACCTCGAAACTACGGCTGGAATCAAGCCGTAGTTGCGAGATTTTGTAGCAATACTGGCGGTATATCAAAACATGTCAGTAAACCCAGTCTGTTTTTAGCAAAAAATCCACTGCTATTGCTAAAATGTCCCTTTCGAAATCCCGTCTCGCACAGTTGTTCCTACTCTCCATGCCGAGCTCTATTGATTAAACCATCAAATATGACCTCTGCAGTTTTCGGTACGCCAACAGCCTATTTGGTCGTCATAATCTAATTATAGCACACCATTTGAATTATCGAATCAAAATCATTCAGTTTTATCTTGCATGATCATATTACGTATACATTACGCCGCTTCTATTTTTGGCTGAAGCCGGTAACATTTGAATTATCGAATCAAAATCTTTCAGTTTGATCTGGTTTGATTACGTATACATTACGTCGCTTCTATTTTTGGCGGAAGCTGGTAATTTGAAGCTTTAGCCAATCATTTCTTGTATCAGAAATTTCGATTGTTTATGAGTATATTGGCGACGATTGGATACCGAAATCCCGCCAAGGCCCCGAGATTAGACGTGAAACGACCCCGCGAGAACAGAGAGTATTCTATCGAAATGGAATGTAGGGAGAATACGCTCTGTTCGTAAGAGAGTAAGTTGTTCCAAGCTAATCTGATGTTTTTAAACAAACCTTTAACCTATAAAAACACGTACAAATGGTCTCGTTAGTATTACATCAAAACTGATTATCATCAATATGGTTTCTGTTTTAATCTGTATGATTAGTAAATTGATATATCTTTTATTGTTTGGTGGGAATCAGAATATCGCTGGACAGCTAGATATCTAGATATCAAATGTATGTTTATTTCTCCTCACGTGACGTGTCAATATGTTAATATTTCACTAATCACTAAATCAGTGTGGTGACGGTCAGTTATGGTCAATTATGGCCAGTTATGTCCTTCTGGCCAGTAAATGTCAAATGGTCAACACTAAAATAGCCAAAACAATACTCAATGAAAGGGATGAGAGGTGATAGATCGTTCTAGGCTTATGAATAAATATGAGCTAGGATCTGGAAAAACGTCCTTTACAGCATTTGAGAGATGTATACTTCAAGATCATCTTGTGTCCAAATGGAGTCTGGCGGGGATCTATGCTGCTTCTGTATACATGTAGTTGCAACAGATAATTAAAAAGCTAGTGGAGAACAACATGGTTCTAGATCAGACTGCATGTATACGCAGGCTGATCTGGAACTATGTTGGGCTCAAAAGCCTTAAAGGACCTTTTTCCAGTTTCATGATTCTCGATGGTCAATGAGAAAATCTGTTGATAGGTGTTGGAAGAAATACGAGTAAGTTCTGTTCGGCCCAAATAATTATGTACACATTACAAATTCACAGACAGACTTTTCCAATCTCTTTGTGCACGGGTGGTAAACAGAGAAACTAGCTCCAAAAAGAGTCAACGGTATTTCGTTTCCTCGTGACATCCGGCCTCTACCGAGGTTGTTGCATAGAGCGAAAATCTGTAAACAAAGGTAGGTCACGAACACATTTTTTCTACAATTATTTCTTTTACAACGAGTTTTTGAAAAATCCGGCGATGCTATAATATGAAGAAATGGTCGAAGTTTGTTGTGCACGAGAATATACGGTGTTCGTGAGCAGAGTTTGAATACAATCGTTGAAAAACATTTCAAGATCGGAAGTAAAAACTTCTTTACTTTCGATTTTGAAATGTTTTTCAACGATTGTATTAAAACCCTGCTACTAATACCGTATACTCTCGTGCACAACAAACTTCGACCATTTCTTCATATTACAGCATCGCCGGATTTCTCAAAAACTCGCTTTAAAGGAAATAATTTTAGAAAATGTGTTCGTGACCTACAAAGTTTCGCTCTATGCAACTACCTCTTTTTGGAGCTAGTTTCTCTGTTTACCACCCGTGTTGTGGTTTTCGCAGCATGACAATGTCGATACTTGTACACGGTCATTTATCTATATTAACTATATATTATTAACATTTACTTGCCTTCCGCCCGGTGGTTCAATATATAAGTAATTAATTGTAGAAATGTCACAATAAACAAGTTATAATTTATTGAATATATCAATGAAAATTGTTGTATCATTCAAACCAAACTTTTGAAGTTGAAATTTTAAAATCTTTGATCATGCCAATTAAAATTGATACATTAAAGGCGTCACAAAATGGTACGATGATTAAATCTGACCTTTATCACCACCTGCTAACAGTCAACAAAATTAGAGCAGGAAAAATTGAAATCATCATGGAAAAGGAAGAAATGGCTATGTGATAATGTTTTCTCTTAAATCACCTCAGCCGTAAATGATTTAAATTGCATGTCTATGTATTTTATGTTAGTCTTAAACTTATTTGCATTCTGTAAATTTTGTTCAAAATAGGACTGGCTGGATTGATATGGGATGCGTACTGCACCCCCATTCAACCAGTAGATCTATATTCACGGGTGGTAAACAGAGAAACTAGCTCCAAAAAGAGTCAACGGTATTTTGTTTCCTCGTGATATCCGGCCTTTACCGAGGTAGTTGCATAGAGCGAAAATCTGAAAACAAAGGTAGGTCACGGACACATTTTTCTACAATTATTTCTTTTACAACGAGCTATTGAAAAATCCGGCGATGCTGTAATATGAAGAAATGGCCAAAGTTTGTTATGCACGAGAATATACGGTGTTAGTAAGCATAGTTTGAACACAATCGTTGAAAAACATTTCAAAACCGAAAATTCAGAAGTTTTTACTTTCGATTTTGAAATGTTTTTCAACGATTGTATTCAAACCCTGCTACTAATACCGTATTTTCTCGTGCACAACAAACTTCAACCATTTCTTCATATTACAGCATCGCCAGATTTCTCAAAAACTTGCTTTAAAAGAAATAATTTTAGAAAATGTGTGAAATATTCGCTCTATGCAACTACCTCTTTTTGGAGCTAGTTTCTCTGTTTACCACCCGTGTATATTGGAATACAGTCGATAATTGTTATCTCGACATCGGATGTGTCAAATTTCTGCTTAAGTCGATGTGACCTCTGGTTCCGTCCTTACTAATGGATCAAAAACTTTAACGGAATAGTTTCGAAATAAATGTAGCCACTATAGTAGATTCAGGATAGAAATTGCTATTTCGGAAATTTCGGATATGTCGATATATTTTGAATGCCCTACCCCTCCCCCCCCCCCCCCCCCACCCCCGTTTTCGACACAACGAGTGTCGACTGTATTTACCCAAAAAAGGTCTCCTCCTGAACACTTTCCTTTTTGCTTATTTTAAAAAATATAAGAAAAAAATACAGAATGGCCCGTTCTAATAAACAGTGACTAGCAGTTAATGTTCACGCCTTTTATGCTAAATACTTGAAAAACTCACATTAGAATAGAATAAGATGGATTTAAATTCTTTATTCTGTGACGCGTTATGAATTGATAATTTTAATTGATAAATTAGATCCTTTTATTTCTCAAATACTCTGAAAATCCCACCCTTTCCGCAATATTTAGGCTATAATATTGACAAAAGTCGTCGTTGATGGCATCCAGTCTACGATATATCATTGAACGTATGAAGCCTAGGATATTTGACCTCGTTATGATTGGCTTATTGTTTTAGTCCATAACCCCATGAACTTTTTTGTGCTGGGTGGATTACCGGACTACTTTCAACTCCAAGAATTTACTGAATGCAGCGCCTTATAAACAGTTATTGACGATCGACAAAATATTTGTTGGTGGTCAATGACTGTTTTATCGGATGCTGTTTAAAAGATCCATAAAAGTTAGAAAATCCTTTGATTTTCCACTTTTCTCTGCTTCCAATCTTTTTTTCCAAATCAGTTACGTATTAGAAGAATTATTGAAGATTTTCAACAATTGCTGTTGGTGTTGTTATGTCACGTGATGTTTGCGGTGTCAATCAGAATCTTACGGGATCAGCATTACAAGGGTTAAATTATTTTAGTTTAAAGGGTTTCAAATTCCATTTAACACCTGTTAAGTTCAAAGACGCTCGCTTAAGTAATCTAGTATGTAGATATATAATCTATTTAATGTGAAATCATTTATTACGTTAATTTATTAAAACATTCGATTTATTTATGAGGAGTTATAATTGATCACCCACGTGACTACAACAGATGACAAACACTTTGCTCCTACCTTTCCAAAACAGAAAAATAGACTTGTCCAAATTCAAAGACGTTTCAGACGAAAATAGAAAGTATTTAACATTTTTGGTCTTTCTGTTTGTAAAGCATTCTGGAAAATGAAGAAATTGCTTGTGACAAGGTATTACTTCTTTTTGCACAATGTGTAACATAGCATTTCACTTCTTGTGCGTGAAAAGTGTCGTTCTGTGGGAATTTGTATTATTATAAACAAGGTCAAACAAAATAAACAAATTACAACATTACATTGGAAAGAAGTTGGACAGAAGAAACAAAAACAAATGAAAAAAGAGACAAATAAAACAAAATTATGTATCTTTTCATAGAATACAAAAAGTGGCATGAAAATTAGACAGTACATTATACTAGACAAATAAAAGAGCAATTATAATCTCTTTACATTAGGATAGTCTATCCCTAATGAGATTCTTGCGACATCGGAATTATTCGGGCGCGGTCGAAATCATTCGGCGGTGGAAAATTTCACCACCGAATGATTTCGACCGCGCCCGAATAGGTTCGTATACGTAACGACGCCGCTCTAAAACATCCGATGTTTTGTAAATCTCAAAATGACCAAATTACGGTTATTCTACCGTAAAGAAAGTGTTTGTAACAAGCGGCGGAACCTTACGGTGCCGGTGGTGCTGCTGATAGTGGTGGGGAATTGAAAGATCGACCGAAAGACCATGATTAAAAGTTGTTAAGGTCTGTGTGCCTACACATTTCAAGACTACGAAACTTTTTTATTTCTATATTTTTGTCTTTTCAAAGTACATATCGAAATGTAAATCGCGGTAAAATGTATTGTAATGGCTGTAACTCAATTATCATTTATTATCAATAATTATAAGACAAAAGAGAGAAAAGATGTGTTTAAAAAAAAACAAGTCCATTCACAAATGTCATTCATAATACTGCATTTATTTTTAGTTCAAAGGTTGTTAAAAGAATGTATTTTTGATTGTTAAGTTTTGCAAGATAACAAATTACTTTATTGCAAATACATTTATAGTTCAAAAGAATGTAGAACGTTTTGGCCATGGATTTTTTGGCAAGGACGATTTGGCCGGGGTTTTTTTACCAGTGTTATTGGTAAAACGGACGTTTTGGCCTTTATTTATTGTTGGCTAATGACTCAGTAGATTATTGCCTACTTCTCATAATTTGGTTTTATCAATAAAATAGGAACTTTAATAATTTACTTCTCTTCTCATAATGTGAACCAAGGAAAGGCTGTTTTGACGTTTGTTGTGACGTTTATGCTAATTATCATAGATCAATAGGTTATTTTAATGACCACCGGTTAGTTAGATGTCTATGTCATTTTAACACCAGGGTCAAAGGTCACTTGACGCGTTCATTGCGCACATTCTTCATTGACTGACAGCTTGTTATGTACATGACAGGGCCCTCGTGTTTATTTCACGCGCGCATTTTACGGAAATTGACAAACGAAACTGACAGATGATGAAACACTACAAACCGATCATATGTATCTTTTTCACACATTGTTTGGGCGGTTGCCTTTTAATTTTCACGATTTTATTACAGTATTGGCATATTTCATTGCGTCGGCTTTTTTAAGCAGATGGTTTATTTACACAAAAATATTGATTTTATTTCTATAATTATTGACTAAATGATTGATCTAAAGTCATTAGGACCAAAGCCTGTCAAATTCAAATACGGTTGATACAACTATATTTTTGCTACCTTTTGTCATCGAATTGTATCTGTAACGCAAATAGTATTAAATGTGCAACTGAGCTGTTTCCACAGACTTACATCAACACATGAACTGAATATACTGGTCAGTGTTTGACAATGTCGTATGATGGGATATCATCCCCACAAGTTTCTTTCGTCTCATCAAATGCCTCCTTGGGAGTGCGACATTTCAAATGCAGGAATCTTATGGCAGCTTGCTCCATCACTCTATCTAATCAGCACACGGAAATGAGAAACAAATTACATTTCAGAGCTGCAATTTTTCATGGGACCTAAAGAGGTATACGGTAAAGTATGTGTACAATTTCAGCTTCCTACCTCAACTGAAAGTAGGTCAGGGAAAATCTTTAATGAACGCCCCTCGTACCTTAGGCCTCTTTACGGAGACAATAAGATATTGGAAGAATGCATTGTATCTACCATGGACCCTAAGGAGCTTAGAACATGGACCCTAAGGAGCTTAGAATGGATAATTCGCCGCATGTCAAAAGCTTAATCTTGTTATCAAAGAAAAAAAATAATGATTCACGTAATAATTCCAGACTATTTCAATTTCTAAACTTTGAATCGTCTACGAAAATAAGGATCAAACGAATTCGACCGTTACAGGCGTTGATATTGGAAACGATATATCGCTACTGTTCAACAAAAACCTCGTAACTGCAGCTTTTAAAAAGCTGCAGTTACGAGACTTTTGTTTAAAAGCGACGTCATGACGTCCACAAGCCTCGTTTTCACAGAGCTGTTCAAATGTAGCCCTGGACAATGACATTAGTGGATAAATAAAACACGTCTGGCCCTGGAAATGGAGACAGGAAGTCTGTGAGAGGGTGTCCGACTGATCTCATTCATCACAATTACGGATCAAAATGGCCGATTTAAAATCATTTACGTAGATAAAACGACCACATTTTGATTATCTTTCACTTAAAATGTGTTACGCTTTCACACAATGGCCAGATATAAAACGACAATTTAACCATGAATTAGACACAGTCCAGACCTATTAAATATATTGGTTGATTAAAAAACATCATTATAGATAAAATCATGATACTTATTCGCAATGAAAAACAAAGAAAAATTATATACAATGATATTGAATTTACGACGAATCTAACGGAATGGGCACATTATAGCCATATATAAATGAGCTGGCGAGCTGGTATCTAAAAAGGAGTTAATCCGATGTTTCTCTGATTTAAAATGCGCGACATCAACATAATTATCAAAGAGCGAATTTCATCAGAGAAAACTCTGATTAAAAGGAGTGTGTTGTGGCATTTCATACTATCATGGCTCAAGTTTAGATTGTGCATGATATAGCTGGGCTTCATACTGCCCTCTTATGGTTTCTGTGGATATTACAATGGTCATAAGAGAACAATTAAGATCTTGATCAGCCTGAGTGTAAACGCAGGTTGATCTAGAATCGTATTGGTCCCAGAAGCTACAGAGGCCTTTATTCCCAGAAGGTAGGCCATACTCGCCGATGGGAGGTCAAAACCTCGTAACTACATCTTTAAAAAGCTGGAGTTACGTACTCTCCAAAGCCGAGGTCTATTGGTTAACCATCAAATATGATTATTCTAATGGAATGAAGAGTGAATGTGCTCTGTTCTTAAGAGAGCAGAGTTACGAGGTTTTGACCTTCCATCGACGACATACGTAAAGGGCTCTTATGGCTTTGAGATTATGGGATCATGCAGATCAGCTCATGTTTAAGTTCAATTACAGAAATATCTACGCGTCCTTCTGTCACAGTTGTTGCATGTAATTGCACGAACACATACCTATAGCCGCGTGCGATTTAGGCCAGAAGTTGTCTTCTGGAAGAGGTAGAGCTAGTTTGGTTCCCGCCTCTGATACACTACGTAGTATTTTTTCTACTACGTAGTGTATCAGAGGCGGGAACCAGACTCTTATAGAAGAGCTCTACCGGACTAAATCGCACACGGCTTATCTAAGTTACCGCACGCGAGTTATTGTATTGAATACGACAAGAACAGAATCGTGTTGGATATCATTTTTGCCAACAGAGAACCGTTACATGGGGACATACTATACGTATATTTAGACTGTTACGTTTTTGCCATTCACATCAACGAAACAACAATAATTGTTTGTCATCTGAATGATGTAGGTCGCCCTAACATTATTTTTGTGGCCTAATTCCCATAGACCATTATCATTTAAATATGATCGATCGAAGAAAAATTGGGTCATTTAATGTTGTTTTCAGTGTTTTGTAAGGACAACGTAGTAAACGTATACAGAAAATCGACGCGAGTCATTTACTTTCAGTATATAGTAGCATAAACCCATTTTATATATATTAATGTTTTTGACATAAAACAATGTTCTAAAACATTTTGGAATATTAAAATGGTCTGCACGCAAATGTTGTTCTTTTCGCAAAAATATTATTAGCGTGAAAATTAATATATTATGAAATTTTATGCGCTTTGGCGCATTTTGGGAGCGAAAGAGAAGACTATACCTTTTCATGCTATTTTACCGTATCATTTTCGTCTGCAAGTCGTTTAACCCATTACCACATCTAAATGACTATTTTTTACTTCCTAAAAATAATGGCTTTAGAAAACATTGTAATCAATGAAGAAATTGCTCGTGATAAGCATTTTTTTTTTCATTTTCCACAATGTTTTCTAATCAAAATGGGCATATTTCCAAACTTTTGTCAATATGTTATTGTCGTCTGCAAAACCTTTCAAATTGGAACATTAAAATGTCGTCTGGTAATGGGTTAAAAGAATCTTTGACTGGTTACAGCCTCTGATACTACATCGTTTTAGTAAAACTCTTCTTATCATGGAAAACCTCTTAACTGCAGCTTAAACCAAGCTGCAGTTACGAGGTTTTCGTTGAAAAGCGACGAAACACGAAGTAGAATCAGGGGCGGTAACCAGTTCACAGCTCACGCACGCGCGATTTCAATCCTGACGGAAACGATATGCAAATATTCATAATGTGAAAGGGCATACATCAGCTTGAAAAGAATAACAATATTATTTAATGACTCGAGCTTATTGACTTCTGTTATCTGAGCTTATTGACTTCTGTTATCTGTATTAGGTTACGATGTTCAATATTGTGCAAATTTGTGGTTGGTTGAAGGGTTATGCCACCCAATGGCGGACATAATGGAGTAATAATGAGAAGGTAATCACCGGCCAATAATTTTTGTATAGTTATAAACTAGGAGGTCAGATCCATATCAATCACAAATTCGTTTTCTACTATCCCTCTCTCAGACAATTCATGGCTTTGACAAACATGCTGGAGAAAGATTTGAAAAAGGTTTGTATCGTGTATATAAAGTCAGCCTCAACCATTTCTCAGTCATGCCACCAGCTTTCCTAGGTATCACATGCCCGTACGAACAGGGGTGTTGCCCCCCCCCCCCCCATAAAAATTTACCAAAACATGCCGAATTTTCCTTATTTGACCCCTCGAGTACTCCCGCACAGGGGCTATAGCCAACCCCCACGTGAAATTGCTTCCTATGGGCCTGTAGTATCAGTGCTGGGCTACGGCTCCTCTGATATGCTTTGTCCAAGGACACACTATTTAACAATATGTCCAACTGTGCGAGCAGGGCTCAAAACATTGACTGAAAAGTAAAGGCGACGTTTCTTCCAAGACCCTCGTATAGGTCCTGATAAATGGCCTGACAGAGCGTAACTAGCTAATAGCTATGTAATTTAATCGAAAACTATAACTTTGGCTTTTTCTACAAGCTGTACTTTCGAGGGTTTTGGCAAAGAAATACTGAAATCAAAATTTCTTTTTATGTTTTCTTAACATAAAATATGCATGCTAAGCTTGAAAGTAAGATTTACGTTCTGACCTGCAAATTCGGCCATTTCTGTCAAGGAGTTGAATTTGTTCATCATCAGAAAGTTACAAGACACTTGTTTAGCAAAATATACATTCTGGAAATGTTTTATTTTATCTGCCTAGAAATTGAATATGTCGACGCTTTTCAACGAAAACCTCATACCTGCAGCTTAAAAAGCTGCAGTTACGATGTTTTAGTTGAAAACCATCGATGTGGAGGATCATTAACGTAGCCGAGTCTCATCCAAAAATTAATCTTGGAGAATATAGCACCACCATATGCTGCTAGTAATACCCCAGATACGATATCTGCGAGCGGCATGTCTGCCAAATTGTCGTCTGACACGGGATCAACACTTTCCCCGAAACACCACCTGTTTTGACGTCCCGAATGGAAAAGGTTTGGGAAAATATTGAGACAAAAGAAGAAAATGCTGATATTCAGCATTTTCTCCTTTTGTCTCAATATTTTTGCGATATCTTGTACTAAACCCCTTTCATATTCAATATCTATTTTGTCGTCTGCAGCATCTTCCAAACTAGAGCGCCCAAAACATTTGCCCTTTGAAAAAGGATTAACGTATTTAGATCTGCTCTGTAACAACAGATAATCTTTTATTAAAATTAAAGACCAATATCTGCAGCCAGAGAAAATTTGAAAATTGAAAATTTGAAACATTGTGTAATTTATTTCACTTGGGATCACACGTAAAACAGTAACGACGAATTGAAATGATTTCCCAAACAATGCCTGTTTTGACGCCCCTGATGACAATGTATGGGAAACATTGAAACAAAAGTTGGAAATGCTTTAAAGCCAGCATTATTTTATCCTCTTTCCTTCATTATTGCATAAAACGTGTGTTTTCAATCCGTTATTAGCATTGAATAACGGGAAGAAATCGGTCCGATATCGGGAAAACCGGTCTATATTCAGTGCGATATCGGACCGGCTTTGCACTCAAATATCCTCGATTTGACCCTTCAAAATAAACAATAATTGTCTTTTTTCCCGCAAAATTCTCAACGTCTTACGTCAAATAAGCGACGTTCGCCTTTTGGTACCAAATTACACGCATGACAAAAATTCTCGGAAAATTTATCAGAACAAAACAACAATGGCGGACATTTTCTTACCTCGCCTCGGTTCATTTTTCGCACACATGAAGGGGTTTGTGGTAAGTAATAATTGGAATGTTATGCTTTTTATGCAATAATAGCGTCAATTCACGTATTTTTCGGTCGTTAACATTCGCAGAGGCCCGCAAAATACGAAAACGATCCTCGTGCTTCGCACTCGGGCGTTAACGTATTTCTTCGGCCTCTGCGAATGTTAACGACCTCAAAAACGTGAATTAACCCTATAATATTTTCTCTGCTATTGAGTTTACAAAGTGTATACTTTTACATCGTTCAACATTTTCTCCTTTTGCCTCAATATTTTCGTCGCCATATTGCAACATACGCAAATTCTACAGCCATTACAATCTAATATACCAATTAAGTCAGTCGTATGCAGTTGATTTTAAAAAATTGTAACAGTTTAAAACTATTTTTTCGTTTGGTAATTGAAAAGATTCCATATTCTCATAGACTTTGGTGCCATGATTTTCCGAAATAAAAACAATTTGGTGTTCAAATTTCAAAGTTGCCATCTAGACTACATTGTCACATAGATGGTGCTAATAAACATAATAATGATAAAATTCATGCAACATACATGCGTATCAAAGAAAATATTCAGTTAAAAGGAGAAAACGCTGCTGATCAGCATTTTCTCATTTTGCCTAAATATTTTCTCATACTTTTTCTTCTATGGACGTCAAAAGCATGTCTTGTTTGGGAAGGGGTTGAGTAGTCGTTTAGACTAAACGGTAAGCAGACAGGTCCACTTGAACGCCAAGAGGTGCAAACTGGCTTCTGGTCATTTGGTCAGTGGACTAGATAATGTGTTGATTCGTAAATATTTATTACAAGCCGTGCAAAAAGCTATCCACACGTAAAACATGGCCCTGATATGTGGAAACCTTCAACATTACGGTGTCAAGAAAATTCATCGATATGTCCTGGATGCACATGCACATGCATGTCAAAGGTGCCTGCATACAATTTTGGCGTGCCAAATAAGAAAGTCACGAAAAAGTTTTTAGGCCTATAGAAAAGTCGAGAATGTTGGTAACCAGCATTTTCATCAATTTTTCCATGTCGTCATACATACTACAATGTATATCGCTGTGGCCATTATCATCTTAAAAAAAGTATGAACTATTTCATTCTGGAAAAGGAAAAACTAAGTTAAATTCTCTAAATACTTCTATCCTTATTTGTATCGACGTACGCTTCAAAATGGGGGTGGGAGCAACTTGTTCATGTATACAGCGAAAGGAAGCAGGAAAAACAATTTGACTCGAACTTGCTATTTCACGATGGATAATCACGTGATACAATATTTTCAGAAAATCTTCAATAATTTTGAAAATACTGGACCGATTTGAATTCGGTTTGAAGCAGAGAATGTGGACAGACGTCACGCATTAGATGCGCGTGTTGGATTTTTGATAAATCAACAGATAAAAAAGTTATTGAAGATAAACCAAAATTTTGGTTTATCTTCAATAACTTTTTTTATCAGTTGATTTATCAAAAATCCAACACGTCCAGCTTATTCCTGGCATTTTCCCACCTTCTCTGCTTTAAACCGAATTCAAATT
Organism: Fragum sueziense; assembly: GCA_963680895.1. Classification (NCBI taxonomy): domain Eukaryota; kingdom Metazoa; phylum Mollusca; class Bivalvia; order Cardiida; family Cardiidae; genus Fragum; species Fragum sueziense. The sequence goes on along the minus strand of OY804592.1, from coordinate 81,583,566 downwards.
GGTCAAGTATTAAGAAAGATATCGAAGATTATCGGAAATTCTGAGTCACGTGATTATACACCGTGTATTTAGCCTTTTTACACTTAACGAATTCGAAGAAATCTCCCTTCTCCCATGACGTTTTATAAATATTTACACGGATGACCTATGGTCACTAATTCAATATTAATTCTAGATCATTAATTTTTGACCGCGATCTGGTCGAGATAGACTGAAGGCGATAAAATAGAAATGATCGCTTCAGATTATACATATTTTCGAATATTTTATGATCTATACGTATTTTTATAGATTTCTCGACCCGAAGAGCGAAATCAATGACATTTTCATTTGTTTAAAAAATTTTCCAGGTCGAAATTTGCTAGATCTAGACTTGATTTGACGTCCCGAATAGAAACGAATTGAGAAAACATTGAGGCAAAAGAAAAAAAGCAGCATTTTTTCCTTTACCTCAATAGTATTTTTTGAACACTAATCCAAGCGTTGTTACCACCAATAAAGTCATCTGCAGCAGCTATAAAATTGGGGTGGTGAAAAAATTTACCGTTTTGGGAAGGGATTAAAGAAAGCTTAGCTTGGATCTGGAAAGAGGGCGTTATGGGATCAGGAACAAGATCAAGATCGGCTCGTGTTTTAGCGAAGACTGATCATGAACAATGCTGCTCTAAGAGAGTTGTTTCATGTATTTCGAATGAATAACCGAACTGTTTTCCAACCATGTGATATACATGTACATCTATGGTACACATTTTGAAAACGCCCTAACTGCAGCTTGAATTCAAGCTTGACTAAGCTATAGTTCTGTCGTTTTTAACATTACCGACGATTTTCTATACAGAAGTAGATCTTACTGTTTAGAATAATTTTTAATTAATAAATATATAAAAATCAACACTTGTATGTATACATACATGTACTTGAGAGTACTTATATTGTTTACGATTGTAAATGAATTTTTGACACGTCAGATATAAACACCCCGAGGGTACTTGAAGATGCTCAGATTGTAATGGTTTACCAACAGTCTTTACTGTGGGGAGTCAAGTGATACAACAACAACAAGAGCAAAAATTGCAAAAATATTCACTATTTCTGTTAATACGGGACAGAATTTAATTTGATTTGAAGCATAGAAGGCCGGAAAATGTGAGGGATTTTCTAGGTGTGAATGATCTTTTACAAAACCTGGTGATAAAAAGTTATTGACCACCAACAAAAATTTTGGTTAATCGTCGATTAACAGGTGATCTTTAAAAGAGCTACCATGACCATTTACTTCCTGGCATTTTCCTACCTTCTGTGCTTCAAGCCTAATTTAAAATGGCCATATATTAACCTAATAATTGCAATTGAAATTGTTGTGTCACGTGATTTCCCGCCGTGCAGAGCCTCGGTCATTTCTTTCTGGAAAATAAATTTGTAAAGAGCAGTGAATAGCTCATTGTTAGCCATTTTTCGCACTTGGTTTTGACGTCTGATAGAACGGGATTGAGAAAACATTGAGTCAAAAGTAGAAAATGATGATAACCAGTTTGAATAGAACGGAAAATATTGAGATAAAGAAAAAAATGATATTTATCAGCATTCCTTCTGTAGCCTCAATGTTTCCCTATGCGGTTTCGGCTAGAATCGTCAAAACTGGGGGAGACCGGGGCTATTTCGGCCCCGGGGCAAGTTCGGCTAGTGGCTACGTTGAGCCTGTCGACAGAGATAGAGAGCTCTGACTCGGATTGTAATGTCACTCATGACGTAAGCTTTTCGCAGATGGTTTTTGGTCGCATTGAACACAAAAATATAGACTTTAGAACACGAGTCTGATTTTTAGACACTTTCAGTAATTTTTCCACATTTATGTAAATTTTTATTTATAGTAAAATGTGCCATGGTTCAGATTTCTTTTTTGTATATTTATGAAGACAATTAAGTCCTCTTTCATATTAAAACTAAAGATGAAGCTTTCATGTTATCTAAAAGAAGATATGACGTGATGTTGACACCAGGTCTGTCTGGGGCTAGTTCGGCTTTTGGGGTTGGGGCAAGTTCGGCCACCACCAAACTTGCCCATAAATAAAAAGAATAATCGCTGTTAGAAATGCCATTTCTTGTCGACTCTGAATAAATCAATTGCACAGACCTAGCTCTAATAGAAATGTAAAAAATGGACTAATTCAAAATCACAGGCCGAACTTGCCCCGGCCTCTACTTCTTATTCTGACATTCCCCTTACTCAAGATGATTTGACTGTTATAACAATGCCTTTCAATTTATACCTTCATTTGGAAGTCGTATGTATCTATTCCTTGAACTTTAAACAGTCTAAAAATCAAATATAAGGAATTATAGGTCTGTGCATATCTTGCCCCAAGGGTGGGCCGAACATGTATGGGGCAAGTTCGGCCATCATGATCAAAACTCTAAAATTCTCTTTAAAAAATAAATATAAAAAGAACAGACGCGGTTTGAAAGCTTGTCGAACTTAAATATTATATAAATCACGCCAAAATAACTTTCACATAATTCAAAATATGAGCAATCGAAATTAGGGGCCGAACTAGCCCCGGTCTCCCCTACATAATATTTTGTTGGGAATATGTCTTTTTAATTCATTGACTTTTGTTGTTGTTGTTGTTGTTGTTGTTGTTGTTGTTGTTGTTGTTTTCAAACTCCATGTAACGGATACTCGGATAGGCATCAGTCTAATTATATGGATAAAGTCTGTTGATAAGCTTCTTGGGCTGCGTGATGTGGTATTCTATTGGTTTGCTCAGACTTATTGAAAGTACAAACTACATTTACTACATGGAATTACAATATTCTCGCGTCAAGCCCTTCAATTTCACATTGTAAACGTAAAAATAGTTAACAATTCCCAATCAAGACTTGGTTTTTGACCTGCCTTTTTCAAATTTCTTTGGAAACATGAAGGCAAAAGAAGATTCTGATAATCAAAATGTCCTTTCTTAGCCTCAATATATTTTTTCTGTGCTGTATACAAAATTACAAATCCTATATATTTATAATCCATTGTGTTATCTGTAGCAACTCCTAAATTAGAACTGTCTAAATGTTGCCGTTTGGGAAAAGGTTAAAGGATACATGAATTTCCTGTGTGCAGCGTGAAATGTAAGATTGTAAAATATATATGGTCAAAGGGAAGTAACTTATATATGCTACATGACTTATCGACACACAGCCGACCGCGAGGGATTATGAATTATCTCCCTTACTTAATATACCTTTCCCAAATAATGTCTGGATTTGATTTCATTGTTTCAGAATGGGCGAGAAAAAAACAATGGATAAAGGAATGAATTGCTTTAAATTTGCAACTACGTTTGTCCCAATGCTTTCTTTGTAACACCAGTTACATTTACAAAGTCACCAGCAGCTGCTTTCAAATTGTATCAATCTAAAAATTGCACTGTTTGGGAGATGGTTAACGGAACTTAACTCAATGTCAACTCATTTGAGCCTGGATCAGGAAAAGGGTCCCTTATTATAGCATTTGCCACCAACATATATCTGCATCAGCTTATGGCTAATTGCAGTCTAATCAGTCTCCCTGCTGTTATGTTAAAGTTGCTACAAGTCGTGAGGCAAGTAGCCTGACAGAACGTGGATTCTGATCAGACTTTTGTATATATGCAGTCTAATCTGGATCCATATTGTTTCTAGATGCAATAGGGGCCCTTTTTCTAGATTCTAGCTCATTTGTTTTTTCGTACCTTTTATCTATGAGCGCTTGTCACATGTTTAACGCCAGCACAAATTGAGATTCCTGTAGGAATCGCAATCATTATCCGAATTTTGTATAAAACCATAGAATCATTTATACCATGTTAGCCATTCTGCAATACCATAATAAAACTTTTTACATTTCTCTCGATATTTTCTGTGAAACTAGAAAGACCTGAAGGTCTTGAGTCGCTCCACAGGCCTGAATTTCTTTTAGTATTTAATCCAAGTTTTGACTAGATTTTTCAATACTTGTGGTTCTTACAGCAAAAACAAAGTAAAAAGCAGCAATCATGTGGTCTAAGCAAAAAGAAAGTAAATGAATGACTAATATTTTGGGGATGTTAGAGCGATATTATAATTGAAAACTGTGATTCTGCCCAATTCAAGGACACATAGAACTAATTCAGTATGTGAGTTTATAATCAAGCTGAAAATTTAACTCATGCAAGATTTTATACTCACCGTCATCCTGTTTAAATTTAGTCTATATTAAAAGATATTCATGGCTGCAAGAGTGAAAAGTTTCGAAAACTGAATTTTTGTCAATTTTAAGGGCACATAACTCAGATTGTAACAGTGTGATCATGCTGAAAATTAAACATAAGCAAGATCTTGTTGTCAACAAGATTCTTTCCAAGTATCATCTTGATTGATTAACATTTGTTCTGTTAGAGTGAAAACAAAGTCAAAAAATGGCAATTTTGTCAATTCAAGGGCACATAACTCATGATGTAAGATTCCGATCGAGCTGAAAATTACACCCAGGGAGGATATAATGCATATATATTCTGTCCAAGTTTTGTCTTGATTGGTCAATATTTGTAGATTTTTGAGTAAAATCAAAGTCAAACCAGCCATTTTTGACATTCAAGGGCAGATAACTCATGTTATTCTGGTTCAATGCAAATTCTTTGAAGGAATCTGAAAGAGGGTCACCCAAGAATCATTCCTGTGAAGTACGGTTGTAATCCATCCATTAGTTTTTGAGAAGAAGATTTTTAAAGAAAAAGTTTACGAACGCACAGAAAGACGCACACACGCACAATGGACACACCGCCATGACAATAGCCTGCTGGCCTGAAAGGCCATTGGAGCTAAAACACTTTCCACAACATCAATTTTCATTTACAATAATTTTGTCATTTGACATATCTTTCAGTTTTGAGCTGCCTAAAAATTCTTACAAAGAAAAAGGGGTAAATAAAAGATGAATATAGATATATGTAATGTTTTATAAAATATATTTATTGCAACATGCCAGATATGCATTTATGTACATTATCAACAAATTTAACATGTTTGAAAATTACTATCATGTACAAACCAATCAACAACAATATACCACCACCTTCAGTGGCATATAATAAAGAGCATATACAATAAAGGCAACTATGTAGTAGGTATACTACTACTATTTGTTTGTCTAAAAGACATAAATTGCCTGCATTTAACAAATCTTCGTTGTAAATGCAAAACCTCGTATCTCGTTTTTGGAAAATTTTAAAGGGGAGGGAAAAAAGTGTAATAACTTTTCCCAAACTGAAATGTTTTACTTGAAATTTGGACATATTGTTCACAAATAATTTGTCACTAATACTAATCAGTAAACATATCTCAAAACCCGTGAGAATTGTTTAAACTGGGCACACAAGTTTGTACTTAGAAAATTGCACGAATCAACATACGAGGTTTTGCATTTACACCGACGAAATGACCAAACAGTAAAATATTAGGACAACTCATAAAGAAGTAATTACCAACATATTGTTGCTTTTCTTCAAAAACTTCGTATCTGCAGCTTGTTTTAAGCTGCAGATACAATGTTTGCGCAGTAAAGCGACAATATGAGTACCAACAGACAATATGAAAGTTCAATAATGTCACTGTTTTTCTACAAAAACCTTGTAACTGCAGCTTAAAACAAGCTGTAGTTACCAAGTTTTTGTTGAAAAGTGATGTCATTAACCATGGGCGGCAGGGCTGATCTAGAGGGGGGGTCAGGGGTCCGGACCCCCTCTGGAATTGGCCGAAAATTGAATTTTGACTATACATTTAGTGTAACGTAACATATTTACTACATTTTAAGCCATAATTTGGGCTTGGACCCCCCCCCCCCCCACCCCCACCCCCCCCCTCCCCACCCGGAACAATTTTTGGGCTTGGACACCGCCCCTGGGTCCTGGATCCGCCCTTGTTAATGCTACCTGCATTTCATCCTAGCTTTTCAATTTTTCCAAGAACTGTCATATACACATCATCATAGTAATGGATTAAAATGCAGAAGAATTAAAGCTTTTCCTATGAAAAATTATTTGTTGAAATCATTAAATGAACATAGTTACAACAATGTTACAGGATAATAAAATGTCAAGGTTAACATAATACAGTTGATATATAGAGTGCATTCAAATGGCAAATGATGTTTATATTACTAGAAATATTGATTTCAAATAAACAGACACACAGAAAACAGACTTAAAACAAACAATTTAACCCTTTCCCAAACAAGACCAGGTTTTGATATCTCTAATAGAAAAGGCTTGGAAAAACATTGAGGCAAAAGAAGAAAATGCTGATGACCAACATCTTCTTCTTTTACCTCAATATTTTCTGTGATGTATTGAACACAGATCCTATCTTTATCAACCTCTATCTCTGTAGCAGCTTTCGAATTAGGTCACCCTAATTTTTTTGGGAAAGAGTTTACTTAAACAATGATTTTCAATCATAAAGACAAGTGTCAACCTTAATGTTTGCACTTCTTGTCATGAATGTTGTCAATTTTTTGCTTAAATTAATTCCCTTTCTAAGAAAACCCTGGTTTTGACAATCAGAAAAGCTTCTGGAAGCAAAATGAATAAGGGGAATAGGATCAATAGGGTTTTCTTCTTTTTTTATGTATTTCTTCTCAAAAATTCATATCCAGTTGATTCATATTTCACACTTCTGGTCTCATTAATTTTGTAGTCCTTTGCAGTGGGACAAAAACTCATAAATTAGTCATATGGAAAAAGGCTAAAACAATTTCTATCGCTTGGAGAATAATATTTGTCTTTGGGTCTTGCTTTATCAGAAAATTTGCTCCTTCTTAAACGAGACCTGTTTTTGAAACCAATAATCAAACTAGTTTTTTTTTTCCTCACAATGTTTTACATGCAATAGAATACATATCTCAAACACTTGGTAATACTGATTTTTGATTTTCACAGTGTGTTATCTTTGAATTTGAACCCAATCTAGACAGTATTTACTTCTTTTGCCTCAAAATTTTAACAAGCCTTTCCAATTTGGACCATAAAAAAACAAGTCTTATTTTGGAAAGGGCTAAAAGCACCTTTAAGATCTTTGGTCTTTGGAAATATATTGAATTCTTAACAACACATTGAATGAAAATAATACAATATTGTAGTGACAAAATAGTGACAATAGCGAACAGTTTTCCCGCGTTCGTGTGCTAAAAATAGATTTCCGATGGGAATACCCCAACAACGTTTGCTGGGTACCAGTCTAATATTTTGTTTATCGGTCAATGAATCGGACAATTTTTCGTAACCGTGTTAGCAAAAAAATATTATTTTCAAGCGCGATATTAGTCGATCATAGATAGCGCAGGCGGGAACTAAAACTACGAAACATTGCGCATATGCAACATGCAACATTGCTTCCAGATACGGAGACAGACCAGAAATGACAAACGTTTTTTCTTGAGATTCCCCAGCAGCTTAACCAGAAAAAAACATCGAAAAGTCTGAAAGTAAAGTAGCTATGATCATGAAACTTCTCTGGTAGATAGATCTCACCAAGGAGAAGTGCAACGTACAAGGAACATAACTCTATCTTGCTTATTTTGTGAGTTAGATTGCCCATTGTTGTAGTGAAAGCCTATGTGGTATCAAATCACATTCAGCGACAAATTCTAGTTTTTTTCTATATTAACCCTTTCCCAAACAAGACCGGTTTTGACGTCCCCAACAGAAAATTATTGGGAAAACATTGAGGCAAAAGAAGAAAATGATGATCGACAAAATCGAAAAGGCTTGCACAGCAGACAAAATGGGTGTGAATAACTTCTTTGGATATTGATGACCATCCTTCTTTTGCCTCAATATTTTCTCCGAGATAAAACACTAAAGATATTCACATCCGTTTTGTCGTCTGCAGACTTTTTTTCAATTTAGCCCAACATGACATTATGTCGTTTTGGAAAGGGTAAGCGAGCACGCACGAGCGGCACGATGAAGTCAGGACATGTCCGTATGTGTAAACATTACTTGTCAACTGCTTATTTCATAGTTACCGATCTTAAAAAGTACACGACAGTGCAGCAACCTTCTCAACTCGGAATTAGAATGTTTCTCAACAAATGATTACAGCAATCAAGCTCTTAGAATGTTATCTCCGGCAAGTTGAAGGTGGAAAATCTTCGCGAGATTCACATCCATATTTGTACGATAAGGGATTCCCAATCTATTTTTAGACCAGTGAGGCGTGACGATGACGTATTTGTTCACACGGAAAATCGAAGCCTATTGAGTAACACATAAACCAACTTGCTAACAATTAAAGGGAAGCAACTAAATGATAGAATTATAAAATGAAGTTGTAATTTCCCTTTACACAGCAAAAATACATGTATTATCATTATTCAAATCAATATTGGTTTTCTCTAAGCAAAAGACCATTGAAGTGACATGAAATAAAATGAACTGACAAATGAATTGACTAAGTGATCCAAGTATGTACCCAAGTCTTCATGAAATATTTCTGAGTATTCATAAAACACAGCATTGCTACACCTTTTCATGACTGCTTTTCTATCCTAAAGCAACTAGCCAAAGTATGATTGAAACCTGTGCAAAATGAAACATGTATGCAAGTATTCTGCATGTTTTCGGTCAGCAGGAGCCTAGTAACACTTCATTGCAATTAAGATTGAGGTGAAACAGTGATGTGGTCCAATATGAAAATTTACTGCAGATGACAAAATGGATATTAATGAAACCAGAATTTGTGTGCAATATAGCACAGAAAATATTGAGGCAAAACAAGAAAGTACTGATTATCAGCACATTTTACTTTTGTCTTAATGTTTTCCCAAGCCTAATTATCAAGGATGTCAAAACAAGGTTAACCAAAGGATTGAGAAGTAAACTCATGGAATGACTTCATGGCTTTAATAGCCACACCCTGAAAGCTGAAACATTAAACAGAGCATAATGAAAGATTCAAATATTACTGGCACAGCCACAGTATGTGCCCAGAAAAACAAAAGACTACGAGTACTGTAAGTGCTAATCATATTGTCGCTTGTTTAAACCCTTTCCCTAACAACAAAATTTAAGTGTGATTCACTTCAAAATCTGCCACAAATGACAAAATAGATGTTATTAAAGATAGGATTTGTGTAAAATATAGCACAGAAAATATTGAGACAAAAGGAGAAACTGCTGGTTATCAGCAGTTTCTTCTTTTGTCTCAATGTTTTCCCAAACCTTTTCTATTAGGGATGTCAAAACCAGGTCTTGTTTGGGAAAGGGTTAAGCTGGAGTTACAAAGTTTTTGAAGAACACATACAATAAATTTACATTATTTTTTGCATTTAAGGTCCTCACCAGTAAGTACTATTGTGAAAATACATGTATTGTTCAACAAATTAATTACGCAAAGTGGCTCAACATTTGCTTATGCACGGTGGATAATCATGTGATGCAACAATTTCAGAAAATCTTCAATAATTTTGTTAATACTTGACCGATTTGAATTCGGTTTGAAGCAGAGAATGTGGACAGACGTCAAGCATTAGATGAATGTGTTGGATTTTTGAAAAATCAACTGATAAAAAAGTAATTGAAGATAAACCAAAATTTTTTATCAGTTGATTTTTTCATAAATCTAAAAGGTCCAGGGACCCGTATTACTAACGATCGTACGTTTGATTTTTGCATAATTGCTTGTAACAACAGCCCTGATTGGCTCAGTCGGATTTCTCGTGTAATCAGATGTCTTGTTACACAGTTTACACAAAAACTTGATCGTAAGATGTTTAGTAATACGGGGCCCTGGTTATTCCTGATATTTTCCAGCCTTCTCTGCTTCAAACCAAATTCAAAATGGTCAAGTATTGACAAAGTTATTGAAGATAATCGGAAATTCTAAGTCACATGATTATACACCGTGTTATGGTCTGATTCAAGATATACTGGTACATGAACAATAAATATTTAGTGTTCTTTAGAAAGACAAGAGGACCATGATGGTCCTTAATCGCTCACCTGAACCTAGATAGAATGAAAGTCCCAATGTTGTCAAGTTCAAGAGCACATAATTTAAGATGCGAGATTATGATCCAGATGAAAACTACTTTCATAATCTTGAATGATCAATATTTGTAGCTGTTACAGTAAAAACAAAGTGGAAGAAAAAAACAATTTTGTCACAGTCAAGGGCACATAACTCTGTTCTGATAAAGATATTCTCATCAACATTCTGTCAAAGTTTTTTAATTGGTTAATATTTATTGCTGTTTGAGAGAAAACAAAGTCGAAAACAACAATTTTGTGACCATCAAAGGCACACAACTCTGTTTTTTTTTTAGTCCAATCAATCTGACAAATTAAAACATTAAAGATATTATGGTCAACAACATTGTGACCAAGTTGTGTCTTGATTGGTCCATATTTGTTTGTTAGAGAGAAAATAAAGTCGAAAACAGTAATTTTATGAAATTAAAGGGCCAATAACTCTTGTTTTTCTGGCCAAATCAAGCTGAAAATTTATCTCATCAAGGATCTTATAGTCACCAACATTGTGGCCAAGTTTTGTCTTGATTAGTCAATAAATGTAGGTGCTACAGTGTAAACAAAGTCGAAAACAGCAATTTTGTCAAATTCAAGGGCACATAACTCCAGATTTCCTGCTCTTATCACACTGAAAATCCAACTCATCCAAGATCCTATAGTAACCAACATTGTGGCAAAGTTTTGTCTTGATTGGTCAATATTTGTAGATGCTAGAGTGGTAACAAAGTAAAAACTAGCCATTTTTGACGTTCAAGGGCACATAACTCCGGACTTCCTAGGCCGATCTGACTAAAAATCAAACTCATACGAGAACTTATGGTCATACATGTTTTGACCAAGTTTGGTAAAAATTGGTCAATATTTGTAGATACTAGAGTGGTAACAAAGTCAAAACTAGCCATTTTTGACGTTCAAGGGCACATATCTCTGGACTTCCTGGTCCGATCTGACTCAAAATCGAACTCATCCGTGGACTTATGGTCATACATGTTTTGACCAAGGTTGGTAAAGATTGGTCAATATTTGTAGATACTAGAGTGGTAACAAAGTCAAAACTAGCCATTTTTGACGTTCAAGGGCACATAACTCTGGACTTCCTGGTCTGATCTGACTCAAAATCGAACTCATCCGAGAACTTATGGTCATACATGTTTTGACCAAGTTTGGTCAAGATTGGTCAATATTTGTGGATGCTAGAGTGGTAACAACAAATTGTGGACAGACGGACGGACGGACGGACGGACAGACGGATGGACGGACAGACGGACGACGGACAAAAAGCGACCACAATAGCTCACCTTGAGCACTTCGTGCTCAGGTGAGCTAACAACCAAGAAATATTTCTACTTTCGTTTTACCCGCATCATGTATAATTCTGCCTCCGCCGAGACAATCACAATCTAAACCATTGTCTTCTATCTCTGGAGCGACATCTTCAAAAATATCCGCTGAAAAACACATATACAGCACATTTAATACATTTTAATAGGTAAATTACATGATTCATAATCTAAAGCCTCTCTATTTACAACCTGTCCTGCGTCCATTAAAAACATTCGGAGATTTTTAAACAAGAGGCCCATGATGGCCCTAGATCGCTCACCTGAAATTTTTTGCCTTGTTGAAATAAACATTTTGACCTGTATAGCAGCAAATTAAGAATTTTGCAATAAAGCCCCTTTTCCTTAGTTTTTCAAAAGAATGAAACAAAATTCAGCCTTTTCAAAAGTGTTTGCTCTTTTGCCCTTTTTCTGATGCCCCTGCACTAAGAGCTTTGATATTAATCAAATTCTTATAACAACTTTGAAAGCCTTTCACCCAAAGATCATTCATGTGAAGTTTTGAGAATATTGGCCAACTACATGTAGTAAGCCAGAAGATTTTTAAAAGATTTGGCTATTTTCCCTTTTCTCATGCCGCAGCAGTCAAAGGCTTTGATGGAATCAAAGTCTCTCAAAAACTTTGAAAGCCCTTCACCCAAGGATCATTCATGGGAAGTTTCAAGAATATTGGCCAACTAGTTGAAGGCAGAAGATTTTAACAAGATTTGGCTATTTGCCCCTTTCTCATGCCACGGCAGCCAAAGCCTTTGATGGAATCAAATTCTTTTAACAACTTTGAAATCCCTTCAGCCAAGGATCATTCATCTTAAGTTACAAGAATATTGGCCTACTAGTTGGGCAGAAGAAGATTTTTTAAAAGATTTGGCTATTTTCCCCTTTTCTTATGCCGCGGCAGCCCAAATCTTTAATGGAATCAAAATCTTTTAACAACTTTGCAAGCCCTTCACTCAAGTATCATTCCTGTGAAGTTTCAAGAATATTGGCCAACTGGTTAGGCAGAAGAAGATTTTTAAAAGATTTGGCTATTTTCTGCTTTTCTCATGCCGCGGCAGCCAAAGTCTTTGATGGAATTTAATTCTTTTAACAACTTTGAAAGCCCTTCACTCAAAGATCATTCATGTGAAGTTTCAAGAAAATTGGCCAACTGGTTAGGCAGAAGAAGATTTTTAAAAGAGTTGGCTATTTTCCCCTTTTCTCATGCCGCGGCAGCCAGAGTCTTTGATGGAATCAAATTCTTTTAACAACTTTGAAAGCCCTTCACCCAAGGATCATTCCTGCCAAATTTCAAGAAGATTGGTCCACTGGTTTGGGAGGAGAAGATCTTTAAAGAAATTGTGGACGGACGGCCGGACGGACGGACGGACGGACGGACGGACGACGGACAACGACCGATCACAATACCTCACCTTGAGCACTTTGTGCTCAGGTGAGCTAAAAAGAACAGAATAAGAGAGACAGAGAAAAATACGGCAAAAATGCACTCTCTTGCCAAATGGTACCATTTTGAGAACAGGTCGAAACTATTTCTCATTCATTTTCTTCTCAAACTAATTTTTTCATGAAATTGTTTTTCTAAGGATCACTCAATATTTCCCAGATAAAAAGTAGTTAACAAATACTAATATCATAAACCGTCATTCCAATAATATTTAACCCCCTACCACACAGTGACTCCTTTTGACTCCCCACAATATTATGGCTTAGGAAAACATTGTGGAAAATAAAGAAATTGCTTGTGACAAGCAATTTCTTCATTTCCCACAATGTTTTCTAGGCAAAAACACCGAACAAAGTAAAATTTTATTCCTTTGAAATTGTCGTCTGCAACATCTTTGAATTTGGTCTAGTCTAAAATTTTGCCGTTTGGTAATGGGTTAACAGCTTCTGTATAACCTCTGTGAAGTTTGACAACAATAAAGGTTTGCATATTAGTCCATAAGCAGATGGCACGATTTTAGACAGGATCAAATTCAAAGAGAGACAACAATTTAAAATGAATGAAATTTTACATTTTTTTTTGTCTTTTTGGATAGAGAACATTGTGAGAAAGAAATTGCTTGTCATGAGCATTTTTTTATTTTCCACAATGTTTCCCGAAGCAATTGCATTGTCATACGTCAAAAAGCGTCACTGTGTGGTAATGGATTACGGTCTGACTCTCGAGCAGTCCATACAATCTAGTACATTGTATAGTGTATATTGTCCAGCAAGATTAACCCGGGGCATCTGCATATGTAATGACCCCATTTCGACAATGTTTTGTTAAGATGCTCAACTAACGGAATTTGCACACAAAAATTAAGTTGTCCCGGTGTATCAGTTTATCTTGGCCCCTGGGCAGCTTGGCCTCCGGGGGCTAAGCTACCCGCGGATAGCTTGGCCCCCGGGGGCCAAGCTACCCCGGGGTATCTGTACCGGGTTAATTTGTGTGGACTATACCATTGAAGGAGAAAACGCTGATGTATGTAAACATCAAGCTTGTAAGTATTATGTTTCAAGATCAGACTGCAGCCTGATCAGGGTCTGTTTTTCTCTCTCCTAGTTGCTATATAATTCTTAATTAAGAAGCTAATAGAGAACAGAACAGATCCTGATCAGCCTGTGTATATACATACACACAGACTGATCTGGATCCATGTTATTCTCAAATGTCGTTTGTGCCTCTTTTCCAAATCCTTTCTCATTCTTTTTTATGTCCACAAACTGCTTACAATTGCTGTAGCAGTATAAATATTGTCATAGAGTCTATGGTCAACACTAACAGTCATAAACCCTTTCTCAAACAATTTTTTTTAAACTTGTCCAAATTCAAAGATGTTGCAGACGACAATTTCAAGTGAATGAGAATTATGAGATGCTAGTTTATTTGCTCTATTTCTATAAAAAAAACATTGTAGGAAACTAGAACTGTCGCAAAGCAGACAAATACCCCCCCATTAGCGCCTTGTCACTGAAAAAGTGCTTTAGGTCAAATTATGACCTTGACCTTTGACTTTCACGACCCAAAAACAATAGGGCACCTCCTTGGGTCAAGGGCAACAACTGTGTAAAGTTTCATGATCCTAGGTCAAAGGGTTCTTGACTTACAGCACGGAAACGGATTTTAAACAAAGTCCAATTGTGACCTTGACCTTTGACCTTGGTGACCCCAAAACAATAGGGCACCTCCTTGGGTCATGGGCAACAACTGTGTAAAGTTTCATGATCCTAGGTCACACGGTTCTTGAATTAGAGCACAGAAACGAAAAAGTCTACGGGCGGATGGACAGAGAGACATGGTGAAACCAATATACCCCCTTCTACTTCGTAGGTGGGGGGTATAATGAAGAAATTGCTTGTCACAAGCAATTTTTCCTTTTCCACTATGTTATCCAAAACCACTATCTTGTGGGGAGTCAAAAAGAGTCATTGTGTGGTAATGGATGAAAGAGTATTTATCACAAAATGTCATGTTCTAACACATCCTTTATTATCCCACTAAGTATCCAAGCTTCCGTATAATCTCTGCGATTGCTGTAAGTTTGTCGAGGATTTAGATCGCGGAACTAACACCTGACTACCAAGCAGGCTATATAACCCGCCCTGAATCTTTCCCAACAATGTTTGTTCATGAGCACCACTGTTTACAAGCGGTAACGTTGGTGGGTGAAAGTCAAAGTTTGCTGTCTCAACATTCTTCTTTGCCATGCGTTTGTTGATGACGAAAACGATCAAGGCCAGTAACAGAGTGACTGCGATCAGACCACCCACGACCGGGATCAGAACATTGGCTGGACTGTGGTAAGGTAATGGACCATCTGAAACAAAGGCAAAATTTGAAATTAGAAGAACTTTACTATAGCAATTTATTGATAGCAGTGTTCTCCCCAGCCCAATAAGCTGTATCGGCCCCACTACAGCTTCATGAAAATCAGTGTAATGCCACTACAGCTTTAAAAGTACTCCACACCTTAATTTCTTCAAAATGCTCACCAAAATAGGGTCATTTTAAGGTATTTTCTGTCAAAGACTGATAAATAATGCATTTTTTATAATTGCAAATGTAATGATTGTGTATAAAAACATGATGAGAAAAGAAAAAAAATGCTCATTTCGAGCAATTTCTTCTTTTCCCATCATGTTTTTATTCATTATCATTTACATGAACACTGTATTTCAAGGTTTACCAACGCTTTTTATAATTTGCCACTACAGCTTCAAATAATTCTGGGGAGAACCCTGGAACTGATCATAGATTGCGGGAAATGGTGGTATCAAGTTCAACACAGCTTTTCAACTTTTATTTCAAAGATTTTTCTCATTTACATAATTTCCTTTTATTGGTCTTTCAAACATACTGGTATTGAATCATAGGATGTAATTCACTGACATCATCCAAACATTTTCACATGGAGTGTTTGTAAATAAATATTCAATGTGCTTGAGGGGGCATCAAAAAGTGCCATTATATGAGAATGGGTTAAAATTGGATCCATCTTAAATTTACCCGTTGGAAAAAAGGTTAATTAAATCTGCACAAGATCTTTAAAAAAAACATTTTTACATAGCATTTATATGGATATCCGTAGTTAACCCTTTCCCATACAAGACCTGGTTTTGACGCCCCTAATAGGAAAGGCTTGGGAAAACATTGAAACAAAAGGAGAAACTGCTGATAAACAGCAGTTTCTCCTTTTGTCTCAATATTTTCTATGCCATATTTTTCCAATATTATGTCTTAAATACCCTCCATTTTGTCATTTGTGGCAATTTTTGAATTTGATCACCCTAAAATTCTGCTGTTTGGGAAAGATTTAAGCTAAAAAGAATCTACTATACTTACTACTGACAGTAACAAAATGTCTTTTTTCCACAATACTGACATCATTTGTTATCGTAATGTTTATCACATACTGTCCCGGAGTGAGACTCGATCTGTTCATATAAATTGTAAAGTTTTGATCCAGCTCTTGTCGCTCAATCCGGCACGACTCATTCAGAACCTGCGACTGGTTTGATACTGGCTGTAGACTCCAACAGGCATTGAAAGGCGGACTGAAAAATACAAAAATATTTTTGTTATCTAAAAAACACAGGATTTGTCGAATCATAACCCATTACCAATTTCCAATGAATGAAATCTTCTATATTTCTGTCTTTTCTTGGTAGAAAACAATGTGGTAAATGAAGAAACTGCCTGTCACATGCAATTTCTCCATTTTCCACAATGTTTTCCAAAACCTTAAAGAGGAGCATGAACGCTTTTCATCGCCCACCTTATTCAAAAGTTTTAAACGATTCAAATGCAATGAAAAAAGTCCCATTCTAATACACATCTTACTTTAAGAGATATAAGCTGCTAAAGTAGCCAATATTTACCTGTATAAATCTATGTAATTAGGGATTTGCCAACATCCTGTAAATAAGGATGTGTGCCTGTGACGTCATAAATGTGCAAACATAGATTGCAGTCAATCTGTTTGTACAGAAAATAAGTAGACATTCATAAGGTTTTTATGCTTTGAATGGGAAACAATAGAATTTTTAGGCTCAACACTAGATGCTCAAGTACTATTTCAGTAGAAATGTCAAAATAATGTTTAAAGATAGATGCTTTGTAATACATTGCCGAAACCGTTCCACCTTTTTTTTTCCAGCAGATATGTAAGCCTTAAAATTTATAATTCTTTATTCAGAAATCAGACAGAGGTAATACATTGTGTATAATTCTATTATGATTGTGATAAGAATAGTTCTGAGGTAATCTATCGATGCATATAGTTTCTTTAAAACATTAAATTTTGCTTTGTAACTGCTTCTCTCCAAGTTTTTTCTGCACCTTATTTTTGTACAGTTTGAGAAAAATTAATGATATTGATTACAATTCCCTATGCAATTTGAATTTCCTCGCACCAATCCTTTAGATTATTTATACTATCTTTATTTATTCCCTAACTTTCTGCGTTGAAGAAAATGATAAAGAAGTAAAGTAGAATATATTTCAATTATACTCATGATCCGTATTGCAGCATTGTTTTGTAAAAGAAAACAAAATTATTGCATTGCATAGTAGAATGTACGTTTATTGAATATTCATTTTGTCGAGCTACATTTGCCGTATTTAAATTCATATACAAGTGTAAATATTTATTAACCCTTTCCAAAACAAGATCTGGTTTTGTCGATAGAAAAGGCTTGGGAAAATATTGAAACAAAAGAAGAAACTGCTGATAACCAGCAGTGTCTCCTTTTGTCTCAATATTTTCTGTATCATATTTTACACAAATCATATCTTTAATAACCACTGGTGGGAACTCGGCCAAAGCGAGGGACGTTTTTTCGCGATCAATGTATTGCGTCGGTGGTGTTATAAAACATCATAACTACGGCTTTATTGAAGCCATAGTTACGACATTTTATAACAAAACCGACAGTTTGTCAATACAAAACGGTAAATATTACCTGGTCTGTTTTTAGAACAAGTTCATGTCATTAGAAAAAAAAATCTATAAACTCACATTTAAACGCAAAATATCTAAGCCTAAATCTTGTTGTAGCGAAAATTGTTGTAGTTCACCACCAGTGCTAACATCCATTCTGTCATTTGTGACAGTTTTTGAAGTGGATTACTCTAAAACTGTGTCGTTTGGGAAAGGGTTGATTGACTCATTTTTTTTTCAAATGACATACTTAGAATATATTAGTTGCTGAAAAATATTTCCTTTCCCAAAGGACAAGATTTTTAATTGAAAGCTATCTAAAAGCGTAATTATGTGGGAATGGATTTTGACATTTCCAAAATGAAAGCTGCTACAGAGATAAACATGCTGCAGGCTCCAACAAGCATTGTTCAAGGGTGGAATGGAAATACATACAATGGTAAAATGTTGATATGAAACATTTTCACTTTTCATGTTATCCTAAATCAATTGGTAATTAAATCAATTAATGCTCTTAATCAAATGTATCTGTCGAGCAATTACATTTCTAATTTTCTATGTAATTGATTGAAATGTAGAGAAGATTTTTCTCATTTTTGTCAGTGTCTTAATGTTTGGCCAGTCTTTTTCAAAAGCAAAGATCCTTTGGAGAGGCTAAGAAAACTTTGTCAAAGTGATATTGTATCTCTTACCTGCCACTATAGAAGACACCAAGAGACAGGGCATGGGGTAATATTATGTCACTTTTACCTCGAACATTGATCACTTCCACTGGATCTAAAAAATAAACTTGGTTGATAATAATAGAAGCAAATACATGTACAAAATTTTAAGGTGTTCCAATTTGAAAGGTGTTGCAGACGGTAAACGGAAAGAAAGTAACAGGAAAAAAAGTAACGGAAAAAAAGTCACAATGTTGCCTAGGAAAAAAAGTAACTGGAAAGAAAGTAACAATTTATATTGTTTGGGCCTTATTTTAGAATGTAATTTAGCAAACTCTTAATTTTGAAGGCTGTTTTCCTAATAAATCTTTACACTATTTATACATTGTATTTTAATTCTAAAATGGTGTTTTTGATGGATCTTTGAATAAATGTAATAGTATTAGATGTATTTAAAAATAATACTACTGTTTTGGCCTTATGATGTATTCTAAAGTTATATTCAAGCAAATACTTATTTTCTATATGCAAAAGTTAATTTTGAATGTTTTTTTTTTTTCTTTTTTCTTTTTTTTTGTAAAAAATTATTATCTTATTGATGATTCATATTAAGCATTTGACAAAATAACATATTGACAAATCAAAAGACCAATATCACACATTACACATGTCATGTCAACCATAATCGGATTAATCCCCAATTAACACCTGTAAAGACAGTATACTGACATTCTATCCAATAATTAAATGATAAACATGTACATAAATTAAATGTGAAGAGAAAATACAAAATAAAACCTTATATTACTTATTTTCCATTTATAAATAATTTATTTGTAATAAATTTTTAATACAACACCAATACATCTTGATTTTTATTCTTAAATGCTGTTTTTGATAGAATTGTTACTTTTTTTCCACTTACTTTTTTCCGTTACTTTTTTTCCTGTTTCTTTTTTTCCTGTTACTTTCTTTCCTACAATCGTTGCAGACGACAATTTTGAAGTCAATAAAGAGAGGATTGGAGTACAATATAGCACAAAAAATATTGAAACAAAAGGAGAAAC
This sequence comes from Fragum sueziense, assembly GCA_963680895.1. NCBI lineage: Eukaryota > Metazoa > Mollusca > Bivalvia > Cardiida > Cardiidae > Fragum > Fragum sueziense. The sequence goes on along the minus strand of OY804592.1, from coordinate 81,564,038 downwards.
TGCTGGTTATCAGCAGTTTCTTCTTTTGTCTCAATGTTTTCCCAAGCATTTTCTGTTCGGGACAAAACCAGGTCTTGTCTGGGAAAGGTTTAAATCTTTCTCAAACAAGCCATGGTTTTGGTGGGTCTATAGACTGCTAGTTTAGAATCCCTTTAGAGAAAAAGAAGCAAATGTTGAGAAAGTATTTTGGGCTTTACCATAAATAAATTATACGCCATAAGTTACAAGCAGATGTTATTATTTCCGTTACATAATTTTTGTCGTTGATTGCGACTTTCATTTTTCACTGATTTTAATTATTGCCATTTTCGAAATGACTGGTGTGACACCTTCAGATCTTATGAATGGGAAAAATTTGTACAACTTTAGTATATTGATCAAGATCAACTTGAGAATTTATAGTTCAATAATTTATTCATAATCATGAATTCGTATCATATGTCAATCCTTCTTTTCTTTCATTAAAATTCAACAGCTTGTTGCAGTAAAACATGGAAATTATCATATAGTAAAATATTCAGTTGATGGATTAAGTAAGACACAATGCCCCGTTGGTCTAGACTCTGACTGACCAGGTCAAGTGTAGGTCAATCTATTTTTAGCACAGTTTACAAACATTGAGCACATGGAGAAACATGTGAGACAACCTTCACTTAACCCTTTCCCAAACGACAAAATTTTAGAAAGATCCACTTCAAAAACTGCCACAAGTGACAAAATGGATGTTTTTGAAGATGGACTTTGTGTAAAACATGGAACAAAAAATATTGAGACAAAAGGAGAAACTGCTGGTTATCAGCAGTTTCTTCTTTTGTCTCAATGTTTTCCAAAGCTTTTCCTATTAGGGACGTCAAAAACCGGTCTTGTTTGGGAAAGGGTTAACCCTTGACAAAATTAGCCAACATATTGGAGTAGATCTACCGGGAGTGTAGGACAAAAGCCCACTGGGACAAAAGTAGTGGGCTTTTGTCAAAGTGTAGTGGGCTTTTGTCCAGTGGGCTTTTGTCCAGAGGGCTTTTGTCTGTACCCCATCTACCGGTACTTAGCACTATCAATGTTTTCACAAACAACAAATTGGACAAAAGGGTAATTGAAATGTGTTGCAGACAAAATGTTGTGTAACAAAAAAATATCATTTAACCCTTTACCACACATTAAAGTAAAAAAAAAGTAAAGGTGGTTTATAGTCTCAAATTTACGAACTAGGTCCATATTCGCGCGACTTTCACACTTTACTCCACGATCATCGAGCTTCAAGTCGGCTGTTTACAGTCGGCGCCTGCGGCAGCCACAGCACATCGGCTTTCAACTCTCCCGTGTACCCATTTATACACCTGGGTGAAGAGGAGCAACGTGGGGTAACTTTTTTGCTCAGAAAAATTCCCGTGACCTCGGCAGGATTTGAACCCAGGACCTCTCGATCCCTAAGCCCGCGTCCTACCACTAGACCACGGCGCCCCACGCTTTTTGACGCTCCTCAAGAAAACTGTTTTGGAAAACATTGTGGAAAAAGAAGAAATTGCTTGTAACAAGCAATTTCTTCATTTTCTACAATGTTTTCCAACCAAAATTGAGAAGATTATTACAGTTTCTTCAACTTAAAATTGTCGTCTGCAACCCCTTTCAAATTTGACAAGTCCAAATTTTTGCCGTCTGGTTATGGGTTAAACATCAAAGCATAGAAAGCATAGAGGGAAAAGAAGAAATGCTGCATATCAATGTTTTCCCAAAGTCTTCCTAACAGAGATGTGAAAATTAGCTTTGTATGGAAAATGATTAACTAAGTTATGCAAAGCACTTGTAAACTCAAGTCAGATTATTATCAATCTGGGTTAATGAAACAACTTCTTTGTGCATTTATTGAGGCAGTCCAAGATGACAAAGTCACGGTCAAACACTCAAACTCAAACTGTAAGACGTTAACCCTTAGATGAAAATATTTCAATATGTGTCTGCAATGGGGTACGGACAAAACCCCACCAGGACAAAACCCCACCAGGACAAAACCCCCTCGGACAAAACCCCCTCGGACAAAACCCCACCACTAAAATTGGCAAGGCGGACAAAACCCCACCAGTCTTATATTTTATTCATTTTCAAATCATTCAACAATAAATTATTATTGAAACAAATAAATTTGCATTTGATCAATAATTGTAATAGTTATGCTTTGATAATTTATTTTCTATTTTCTCATTTTTGATGTTTGATGAATGAAAATTACAAGAAAGAAATAACACTCATAATACTAATATAATGTAGGACTAATGTTATTTTTTCCATTGTATATATTATCATTGATTTATTTTTAAGAATATTCTTAGATTTATGATGTTTTGAAGATTTTTCATTAAGCCTAAAATTTGTTTTTGGAACAAAAAAGTATTTATTGCTAAATCAAAAATTGACAATGAATGAAGAAGTTATCCCTGAATATCATGAATATGAAATGATTTTTCCCCAAACAATTCATTTGAATAATGCCTTTGATAAATATGAATAAGCATGATTCTTGGGAATAAACTTATTAGGTGTTAAGTCTTCTGATGTCATCTATTGTCCTGGTTATGATAGGTGATAATTGATTATTTCGTAGATAAGGGAATGATGTATAAGCATGCCAAATGACTTATTTAGGTGACAAAAATTTGATGTCAAGATAATATCTGGCTTTAACTTATTCCCAGTAACCTCTCCTTTTCCCACAATCGTTTCCATTTTTAAAGCAAAATTGCCTTATTTGGATGTTTCAATAAACACAGAATGGGAAATAAGTATGAAAAAACAATGCTTTTAAAATACAATAAATACACAAATACAATATAGATCTAGATCATTTTTTGAAGTTTCAAATTAATAATTAAATTATCAAGTAATAAATTGTAAAACATAATCAAATTTCTTATATTTAAAAATATTTTCCCTACTAAATATTTTTTCTATGTCATAAATTTGTTATACTATATTTTATATATTGGTGGGGTTTTGTCCTGGTGGGGTTTTGTCCTGATGGGGTTTTGTCCTGGTGGGGTTTTGTCCGAGGGGGTTTTGTCCTGGTGGGGTTTTGTCCTGGTGGGGTTTTGTCCTACACTCGTCTGCAATATGCATGAACAACATTGCAGAAAGATGAGAAAATACCAAGTCTAATTGTCAGAATTTTTCTTCTTGCTAAACCCTCTCAATACTCTCTAAACAATTTTTCCAGGATGTAGTAACCAAAAATCTTCAAAACCAGAGAATGTTTGGAAAAGGGTTAACTTAAGAGGGTTAAGTCTAACAAGATAAAACTTTGCATTATGAAAGTGTTGGATAAATATATCTAGATCATGTAAATATTTAACTATCAATATATTATGCTTCATTAGCTAATCCTTTCCCAGATGACAAAATTTTTGTGGTACAAATGCAATAGTGTTGTTGACGACAAAATATATGTTATCAAGGTTGAAAATGAGTACCGTATAGCACTTTATTTCTGCGGGGTCCAAATTCTGCGGTCTTTCCAGAAATCAGGCGGGTTAAATTTCTGCGGAACACATTTCTGCGGTCTCTCATTTTGCAAAATCAAAGATTTTATTTCTGTGCTATCAAATCAGTTTTAGTCAGTATCAGACATAGTTTGAAAGACGATGCTTACCAAATATTCTTATTATTCCGTTAGGGTAAAGGGATAATCCCACTCATTTACCACTGTCTATAACGGCGTTATGGGAAACAATGCCGTATACAGATAGGTGTGAAAAGGAAAGCACTCCATTGTTATGATATTGTTCTTTCCATCGGGTGGTAACAGTTTAAATTGTCCATGTACTGACTAAAATTACAGATAACAACCTCTACATTCAGGATTAATATTCTGCGGATTTTATTTCTGCGGTGCCGTCCACGACCGCAAAAATAGCAGAAATAAAGTCCCCGAAGAAATAAAGTGCTGTACGGTATGTAATAATTTGAAAAGCATTGAAATAAAAGAAAATAATGGCTATCAGCATTTTCTTCTGTTCTCTTAAAGATTTTCAATGCAATTGCACCAATGAATGTTAAAACTAGTCTTAGTTTGGAAACTTAAAGGATTATGCCAAATCGCAACCCTCGAGATTGTTTGCAACAAAAAAACGTTTGCAACATGATCTTGAACGTAATACAGAGACTGCCATATTAAACATGAAAACAAGAGGACCATGATGGTCCTTAATCGCTCACCTGAACCTAGATAGAATGAAAGTCACTATGTTGTCAAGAGCACTTAATTTAAGATGTGAGATTATGATCCAGCTGAAAACTGCTTTCATAATCTTGAATGATCAATATTTGTGGCTGTTACAGTAAAAAAAAGAGGAAGAAAACAACACAGTCAAGGGCACATAATTCTGTTCTGATAAAAGTATTCTCATCAACATTATGTCCATTTTTTTCTTTTTTTTTTTGATTGGTCAATATATTGTTAGAGTGAAAACAGAGAACTGTCGCAAAGCTGACAAATACCCCCCACTAGCGCCTTGTCACTGAAAAAAGTGCTATAGGTCAAAAGGTTCTTTAGTTGGAGCATGGAAACAGATTTTAAACAAAGTCCAATTGTGAACCTGATCTTTGACCTTCGTGACCAAAAAAAAAGGGCACCTACTTGGGTCATGGGCAACAAAATGTGTAAATTTTCATGATCCTAGCTCAACCGGTTCATGACTTAGAGCACAGAAAGGGATTTTAAACAAAGTCCGATTGTGACCTTGACCTTTGACCTTCGTGACCCAAAAACAATAGGGCACCTCCTTGGGTCATGGGCAACAATTGTGTAAATATTCATGATCCTAGGTCAACCGGTTCAAGACTTAGAGCACGGAAACGGATTTTAAACAAAGTCCGATTGTGACCTTGACCTTTGACCTTCGTGACCCAAAAACAATAGGGCACCTCCTTGGGTCATGGGCAACAACTGTGTAAAGTTTCATGATCCTAGGTCAACCGGTTCATGACTTAGAGCACGGAAACGGATTTTAAATAAAGTCCGATTATGACCTTGACCTTTGACCTTCGTGACCCAAAAACAATAGGGCACCTCCTTGGGTCATGGGCAACAACTGTGTAAAGTTTCATGATCCTAGGTCAACCGGTTCATGACTTAGAGCATGGAAACGGATTTTAAACAAAGTCCAATTGTGACCTTGACCTTTGACCTTCATGACCCAAAAACAATAGGGCACCTCCTTGGGTCATGGGCAACAACTGTGTAAAGTTTCATGATCCTAGGTCAACTGGTTCATGACTTAGAGCACGGAAACGGATTTTAAACAAAGTCCGATTGTGACCTTGACCTTTGACCTTCGTGACCCAAAAACAATAGGGCACCTCCTTGGGTCATGGGCAACAACTGTGTAAAGTTTCATGATCCTAGGTCAACTGGTTCATGAGTTAGAGCACGGAAACGAAAAAGTCTACGGACGGACGGACGGACAGACAGACAGACATGGTGAAACCAATATACCCCCTCTACTTCGTAGGTGGGGGGTATAATAAAGTCGAAAACTGTAATTTTGTGAAATTCAATGGCAAATAACTCTGGTTTTTCTAGTCAAATCAAGCTGAAAGTTTCATTCATCCAGGATCTTATGGCCACCAACATTGTGGCCAAGTTTTGTCTTGATTAGTCAATAAATGTAGATGCTACAGTGTAAACAAAGTTGAAAACAGCAATTTTGTCAAATTCAAGGGCACATAACTCCAGACTTCCTACTTCAACCACACTGAAAATCAAAGTCACCAACATTGTGGCAAAGTTTTGTCTTGATAGGTCAATATTTGTAGATGCTAGAGTGGTAACAAAGTCAAAACTAGCCATTTTTGACGTTCAAGGGCACATAACTCCAGACTTCCTTGTCCGATCTGATTCAAAATCGAACTCATCTGAGAACATATAGTTATCAACATTGTTGCAAAGTTTTGTATTGATGGGTAAATATTTGTAGATGCTAGAGTGGTAACAAAGTCAAAACTAGCCATTTTTGACGTTCAAGGACACATAACTCCAGACTTCCTGGTTCGATCTGACTCAAAATCAAACTCATCCGAGAACTTATGGTCATACATATTTTGGCCAAGTTTGGTTAAGATTGGTCAATATTTGTAGATGCTAGAGTGGTAACAAAGTCAAAACTATCTATTTTTGACGTTCAAGGGCACATAACTCCAGACTTCCTAGTCCGATCTGACCCAAAATCAAACTCATACGAGAACTTATGGTCATACATATTTTGACCAAGTTTTCTTAAGATTGGTAAATATTTGTAGATGCTAGAGTGGTAACAAAGTCAAAACTAGCCATTTTTGACATTCAAGGGCACATAACTCTGGACTTCCTAGTCCGATCTCACTCAAAATTATACTCATCCGAGAATTTATGGTCATACATATTTTGACCAAGTTTGGTTAAGATAGGTCAATATTTGTAGATGCTAGAGTGGTAATAAAGTCAAAACTAGCCGTTTTTGACGTTGAAGGGCACATAACTCTGGACTTCCTTGTCCGATCTGACACAAAATCAATCTCATCCGAGAACTTATGGTCATACATGTTTTGGCCAAGTTTGGTCAAGATTGGTAAATATTTGTAGATACTAGACTGGTAACAACAAAATGTGAACAGACGGACGGACGGACAGACGGACGGACAGACGGACGCTGACAGACAAAAAGTGACCACAATAGCTCACCTTGAGCACTTCTTGCTCAGGTGAGCTAATAAGCGCGCGTAAATGACATCATCATGACAAAGCATCCCTTTTGCAAAAGTTATAATTAAAGTGAAATATATTTTAAATAATCGGCAAATCACATCAATTGTTCATAGATCTGATAAAACTTAATCACATTTATGACGATATAATTGACTTTTGAACGTTGTGTTTTTCAAATAGCCTTAAAAAGTTGTTAGGTGTGCTTCTGTTGTTATGCTTGCGGAGTGATATGGGAGAAATTCTGCCATGGCGGCCACTGTAATACATTTGAGCGATCTTGAGAAACGATAAGACCCGAGAATATTCGAATGGATTATGCCTTTATCAGACCACAATTTTAGACTGGCTAAAAATGAAATGATCTTCAGACAGAAATATCAATTATACAGGAAATGGAGAACATGGTTCTTTTCTCTTAATGTTTCTTGAAGTTGGTATTTTTAATACCATGTGCTAAAAAGTATAATTTAAGAATATGTAATGCATTGCATGAAATGTCTTATTGGTTTGGAAATTGATACATGTTCATCATTGTAAATAAGGCATTTTTTTACTGTCCAAATTAATCCTTACTCAGGCATGACCTGATTTTGAAGTCCATAAACATATTTAGGACAACATTTAGACAAAAGTAGGCCAGCAGTTTCTCTGTTTGATATTTTTTGTGCTATATTGCTTACAAATCATATCTTTATCAACATCTATTTTGTTATCTGCAGCAACTTCCAATTCTAACCACCCTATTATTTTGTCATTTGGTAAAACATTATAAGCACCTAAAACAATTAGGTAAGATTATGAATGATAATGTAGGTTATCAGAACGGATAAAAGGGCAATTGATGAAACTGAAGATAACATTGTTTATGTCACAAAGTACATTAATTTAAACCTTTCCAAAATGGCAAATTATATTGAAAGTCATAAAAAACTTTAATTGTTCTGATTCTGATGTTATTTATTGCCATAACATTCATGCATGGCTGAATCCTTGTGATGACATCATTGGATTGATCAAAGGAGTTGTACCTGGGCTATCGAGGCTTTTAATAGCTTCAAAGTTTTCTGTGCTTTGATACATTGTACAATTTTTTTATCAACATCCATTTTGCCAAATGCAGGCAGCTGTAACAAGTCTTTTAACCCTTTTCCAAACAAGACCTGGTTTTGACGTCCCTAATAGAAAAGGCGTTGGAAAACTTTGAGGCAAAAGAAGAAACTGCTGATAATCAGCAGTTTCTCCTTTTGCCTCAATATTTTCTTGGCTATATCACACACAATTTCAATCTTTATTAACATCCATTTTGTCGTCTGCAGCAACTTTTGAATTGGGCCTGGCTAAAATTTTGTTGTTTGGGAAAGGGTTAAATAGTCCTGTTTGGGAAGCATTATTTTAATCAGGGCTTCAAACCAGGAATTGTTTGACTAAAGAATAAGACTTACCTTTGAGATCTATTGTAGTTCTAAAGAGTCCACTTCTGTTTGATGCAAAATATGTGTTATTATCGCAGTCGGGAATTCTGTAATATTTCAGAAACGCTGTAATGTTGTGTAAACCCGTGTCAGAAATACTGTCGATGATAAAATCCGTCACATTTGTCGTATTTCCGACATACACATCATCGACAAACCAATCACACTCGTGGTTGAGTTGCGACTGGTGCAAGGCTGAGTCTGTCAAGTTTAGTTTTAATGTTATATTTCTTGCTGTTGAGTATATCGGGTGACCTTTCCGTAACCGCCTGTATTTTAAAGTCTGTGTGGCGTTAATGTTTCCATTCAAAGTTCCTGAAATAAAAGCAGAAGAAATATTAAATTCATTATAGATCTAGTGCTCCAAAATTAAATCTGCATAAGAAATGCCCCCACATTGGCAATGTTTTCTTAACCCTTTCCCATTTGACAAAATTTTAGGGTGATCCACTTCAAAAACTGCCACAAATGGCAAAATGGGTGTTTTTAAATATAGGATTGTGTAACATATGACACAGAAAATATTGAGACAAAAGGAGAAACTGCTGGTTATCAGCAGTTTCTTCTTTTGTTTCAATGTTTTCCAAAGCCTTTTCTAATAGGGATGTCAAAACCAGGTCTTGTTTGGGAAAGGGTTAAAATACTCAGCTAAGGGACTTGGCCAACGAAAATTAAGTTGTCCTGAGTTAATAATGGTGGACTATACCAAACAGCAAAATTTTAGAGGGGTCAGAATACAAAAACGTTGCAGATGACAATTTCAGGTGAACAAAAATTTTACATCATTTGGTCTTTCTGGGTAGAAAACACAATTGTCAAAAGCTATTTCTCCATTTTCATCAAGATTTTCCATGGGGCATCTAAAAGTATCATTATGTGGGAATGAGCTTATCCTATCCAAAATGGCAAATTGTTGGGATGGCCTTATTCAAAAGCTGCTGCAGATGACAAAGTACATGTTGTCAAAGATTGGATTTGTGTGCAGTATAGCATGGAAAATATTTAAGCAAAAGGAGAATTTGCTGATCATCAGCATTTTCTTCTTTGCCTTAATCTTTTCCCATGCCATTTCTATTTAAGACGTTTAAACCAGATCTTGTATGGGAAAGGGTTAATTAAGTTCCAGATGGCAAAAAATGTTTCAAGTACAAGTATATTCTTTTATATCCACATTATTTTTCAAGTATAAAGAATCTTACCTTGGAAAGATTAAAACATGTAATTATATTATACTCAACCCACATCTATTTATGACATAAACACAATTCATTTATTGATGTAAGACAAATGACTTCATTCAAAAGTCAGAAGGATATTGTCTGAGCCAGGGCTTGAATCCCTGAGTTGATAGACTGAATCATGTCGTTACCAACTAAGCTATCTGGGCTCAGCCTGAAACAGTCATGAAAATATTCATTTCCCGTAAAAGACACAACATATTGTTGCTTTTTCAACAAAGACTTTGTATCTACAGCTTAAATAAAGCTGTAGATACAAGGTTTTGTTGAAAAGCATCGATATATGTACCTGTAATCGTGAATTTCTGTGATTTTCTGGCGAGTGGAAAAAACGTGTAATGTTTATAGACGGAAACATGGACCTCATACTCATCCGGATCGACAAACGTGTTGAAACATCGGTGCCAAGTAGAATTTTTGTCTGCATTCTTCTCGGACTGAAATAAATTGTCAAAGATTTAGATTAACCCATTCCCACATAGGGACGCCTTTTGACGCCCTGCAAGATAAATTTTTTTGGAAAACATCGTGTAAAATGAAAAAATTGCTTGTGCAAAGCAATTTCTTCATTTCCCACAATGTTTTCTACCAAAAAGACCAAAAAATGTAAAATTTCATTTATTTGAAATTGTCGTCTGCAACATCTTTGAATTTGGAACAACCCAAATTTTGATGTTTGGTAATGGTAAATAGAAAGATTGCCAGATTTGTCAAACTAGTAATTTGTGTTTGTGAAACTACCTTAGCCTTGGAATTTGCTCCAACAATCGTTTTGATGTCCCTAACAGAAAAGACTAAAGGAAAACATTGAGGCAAAAGAAGAAAATGCTGATATCCAGCATTTTCTTCTTTTGCATCAATATTTTCTGAGCTAGATCTTGTGTTTATGAACATTCATTTTGTCATCTACAGCAGCTTTCATATTGGATCACTGTTACAGATTGTAAAAGGGTAACCAGTAAAAAATGAATGGCTTTAACCCTTTCCCAAACAAGACCTGGTTTTGACGTCCCTATATGAATAGGCTTGCGAAAACATTTAGACAAAAGAAGAAACTACTGATAACCAGCAGTTTCTCCTTTTGCCTCAATATTTTCTTGGCTTTTTGTATGCAAATTCCTTCTTTATCAACATCAATTCTGTCGTCTCAATCAGCTGTTGAATTGGACCTATTTAAAATTTTGCCGTTTTTGGAAAGTTTTAACAAATTACCTTATAATCGTCTGCTGTACTGCTCCACATGAACACATATTCCCCCTTATCTGCCGGTAAGAGTCCGCCATGTGCGTCCTGAAGCTGGGCTTGGAACGTTATTTTTGATCCTGGAATCACTGGACCACTGTTTGACAAAACTACCTTGTAGCCTTCATCTTCTGAAATAAATCAGTTTGTTTTGCTAAATTATCTTGATATATTGTGCAAAAACATGGAGCTGCAAATTGACCAACCATATTTGTTAATACTTTCCAGAAAATGACCTGGTTTTGGCTTCTCTAATAGATCATGCTTGGGAATAAATTGAGACAAAAAAGGAAATGCAATAAGAAAGATGAAAAGTTCATATGAAAAACTCTTTGTGGAACTTGTGTTTCACAAACTCCAAAAAGAAGGATTCCATGTGAAGCTATTTTTGTTAAGGACAGAAGGACAGACAGACAGTGGTAAACAATATACAAAGCTCTTTCAATAAGGGGGAGGGAGCATGAAATGCTTCCCCACTTTATCTTTTTTCCTCTGGCTGTATTCAAAATACACTGTATCCTCTAACTAAAAACATTTTAGTGGGGATATCTGAGTAAATGACCATGCATCTCATTAAGATAAAAGATTAATTTCGGTCTGTTATTTTTAGCTGTGACACAGAGTTAACCCTATTATATAATATGTTTTAAGTACTTTCAACAAAATTGGTACAATCATATTCAGAGCCATAACAAGTACAATGCATGTGAAAATGGTGAGAAAAGGAGAACATACTGGCTGTCCATAATTTCTTTTTCCATTATTTTCAACATTTTACTCTATTATGGACATTATTTATTCAAGGCATTGCACAGGTGGGAAGTGGAACACAGTCACTGCTATCCACAACCTTTATAGAGAAAGATAAAAGATCTGATATATATAAATCAGTCTTACTGATTTCTTTGAGAAGTTAACCAGACAACTTCAGGGGTGTGGAATTCACATGCCCGACTTGCCCGACCTGGGTTTTGTGGTGGACGGACAAGGGCTTTTTTCAAGTGAGCTTGTCCGTGGGCAAGTGCATATCAAGGGGATCAAAATGTGATAAAAACGAAATTTTAATCTTATTTTTGCTCACGATCCGTCTGAAAAAATCCATTTCAATCAAATCCCATTTTAATTTTAAAAGGTAAACATGTGTTTGAATTGTGTTCATTCAGTTTTATATGTTAACTGAAAATAGAGTTAAAATAAAGTTTAAATATTATATTCCTGTCTAGATGTTGTTTTTTTTTCTGGACAAGTAAACTTTGCCTTCGGACAAGTAGAAATTTGAGTTCAACTTGTCCGAGGACAAGTGGAAAAATTCCATATTTCCACACCCCTGTCAGACAACAAAATTTTGGACTCTTCCATTTTGAAAGGTGTTGCAGATGACAATTTCAAGTTGATGAAATTTTAAAATTCTTTCCATTTTGGGTTAGAAAACTTTGTGGAAAATGAAGAAATTGCTTGTCACAAGCTATTTCTTCATTTACCACAATGTTTTCCCAAGCCTTTTCTTGCGAGGGAGTCAAAAGGCATCACTGTGCAGTAATGGGTTAAGCGAAAGCTTGTATTATTTGAGAAAGCATTAAAATAAGGAACTAATTCAACCCATACGGATATGAGCAATTATTATTCACAAGGAAATTGATATCCAATTCAGGAAATTGTGAAATCTTTGAATTCTGCAGATAATTTCACAGATGGGAAAACGGAAACAAAATATTATCCAGTTAAGACAGATCTCGCCAATTGATGAACCCTTTAACTCTTTCGCTGCCAATGTCACCGAAAAGCGACCCATAGGAAGACTGCCAATGTCGCCAATCGGCGACATTCAACAATAGCTTAATGAGGTCATTCAAGGGCAAGGTCACCTGATCAAACTGCCTGATAAAAAGTATGCTATTTTGCAAAACAATTTATGTGCAATGATTCCTTTTAAGTTTCAGCTCAATATTATCAAACAACGATTTTTTACTATTCTATAAACTGATAAGCCCTCTTATGAAGTTTCCAAAATCTGATTCCTTAAAGTTTCAGCTCAATATTATCAAACAACAATTTTTTACTGTTCTATAAACTGATAAGCCCTCTTATGAAGTTTCCAAAATTTGGCACTGGAAATAGGACAATTCCAGAAAATTTGGCAATGAAAGAGTTAATAGATTGCAATTTCTTTATGGCTGATACAAGTTTAACCATTTTCCAAACAAGACTCCGTTTTGATATTCCTACTATAACCTGCTTCAGAAACTGAAAGCATTGAGGCAAAAAAAGAAAACAAGAGGACCATGATGGTCCTTAATTGCTCACCTGCACCTAGATAGAATGAAAGTCCCAATGTTGTCAAGTTCAAAAGCACTTGATTTAAGATGCGAGATTATGATCCAGCTGAAAACTGCTTTCATAATCTTGAATGATCAATATTTGTAGCTGTTACAGTAAAAACAAAGTGGAAGAAAACAACAATTTTGTCACAGTAAAGGGCACATAACACTGTTCTAATAAAGATATTCTCATCAACATTATCATGTCCAAGCTTTTTTATTGGTTAATATTTATTGCTGTTTGAGAGAAAACAAAGTCGAAAACAGCAATTTTGTAACCGTCAAGGGCACACAACTCTGTATTTTTTGTCCAATCAATCTGAAAAATTAAAACATTTAAAATATTATGGTCACCAACATTGCGACCAAGCTATGTCTTGATTGGTCCATATTTGTTTGTTAGAGAGAAAAAAAAGAGTCGAAAACGGTAATTTTATGAAATTAAAGGGCCAATAATTATAACTCTTGTTTTTCTGGCCAAATCAACCTGAAAATTTAAATCATCAAGGATCTTATGGTCACCAACATCGTGGCCAAGTTTTGTCTTGATTAGTCAATAAATGTAGATGCTACAGTGTAAACAAAGTCAAAAACAGCAATTTTGTCAAATTCAAGGGAACATAACTCCAGACTTCCTGCTCCTATCACACTGAAAATCGAACTCATCCAAGATCTTATAGTTACCAACATTGTGGCAAAGTTTTCTTTTGATTGGTCAATATTTATAAATGCTAGAGTGGTAACAAAGTCAAAACTAGCCATTTTTGACATTCAAGGGCACATAACTCCGGACTTCCAAGTCCGATCTGACTCAAAATTGTACTCATCCAAGAACTTATAGTCATACATATTTTGATCAAGTTTGGTTAAGATTGGTCAACATTTGTAGATACTAGAGTGGTAACAAGGTCAAAACTAGCCATTTTTGATGTTCAAGGGCACATAACTCCCGACTTCCTTGTCCGATCTGAGTCAAAATCAAACTCATCCGAGAACCAATAGTCATACATGTTTTGACCAAGTTTGGTTAAGATTGGTCAATATTTGTAGATTCTAGAGTGGTAACAAAGTCACAAATAGCCATTTTTGAAGTTCAAGGGCACATAACTCTGGACTTCCTAGTCCGATCTGACTCAAAATCGAACTCATCTGAGAACTAATGGTCATACATGTTTTGACCAAGTTTGGTCAAGATTGATCAATATTTGTGGATGCTAGAGTGGTAACAACAAATTGTGGACAGACGGACGGACGGACGGACAGACGGACGGACAGACGGACGGACAGACGGACGACGGACAAAAAGCGACCACAATAGCTCACCTTGAGCACTTCGTGCTCAGGTGAGCTAATAATAGCATAAGATAATCAGCATTTTACTTCTTTTGCCTCAATATTTTCATTGCAATATTGTACGCAAATATATGATAACCTTATTAACAATGATTAAGTCATCTGTGACATCTATATATTAGAACAGTCCATGTTTTTGCTGTTTGGGAAAGGAACAAGGGTGTGCAAAGCATAATATAACAAAATTTATTTCAACCATGAAATATTGAGCCCAAGATATTGAAGAATATATTGAAGAAAAAGAAGAAAATGTTGAATAGTACACCAACATTTACTTTTAAAATTTGGATAAGTCTCACTGCAATTTTGTTTGTTTCCTGTATTAACCAATTCCCACACAATGACTCTTCTTGACTCCCCCACAAGATTAAGGCCTTGGAAAATATTGTGGAAAATGAGGAAATTGCTTGTGACAAGCAATTTCTTCATTTCCCACAATGTTTTCTACCCCAAATGTAGTAAAAAAATTTCTTTAGATTGAAAAGGTTGTCTGCAACTTCTATCTATTTCTTAAAGCGTAAAATTGTCTTGTATGGTAATGGGTTAACTCTTTCGCTGCCAAATTTCCTGGAATTGTCCTATTTCCAGTGCCAAATTTTTTAAACTTGATAGGAGGGCTTATCAGTTTATAAAATAGTAAAAAATCGTTGTTTGATAATATTAAGCTGAAACTTTCAAGAATCATTACACATAAATTGTTTTGCCTAAAAGCATACTTTTTATCGGGCAGTTTGATCAGATGACCTTGCCCTTGACCTTGAATGACCTCATTAAGCTATTGTTGATTATTGCCGATCGGCGACATTGGCAGTCTGCCTATGGGTCGCCTTTTGGCGACATTGGCAGCAAAAGAGTTAAGAGGATAAGATCAATGCCAAAACAACTTACCCGTAGAGTTAGATTCCCCTGCCGCCCCCAACACTGTGTTTATTGTCTGTATAAACAAACAGCTCAAGATCAGCACTCTGTGTCTCATCTTTATCCTTTTTCCATGCTGATCTCTAACACTCATAAAGTTTTATGCACGCAGGTCATCCTCTGTAAAATATATTGAAATACTGAATATCATAGCTTTTCAATGAAAACCTCGTAACTGCAGCTTAAAATAAGCTGCAGTTACGAGGTTTTCATTGAAAAGCAGCGATAATTTTCAATAGATTTAATAATCACATTTTCATTGAAAGCAATTTTTGTACCTGCACAACAAATGGTAGACAAGAATTTTCTCCTTTTGCCTCAATATTTCCTTATGCTATGATGAAAACAAGTTCCTTTTATAAGATAATCATTTCATAGTCAACATTTTTTTTTAATTTGACCTGGTCCAAAATCTTCTCACAAGAGAAAAGGTAAAGATACTAGAGAATTCTGTACCTTGCACAATAAAATGGTCAATCCCAAAAGAGAAATTATGTTAAGCAATCCTTCCGTAACCACAAAACGACTTAAAATGTAAAGATTTATCACTTAATTCTTCCTTTAACCACTCGAGAATTTTTCAGTCTCCTTTTAACTAAGTCACATGTCATATAGGCACATGTAATTAAGATTAACTTCGCAGGAGCTAATGTTATTATGTTATTGGTTTAGCCCATTCACAAACCATTTAAGGTTTTGATCAAATTTGCATGAAACAGCATGAAAAAAATTATGACTACCGTAGGAAGTGCTACAAATCCCATATTATATACTAGCATTTTCCTTTTTCTCTAATTATTCTGATTTTTCTCTGCTAAAACATAATAACTCATGCCTTCTTTTTTGTACCATTTTAATTTGTATGTGAAGCATCCTTTCAAATAAGCTCATTGAAGACTTTAATGCTGTCCTTTGAGAAAGTTTAAAATAGAACTGAATTTAAAAGATCTTAGACAACAACAAGATCAATATCTTGGAAAAGAAAGATATTGTCTGTGTTAATGCAAAACCCCGTAACTCCAGCTTTAATCAAGCTAGAGTTACAAAGTTTTGCAATAACAATCATGGGCGGATCTAGAGGGGGGTCAGGACCACCCCCCCCCCCCCCTGGCATTGGCCGAAAATTGAATTTTGACTATATAAATTTAGTGTAATGTTACATATTTACTACATTTATAGCCATAATTTGGGTTTGGACCCCCCCCCCCCCTGGAAAAATGTTTGTGCTTGGAACCCCCCCCCCCCCCCCTGGAAAAAAAATCCTGGATCTGCCCTTGACAATGACAATTATAGATCTATACACTTTTCACTTCATTTAATAAGTTAGTTGTGTACACTACAGCTGAATAAGGTTAAGTTTGTATTTTTTCGCAAAGTGGTTCATATGATTTGTTTACAAAAAAAGGTCAAAGATTACAATGAATGTTACATGATAAAGTTGTGATCAATGTAGTTATGGTGCATCACAAAACAAGTGTTGTTGAATGACAGTGCTCCCAAGTCATGTGCCAATTCATTTTGTCATTTTGTCCCGGACAAGACCTGAATATGACATCCCTAATTGAAATGTCTTGGGAAAACATTGAGCCAAAAGAAGAAACAGCTGATGACCAGCAGTTTCTTCTTTTGCCTCAATATTTTCTATGCTATATTTTACACAAATCAGGCCTTGGTTTCTCGAAAAAACTTAAGTATATTCTCATGAGAACATGCTCAACTTCAAAAGAATACTCTCCAACGTTGAAGGGTATTCGATTGAAGTTCATGTGCATTTCGTGCGATTTGAGCATGGTGCTCAGATTTGAGCATGAGAACGTACTTAAGTTTTTTCGAGAAACCGGGGCCTGGTCTTTTTCAAAATCCATTTTGATGTCTGCATTAGCTTTTGATATGGATCACCCTAAAATTTTGTGGTTTGGGAAAGGGCTATGATGCACAATTTTCTGCAGTACTCTAGAGATATTGAAGGAGTTGGAGCACCTAATCATGTATTCCTGGTACATCATCTATATTTCTCTCATACCATCAGTACTAAAAACACATCCTATCTGAGACTTTAGCTGCTCATCCATTTAGATCTTCTATTAACCCTTTCGTGAACAATAAGATTTCAGACTTGTCCAAATTGAACTTAGCTGATACAAACAACAAAATGGGAACACTAAGAAAGCAGTTCCAGTGAATTGTATTTATGGTGGATGTAGAATATCTGTCCTGGAAAGTCTTCTCAACATATCTATTTATAAGAAATGGGGCAAGGTAGTTTTGTCTTGTTAACTCTTTACCAAACGGCAAATTTTTAGACTACTCCAAATTCAAAGATGTTGCAGACGACAATTAAAACTGAATAAAATTTTACATTTATATGTCCTTTTGTGAAGAAAATATTGTGGGAAATGAAGAAATTGCTTGTCACAAGCAATTTCTTCATTTTCCACAATGTTTTCCAAAGCCATTATCTTGTGGGGAGTCAAAAAGAGTCACTGTATGGTAATGGGTTAAAATGTAAATTCTTTTCTTGCAGTGTTTTTAAAAGTTGTTTCTGATTAAAACCAGATTTTGGGGAGGGAGGGTAAATCTAAAAACATTGTAATATTACAACACAATTTTACAACTTGATCCAATGTCTGGATAGTGGATACATTTTTCCTCTATTGTCCTGGGGGGCTATTATTGGCCGCCCTCTAGACACATTATGCAATATTTGTTGGTAGATCTATTTACTTTATAAACAACCTTTATGTTTAACCCTTTACCAAACGACAAAATTTAAGGGTGATCCAAATTGAAAGATCTTGCAGACGACAATTTCAGGTGAATGAAATTTTTACTTTTTGGGTCATTTTGGATGGAAAACATAGTGGGAAATGGAGAAATTGCTTGTCACAAGCAATTTCTTCATTTTCCACAATGTTTTACAAGGCCATTATTTTGTGGGGAGTCAAAAAGAGTCAATGTAGTAATGGGTTAACCCTTTCCTAATTGGTAAACAATTTACACTGTTCTTATAGGTGACAAAATGGTTTTTGATTGAGGTAAGATTTTTGTACAATATAACACATGGGCGCAGATCTAGACACAGGTGCTGCAGGTGCAGCATTCGTCTCACAAAGAATGGCCGTAGATGCAGCTTGTTGCTACAATAAACATAAAATCACTCAAAAATTGTGCTTTCACTCAAGAATAATATTCTAGCTAGAATGCACCGAATTGCGCCATTATTTCAAAGATTTTCCAAACGCAGCAGAATGTTCGCGGACATCCCTAGAAGAGCTTCACTCCTTAGTCAATCACCTTTCCAACTTCAGAGCTCATTTTTGCCATGTACCAAAAATGCAAATAACATGGTTTAATAGTTGTAGCCCTTAGATATTGAGGCAAAAATAGAAAAAGTTGGTTAGCAGGGTTTTCTTATCAGTTTCTTCTTATTATAAATGCCAAAACCTTTCTTCATCTAGATTCTTAAGGTGCACCAAACCACAGGGGTCCGTAATTTGAGCCTTGGCACCATCTAGACTATTCTTTATCACAAGGGATGTTTCTACGTTCAATCTGATTGTCACCCCTCTATCACACGACACAAAATACGGTGGAACTTTTTTCAAATTTACAGATAATCTGTCCAACCTTTCATTAACCGAGAGCCAACATATTTTTCTTCAAAGAAAATGCAATTGTTTGGGGGTGGGTAACAAAGTCTGACTGCTACAATGGCTCAAAGTTAAAAATTTCCATCGAGGTTTTGCTTCATTGACACTCTCAAGTTCAGTAATCGGAGTCAAGTTGAGCCAGTCAGACTTTGTTACCCACCCCCAAACAATTGCATTTTCTTTGAAGAAAAATATGTTGGCTCTTAGTTAGCGAAAGATTGGACAGAATATCTGGTAATTTGAAAAAGTTCCGCCGTATTTCGTGATAGAGGGGGTGACAATCTGAGTGAATGTAGAAAAATCCCTTCTCATAAGTAAAGACTAGAAGGTGTCAAGGGTCAAATTACAGATCCCTTTGCACCAAACATCATCATTTTTTGGCAAAGGATTAGTTTGCCTGATAAAAAATTGTTTTCAAATGATCAGATGACTGTTCTTCTCAATAACACCAAACATGGAGCAAATGTATTTTGTGGGATGGAAAGCATTGATTGCGAGAAAAAGAGAAAATAGAACAATAGGTCTAGATCTCATTCTCTGCTGGTTATTAATAAATTATTGATTCGCTTAGAAATTGTGCTAGATCTATTGATTCGGTCGGCACAATCCTTTCAACCAATCAAAAACGTCGTCAGCACACCTGCACTCATTCGGTGGAGGTGAAAGCTTCGGTCTTTTTCGTTGAAGCATTACCAACTTTCAGCATTAACAGGGTTTTTGTTACCTGCGAGTCCCGAGTCCCTGACTCACATTTTTTTTCTCAGGACTCATTGAAAAAAATTCAGTGAGTCCCAGAATGCTAACATTTTCAATGTGTAATGGACATTGTCTTTCAAAGACTCCTATGTTTCAATATTGGACTCATTGTTTTGGGAAGAAATGGGTCCCAGGACTCTTCCACATAAATTGGTAACAAAATCACTGCATTAATATCTCGACGACTACGCCTGATTATTAAAAATGTGTTGGTAGATCTAGTTAGAAAGTTTAAATCACATTCTTTCAAGAAAGAGCTTTGTTTATGAATTTTAACGAAGGATAATAATCTGCCTCAAAGTTGGTATCCCGTAACGATAAAGACCGAGGAAGTACCCTCGATGAAAAAATGAAAGTGAGGTTATGACCTCATGCCAACTGATTCTATCAGCATTTCCTTCATATGCCTCAATGCTTTCCAAAACATCTCGTTTTTGTTTTAAGGGCATCAAAACCACCAGGTCCTCACCCTCGTTGGGAAAGGGTTAAGTATGTGAACATATGTAAAACATTGAAGGAAAGAGCGTAGGTCTACAAAAAATAAAGGTGGAAAATAATGCTTTATTTCTCTGTGTTAGAACGACTCTGTAGACAAAATTCGACACATCGCGAGTAAAAATAATTTGTCGTCTGCTTCTTCTTTGAAATTGGGTGACAGTGACATTTTGTCGTCTGGTAGTGGGTACAACAAAAGGACTTACCCGGTTTTATATTGTATAATCTCCCAGATGTCTTGCACGAATTTGATTCCTTTAAACTTCCTTTTAAAACTTCAACACTTGAAAGTCTCTCAAATTACCAAACCGTGACAAATATCCTGTTTGTGCAAGTTACGTGAATTTCTGAATCATTCATGCAATACTGTCTGTGTAAACCATGTTTTGGTCATGTGACAGCGCGCGTGACCTACTCCCATTAATCAATACAAGGTGTCACACCAGTCTGTTTGTGTATTGGCTAGACCAATATTGAATTGACCCATTCCTACACAGTGACTCTTTTTGAGTCCCCAAAAGATAAAAGCTTTGGAAAATATTATGGAAAGTGAAAACAATTACTTGTGACAAGCAATTAGTGAGATCCGCAATTTTTAAGTCCCTTTACTGGACTGCAACATTTTTTGACTCCCCGTAAGATAATGACTTGTGGAAAATGAAGAAATTGCTTGTGATAAGCAATTTCTTCATTTCCCACAATATCTTCTACCCAAAAAGACCAAAAGACTTTAAATTTCATGCACTTAGAATTGTGGTCTGCAACTTCTTTGAATTTGGAGCAGTCTAAAATTTTGTCGTTTGGTAATGGGTTAAGACTTCAGATTTAAAGATACTGCAGGGGACAGTTTCAGCCAAAATGAAACTTAACATGTTGAAGTCTCACTGTATAGCAAACATTGTGGGAAATGAAGAAACATTTTATGTCACAAGCAGTTTTCCACAATGTTTTCAAAAGCCCTTAACCTTTTCCCAAACAAGACCTGGTTTTGACGTTTCTAATAGAATAGGCTTAGGAAAACATTGAGGCAAAAGAAGAAACTGCTGATGACCAGCAGTTTCTCCTTTTGCCTCAATATTTACTGCGCTGTATTGTACAGAAATCCTATCTTAAATTTAATCCATTTTGTTGTCGGCATCATCTTTCAAATTGGACCACCCTAAAGTTCTGTTGTTTGGGAAAGGGTTAACTTGTGGGTGTAAAGATCATCACTGTTTGGGAAAGGGTTAATGAAAGTATGACAACAATTACCCAAATGGCAAAATTGCAATAGCTGCTGGTGGTGACAAAGTGGATGTTGGTAAAGATTGAAACATAAAGGACAGAAAATATAGAGACAAATGGAGAAAATGCTGGTTATCAGCATTTTCTTCTTTTGTCTAAATGTTTTCATTTTCTTAAGGTCATCAGATTTTATTTCGGAAAAAGAAGACAAAGGGGCCATCTCTGCATTTAATACAGGGGTATGAACAAGATGTGTTTGTGAAACACTAATGCCCCTAAAAAGGCCAATGTTAAGTTTTCATGTTCAGTTTCGGACTGGCAGACAGACTGACAGATGAACAGACAAATGGATGTACTAGACACTGGTAAAACAAGAGGACCCTGGGGGCCCTGAAGCGCTCACCTGCGTTTTTCAACACAGAGCAATGGTTGATTTTTAAAGAATTTTCTCATGATTTCTCTAAATCTGATAAGCCCTGCCCTGCCACGCCCACATTTTTTGACGAATCAAAAATTTGAAAACAAGTTTCGAAAACGGTCACCCAATGAATATCTCTGCCAAGTTTGGTAAAAATTGACAAAGTGGTTAAGGAGAAGATTTTTGAAGAATTATTTAACAATTTCTCTAAGTCTGATAAGCCCCACTCTGCCACGCCCTCATTTTTTGACACATCAAAAATTCATCAACAAGCAGTGAAGACAGTCACTCTAGTAACATTCCAGCCAAGATTGGTACAAATTGGATCAACAGTTGATTTTCAAAGAATTATTTAACAATTTCTCCAAGTCTGATAAGCCCCGCCCTGCCACGCTCACATTTTTTGACGAATCAAAAATTTGAAAACAAGTTTTGGAAAGGGTCACCAAAGGAACATTTCTGCCAAATTTGGTAAAAATTGACCCAATGGTTTATGAGAAGAAGATTTTTGAAGAATTATTTAACAATTTCTCTAAGTCTGATAAGCCCCACTCTGCCACGCCCACATTTTTTGACAAATCATGACTTTGAAGACAACTATTGAAAAGGGTCACCCAAGGAACATTTCTGCCAACTTTGGTAAACAAGAATTGTCCGCGGACAATAAAGCTCGCCCAAACGAGAGCTTGTCAAAAAGAAAAGTCATTTCCTAGGTCAAGGTATTAAACAAGAGGGCCATTGGCCCTGAAGCGCTCACCTGATATAATAACTTTTTTTGTAAACCAATTTTCAGGTTGATTGGACAAAGAATGTGACCTCTAGGGTGCACACAAGGTTTATCTAAGATTTGACCTCGTGACCTAGAATTGATCAAGACAATCATTCTGATCAATTTTCAGGTTGATTGGGCAAAAAATGTGGCCTCTAGAGTGCACAAGGTTTTACAAAGATTTTACCTCATGACCTAGTTTATGACCCCAGATGACCCAATTTCAATCTTGTCTGAAAATTGATCAAGACAATCATTCTGATCAATTTTCAGGGTGATTGGGTAAAAAATGTGGCCTCTAGAGTGCACACAAGGTTTTTCTAAGATTTGACCCCCGTGACCTAGTTTTTGACTCCAGATGACCCAATTTCAAACTTGTCCGAGATTTCACCAAGACAATCATTCTGATCAATTTTCAGGTTGATTGGACAACAAATGTGGCCTCTAGAGTGCACACAAGGTTTTTCTAAGATTTGACCCCATGACCTAGTTTTTGACCCCGTATGACCCAATTTCAAAATTGTGCGAGATTTTATCAAGCCAATCATTCTGAGAAATTTTCAGGTTGATTGGGCAAAAAATGTGGCCTCTAGAGTGCACACAAGGTTTTTCTAAGATTTGACCCTGTGACCTAGTTTTAGACCCCAGATGACCCTATATCAAACTTGTGCGAGATTTTATCAAGTCAATCATTCTGAGCAATTTTCAGGTTGATTGGGCAAAAAATGTGGCCTCTAGAGTGCACACAAGGTTTTTCTAAGATTTGACCCCGTGACCTAGTTTTTGACCCCAGATGACCAAATTTCAAACTTGTCCGAGCTTTCATCAAGACAATCATTCTGAGCAAATTTCAGGTTGATTGGGCAAAAGATGGGGCCTCTAGAGTGCACACAAGGTTTTTCTAAGATTTGACCCCGTGACCTAGTTTTTGACCCCAGATGACCCAATTTCAAACTTGTCCGAGATTTTATCCGGACAATAATTCTGATCAATTTTCAGGTTGATTGGGCAAAAAATGTGGCCTCTATAGTGCACACAAGGTTTTTCTAAGATTTGACCCCGTGACCTAGTTTTTGACCCCAGGTAACCCAATTTCAAATTTGTACAAGATTTCACCAAAACAATCATTCTGACCAAATTTCAGGTTGATTGTGCAAAAAATGTGGCCTCTAGAGTGCACACAAGGTTTTTCTAATATTTGACCCAGTGACCTAGTTTTTGACCCAAGATGACCCAATTTCAAACTTGTCTGAGATTTTATCAAGACAATTATTCTGAGCAAATTTTAAGTTGATTGGGCAAAAAATGTGGCCTCTAGAGTGCACACAAGGTTTTTCTAAGATTTGACCCCGTGACCTAGTTTTTGACCCCAGATGACCCAATTTCGAACTTGTCCGAGATTTCATCAAGACAATCATTCTGAGCAAATTTCAGGTTGATTGGGCAAAAAATGTGACCTCTATAGTGCACACAAGGTTTTTCTAAGATTTGACCCTGTGACCTAGTTTTTGACCCCAGATGACCCAATTTCAAACTTGTCCGAGATTTTATCAAGACAATCATTCTGAGCAAATTTCAGGTTGATTGGGCAAAAAATGTGGCCTCTAGAGTGCACACAAGGTTTTTCTAAGATTTGACCCCGTGACCTAGTTTTTGACCCTAGATGACCCAATTTCGAACTTGTCCGAGATTTCATCAAGACAATCATTCTGAGCAAATTTCAGGTTGATTGGGCAAAAAATGTGGCCTCTAGAGTGCACACAAGGCAAAGTTTGACGGACGACGGACGACGGACGACGGACGACGGACACCGGACGCCGGACGACGGACGCCGGACACAGCAGTATCACAATAGCTCACCATGAGCACATTCGTGCTCAGGTGAGCTAAAAAGGTCATGACCCAAAATGAAATTTTGTAAAAGTAGGTCAAGCTCCATGGTCAAGGTTACAAGGTCACAGGTCATGGTCAAATGTGAACTGTGTTGGAATGAGGTGTCCGTGTGTGAAATATCAAGGCTGTAGGTGCAAAAGGACATGAGTTATAGGCCAAGTTAAAATTTTTTGAAAGTAGGTCAAACTCCAAGGTCAAGGTACAAGGTCACCGTCAAATGTGAACCGTGTTGGTAGGTGTCCATGTATGAAATATCAAGGCTGTAGGTGCAAAAGGACATGAGATATAGGCCAGGTGAAAGTTTTTTAAAAGTAGGTCAAACTCCAGGGTCAAGGTCACCAGGTCCAAGGTCATGGTCAAATGTGAAAAGTGTTGGTAGGAGGTGTCATTGTGTGAAATATCAAGGCTGTACGTGTAAAAGGACACAAGATAAAGGCCAGGTTAAAGTTTTTTAAAAGTAGGTCAAACTTCAAGGTCAAGGTCACCAGGTCCAAGGTCATGGTCAAATATGAAAGGTCTTGGTGGGAGGTGTCCATATGTGAAATATGAAGGCTGTAGGTGTAAAAGGACATGAGCTATAGGCAAGGTTAAAGTCTTTTAAAAGTAGGTCAAACTCCAAGGTCAATGTCACAAGGTCCATGGTCAAATGTGAATCATGTTGGTAGGAGGTGTCCATGTGTGAAATATCAAGGCTGTAGGTGTAAAAGGACATGAAATATAGGCCAGGTTAAAGTTTTTTTTAAAAGTAGGTCAAACTCCAAGATCAAGGTCACAAGGTCTAAGGTCATGGTCAAATGGGAATGGTGTTGGTAGGAGGTGTTCATATGTGAAATATCAAGGCTGTAGGTGTAAAAAGACATGAGATATAGGCCAGGTTAAAGTTTTTTTAAAAGTAGGTTAAACTTCAAGGTCAAGGTCATGAGGTCAAAGGTCATGGTCAAATGTGAATGGTGTTGGTAGGAGGTGTCCATATGTGAAATATCAAGGCTGTATGTGCAATAGGGCATAAGATATAGGCCAGGTTAAAGTTTTTTTAGGCCAGGTTAAAGTTTTTAAAAGTAGGTCAAACTCCAAGGTCACAAGGTCAAAGGTCATGGTATCAAATGAAAGGTCTTGGTAAGAGGTATCCACATGTGAAATATGAAGGCTATAGGTGTAATATGGCATGAGATATGGGCCAGGTTAAAGTTTTTTAAAACAGTCAAAAAGTGGGTCAAACTCCAAGGTCAAGGTCACAAGGTCAAAGGTCATGGTCTCAAATTAAAGGTCTTGGTTAGAGGTACCCACAGGTGAAATATGAAGGCTGTATCTCTAACAGGGCATGAGATATGGGCCAGGTTAAAGTTTTTGCGGACGCTGACGCCGACGCTGACGCCGACGCCGATGCTGACGCCGACATCCGGGGGTATGACAATAGCTCTTCTGAGACTATCGTCCCGGGCGAGCTAAAAATGACTTAATGGTTCATGAGAAGAAGATTTTTGAAGAATTATTTAACAATTTTTGATGCATCAAAAATTTGAAAAAAAGTTTGAAAAGGGTCACACAGGGAACATGCCTGCCAAGTTTGGTTAGGATTGGCCTAGTGGTCAAGGAGGAGATGTTTAAAGAAATTGTTGACGACTTCCAACGCACGCCGGACACAAGGTGATCACAAAAGCTCACCTTGAGCATGTTGCTCAGGTGAGCTAACAATATGCCCCGATCTTTCGATATGGGGGGATAAATGAATACAGCACATTGCAAGAAACGTGCTAACTTGTTTTGACTGTGTTTCTTCATGTTTTATCAAAGGCTTTTTCAATGTTGTTAAAGCAATAAAACTTTTAAGTTTTGAGATATGTAATTTTCCTGAACAACACCTAGTTTTGAAATCTCTAATTTAGAAAGTTTTGCAAAACATTGAGGGAAAAGAAGAAATGCTGATGACAAGCATTTTCTTCTTCAGTGGTTTCCAGTGGTATAAAAGTACTTATGAGTTTTGTCGTCTGCAATATCTTTAAAGTTGGACTGATCTAAAATGTGGTCTTTCAGGAAAGGAATAAAATGACAATAATGCCAGGTGTATCAAAATAAGTTTTTATTGCAAATTTAATGACAAACAAAATATGCACATTCTTCATAAAAACAAGCTTATGCAATGGAGGATTTTTATTACATTTTACAAACATTTTCAACATTGCAACAATTTATTTGCAGAAATATCCAAAATAACAAGTGCAGAGAAAGATCATCAAAGTTGGGAGTTTATTTAAAATTGAACTTTGATTATGGCATAAATTGATGATGGCATTACCCTTTCCAAAACAAGGCCTAGTTTTCACATCCCTGGCAGAAAAAGTTTATGAAAACTCTGAGGGAAAAGAAGAAATTGTTGATAATTGCAGATTTCATTTTTTTTGGAATATTTTCACCGCTATAATATCCCAAAATAATGTTTTGACGTTTGGATTAGAAAACATTGTGGAAAATTAAGAAATTGCTTGTCACAAGCAATTTCTTTATATTTCGTAATATTTTCCCAAAGTCCTTTCTTGCGAAGGAGTCAAAAGGCGTTAACTGTGCATTATTGCATAAGATGTGTGTTTTTAGGCCGTTATTGACATTGAATAACGGGACGAAACCGGTCCGATATCGTGAAAACCGGTCTATATTCAGTGCGATATTGGACCGGCTTTGCACTCAAATATCCTCGATTTTACCCTGCAAAATAAACAATTGTCTCTTTTCCCGCAAAATTCTCAACGTCTTACGTTAAATAAGCGACGTTCGCCTTTTGGCGCCAAATAATGACGTAACGTCGTTTTACCGACGTCACGCATAACAAAAAATTCTCGGAAGATTTATCAGAACAAAACAACAATGGAGAACATTTTCTTATCTCACCTCGGTTCATTTTTTGCACATATGAAGGGGTTTGGGGTAAGTTATCATTGGAATTTCATGCTTTTTATGCAATAATAGCGTCAATTCACCTTTTTTCGGTCGTTAACATTCTCAGAGGCCCACAAAATACGTTATCGACCTCGACCTTCGGTCTCGGTCGATAACGTATTTTTTGGGCCTCTGAGAATGTTAACGACCTCAAAAAGGTGAATTAACCCTATAGTAATGGGTTAAAATTAAACCATTTCCAATACAACAAATATCAAGGGTAGTTTGAATTCAAAGATGTTGTAGATGACAATTTCAAGTTAATGAATTTTAACATTATGTTGGTCTTTCTAGTTACAAAACACGGTGGGAAATGAATAAATTACTTGTCACAAGCAATCCCTTATTTTCCAAAGCCTTTATTTTATTGGGTGTCAAAAAGTTTTAAATGGGAATTGGTAAATAATTGAAATTGCCTTTATTCTCTTGCCCATTCCCAAATATTGACACTTTTTGATGCCACACCAGGTAAAGGCTTTGAAAAATTGTGGAAAATTAAGAAATTGCTTGTGACAAGCAATTTCTTCATTTACAACAATGCTTCTACCAAGTATCATAAAAAAAGGTCAAAATTCAATTGGTTGAAATTGTCCTGTACATGATCTTTGAATTTGGAACTGCCCAAAATTTTGTTGTTTGGGAAAGGGTTAATTGAAACAGCCTCCTCTTTGGACTAGTTTTATTATTTGTGGTCAATTACAGGGTTATCCCTTTCCCACAGAATCTCTGCATTTCACAACCCATCTCAAAAAAAATATGTGACCTGTCACACTAAAAGGGACCTTATCC
The DNA here is from genome assembly GCA_963680895.1 of Fragum sueziense. Lineage (NCBI taxonomy): Eukaryota > Metazoa > Mollusca > Bivalvia > Cardiida > Cardiidae > Fragum > Fragum sueziense. The sequence continues at coordinate 81,535,839 of OY804592.1, read as the reverse complement.
GAATTCCAAAAATCCAAATTTTGACAAATATGTCAGACTCAGCACAAGTCAACCAGATCCCGTATGCGAAAAATGAACATAGAGTAAGATAGGGAAAACATTCCGGGTTTAGAAAATTACATAAGTGAAAAGTGTCGGCCCTAGTCTGGCTGCGCGGTCTGCACAGAGAGGCTAGGGTCGATATTTTTCACACTTCCCATAAGGTCCTTTTTAGTGTGACGGGTCACATATTGTTACATGCAGCCCTAATTGATACAAGAACCGTCAGAGACGGACAATGCTCCCCGATTAAGGCATTGTCACAATAAATGTATGCCATGCAGAGCTAAGATTAAGCTAACAAACGTTAAGCCCCCTTTTTCTATGACATACTTTTTATACACAAATTTCAAGTAGTTTATTGTCAAGGGCATCTGATTTGATACTCAAATATGAAATTTCATCAAATTCTGACCATTAGACTAGGAGAAATTAGAGAAAAACTGTATTTTACCTTAAGTCCCCTTTTCCCATGACGAGGCCTTAAATCCAAAAACTGGGAAAAGTGCATCGGCATTATGTCATAGGGAGTTCACATGGTAAGTTTCATTTGATTTGGCCCAAGGGTTATAGAGAAATCGCTTCGGACGGACGGACGGAATGACGGACGGATGGACGGACAGACAAAGCGGCAACTATATGCTCTCCCTTCGGGGAGCATAAAAATGTAACCCATCAAGCTAAAAGAGACCACCTGGCAAGAGTGTAGAGTCAACTCTAGTCAATCTGTGAAGATTTCTACACTGACTAGGATCAAAACTTTTGACTCTAGGATAATTTTATGAACCTAAAATTGTTTTTATCCTATCTTACTTTATGTTTTATTTCCAAATGTCCCTTTTGGCATGGCAATTCATATATTTGTATTATGTAAGCACTATTACAAATAGTTAAGTTAAAGGCAAATATCAGTTTTTCAAGCTTTTTTTGCACAGACAAATACTTTCACAATAAAATAATACCCATCAGACCTTTCTGTGAGGCAGTATGTTACACAACAATAGCTCATCAAAAACAAAAAACAAGAGCTGTCCGAAGACAGCGCGCTCGACTTTCTAAGTTGCTTAGTATAAAGGGGGCATAACTCCAAATAGAGTGGTCCCAGGGTCATGCGCCCTGATAGTAAGGTAGAGGGTGTGATGGTGAATAAGTATTTCAAGTTTGGGTTGAATCCCTTTGATAGTATGGAAGTTATTGATGTTTGAAAAAACTTTAACCTTGGTTGCAACGCCAACGCCAACGCCGACGCCGACGCCCGGGTGACAGTATAAGCTCTCATTTTCTTCGAAAAGTCGAGCTAAAAATTGATTTGTTTCATACAAAACGAAGACAATGGGACTGCAGCATTGTTGTTTAACCCCTACTGAAACAACAAAATTTTAGCCTAGTCCCAACTCATAGGTGTTGCAGACGATGATTTCCATTGAATAAAATTTCACATTTTTTTTTTGTCTTTCTTGGTAGAAAACATTGTGGGAAATGAAGAAATTGCTTGTCACAAGCAATTTCTTCATTTTCTACAATGTTTTCCAAAGCCTTTATATTGTGGAGCGTCCAAAAGCGTGAATGTGTGGGAAAGGGTTTACCCTTACTCAAACAGCAAAATAGTCAATAAACAGCATTTTATCCTTTTACCTCAATATTTTCTGAGGTATATAGTACATAAAGATTATCTTTTGCATCAGTTTTCAATTTTGAACACTCTGATTTTTTGCTATTATGTAAAGTGCTAGCAGCAAATTATTGACAATGAAAAACAAACAATCAAGGATAACAAAAAATCACCTTGGACCCTTTCCCAAACAAGACCATGTTTTGATGTTGCTAATAGGACAGGCTTAGAAAAACATTGAGGCAAAAGAAGAAAATGCTCAGTTTAATCAGAGGTGTAAAAATACCAAACATTTCTTAAATGTGACATGATGTATGTTCATCAATTACTTTTTTCAACAGGCGCTGTTTAATAGAAAATCCCTGTTTTTTGTCTTCTATGGTTTAAACCATTTATTAATCGGTCGTATATTGACAAAATCATTGAAGATTTTCAGCAATTGTTGTTGTGTCAACAATAAGTGATACCCAGCTGTGTGTACAGGATTACAAAATTTTCTTTCATGGTAGGCTTGCAGCAATAACCATTTCATCACCAAAAACAAGAGTTCCATAGTCAAAACAAACACCCTTTTCCATGACACAACATAAGATAATACCTCAACAACATGAACATAGTCATGTGACAAGGATCATTCTGTAAACATTTCATCAAAATCAATCCATAAAGGAAGGAGGAATTGACTCGTAACTGTTGTGTTAACCCTTTCCCAAACGACAAATTTTTAGACTGCTCCAATTTGAAAGCCACTGCAGATGACAAAATGGATGCAAATAAAGAAAGAATACATGTTCAATATAGCTCAGTAAATATTGAGACAAAAGGAGAAAATGCTGATTATCAGCATTTTCTTCTTTTGTCTCTATGTTTTCTTAAGCCTAAATCTATTAGGGACACCAAAACCAGGTCTTGATTGGGAAAGGGTTAACAAGATGTGGACATACAGACAGATGGAGAAGACAATACCATAATAGAACCACCTTCAGTGACAACACTTTCCCAAACAATTAAAATTTTGACTGTTCTAATTTGAAAGCTGATGTAGACAACATAATGGATGCCAGTAAAGACAGTATTAAATTTTGTGTATAATGTAGCACAGAAAATATTGAGGCAAAAGGAGAAACTGCTGATTATCAGCAGTTTTTTCTTTTGTTTCAATTTTTTCCCAAGCCATTTCCACTAGGGATGTCAAAACCCAGTCTTGTTTGGGAAAGGGTTAAGAAGCAAATTAGAAATCACAACACTACAGTAATGTCGTCTCAGACTAGACCAAAGCCCTCTGTTTGCTGTATGGCCTTGTAAAGTTTATCTTTCATTGCTGACTTGCTGGAATATTTCGGCAGGTCTAGTAGATTAAAACATGTGTGGGCTACAGGCAGGAAAGATTCTGGACAGTTCATGGGCTGGATTACCATCTGAAAATATATCATCATACACAAGTGTGATTAGATTATTTTTTTTCATACCTGCACGAACAAAAATTACATTCATTTCTTAAAACTTAATATTCTGTGATTTAAAAAAAATACAACTTTTCATAATAAATTTTCAACAAAAATGACAGATTAATAATGCTGCATAATACAATGTTTGACAGGGAAAGTAGTTCCTGCATTTTTTATCCACAGAGCTATAAAATAAAAATTCAATCAATCAGAATGCTTGAATTTCAATGAAATCAAGTAATATCAAGTTATTCAGAACATCAAAACCATTTCTTGTTAGGGAATAGATAAGCCAAAAAGGAGGACACTCATAAGGATCTCTTTTGAAGGGGCTCGGATAGCACTCAATAGTTTGAAATGACGTAGATGACTGTATTATTGCCTCTATACTCCATCTTAATCCTTTGCCACATAAAGCCTGGTTTTGCTCTCCATAATAGAAACAGTTTGGGAAACCATGAAGTCAAAAGAAGAAAATGCTGATGATAAGCAGTATTTCCTCTTTTGACCTCAGAATTTTCTGTACTTTAAGATAGATCTACAGTACGAACACTTGTAGGTTTATTTTGATTTCGTTCTCTGTTGCTACTTTCACTTTCAGCTAGTCTATTTTTTCTCTGTTTGGGAAAGTGTAAAAAAGACCTATAAGTATATCAATGACCCATTTTTTGAAATTAAACTACAACATAGATAGAGCAATTACCACTATATATTACCATGTTTACAAAATTTACTAATGTAAACTGTAATTTTGCATGTAAAGGTTTCAAACATGCAAGTGTCTCATATCTGTTAGATTTGAACCAACACATGCAAAATTAAAAACTCTTTTCCCTTGTTTATATTGGTAAAATTCATGAAACATTGCCATTATAATCTCATGACTAGATGATACAATAGAGCATTGTAGAAAATTGGCCACCTACCCTAACATGTTTCATACCCGTAATGGGTATTTTATCACTGCCTGTCAGAAATACTGAAATGAGAAAATATCAACTGTATTTCAATCTCTCCAAAAAAAACATAGGTTTGAAGTCTGAAAAAGAAAAGCCTTTGAAAAAAACATTGAGACAAAAGAGGAAAATGCTGATCACCAGCATTTTCTCCTTTTGTCTCAATATTTTCTGTGCTATATTTTACATTTATATTTTCTCCACATACATCTATTTTGTTGTCTGCAGAAACTTTATAATTGTACCAGCCAAAAATTTTGAAGTTTGGGAAATGGTTAAGGAATTAACCCTTTCCAAAAACATTAAGACTATTCCAATATGTTGTTCCACAGAACAACATAATTGTTACCAAGTGTGCAAACTATGTTAAGTATGTATGTCAAAGCATGAAAAGCAATGAGAGAAAAGGAGAAAATGCTAATACCAAGACGAACCTACTTCAATAAGTGTTTCTACCTGATTTTGAATAAGACAGAATAGCTATTTTTTTGATATACTAATTGATTGAACATGGTTTAAAACAACATTCAAAAATTATCGAGTCATATTTATTTGGAAAAGGGTTGAGTGGCCTTTATACAACACAAGACCTCAGACAGACAACTTACATAGATATTTTTTCTTGTCTTCTAAACTCATGTCATGGAACACATCCCAGAAAAACTGTATAGTTTGATGATATCTGTGGTAATCCCCCTTGTATTCTGTGTTCTGTAATAATATATAGAATGACAAGTTAATGTAGTGCTAGCTAGCCTGGGATACATTTAGTAACAGTAATCCACACATCCCAGAAAAACTGTATAGTTTGATGATATCTGTGGTAATCCCCCTTGTATTCTGTGTTCTGCAATGAATATAAACATTTTGACATAGTGCAAAGGCAAGTAAACATGAAATAAGCTTTCAACTCTATAACCCTTTCCTAAGTGGCAAAAATTTAGGTATAGTCAATTTTAAAGCTGCTGCAGATGACAATATGGATATTGATAAAGGAATAATTTGTGTAAAATTTATCAAATGAAATATTAAGGTAAAACGAGAAAACGCTGGTTGCCAGCACTTTCTTCTTTTGCCTCAATATTTTCCAAGGCCTATTCTAGTAGGGATGTCAAAACTAGTTCTTGTTTGGGAATGAGTTGAAAGGGTCTTTATTTGTAAAAGATTAATATGTCTTAATTTTATTCATTAACATAGTCTTAGTTTCCTTACAAAGTTTGTTATCTACCAATTTCACCTCTTTAATTAAGACATATATTTGATATTTTCAACAATTTGATGTCACCATAGTCTTTATTCATCATTACTCAATGAAATACTTGTAATCACAAAATGGGTCACAAAAAATGACAATCTTTCCATAGAATTGTTGCTGATCTACATTAATTCAAACAAATTGATTATATTTGTCATCAATGTCATGTGCTTTTTAAATCAATGCCACATTTTTCCTATAGAACAATGCAGATATATGATCTGCATCTCCATTTGGGATTGCATATAACCTCTGAACATCAAATAACAACCAAATCTACCTTTCAGTTATCAAGCCTTTCCCAAATGGCCAAAATTTGGACTTTTCCTACTTGAAAGCTGTTGAAAACGACAAAAAAGATGTTGTTAAAGATAAGATTTGTGTATAATATAGTACAGAAAATATTGAGGCAAAAGGAGAAACTGCTGGTTATCAGCAGTTTCTTTTGTCTCAATGTTTTCCAAAGCCTGTTCTATAAGAGCATCAAAACCCGGTCTTGTTTGGGAAAGGGTTAAGGAAATAAAACACAGCTTACCTTCTCTAGTTCATGGAAGTCATAGTTCTCATTGCCCACCACCATAGCCTTTAATTCTTGTGGATGAAACAGCTCCTGAAATATTATATAATGTTGATGTTATTGCAAAACCTCGTAACTCCAGCTTGATTTAACAATAATATCAAAAATTGTGAAAAGTGATGAAAACTTAGTGAAAAGGAACATCCACTCATTGGCTAATTAAAGTCAGGCAGTAATTGGTACAGAAAGATGTGTATTTTTCATGGTAAGCGATATATATACATCATTACATTTATGGAAAGTAAGCTGTCACAAACAGTTTATCAAGAAATATGTGTGAAAATGAACAATATGAGTCCATCAATGTTCTCAGGAAACCTTCATTACACCTCTATGAATTACATAATTGATCAACGTACAAGAAATTGTGAAAAAACATTCAACCTTGAGTGTTCTTGTGAATCATCTTTGAAAATATAAGATAAAGGACAAAAGACAGAAGATCCAGTCCAAATTTTGCCTGGTGTTCGGAGAAGCATATAACCAAAGTTTGACTGTACAGAAAACACTCATTGTGTCAAGTCTGTGGGGCCGTCAAAATACCTCGACATTTCCGGAGTTCGACTCATCCGATTTTGTTCAGCTTCGACAAAGTTGATATGTGACCGTTTGTGAAACTAATGATTTACGATTATTATTGAAATATAGTAGGAAAAGAAAAGAAATTGCTCGTTTCGAGCAATTTCTATCCTTTTCCTACTATATTTCAATGGCTTTATTCAGTTCGAAATTATTTTGTTTGAAAAAAAAGTTATGTCCATTGATGAGGACGGGACCAGATTTGAACTTCAACTTAAGCGAAAATTTGACTTATCCGATGTCGACATAACGAGTGTCGACTGTATTTTTAAATACTTACCAGAACTCTGCCCCCACACACTTTATGGAATCCTGTGTTGAAGGCACCAAATTGTGGATCAACTGACTTGGAGAAAATATAGTCTACATACAGGTCCACAAACTCTTTTCTGAAAAGTTATAAACATAAATAAACTTATTATTTACTAAAAAGTCACTCTTCTCAAATAATAGTAAATATTAACTTTAATTCCCCTTTTGGGAATAATATAAAGAAGACAAGAGCTTCGCAGAGCGGCGCATATACGCCCGAGAGGGGCTTGTAAGTAAAAATTGGCCATTTTTTTCAATTCAAGGGCAGATAATTCAAACATGAAAAGTTATCAAAATTTTGTTTGCACAACAAGACACCATAGAGATTCATTGTGGCTAGTTTGATTAAATTCTGGTTGAAACTGTAGAAGTACCACACAGGAGAAAATGGGCATTTTTGAGAAAATCGGCATTTTTCCTTAAATTCAAGGGCAGGTAATTCAAGAACGAAAACAGTTATCTAAATTCTGTAAGCGGTGTGCACAACTAGACACCATGGAGATTCATTGTGGCAAGTTTGATCAAATTCTGATCAAAACTGTAGGAAAAGTTGCGCACACAAGAAAATGGGCATTTTTTTAATTCAAGGGCAGATAATTCAAGAACGAAAAGAGCTATCTGAATTCCGTAAGCGTGGTGCACAACTAGACACCATGGAGATTTATTGTGGCAAGTTTGATCAAATTCCGATCAAAACTGTAGGAGGAGTTGCGCACACAAGAAATTGCTAACGGACAGACGGACGGACGGACAGACAGACAGACGGACGGACGGACGGACGAGCGGGGCCATAACATAATACGACCCTTCGGGCGTATAATGAATAAACTTATTTCGAGATTCACATGCACATGAGACTTGTATTATGCTGCGATCTTTCTGAATGTTAAACCTTTTCCCAAACAAGACCTGGTTTTGAAATTCCTTGCAGAAATGGTTTGGGAAAACATTGAGGTAAATAAAGACAAGATGTGTTTGTGAAACTCTAATGCCCCCAAAAGGCCAATGATAAGTTTTCACATTTAGTTTTGGAATGACAGGCAGACAGATGTACAGAACAACAACAGTAAAATGATATGCCACTGATGTTTCCATACAGGGGCATAAAAAATGCTGACAACCAGCCGTTTTTCCTTTTGTCTAAATATTTTCTGCTCTGTTTGTTGTACACAAATATTTTCTCTATTGCTGATCTATTCAATATAGCCCCATCAAATTTTTGTTGTTTAGAAAAGGACTTATATACAACAAATCTGCCACAGTCACAGTTTATGCCTTATTTTTAACCCCTGTTTCTGTGCTGCAGTGAAATATAGCAAAACCTGTGCATGTGCATATGATGAGGTGACTTGTAACATTCCCTGAAAATGTCATCCAAATCAATCAATAAATGTAGGAGCAGTTTTATTAACCCATTACCACACAGTCAGCGACTCCTTTGGACTCCCCACAATATTATGGCTTAGGAAAACATTGTGGAAAATAAAGAAATTGCTTGTGACAAGCAATTTCTTTATTTCCCACAAAATAAAGAAATTGCTTGTGACAAGCAATTTCTTTATTTCCCACAATGTTTTCTACACAAAAAGACAGAAAAAAGTAAAATTTCATTCACCTAAAATTGTCGTCTGCAACATGTTTGAATTTGGTCTAGTCTTAATTTTTGCCGTTTGGGAAAGGGTTCATGAGATCTGGGTGCACATATGGACGGATGTACAGATAGACGGAGATGATGTTATATACAACCACCTTTGAAACATATCAAATTAAGAACACTGATACAATAAGAATACCCACTTATTTTCATGAGTGACAGGTTTACTTGACCCTCCATCGACTAAATCATATGTCTTTGTTTCACCAAACACTTCTTGACTAATCTGTAATGCAATGACAAAATGGGAAATAATTGTGATATAACATGTGATCCATTACACTATAAGAGACCATCTGTGAAGTGTCAAGAGAATCGAACCTGGTCATTCTGTGTAGACGGCATAGGCTGACTAGGATCAAATCTTTTCAAACAAAGATAATTTTCTAAATCTAGAACATTATATTTGACACAAACAATGAGATATTCAGTGCCAACAGCTCAAATTCGAACCAAATTAGAGTTTGCTTTTTGCCTGATTTTACTACTAAGAGGAACATGGTCATATACTGCTCACTCAAGTGCCTCAACTGCATTGCAATAACATGTTGGTGACACTGTAATATATTTTGGATGATCTTTTGATTTCTTTCCATGTTTTTTGTCTATTCAGAGCAATTCTGTTTCTGTATCCCTTTCGTGTTGGAAAAGTCCAATTTTGTGCCATTTGGGATAGGATTAAACTTACTTGAAAGTAAAGGCAAAATGTTTCTTCCACATCATTATCTCCATAATTCAACAAGTCTGTTAAATTCCTACAACAAACACATGTAGACAATTGACACATGCAAACAATATTTTTAAGGAAAAACTATTTCACAGTACTGTAATATGGGCTGGGATCTGGTAACTATAGTTGTCGCCACATCGTATGGCACAATGTTTATGTTTTGTTCAAATGTAATTGAACGTTAAAGAAAACATAAACACGTGCCATACGATGTGGCGACAACTGTAGTGGAAAGTGGTCTCTTATGGCATTAAAGACCACCATGGATCTTGATCAGCCTGTGCATATGCACAGTCTGATCAAGATCTATGTTGTTCTCTGATAGTTTCTTCAATACCCATAGTACCTTGATATGAGGGGAGCAGCATGGATCATGAATAAACTGTACTCAAGCATATATAGGTCTGGATCCATAAAATGTACTAAGGCCTTTTTTCCAGATCTTAGCTCATAATATACTTTTAACATGCTTGTCTCCCGATGAAATGCTAAATCTATTACTACATGTCACAGCACTTGTTTCATAAATGAAAAGTTATTGGCTTTTAGTGTCCTATTGGCTTCTAGCCTAAAATAATGACCACATTAAAAATAATCACTCTAATCATTCTAATGAGCACCCAAGCATTTTTAAGAAATGTGGTCGATGAAAAGGTTGGGGGTTTGGGGATGAAATATCTTCATTGGAAACAGGTTGGAGGACTGGAAATGTCTTTCATTTCTTTTGGAAATGATCTTTGTGTATGACTTATATTATCTTAATACAGAATCGGGGCATTTATAAGAATAATTACGGTATGTTGTTACTTACTTGCCGACTACAGGCATATATTCCATTAAGTCATCTAAACCTGGTGTTCTGAAATAAATATACGGTACAATACAAAATATTAACAGTTCAGGGTTCTTTGTTGATTAGTTTGAAGCTGTAAATGAAAAGTATTATCAGACCTAAACTTCAATTGGTGATGATAATGTAAATTTTGCATGAAAATGTTTTTGGCAAAGCCAATAACTTTTGACCCTTTCCCAAACGACAAAATTTTAGGCTGGTCCATATTCAAAGATGTTGCAAACGGCAATTTCATGTGCATGAAATTCTACATTTTCTTGTTTTTTTTTTTTTTGTTTAGAAAACATTGTGGAAAATGAAAAAATTGCTTGTTACAAACAATTTCTTCATTTCACACATTGTTTTCCAAAGACTTTATCTTGTAGGGCATCAAAGAACACATTATTGTGGTAACGACTTAAAAAAGTAATGACATTACTTTGATTTAAAAAATAGACTTACCTATTGAGGAGTTTTTTGAAGAGTGCCAGTGGAAAGTTAAGCTGTATAAGTACTGAGTTGTATATGGCTAGACCGCATAAACATCCTATCAGTAAATACATGGAACTGTCTTCTAAAGCCTGCAATCATGTTATATATGTAATTAGATCTAGAGAAATACCATACAGAATAATTGATTGATGGGATTAAAAATGCTTTCAAAAAATTTTAAGGCATAAATGGAAAGCTGGTTCACCTAACCATTTTGATCCTGTTATTTCTTGCACCTCTACAAACTCAACATCCAATCCGAGCCACCAGCCACTCAACTCACTTAGATGATTTCTAAACAATTTCTCCATCAATTGGTGAATGGTGAGAAACAACTGACTTTTATTAAATATCAGAAAGGATATTGGCCAAACCAAGGATTGAACTAACCACACATAGAATGATTAACTCCAAACTTCAAGTTACTAATTGAGCTATCCGGGCTCTGCTATTCAGCCCAAAGTAAATAATCAAGATGGTGGTAGTGATGATGATGACACTCTCATTCCTAACTCATTCCTAACTACAAACAATACTTCTGTACTTACATATGATGAGAACCACTGCATTCTGGAATCTTCATTTGTCGTAAACATGCCATACTTTGGATCTAACAATTCTCGCAGAAGTAACATAAAGAACTCCTACAATCAAAATAAAACACAAATTATATGTTTACTTAACCCTGTCCAAAGCAAGAACTGGTTTTGAAATCCCCAATAAGAAAAGTTTGGTAAAACATCAAGGTAAGAGAAGAAATTGCTGATAACCACTACTTTCTTATTTTAACTCAATATTTTCTGTGTTATATTATACATCAGTCTTGTATCTATCAGCATCAATTTTGTCGTCTGCAACAGCTTTCAAATTGAAATAATGAAAAGACTTAATAAAAGCCTATCAATGCCTGAGTACACAATGCATAGAACAAATCTTAGTTTTAAGGTCATGGAAATGGCTGAGATTTTATCCCTATCACAATTACATTATTTATTTCAGATTTCATAACTTTCTATGATGACATTGACACTTTGTTTGAAAAGAAGACAAAGTTAAGCTTTTTATTTTTGTTATGATTAAGAATTTCCAATAGTGGTGTCTTTCATAGTTCTTTAGTCACATCGATCAGAACATTTTGTTGCTTTTCAAAGAAAACCTTGTAACTGCAGCTTGTTTTAACCATTTCCCAAACAAGACCTGGTTTAGACATCCCAAATGGAAAAGCACGTAGGAAAATATTAAGACAAAAGAAGAAACTGCTGATAACCAGCAGTTTCTCCTTTTGTCTCAATATTTTCTATGCCATATTAAGCACAGATTATATCGTTGATAACTTCCATTTTGTCACTTGTGGCTGTTTTTGAAGTGGACCACCCTAAAATTTCGACATTTGGGAAAGGGTTAAGCTGCAGTTACCATGTTTTTGTTGAAAAGCAGCTATTTATAACTGCATTTAAATTGTTTTCACTCAGTAATACATTATAAACATGAACATTGGTGTAAAACCTGTAAAATCACAATATATCAAATACATAAGCATCAAGAGATGTTCCAGGAAAGTAGCTAAAATTTTGGAAAAGCTGTAAGTTTTTGAGAACAAACTTTCTCAAAACAATACCTACTTTTGAAGCAGAAAAGGCATGGAAAAATAATTAATGTAAAATGAGATCTCTCTTTTTGATCCATTTTTTTCCTGTGTTATATTGTACACATTATCTTGATATATTGTGCACTTTATCTATCTTAATTGATATCTATTTTGTTGTCTGCACCAACTTTCAAATTGGGACAGTGTAAATATATGCCCCTTCGGAAAGAGTCAATTCTAATTTCTTTGAAGCAATTAAGGAGTAAAAGAGCATACAGGATTAGTGAAAACTTAAATGGTGATAAATTATAGATAGACCACAATGAAAATTCAATGTATGCAGAAACATGACCTTGATGGTACTGGTTAGGGAATAAAGACTCAGTCCAGAAAAAGATAGCATGTATGAATATGAAAAGAAACAGTAGATCTATAACCAACTACAAATTCTTTTTTGTTTCAAAAACAATTTTCATTCAACGCTGAATCTACCTTTTGGAGGAATTCACTTAACCTTGTGAAGAGAATGACTAATCTGAAATATCTAGATCTATCATACAGATTCTTAGTATCAATTTTCATAATTTTTAACCCATAATACACATGTGCAGACAGTCTACATTTTATGTCAATCTCTATATTCAAGTGGGCGTGATTAGATCTAGTGACCCATCAATCATTATGTAACCCCACCTTTCTGACTCCGCCTTCATCCTGTGCCTCCTCCCCCACAAATATCACCTGTAAAACACACACATCATGAAAAATACACACAATACCTCACACAGAATTACAAGACTTAGAGTGATCACTCAGTAGAACATAATCGAAGCTCTGATTATAATTATGAAAGGAAGATAGGAGATAAATTCCTGCTTGGAATTTAAGTGATTGGATGGGGGTTTACATCTTTTTCAACTGCTATGGCCATATTGTGGTGACTGGAGAACCTACTCTCTCAAGAACTACCAGAACATACTTTCTGAGACTACTGCTGCTCGGGCACAAAGGTTTACTGTTATCAAACAGTTGGTGGGAGACTAACGTCAGAAAGAATGTTCAATGTGACCAGGGATCTAACAACAGACTTCATGAGTGAGGGTCTGATGCGATACCACCTACACTATGGCCGCAGCTGTTGTTTGAAATGAAAGGTTTTTTGGCACTTTTTACCAAATGACCCGCTCTTTAACAACAACATTCTAGACTGAACCAAAGTCAAGCAGAATGTATGTTAGTTAAGCCAGACAATATGTACATTATTGCAGAGGAAAGGAGACAAATGCTTATCAGCATATATGGTGTTTTTTCTGCTGGTGATAGATTAATCCTTTCCCATACAAAACCGAACTTTGATGTCCCTAATAGAAAAGCTTGGGAAAATATTGAGGCAAAAGAAGAAAATGCTGATTATCAGCATTTTCTGCTTTTGCCTCGGTATTTTCTGTGCTGTATTGTACACAAAGCTACCTTTATCAAACTTTTATTATCTAAATCAGCTTTTAAACTGAAAGAGTCCATTAACCATGCTGTTCAGGAAAGGTTTAATGACAACAGAGAGGAAAGCGATAAGTTTCAATAAGCATGAACAGCCATTTCTGAATTGGTAAAGTATATTATGGTCCAAACATGCTAAAATATGTAGAAGACATAGAAGCTTATCGAAGAAAACAGCTTGACATGTCAAAACAATGCATATTTCATTATCCTTTCTACAAATAATCATTCTGCTATCTTTCACAAGAAGTACCTCTATATGTAGTATTACTGCCCATGTGTACAAAATCAATAGTACCTAAGAAATCCGGTGAAATACTATCATTTGTTAGGGGTTTTTTTAAATACAAGTTTGATACAACTTGTATGTATACAACAGCTGCAATGCATAATTGTATGAGCATCAACATGCAAACTATTCTAATTTTGCATGAGTTGATTTGAATCTTGCAGGTGTTAGACACCTGCAAGATTCAAACCAATACATGCAAAATTATGTCATTTAGAATTTGTAAACAAGAGCCATAATATCATAAACACACTATAACATTCAGAATTTTTTTTGAAAACAGCTAGAATTCATAATCATTAATGGAGTTCCAATTCAGAAATGGGTGTAAGCGCAGCCTAGATAGAGTGGAGTGTCCTGTTTGTCAATCTAACCCACCTTTCTGACACCACCTGCATCTATGGTCATCTCCTCACCATGAAATACTACCTGGTTTTTAGTATCAATTTGAAGTCATAAAAACATAAAGAAACATAATGAAATTTTATCTGGTGTTTTTAGCTCCACTGGCCGAAGGCCAGCGGGGCTTATGTCATGGCCCTGTGTCCGTCGTGCGTCCGTCAGTGCATCCGTGCGTCCGTGCGTGCGTGCGTCCTTGCGTGCGTAAACAATTTTCAAACATCTTCTTCTCCAAAACTACTTGACCAATTTCTACCAAACTTCACATGAATTATCCTTGCATGAATCTCTACCAAATTCCTTCAAAAGAATATGATCTGTGCAGAACTTGAATTTAAATTAATTTAATTGAATAAAATTTTCGAAAAATCTTTAAAATTTCTTCTTCTCCAAAACTACTTGACCAATTTCTACCAAACTTCACACGAATCATCCTTGCATGAATCTCTACCAAATTCCTTCAAAGGAATGTGATCTGTGCAGAACTTGAATTTTAATTAATTTAATTAAATAAAATTTTCGAAAAATCTTTAAAAATTCTTCTTCTCCAAAACTACTGGACCAATTTCAACCAAACTTCACAGAAATCTTCCTTGTATGAATCTCTTCTTAATTTCTGCAAAAAGATAAATTCTGTATATAACTTAAATAAATTTTAATTAATTTAATTGAATAAAATTTTAGAAAAATCTTTAAAAATTATTCTTCTCTAAAACTACTGGACCATAAATTTCAACAAAACTTCACAAAAATCTTCCTTGCATGAATATCTACCAAATTCCTTCAAAAGAATTAAATCCGCCGAAAACTTGAATTTTAATTAATTTAATTAATTTAAATTTTCGAAAAATCTTTAATCATTCTTCTTCTTCAAAACTACTTGACCAATTTCAACCAAACTCTACAGAAATCTTCCTTGTATGAATCTCTTCTTAATTCCTTCAAAAAGATAAATTCTGTGTATAACTTAAATTTTGATTAATTTTATTAAATTAAATTTTTGAAAAATTGTTAAACAATCTTCTTCTCCAAAACTGCAGGACAAATTTCAACCAAACTTCACAGGAATCTTCCTTGCATGAATCTCTTCCAAATTCCTTCACGCTTCACGATCAGATGAAAAGCTTGGCTGCTGTGGGCTAGGCTTATTTTTCGCTATATGCAACATAGTGTAATTTTAAGAAAATTTTAAAAACATTTCTGCTCCTTAATTACTTATTGGATTTTCATTCTGGTGTAGCATGAATCTTCTTTTGATAGACCTCTATTGTATTCCTTGAAGAAGTTCATAGTCTAAATGTTTAAAAGCCAGTGGAGCGATACAGGGCCATCTTGGCCCTCTTGTTATATCAATTTGAGTTTATTAAAACACAAGTCGCATATCACATATAAAATTTATGTTTAATATACCACTCCTTCAATTTACAAGGGATAATGTCATGAGCAAATATTTTTTTGATAGAAACAGACAAGCTGACTGGTAAACATATTTTATTGATTGACTTAAACCATTCCCACACAGAGATGCTTTTTTGAGGCCTTAAAGAAATAGGCTTTGGAAAATATTGTGGAAAAAGAAGAAATTGCTTCTGACAAGCAATTTCTTCATTTCCCACAATGTTTTCTCCCCAAAAGAAGTCCCAGGGGCAACTAGTATATTCAGCAATTACTCCTTTTGATTAACTTCCAAAGATATTATATTCACTTATTCTACCTTTGACATGAATTATTTTCAAATTTCAAATTGAACCAGTCTAATATTTTATCATTTGGGAATGGGTTATATGGTATATCTGTCCTAATGGAAAAATATAAATTGCTGCTTTTCAACAAAATTCTCATACCTGCAGCTTAAGACAAGCTGCAGTTACAAGGTTTCTGTTGAAATGCGACAAAACATTGTGTAGTGTTACCTTGAGAGGCTTTTTCAGATCTGCACTGCCCTGATGTACAAGTTGTTGTATTGTGTCCTGTACGATGTTATCACGCGACACGTGGAACACCAGACACGGATGCTGGGGGTTGATGGGTAAAAAGAAAGACTGGATATTACGACGCTGGACCTCGTCTATTGCGGACTGAAATACAAACATACAAGAAATACTCACTGTAACAAGAGTTGTCCGCGGACAACGTAGCTCGCCTATACGGGAGCTTGTCACTAAAACAGCAATTTTTATAAAACTAGGTCAAACTCCAAGGTCAAGGTCACAAGGTCAAGGGTAATGGTTCCAAATGAAAGGTCTTGTCGAGATGTATCTATGTATGAGATATCAAGGCTGTATCTCTAATAGTGCCTGAGATATAGACCAGGTTAAAGTTTTTCAAGTGAAGACAGGACGGGACTCGACGCGACGCCGACACTCGGGCTGTGACATTAGCTCCCCGGACATAAAGTCCTGGCGCGCAAAAAAAGAAATCAGAGTTGCCATGAGTCAAAGAAAATAAAGTTCCCTAACAATTCGCAAACAATTTCCTGACAAAATCTGAAAATTCCACAACAAGTTTTGTTGCGGTAATTACCATAAAAGCTTGCGATGTTTTGAGACAGTTTTAAAAGGCCATATTCAAATCATAAAATGTATGGCACTGTATATCAATTTTGCAAAATTCCCTTAAGGGGGAATGCTCCAGTTTTTCGGAACACTCAGTCATTACTGTAGGAAATTAAATGTTTCGTACCAATATGTTTCGCTACCGTATTTTCAATAATATAACACATCATTACAATTTACCAGTTTTCAGCGGTAAAAGCGTATTAATCATGCGAAACTGGTTTCCTCAAGATGAAAATTGATTATTTAGAGCAAGACAGTCGTAAGTGTGTATGCAATTACCACTGTTTTGCGTCATTTTATTCATGTGTAGCTGATAAAAATTGCTGTAACTCGCTAATAAGTGCGCTGACCTATACATTTTCTTTTTGAATTATTACCAGGACATGTTGCTTAATACAATGAGGAAGTTTTATCAAATTCTATTATGTAGAACTTGAAATATTTCCAAAAATATGTAAATTTTGACATAAAACACTCCAGCTTCGTTGATCTAACCGAACACTTGAGCATGCCGTTTTAAACATTTACGCGTTTATAATAGCACATATTTTGGGTTTTCTAATCTTATCAAATGTAAGACGGTACTTTAAATCCGTTTTCGGGACTAAACGATGAATGTACAGCATTTTATTAGCATTTTAGTGACCTTGGACAGGTGCAAGAAATTGTGCATTTTTTCGATGTAGGGGTATGTGATACGAATGCCTATAAAATTCAAACAAGATCGCTGACCAGCCATTTTTATTTTATTTTTCAATTGGTAATAACATGTAATTTCAGCATACAAAATATAAATAAATTCTATTATTGGGAACAAAATTAGGAAACTGGAGCATTCCCCCTTAAAGTAGCAATAGACTTTTAGCTGCAGCATCAAATATGAATGGGTTGAAGCCATCAGAGACCAACATGGATCTTGATCAGACTGCATGTATATGCAGGCTGATCTAGATCCATGTTTTTCTCAAATGCCATTAAGGTCCATTTTCCAGATCCTGTGCTCATTCATTTTCATTTACTTTCAGTGTTAGTCATTACCTACCTACACATCTGCATGAGAGTAACAGTCTGTAACATACACTTTAGAGCTGCAGCATCAAATATAAATGGGTATATGCTATATGCATCTTGGTCAGACTGTGCATATGCACAGGTTGATCTAGATCTATTTTGTTCTCAAATGCCATAAGATACCTTTAATTTTTTTCCAGATCCGGCACACATATTTTCATGTGACCACATTAAGTGACTACATACCTGCATCTGCATAAGTGCATCAGTCTGTAACAGTAGACTTTTGGCTGCAGCATCAAATATAAATGGGTAGTTACAGAATAGCAAGTTTCTCTGAAATTAAGATAAACAAAATCACTCATGACATTGCGACTATTCTAATACATATTTTTCGACTCTTTCTAAACAACATCATTCTGTCTATAACTCAAACAACAATATATTCATAAACAATGAAAGAAAAGTAGAAAATTCTCGCAACATACTCATTTTCAATTCAATCAAATAAAACTTTCAGGTTTCATTCACATTAATCCTTTACAAAACAAGATCTAATTTCGAGGTCCCTAATGGAAACATGTTGGGTAAAGATAGAAGCCTCAATATTTTCTTAGCAATGTTGTAATTCAATCTGATCTTTATAGCCATCCATTCCATTCTCTTCAGCACATTTCAAATTTGACTAAACACTTCACATTTGAGGTTTATAAATAATACTCATCCACTACAGGTTCAAATTATTCCATGGAGAATCCTGTAACCTGCAGCACTTACCCCTGGAATGAGTCCTGCATTTTTCTGTGTTTGTACCCAGTTGACGTAATCACCCTTGATGTTTACGCGATCCTTCACATCCGCGATGTAGAATTTATGGTAGGGAATCATCTGCCCATTCTGCTCACTTACACCATTCAACTTCTTTAATACTTCCAAACAGATGTACAGGGCATGAAACCTCACTTCCATCTAGATAAGAAGAGCAGTAATAAGAGCTATGGATATATTGAGAGCATGTGTATCTACAAAGAGCAAAATTACATAATTCCATTAACAATTACCAAAATTTTGGATTGTTCGAATTTGAAAGCCAAAACGATGCAGATGACAATTTCAAATTGGTGAAATTCTAAAAATCTTTGTCTTTTGGATTAGAAAACATTGTTGGTTCCTTCATTTTCCACAATTTTTTCCCAAGCATTTTAACAGGCGCGTCAGAATTAGTATCTGTGTGGGAATCTATTATACTTCCAAAATAAGCAGAAACGATAACAAAAGATTACAGACTACAGATAAGAAGAAAGACCACAACAAGAATACCTACTTCTTTCAAACCTTGAGGATCTGGTAGTTGGAGAATATAAGTAACTGTTTCTTTAAAAACCTGAAAAATTGAATTATGAAATGATTGATTGTGGTGTAACGGCTCTTTCAACTTCTATGGAGCGCTAACCATGGATTAATGGAAATTCTCTCACCAGTACTACCACAAATTCCCATCTGAGCCTCCAACTGCTCTCACATGTTGATGATTCACATCCATTGATTAGAGACAAATGACTTTCGTCAACTGTCACAAAAAAAATTGGCCAAGCCAGGGTTCAAATCCAACATCCATGGATTGATAGACTTTGAGGTTACCGACTGAGCTACCTGGGCTCAGTAATTATGAAATGAACAAACACTGACATTTCAATATTTATTACTCATATTTCCACACATTTTACCAGGGAGAATCTATTCATGTCAGTGATAATCTTTCTGTTACCTCTGGTGCATCAATTGTACGGATACAGTAAGATTACAGTCTACAAATTCAATCTTAAAGATTTTTGAAGATATTGTAGATATGATCTCTCCACACAGAGTTTAATGATCTTATTTGACCCATTTGACCTCTATAATATTTTCCTCTAAGTAAAAGCATAGGAAAATCATTTAGTTGTAAACAGTGATTGAAGTTTACTCATAGCAACCGATAAGAGCGGGTGAAGACATTCTAAATTTATCATTTCAAATTCAATCCCTATGTTGTAGGTACTCTTTGCATTTGTCTCGATCAGGCAAATCCAATGTGTACCCATAACATAGGGTTTGATAAAAAGTAAGTTAAATATTTCAGTTGGAAAATCTCAAAAATCTTTCTTATCTATCGCTATGGATGTTAGGAGAGTAGTGTACTTACAGAAACAAACTTCAGGAAAGTTGATGAATCTAATGTAGCCCACCATAAATCTGTAATCACAAAACATCGTCGGTAAATATTAACATTGTTTGTAATTATCAACATTGTTCGTAAATATTCAACAATGTTTGTAAATATCAACAATGTTTGTAAATATCAACAAATTGCAAGTTTATTAAAAAGTAAAGAACTATGAACAGAAAAGAAAGTAACTTGTAATTTTGTATTGACTAACAACCTTCACCTTAGTTATCATAGGAACATTATGCCATAAGGAATAGACAGCAATGAAAAATATGCCCTGGACTTTCTGTTGTAACTACATAATACAGCGTTTTCCCCGTCAAGCTATCTCACCATAACGAGAAATTTCCCAAATCAGGTCAAGCTCAAAGGTCAAGGTCATAAGGTCAAATGCCATGGTTCCAATTAAAAGGTCTTGGCTGGAGATATATTAAACATTTGTGAAATATTGATGCTCTGTCTCTAATAGTGCCTTATATAAGACAGAGGCCATGTTAAAGTTTTTGCCTCCACAACTTAGATATTGACTCCAATGCTAATGGGCATTTTTAGCAAGCCAGAACTTTATGTCTGGAGAGCTAATATCCATTGCAACATAGCCATCCAATCACAGGGTCTTCAAAATCAGACTTTGTAAATGTTTAAATAGCTAAACCCTTCCAAAAACAAGCCATGGCTTTGACACTAGTATAGTGTTAATTATTCCCATGTGAGAAAATTTGAATAGGTTAACAATGATGTCACTACCTAGCACTCTAGAGGCTGGTTTATCTAACTGTGTTATACACTTCCCAAATGGGTCTATAAGGCTACTGTAGTATTTTGGCTGTTCAAACACATGTAACTGAGGCAGTATTAGGTATAACCGGAGAGCTTCAACATCGGGTGGTGAGGCAGGTAGGCTGGGTAATAATACACTCTCTAGACTGTGTAAAATCTGAAAATGTGTAAATATACACAGTAGTGTTAATATGCGCAGTAATGTAAATATACAAAGTAGTGGAAATAAAAGTTGTCCCAAGGTAATCTGATGTTTATAAACAAACTTTTAACCTATAAAAACATGTTATTATAGCCACGCACATGCAAATCGTCTCGTCAATATTACATAAAAATACTTATCATCATCGATATGGTTTTGTTTTTTTACCAGTATAACCTATAATAAGTAAATTGGTATAGTCTTTATTGTTTGGAGGGATTCAGAAGATCATAGGGCCACTGTACATGTACTTATGTAAATATATGCAGTCATTTTAATATACACAGTCCTGTCAATATATACAGTAGTGTAAATATACACATATATCTGGGGCAGTATGAGATACAACCTGAGAGAAAAGCTATTCTTCAGACTGGTTGAGTATATACATATTAACTCTTTCCCAAACTACTAGTATACCTGGTTTTGAGGCCCTTGCAGGGGAGAGAACAAGAAAACATTGAAGGAAAATTAGAAAATGCTGATCATCAGCATTTTCTAATTTTCCTTCAATATTTTCTGTAACTGTTTACAGAGATTCAATATCTATTAACACACATTTCGTCTTCTACAGCAGCTATACTTTGATTGTCTTGGAAAAAGGTGAAGGAAAGTCCACACTTACCTTTTGTACACTAGCTATATTTGATACATCTGCCAATTTACTACATGTCTGTTTCACAAGAGGGACATCTACACAATGTTTTTTACTTGTGCAACCAAACCTCTCCTCACCCCTGGAAGAACAAATTGATTATTTATGAGTTATTGTATTGAAACAAACAAAAGTCTTAACCAAATTGGGACACCCACAAAAATATTTAATGTTGCCCTTTGGGAGAGGGTTAATCCATACAAATATACATATATGTGTGATATAGTAATACAGAATGTACAGTACAGTTCGCGCGTTTTTTGCCTAAAACGCTCGCCCACCGCGGTCAAAATAAAATTCGGGTGGAAAATCGCGGCGATTTGCCATCGCGGCCAGAGCGTTTTTCCACTCGAAATTTTCTTGCATCACCGCGATTCGCCGCGATGGGGGGAATCGCGGCGATCACCGCGTTCAGGTGGAAATGCCAGGTACGGCCAATATTATCCTACAGCGCTCAGTATTAAATGCGTTTTTTGTTAAGTTTATATTATTTCATCCTGAGTGTGTTTTTAAATTGATTTACAGAACTATTTCAGAAATAAAGAGAATGTTATATTAAATACAAGCGTTTTCTATAAAGTTCTTTGAAGTCCGGTAATAACACATCGTTTAAAATATATAGTTATAGGTTATTATATAATATAGAACAAGTTATTTCCGCTTCTTTGTACATTGTATTATGCTTTGTTATGCTTGATTTAATTCAATTAACTGTTTATATAATATTCTGTTTTGTGCAGATACATGTACGTGAAATCGTAAACTGCATGTTGGCTTCCCGGCCATAAATACGAAGAGTTTCTCTGTTTGAATTACATATCAAAGTAATGCGTATAATTTGACTACTTTTCAGTTTACAAAATAAACCAGTAAACCTGCGACTGGCATTTAAGGTTTATTTTTACCATGTTGGAACTTGCATGCATGTTAAAAGAAACATTTATGTTTTATGCATGACGCTACATTCTTAGTTACGCCATTTCCAAAATTGCTACGATTAAAAATCTACTCATACGATAAGTTGGATGTTGCTGAAAACAGAATTGTGAAGGATATATTACAACAATAGGAACTAGAACTGTCGCAAAGCGGACAAATACCCCCCACTAGCGCGTTGTCACTGAAAAAGTGCTAAAGTTCAAAGTGGCATAACTCTGAAACTACTGCCTGGATCAAGATGAAAATTGCAGGTGCACAACTTCATATGATAGGGAACAACCTGCTAAAATTTCAGCAAAATCGGTCAAAAACTGTGGGAGGAGAAGAGGACACAAAATTATGTCCACGGACGGACGGACGGACAGACGGACAGACGGACGGACAGACGGACGGACAACCTGAATCCAGTATACCCCCCCCCATAACTTTGTTGTGGGGGGTATAACTAGATAATGAGACACAAGAAGACCAGGGTAGTAATCAGTATGTTCTTCTTTTATCTTAATATTCTCAAATCATTTCTACGACAGCCCTTCACTCTCTTTCGAGGGGAAGAATATCCGGGGATCCAATAACAAAGCTGAGCACTGCAGAAAACAGATCAGAAAATATCGATAAAAATTGTCTACAATATACAGGTAGCATAGAAAATATTGCGGTAGCAGGGGAAATGCTGATCATCAGTATTTCTTCTTTTGTCTCAATTTGTTCTCAAACCTTGTGTATGTATGTGTTATTCTATAATTACATGCGCTTCCAAAAAAACTAATTTTGTGCAATCATCACTGCACAAAGTATCTGCAATTAGTTTGTAATCTATATGCATGAAGGCCGTGTAGCAAAGATAAAAGAAAAATAACTTCGAATATGTTGAAAAGAAGGCAAAAGGGTCATTTTTCTGTTGAAGTAGAAGACGAATCCACAAACCCATTCAAAATTAACAAAAATCAAATCTGCATAGGCATTCTTATCTTATCAAAACCTAATATATAATTATATATAACCCAATTATTACGATAAATCAGCCAGAAAATACAGGCTTACCTGTCCGCGCAAATCGCGGCAAATCGCGGCGAAAAAATCGCGGCGTTCCCCGCGATTTCGGGTGGTAAAACACGCTCACCGCGGCCACCGCGTTTTTCCACCTGAAACCACCCGAAATTCAATCGCGGCGATGCGCGGAAATAGGCAAAAAACGCGCGAGCTGTACTGTACCCAAGTAGAAATCTTGAGTTTATATGTGATGCTGATGAAAACACTTCCTTTTCCACTTTGTTTCCAAAGCCATTATCTTTTAGGCTTCAATGAGCATCATTACATAGGGAAAGGTCAATCCACACATACAGTTGACATTCATTATGTTGACATCGGATATCATAAGTCGAATTTCCGCTCAAGTCAAAGTTCAAATCATGTCCTGTCCTGGACATAATTTTTTCAAACAAAATAATTTGGAACTGGATATAGCCATTGAAATTTAGTACGAAAAGGATAGAAATTGCTTGAAATGAGCAATTTCTTTCCTTTTCCTACTAGATTTCAAAAATAATCGTACTTGATTAGTTTCAAAAATCAATTTTATCAAAACTGAACAAAATTGGATCATTCGAACTCCGGATATGCCGAGATATATTGACGGCCCCCTCTGACTTCGACACAAGTGTAGACTGTATATTAGAGATACACTAAACTAGGCCTTACCTGAGTAGAAATGATGAATTTATACAGGATGCAGATGAAAACACTTTGGATATATCTCTGTAATACAATACATATACATGAATAACAAAACTGCATACAAGCCAGGATCTGATAAAACAGGCTCTTCTTTGTCTGATTTTTCTACTGAGAAAATTTATAGATATATAATAAATGAACTTTCCAAGCAGATTTGTCCCCAAACAATGTACCTCATCTAAACAGAAGCTTGTCACAAACAAGAACTGTCGAGGAGCGGAAAAATACCCCAAATGGCATAGGTCACATATTCAAAGTCAAATTATCTTCCTTGGTTAATCAAATAAATTGCTACATGTAAATGTCTATGTCATTGTGATCGTTCATGTAAATTTTCATTGATTTCCATCCAACCCTTTGGGAGGAGTTGTGCTAACAAGGAATATGGGTGGACGGACAGATAGACCGACAGACAGACAGTGTGATTCCTATATACCAGTTTTTAAAATATTTTTCAGGTTATAATTTGTGTATGTAACAAAAGACACAAATACCAAAAGTAGGACTTTGACATTGGCTTCTTGGGCATAAAGTCAGTAAAAATTTGACTTACTCTTCTAGTTCTATTGGCACTTTATCTGACGGTGAAAGACTACATATTCTGTCTATAAGATCTGATGTAATACACTTTATTGTCTGTTTAGGATGAACTTCACGATAATCACAGGGGGCTCTCTTCTTCTGTGAAAACAACATCAAGTCCAAAACCATTAACCCTTTCCAAAATGGCAATAAACTGAGTGGTCCAATTTGAAAGCTGCTGCAGACAACAAAATATATGCTGATAGAGAAAGGATTGTGTAAAATACAGCCCAAATAATATTAAGGCATAAGGAAAAAAAGTTGATCAAGTCATCAGTATTTCTTCTTTTGTCTTACTGTTTTCGGAAGCCCTTTCTTTAAGTGATGTCTTGTTTTAGAAAGAAGTTTATATTTAAACTACCGTATAGCACTTTATTTCTGCCGGGTTCAAATTCTGTGTTTTTTCCAGAAATCAGGCGGGTTAAATTTCTGCGGAACATATTTCTGCGGTCTCTCATTTTGCAAAATCAAAGATTTTTTCAAACAGTTTTAGTCAGTATAAGACATAGTTTGAAAGATGATGCCTACCAAATATTCTAATTACTCTGTTAGGGTAAAGGGATAGTCCCACTCATTTACCAGTATCTATAAAGGTGTTACGGGAAACAATGCCGTATACAGATAGGTGTGAAAAGGAAGACATGTCAAACTGTTACCAATCAGTCAAACTTGTTAAATCATTATTTATTGATGAACTAAAATGTCTTATCTACACCTCAGTTAAAGCCGTAGTTACACCATTTTTGAATAGGAAAGCACTCCATTGTTATGATATTGTTCTTTCCATCGGGTGGTAACAGTTTAACATGTGCTTGTACTGACTAAAATTACAGAATGACCGTAACCTCTACTTTCAGGATTAATATTCTGCAGATTTTCTTTCTGCAGTGCCGTCCACGACCCTGAAGAAAATGCCTATGTTAAGTTTACATGTTAAGGGTTGATATGGATAAAGGGATGACCTTGAGGAAGGTAATATTGCATGGAACAGATAGATATCATTGAAAGAGGGTTGCATACCAAATTTGAGCTTTTTATGTTGAATGCTTTTGGAGAAAACGTCAATGTTAAGTTTTCGGACAGACAGACAGACAGACAGGCTTACAGACAGATGGACAGACAGATGGACACAAGTAAACAATATGCCCCCGATCTCTCAATACAGGCATAAACAAGAGCCGTCATAGACAGATTATGCTCCCCGAAAAAGTGTTTGTCACAAAATAAAAATTATCATATATTAAGTCCCCTTTTTCCATGACAAATTTTTTGTACACACACTATCTATAGAATATGGTCTAGAACAACTCATTTATCACACAAGTACAAAATTTCATTAAATTCTGCCCATTAGATAAAGAGAAATTATAGAGAAAAACTAATTTTTACATTAAGGTCCCTCTTTCCATGACGCAGCCTCAAATTACGAAACGGAGAAAAAAGTCCATAGAGATTATCCCAGGGAGTTCACATGTGAAGTTTCATTGAATTTGGTCCAA
Source organism: Fragum sueziense (assembly GCA_963680895.1). Lineage (NCBI taxonomy): Eukaryota > Metazoa > Mollusca > Bivalvia > Cardiida > Cardiidae > Fragum > Fragum sueziense. Next base: position 81,509,408 of record OY804592.1, on the reverse strand, counting down.
GGGTTGCTGAGATCGGGCTGTGGACGGACAGACGGACACACGGACGGACGGACAGCATGGCGACTATATGCTCCCCTGAAATTTTTTCGGGGAGCATACAAAATGAAATGAATTTGCACTAGATTTACAGTGTACACCAGTTCAGTTGTCACATATTTAGGGCCAGATTTGTGCAAATTCTTACACTTTTCTGCCAGAAAGCTTATTCCAATAGGCTAAATGAGAGCAAAATCTCTCAGCAAAATATTATATTTTTGACAAAGGATTTGGTACTATTTGCCTTTAAAAACTCAATATTTCTCATAAATTTCGTCTGAATGAGATTTTTTGCAAATGAAATTCTCAGCTGGAATAATATCTGCTGATGTTTATGGTATTTCACAAATTTTTGCATTTCTGCCTTTGTTTTAATCATTATGTTGTTTGGGAAAGGGTTACTATCCTCTACCTAGCTGTTATCCTATCAGCACTCAATGCTGAATAAGTTCACTTCACATTATGTTTAATTAACCCTTTCCCAAACAAGACCTGGTTTTGACGTCGATCGAAGAAAAGGCTTGGGAAAACATTGAGGCAAAAAAATAAAATGCTGATTATCAGCATTTTCTCCTTTTGCCTCAATATTTTCTGGGCTATATCATACTCAAATCTTATCTTAAATAACATCCAATTTGTCGTCTGCAGTAGCTTTCAAATTGGAATAGTCCAAGTTTTCGCCGTTTGGGAATGGGTTAATAGGATAATAAGCCTTACTTCTTTAGCTGTTGTATAGATACAACAAAAATCTCCCCCTGCAGCTACTTGATTGATCACAAATGATTTCTCTTTCGTTGAGGTAATTTGTTGATATGGAACAAACGGCCCTGGTACATGCGCAGGTAAATTTTTGATGTCAGAACTTCCGTTCCCAAGCTGTCCATTAGCACCAGAACCAAAGGCATACAATCTACCACTCCCATACACATAGGCTATAGTATGACGTCTGGAAATAAAAAAAAATACATTTTCAAAACCATTTACTGACAAGTACAATAAAATACATTTTCAAAGCCATTTACTGACAAGTACAATTGATTACTTATGAAAGTTAAAGTCACTGTCTCATAAAGTATCTGGGGTCCAAAACACATAACACTGAAACCAGGCAATTTCTTTGCTTCATCCATTTTTTAAACAAAATGGTCCAGTTCAGAAAGTTTCTTGCAGGCCTATAGAGATATGCTGTGTCTAGAACTATTCATTCGTACAAGTAGCAAGTTTAACACTGTGTTTTTTTGCTTACATTGACATCAAGAATATGAGTATAATATATAGTTTTAAAAAAATGGCATCATTCTTTACCCTTTCCCAAACAAATCCTGGTTATGAAGCATTTTCTTCCTTTGTCTCAATATCTTCTGTTCTACTTTCTAAACTATTCATACATTTATCAACAACAATTCTGACATCAGCTTCACATTGAAACAATCCAAATTTTTATAAATAGAGAAAGGGTTGAAATAATGTACTGAATTTACATCTATACCTGCCACAGGCCACTTGTGTAACATATGACCCCATTAATTCCATCACTTTTCTGGGTAGCACTTCGTTAGTTTTGGTACCGTGCCCCAGCTGTCCGTATGTACCAGCACCATATGTAAACAAGCCACCATCATGTGTGAGCGCCGCAGAATGGTCCTCACCGCATGATATATATGTTACTTTCTGTGTACGTAAAAACTTACACAAAGTTGGATGGGGTCTGTCTGAAATTGTAAAATGTCCTTACTTATAAGGTGTTTTTCATAAATGTCATTATTTCTACAAGTATAAAAATATGTTGTTGAATTGACAAATATTCTTTTCCTCCTTTTTTGAAAATATAAAATCTTTTAAGGATATGATATTCTCATGTAGTCTGCCATTGCAAAGTTCTTATAATTACAAAGCATCTGTATTGGCATTTACATATAAACATGTTTTACTCTAATTACATGGATTTTTTTAGTTAAAAACAAATCCCAAATGCTCATGTGCCAATTGTTTTAACAAAGATGCTCTACCAACTACAATATGGTATAGATTTCATGTTGGGAATGTCACATTTCAATAATTTCTGCAAGTCATTTTTATACCACTCATCGTAGTTAGATTTCCAAAACAACATAATTTATTATTACCTTTCTCATCATTTAGTCCAAGTTGACCAAAACTGAAAGAAAAAACAAGATGTGTTTGTGAAACACTTATGTCCCCGAAAATGCCAATGTTACGATTTCGCATAGACAAATGTATGGACAGACAGATGGATATAAAACAATATGCCCCAGATCTTTCGATACAGGGGCATAAACATGTTTTCAAATTGTTATGTATTCTACATCTTCAAACTTCTATAATAATATAAATATTGGCATTTGAATCTATCTTTTTAGGCATGAAGAAATATGTCTTTTTACGTAATAAAAGTACAGTTGTTTCAATGAAAATTCATCTTATTTTTTCTCTCTTTTCCTTTGATAGCCAGCCAAACAGTATTCTATTTCACAATAAGTTTCAATTGTATTTAGATATGGAATGATTCAAGAGGGATTAAAATTAGTTAAAGAAACTTGCTACCCTAATTGATGTAAAAAAAGCGTTCAAAGGAACGCCTGAAGAAATGACCAGGGATTCCCTACAAACAGCCAATCAGCTGAGGGGATACCTACCAGTTTCTACCCCAGCCAAATATTGCACCAGATTGTGAGAGAATAAAGCTATGGGATCCCCCACATGCCACCTGGGATATGGGGATTCCCCGCGAACAACCAATCAGCTGAGGGGATACCTACCAGTTTCTACCCCAGCCAAATATTGCACCAGATTGTGAGAGAATAAAGCTATGGGATCCCCCACAAGCCACCTGGGATATGGGGATTCCCCGCAAACAACCAATCAGCTGTGGGGATACCTACCAGTTTCTACCCCAGCCAAATATTGCACCAGATTGTGAGAGAATAAAGCTATGGGATCCCCCACAAGCCACCTGGGATATGGGGATTCCCCGCAAACAACCAATCAGCTGTGGAGAATTGTGCTGGACGGTGTTTCCCAGTCCTAGCTGCCCAAACTTGTTGTCTCCCCAGGAAAATACTCGACCATCTGACAATGTAAATAATGATTTATAAATTTATTTGTTACAATTTATTTTATTTCATGTTCAGTCAAGACACTGCACAATGATGAAACAGAACTAGGTTTGTACTATGAACAATACCATATTGGAAATGACAAGGAGATCCAAGCGTTCTCCATGTTTATGCCAACAACCACTCTTAACTTTTCAGAATTTATTGTGCCTCCTAACTTAGATCTGCGGTAAAACAAACAATGAACCACATATAACATAGTTTATTTAAACAAAATTACATGTTTTCTCCAATTAACCCCTGTTTTCTTCTTATTATTGGATGCTTATAACACACAGGAAATACACAGTGTTTATTTTTCACTCACCATCTGTCAGGCACATACTGTGATTTCTGCCACATGATATCTGTATAACTGTATGTGGAAATTTGATTAATCTGAAACAGATAATAAATGATAGAGTTTCAAGAGATTTCAGTATAGCCTCATTTGATTTGTACTTCCTGTAAATGTATCTCATGATTTCTTAACCCTTTACCAAATTTTAACAAGGGCCGTCAGAGACGGACAATGCTCCCTGAATAAGGCATTGTCACAATAATTGTATGCCATGGAGAGCACTTTATTGTCAAGGGCATCTGATTTGCTACTCAAATATGAAATTTCATCAAATTCTGACCATTAGACTAGGAGAAATTAGAGAAAAACTGTATTTTACCATAAGTCCCCTTTTCCCATGACAAGGCCTCAAATCTAAACAAAAGGGCCATTGGCCCTTAAGCGCTCACCTGATATAATATAACTTTTTGTATACCAATTTTCAGGTTGATTGGACAAAAAATGTGACCTCTAGGGTGCACACAAGGTTTAACTAAGATTTGACCTCGTGACCTAGAATTGATCAAGACAATCATTCTGATCAATTTTCAGGTTGATTGCCGAATGATTGGGCAAAAATGTGGCCTCTAGAGTGCACACAAGGTTTTACAAAGATTTTACCTCATGACCTAGTTTATGACCCCAGATGACCCAATTTCGAACTTGTCCGAGAATTGATCAAGACAATCATTCTGATCAATTTTCAGGTTGATCGGGCAAAAAATGTGGCCTCTAGAGTGCACACAAGGTTTTTCTAAGATTTGACCCTGTGACCTAGTTTTTGACCCCAGATGACCCAATTTCAAACTTGTCCCAGATTTGAACAAAACAATCATTCTGAGCAAATTCCAGGTTGATTGGGCAAAATATGTGGCCTCTAGAATGCACACAAGGTTTTTCTAAGATTTGACCCCGTGACCTAGTTTTTGACCCCAGATAACCCAATTTCGAACTTGTCCGAGATTTTATCAAGACCATTATTCTGATAAATTTTCAGGTTGATTGGGCAAAAAATGTGGCCTCTAGAGTGCACATAAGGTTTTTCTAAGATTTGACCCCGTGACCTAGTTTTTGACCCCAGATGACCCAATTTCAAACTTGTTCGAAATTTTATCAAGACAATCATTCTGAGCAAATTCCAGGTTGATTGGGCAAAAAATGTGGCCTCTAGAGTGCATACAAGGTTTCCTAAGATTTGACCCCGTGACCTAGTTTTTGACCCCAGATGACCCAATTTCGAACTTGTCCAAGATTTTATCAAGACAATCATTCTGAGCATATTTCAGGTTGATTGGGCAAAAAATGTGGCCTCTAGAGTGCACACAAGGTTTTTCTAAGATTTGACCCCGTGACCTAGTTTTTGACCCCAGATGACCCAATTTCAAACTTGTTCGAAAATTTATCAAGACAATCATTCCGAGCAAATTTCAGGTTGATTGGTCAAAAAATGTGGCCTCTAGAGTGCACACAAGGTTTCCTAAGATTTGACCATGTGACCTAGTTTTTGACCCCAGATGACCCAATTTCGAACTTGTCCAAGATTTCATCAAGACAATCATTCTGAGCAAATTTCAGGTTGATTGGGCAAAAAATGTGGCCTCTAGAGTGCACACAAGGTTTTTCTAAGATTTGACCCCGTGACCTAGTTTTTGACCCCAGATGACCCAATTTCGAACTTGTCCGAGATTTTATCAAGACGATCATTCTGAGCAAATTTCAGGTTGATTGGGCAAAAAATGTGGCCTCTAGAGTGCACACAATGTTTTTCTAAGATTTGACCCCATGACCTAGTTTTTGACCCCAGATGACCCAATTTCGAACTTGTCCGAGATTTATCAAGACAATCATTCTGAGCAAATTTCAGGTTGATTGGGCAAAAAATGTGGCCTCTAGAGTGCACACAAGGTTTTTCTAAGATTTGACCCCGTGACCTAGTTTTTGACCCCAGATGACCCAATTTCGAACTTGTCCAAGATTTTATCAAGACAATCATTCTGAGCATATTTCAGATTGATTGGGCAAAAAATGTGGCCTCTAGAGTGCACACAAGGTTTCCTAAGATTTGACCATGTGACCTAGTTTTTGACCCCAGATGACCCAATTTCAAACTTGTCCGAGATTTCATCAAGACAATCATGCTGAGCAAATTTCAGGTTGATTGGGCAAAAAATGTGGCCTCTAGAGTGCACACAAGATTTTTCGAAGATTTTACCCCGTGTCCTAGTTTTTGACCCCAGATGACCCAATTTCATACTTGTCCGAGATTTCATCAAGACAATCATTTTGAGCAAATTTCAGGTTGATAGAGCAAAAAATGTGGCCTCTAGAGTGCTCACAAGGTTTTTCTAAGATTTGACCCCATGACCTAGTTTTTTACCCCAGATGACCCAATTTCAAACTTGTCCGAGATTTCATCAAGACAATCATTCTGAGCAAATTTCAGGTTGATTGGGCAAAAAATGTGGCCTCTAGAGTGCACACAAGGTTTTTCTAAGATTTGACCCTGTGACCTAGTTTTTGACCCCAGATGACCCAATTTCGAACTTGTCCGAGATTTCATAAAGACAATCATTCTGAGCAAATTTCAGGTTGATTGGGCAAAAAATGTGGCCTCTAGAGTGCACACAAGGTTTTTCTAAGATTTGACCCCGTGACCTAGTTTTTGACCCCAGATGACCCAATTTCGAACTTGTCCGAGATTTTATCAAGACGATCATTCTGAGCAAATTTCAGGTTGATTGGGCAAAAAATGTGGCCTCTAGAGTGCACACAAGCCAAAGGTTGACGGACGACTGACGACTGACGACGGACGACGGACACAGCGGTATCACAATACCTCACCATGAGCACTAACGTGCTCAGGTGAGCTAAAAACGGGGAAAAGTACATCAGCATTTTGTCATAGGGAGTTCACATGGTAAGTTTCATTTGATTTGGCCCAAGGGTTATGGAGATATTGCTTCGGACGGACGGACAGAATGATGGACGGACAGACAAAGCGGCGACTAAATGCTCTGCCTTCCGGGAGCATAAAAATAGTAAAATATCAATGGTGATGCAGAAGACAACATTATTGTTAACATATGATGTGAATGTGTCTTCTTATACTTTTATTTTCATTTTCAAAATGCATCATCTGGTTGACCTCTGCTGAGTGTCATCCGTTTTGTACACATTGGTTTAATGGACTTCCAGGACGGCACATTTTATGTTTGGTCACATACAACAAGACTAATTTGTGATGCAAGTATTATGCTCGACGCCGAATTGATTTGCCAGAATGTAGGCTTTTGATCTGGTTAAAAATCAAATCGGTATAAAATGTTTTACGAAGTGAAAAAGTACTAGATCTAGCAATCAATAAAGTTGATGAAAACCCCACCTGTTCCTCGAGCAATTCACCAGCCCGATCAGTTTGAGACGACCTCTTTATATCATGCAAGTTGATCAACCCAAATCGTAAGTGTAATAAGGTACTAGCCATACTTTGGTGTATTTTACTGACAAGTATAAAGACGACAACGATTCCTACGAATAAATTATACTATACCAACCTTTTGTAAACGATAAATGCTTTAGCAGACGCTCATTGAATAAATATACGTCATTACTAATCTGGTTTTACATAATGAATTTGTATATTTTACCTTTCTTCATGTAATATATTATGTTGAATTTTGACTGCACATCTAATCTATCCAACAACAACGTTTGATATGCATAGACATTTACATAAATCTGAGAGTTTTTTTTATTATATGAATGAAACTGTTCATTACCACGTTTGCACATGAAACTATTCATTACCTCTTTTACATTTACAAACCGACTCTCCAGTAGCTAACTTGAATTCGTATGCCATAATTGCTCGACGCTGCAGGTGTCGAGCAATAAAGATGAGCATTCATACTTACTTTGGGACCCTACACAACTCTGTTGGTACTTCACCCCTGCCTAGTTGACCATTTGTATTTTCTCCCCAAGTAAACATTTCTCCAGCCTGACTCAAACACAGACTGTGACTCATACCGGCACATACTCGAAACACTTTCTGGGACTGTAGGGCTGTTATGTGTTCTGCAAATATATTACAGAAAATAAAGTTAACTCATTCCAACACAAAGTGACATTGTGACTTTTTGACATCTTATAATGATAAATGCATGAGAAATCATAGTGGGAAATGAAGAAATCTCTTCATTTCCCACCATATTTTTTAGAAAGAAACACCACACAATTTAGAATCTTACAAACTGGAAATCGTTATTTTCAACTTCTCTCAATTTATTGCCAGTCCAAAATATTATTGATTGGGAAAGGGTTAAATCCCATCTTCAGGAAAATGTATTTAATTTTCTGCATAAGTATTCCAAAATTGATTTAAAAAAATGCTTGTCACAAGTAATTTCTTCATTTTCCACAATGTTTTCTAAAGCCTTTATCTTGTGAGGCGTCAAAAGGTGTTAGTGTCTGGTAATGGATTAAGACTTACCGAGCTTTGAGACCCTATTTTCTCTTCCCAGCTGACCATAATCATTGTTACCACAGGAGTAAATTTTTCCATCCTCTTGTAGCACAAGCAGATGGGATTCCCCTAGTGATATGTCAGACACAGCTACATCCTTCAGAGATGAGATGGCAGTAGGCTTGTCAACCTGTAAATATCCAGATACCGGTATATAATCTAGGAGTTAGAACAAGAGTTTTCTATGGACAATGTTACACAACTTTGGCAGAGCTTGCCATAAACCCTTTCCCAAACAAGACCTGGTTTTGATGTCCTTATTAGAAAATGCTTGGGAAAATATTGAGGAAAAAGAAGAAAATGCTGACAATCAGCATTTTCTTCTTTTGCCTCAATATTTTCCATGCCATATGCACACAAATCCAATTTCTATCAATATCTTTTTTGTCAGCTTTCAAATTAGACCGCCCTAAAATTTTGCCCTTTGGGAAAGGGTAAACAAAGGTCAAACTCCATGGTCAAGGTCATGAGGTCAAATGTGATGATCCAAAATGAAAGGTCTTGACAGAGTTGCTGGAATGGGGTTACAGCTATTTCATTTTGCAACAGCTGGAGTACCTTACCATGAATTTCCTTCATTTCTCTCACTAGTAGATCTACTACCACAACTTTCTTACAAGGTCTCAAACTGCTCACCAACATAGCTTAATGATTATCAACCTTATGTCTTGACAGAAGGCATCAATATGGTTTAATCCCATTTCGTCTACTCCCAATTCGTCTACTCCCAATTCGTCTACTATTTTGGACATAAGTCCCATTTTGTCTACTTTTGTATACTTTGTATATCAATATGATATTATAAGATTTTTATCAAAATGTTTGCATTTTTCATTTCTTTTGTGAATATAATAACTATATTTCTTTTCTGAAAACAAAAATAATGTTGTATATTGATGATTTGACATGAAAGTAGACAAATTGGTACAGTAGACAAATTGGGACTCTATGCACTTAAAAAACAGTAGACGAAATGGGAGTAGACTAATTGGGATGTTACCATCAATATATGAAATCATAAAGGATCTATATCTATGCTTTATGCTAAGTAAGCCTAAGTTTAGGTTTACCCATGTAAATTATTGATTTTTCTGGGACAGTTTTGGTCATATTCTAGGCTATACAGCTAAAACGAGTTAAGTGTATCAAATACGAACGAAAAATGTCCCACTATAGTTTCGGTCTTAGATTTTTCACATTGACATATTTCGGTTTTACTATCAATTGACTACTTGAATTTAACAAGAGGACCATGATGGTCCTATATCGCTCACCTGAACCAAAATGATATAATCAACACTTTTCTTTAATTCAAAAAATATTTATGACTTTAAGACTGAAAACGAACTTATGGTCAATAACATAGTGAAAATCGAACTCATCCAAGATTTCATCGTGCCCAACATTGTGTCCAAGATTTGTCTTGTTTGATAGATAATTGTAGATTCTGGAGTATAAACAAGGTCGAAAACACAGCAATTTTGTCATTCAAGGGCACTTAACTCTCGACCTTCTAGTCAGATCAGGCTGAAAATCAAACTCATCCGAGATCTTATGATATCCAACATTTTGTCCAAGATTTGTCTTGATTGGTCAATAATTGTAGATTCTAGAGTGTAAACAAGGTCTAAAGCAGCCGAAAATGGCAATTTGATCAAATTCAAGGGCACATAACTCTCCACTTTTTTATCAGATTGGACTGAAAATCAAACTTATCCAAGATCTCATGGTCTCAAACATTGTGTTCAAGTTTTGTCTTAATTGATAAATAATAGTAGATTATAGAGTGTAAACAATGTCAAAAACAGCCGAAAATCGGCAATTTTATCAAATTCAAGGGCACATAACTCTCATCTTTCTGGTCAGATCAGACTGAAAATCAAACTCATATGAGATCTTATGGTCTCCAACTTTGTGTCCAAAATTTGTCTTGATTGGTCAAAAATTGTAGATTCTAGAGTGTAAATAAGGTCGAAAACAGTCAAAAACGGCAATTTTGTCAAATTCAAGGGCTCATAACTCTTAACTTTCTGATCAGATATGACTGAAAATCAAACTCATCCCAGATCTTATGATCCCCAATATTGTGTCCAAGTTTTGGATTGATTGATCAATAAATGTAGATTCTAGAGTGTAAACATCGTCGAAAACAGCCAAAAATGACAATTTTGTCAAATTCAAGGGCAAGTAACTCTCGACTTTCTGATCAGATCAGACTGAAAATCATACTCATCCGAGATCTCATGGTAACAAACAATGTGTCAAAGGTTTGTCTTGATTGATGAATAATTGTAGATTCTAGAGTGTAAACAAGGTCAAAAACAGCAGAAAATGGCAATTTTGTCAAATTCAAGGGCACATAACTCTCGTCTTTCTGGTCAGATCAGACTGAAAATCGAACTCATCCGAGATCTTGTGGTCTGCAATGTTATGTCCAAGATTTGTCTTGATTGATCAATAATTGTAGATGCTAGAGTGTAAACAATGTCAAAACTAAGTATTTTTCGCATTCAAGGGCAGATAACTCCTGTCTTTCTTGTTCGATCTGACCCATAATCGAACTCATCCGAGATCTTATGGCCATACATGTTTTGACCAAGTTTGGTCAAGATTGGCTTATATTTGTAGATGCTAGAGTGTAAACACGAAATTGTGAACGGACGGACAGACGGACAGACGGACAGACAGACGGACGACGGACAAAAAGTGACCACAATAGCTCACCTTGAGCACTTCGTGCTCAGGTGAGCTAATAAATACTTAAAACATGACTTAAGTGTTTCTAATTTTGCGACATTTAATGAATAAAATATTTTATGGAACGAAAAATGGCGTAACGTAATTCACAGACACGTAATTCACAATTTTGAACATACAATAAAATTCCACAGGTAATAATTCTGAAGAGAAATGTTCTTCTTGGTTTATGTAATCTATACATGTGTAGGTACATGCCAAACTATGTATTTAACTTAAGCGTTGATTGTGTGAAATTTTAAAAAGCATTAACGTAATTCACATTTACTGCTCCTTGAGCGGGGTAGCTTCCTTCATTGCAAAGTGTGACTTACTATAATCTACTGCTACTTTCAAGAGTAATACAATGCTTTTGCACATGCTGTTGACTATTTATAAATGATATTTAATATCATGTATTCGAAACATGGTTTCGTTTTAGGATGTGTGTAAAACTAAATAACGTAATTCACACCAGACCATGGGACATATGCATAATTGTTTGCAGAAAAATGCATTTATCTTAAATTTCTTTATTTCACCACTAAAACAATTTGGAAAAGCTACTGGTTGGGATACTAGGTATACTGTATATGTATTATATATGTACTCTCCGTACAAAAGTGATGAACTGGACCACCCCCGAGGTGGGACAGCTGTTTTTTACCCATTTTCCGACTTATCGAGACATTACTCTCACATATTTCATCAGATATATGGGGTTTTGTTATTATTTCTAATTGACCACCCCTATGGCATTATGTTAAAGACGATTCATCAATATAATTGTACAAACATAGCTTCTTAGGTCCATGGGGCAGGTATTTCTCGTATTTGATACACTTAACTCGTTTTAGCTGTTTAACCCTTTCCCAAACAAGACCTGGTTTTCACGTCCCTGATAGAAAAGGCTGGGGAAAACATTGAGACAAAAGAAGAAACTGCTGATAACCAGCAGTTTCTCCTTTTGCCTCAATATCTTCTGTGCTACAATTTGCACAATTTCAACCTTTTTTAACATCTATTTTGTCGTCTGTAGAAGCTTTGAATTTGGACCACCCCAAATTTTTGTCGTTTGGGAAAGGGTTAAGCAATTACAGTTTACTTCAGAATTGAGATCTTAAATAGTGATTTGAAATTGGACTATTTATCATTGAATTCCTTAGAATAAAACATGCCCGACCATTAATTTGGTCAAATCTGAATTTTGCTAGAAAGGCTGAAAGCACTGAAAAAGGGGTTACTTATCCCAAAATAAAAGGTTCTGTCCCCACTTTTTGCACACAGCCTTCAATGTCTTGTATAGGAAGGGTATGAGCATGCTGTAAATAACAGCTTTTACCCTAACATTTAACCATATCCCAAACAAGATCAAGTTTTTATGTCCTTAATAAGAAAGATTTTGAAAAACATTGAGATGAAATAAGACAATGCTGATACTTAATCAGAATTTTCTCCATTTGTCTCAATATTTGCAGTACTATATTGAACACAAATTCTATCTTAAACAACATCTGTTTGTTGTCTACATCAGCTTTTTAATTAGCAGCGGTGAGAACTCTGTCAATGCCGTCACATAGCTACAGATATGATGGGGGTTAAAGATTTTTTAACAGCAAAATATCTTTGTTTATAAAACCCTATGTTGTGGATACTAATTAGAATTGTCTTATCAACAATGTCAGGCTTAGATTTGAAATAAATTAATTTGGTTTCACGCCCTGCTCTTCTGGTTCCTCACCTTTGTGTGTTCCAGTGATCCGATACCCAGTTGACCTGACTGGTTCCCTCCCCATGTAAACAACTGACTCATTCTATCTTGTTGATGGACATGTCATGGGATAAAATAGTCTTCACTGCCACAATACTGAAATAAGGATGTGTTTCACTTTGTTTAACCCTTTACCAAACAACAAAACTTTAGCCTAGTTCAAACTCATAGGTGTTGCAGACGACAATTTCCATTGAACAAAATTTTACATTTTTTTTGGTCTTTCTTGGTAGAAAACATAGTGGGAAATTAAAAAATTGCTGGTCACAAGCAATTTCTTCATTTTCCACAATGTTTTCCAAAGCATATGTTTTGTGGATTTAACATTTTTTGGTAGAAAACATTGTGGGAAATCGTCATCGTGTAGGAAAGGGTTAAATCTATTACCACACCTTGGCTCCAATTTGTCTTCTCTATATTTAAATTCTAACAGGTGCTCTTCTTAAGCCATGAAGAAACAATGTTACAATGGGCATAACCCCCTCCACCCCCTCCCCTAATTTCAAGACCAGGTGCAGGCAGGACACAATGACCACCTCTAGAAAAAGTCATGGGAAAATATGCGGATAGAACCTCAATATTTTCCATCGACTGTTACCAATGTAGATTTTCAAGTAAAGCAAAAACGATAAAAGAGAAAGCATATATAGAGAGGCTGAGCACTTGTAAGACCACAAATAGAATATGTCTGTACACTCTCACTCTGGGAACCCTACAAGCAAAACCAAATTGATCAAATAGAGAAGGTACAAAGGAGGGCCAACAGGTATGTGATGGGTAAATACAACAAGAGGGCCAAGATGGCCCTGGATTGCTCACCTGATAGAAGTTTGAAACTTTGCAGAACAAGATCCACCTTTTACATGACCTAGGTATCTCTAAGACAAGAACATGAAACTTAAGATGAGAGATTATGATCCTGCTGAAAACAGCATTTGATATGGAAAGTAGATCCAGCTACAACAGACAGACAACAATGCGGACAGACAGTTAACCACACAAACAGACAGTGGTTCAGATAATGAGATAAACTCAGCTAAAAAAAGGGCAGCAACACAGACAGAGGAATAAATGATTCATCTATGTACCCCGATCATTTTTCAGAGGTTGTGACTGTGTAAAATGTGATGTTGCTGCTGCTGATGTTCATAATGACACATTAGATTTACTGATAATGGAGATAATGGAAATGAAACCGAAAATAGAAACGCACAATATCAAGCTGTAATCACGTATATAAATGATTAATTAAGTCATCAAAATCATAAAATTTGTGGACTTAAAACTTTTGAATGTGAAGTGTCCGTACTTTTATGACCCATATGTCTAGTGTGGAAAGTACGGACACTTTGTATTCTTGAAAATGTTTTAAAATCCTGCAATTTTTAAGTATTAAGTTCAATAAAAGCTAGATAATTAACATTTCGTGCAACTTTTCAGCCAGACACGAAGAGAAAAACAAATAAATGATATCCGATTTTTTAGTTTAATTTAAACCCTTCAAATATTCCCGCTTTTAAAAGTTTGTTGGTTGTAGAAGAGAAAGAGTGGGTTAGTTATTTGTACGCTTGTCAGTTTCGTTATCCATGTTCATATACTGAGCTACTGTTACTAAATACAAAGTATACTACATATTTCAAATGAATGCACCACTGTAACAAACAAAGCTCCGATAAAACCCTGTTTTATTAATGGAAAACCATTGCCGTCCGCACGTAACCCACCTGTCAGTACTTACCGGGATTGCCCCTAACACTTTTATCTGCTAGAAAAACCACTTGAGTTGGCAGGGTTTTTCATGACGCACAAATCATGCGTCATTGTCGCAATTTCAAAACAAATGACCTCTTAGAAATATACTTGAGGGACATTAATGATGCAAGTTTTAAAATCCAGATTTTCATATGATACTCGAGTCCTAGGGCACTTGACCCACAAAATAATAGAGATGACCCCTAACTTTGAAGGCAAGGGGGTCACAATGACGCCCAAATTCTCATGCTCAGGGAAAACCCTGAGTTGGCGATTGCAAAGAGAAATTCTCGATCTGGACAACTTTTACCTGAGTTTATTAGCATGCCTGGGATTTTTTTTTAATGTTGTTTACCTTTTCTCTTATTACTCTTTTATTAGCATATACCCCATATATAGATAGGGAACCAGTAAAACCGGCCCCTCATGAAACTGGCCCTTGGTAAAACCGGCCCCAAAATGGTCAAACCGGCCCCTAAAAACAGTTAAACCGGCCTCTCCATTCAGAAAAACCGTAAAACCGGCCCCAAAACGGTAAAACCGGCCCAAAATGGTAAAACCGGAACCACTTTATTTTGAAATGACAGTTCATGATATGTGCTTGATAATTATGTATTTGTCTATCTAACAATTAGTGTTTACGAAGATTTACTTATACACTCGATTTAGTTCTGTATTTATGTATTTTTGTTGTTGTTTCATATATTTAAACTAGATTTTAATAAAAGAAATAAGGAAAAAATAATTTATTATTTGTATTGCTTAACTGGATATTGTATAAATAAATTAGGCCTATGTTTGTAACTGTAATGCAACAGAAAATATAAATGATCAAATGATAAAAGTAATTGTGAATTTGTCGTGGTTTTAACACCTGTGCTTGCATTCCATGTCCCTGACAGTAGTAAGTTTGTAATGAGATTAATTATGCAATTAATGGCATGTGCTAATCAATTATATGTGTAGTAACTAATCATGTGTAGTAAACTGGATTAAGGTTTTTAAGGAACGGTCCCTAATGCTTAAATAATTGGTAAGATATTGTGGGCAAATAAAAATTTTGCATGTTTTTTTTTTTATCTTTTATTCTTTTTCAAAACGAAAAATGATTTTGAACTTGTTTTTCCTTGCCTCAATATTTTCTTTCCTAACTTGTTCACAAGTTCGAACTTTGTCAATATCAATTTTGTCGTCTGCAGAACGTTTCATATTGGAATAGTCCACATTTACACCGTAGACCAAAGTGTATACATGTAAATAAAGTATGCCTAATTAAATTATTATGAAAAAGCAGATCTTGTTTGCAACAAACAATTTCTCCTTTTCCGTGGTATCTGTTAATTTTCGCTACAATATTGAGATATAGGACTTTTTTAATTAAATGTATCATAAAATGTAACTTTTTATCGCATTCCTTCACCCTTTCCTATATATAGTGATGTCTAATGAAGCTGTACAGGATAAATACTTTGGAAAAATGTGAAAAATGAAGAAATTGTTTGTGAAAACAATTTCTTCCTATGTTTTCTACCTATGAATACAAAAAATTAGGAATTTCATTCACTTGAAAATGTGATGCATTTGTGACTTTGTACTCTTCTAAATTTTTGTTGTGTGTTAATTGGTTTATCATTCCTGGTCGAATAAATTAAATGATGAACAACAACAACAACAACAAATAATAATAATTAAGCAAACAAACAAAAATATCACATCGGATAATAGGTTCTTCATAATCATCACAAATAATGGTCGTTGTTACTTTGGGGCCAGTTTTGAGGGCCGGTTTTACTGATAGAATAATGGGACCGGTTTTACCTATTTGGGGCCGGTTTTACCGGAGGGCGGTTTTACGTGGGGCCGGTTACACAGTAAAGCTATAGATATATTGTATCAAATCCTGTGATAGTCGACTAACACTGTAAAGTAAATATGAGAGGAAAAAGTGCACCCGACGTGGGACTCGAACCCACGACCCCCGGATTACTAGTCGGACGCTCTAACCACTGAGCTAGCCGGGCACATGGTCGTGTTTCTACCCAACGTCACTACACTCCTCCCCCTCATAATTTCTTGGGAGTCACCCACTCCCCCGGTCCCTAGGACCACCAGGTGCCGCCTACCCGCGCTCACCATTTTACCTCGTCGGCATTAAAGTATCGTCGTACCCCCTACCTCCGCCCACCACATACCTTCGCCATGTTTTTTTGTTTTTGGTTCTAAAAAGGCAAGAATTACATCTGGGCATGGGAATAGTTTCAAGTAGTTGACATTCCACTACGCAGACTAAAAACATGGCAGAACATGCGTCAAAAAGAAGTAAATAATGAGAAAAACAATTGAAGTTAGCTGATTTTGCGGTAGTTTCCTATTCCTGATATAGTGCTCACTTAAAGAAGCGTTTTTTTCGCCCCCAAATTCAATGCCGAAGTTGTTTGACAGTTTGTGTGCATTGTTTACTATCCTATGAAGGAAAACCATGTGATGGTCATAAAAAATTGTAAGGCAGGGCAAGTCTTATTGTTTGTTTACGATAAAGTGGGCAAAGGTACATACAAACCAAAATGGCCGACATTAGATGGCTGATCACTTTAGGACTCGATTTTTCATCCTGTGATTCATCTTAGAGGAAGATTTTCGACTTATGTGCTGCAAAATGATTATTCTTTAAGTTAGGGTCATTATCTTTGCGATAGCTTTAGTCAATTTTATGTAATTTCGAAATAAAGCTTAGCATGGCGGAGGTAGGTTATTCGAGGATAAATATGAGGAAAAAGTGCACCCGACGTGGGACTCGAACCCACGACCCCCGGATTACTAGTCGGACGCTCTAACCACTGAGCTAGCCGGGCACATGGTCGTGTTTCTACCCAACGTCACTACAACTGGAATACCCTTGAAGAATGAATGAATGAAAATGTTCCTTGGTAGAATGAATGAAAATGTTCCAGAAATTTCTCAATTGCGTAAGGCTTATTCATTGCTATGTAAGAGAATATATCAGATTCTGAAGTATAATGTGCAATTTTATAAAATAAATTAATAACTTACAATAGAAATTAAGTGTAAATTGGGACGTAAATGGAACTAGATTCTAATATTTTCTCAGAATTTCATTCAACCGGAAGTTTGTACAAACTAGCTTGAATCCGGCTTCACTGCTTATTTTTACACTGGAAGTTTTTTGACTGGAGACCCTGTCGACGATGCATCGCTGGCTGTTCGATCGAGCTTTTCCACGAAAATCACAGCTCAGGCTAAACCATCTAGGCTTAACCCTCCACAAAGTTGTACCAACAATATCTGTTTTTGACATGCAGAATAGAAAAGACGGATAAAACATGGAGATAAAAGAAAAAAATGCAGATAAATCAACATTTCTTCTTGCCTCAAAAATATGTCCTAATAAAACCGATTAAATATCGTCCGCAACAGCTTTCAAATCAAAACAGACACAATCATTCATTTTTGGAAAGAGATAGCAATAAATTTATGTGCAATAAGCCTATGATCTAGACACAAAGTAGTTGACAGCCGCGCGATCTATAAGAGGAGGTATAGGGACCCGGACCTAAGCCTACTAAACATTTTTAAAGGGTTAAATTCTATTTCAAATGTAAACACTACGTTGAGGGCAGCCTATCCATTTGAATCGTCTCGATTAGATGATTCCAATGAGATGAGTAGCCTACCAACAACGCGATGTTTAGTGAACAATCAATGAAATATTGCATTGAGAAAAGCCAAACTCCACTTTTATCTAGGCTACGTGTATATAGGGCCAAGCGCAAATAAGGCGTGACAAAATGTCGAAAAATGAACTTTAGTTTTTGTATGCTTCAGATGTTTTTTATGGTAGCATATATGTTTAACTTCAAAGAAAAGTTATGTTTTCGAGGAAATTATGTCTGATGTAAAAAATATTTGGGCTTTATTTATAATATTTGGGGCATATTTTTCATTTTTTATTGTTTTATTAAGGAACCAAAACAGTAGTTTTTCCTCAGAGGACTATCAATTATATTTTGCTTCATAGCAAACCAATGCCATATATAAACTTTTTACCCATTTTTCGTCCATTTCATTTGATTTTTTGAGGAAAATATCAAAATAAATGCTTTGAAAAGTAATGAGTTTCAAAAACATACTTGTATTTATTTTTATTCAGTGAAGATGAAGCACAATATGTCAAATAAAACCATCTTAAAATAAAAAGACATCATAACTCAATAATAGAAAAAAGAATTACTTCAATAGCTTGTGTTGTTACATTGTAATATGCAATTTAAAAATGAACGGAAAATCTTGCTTTGCCGTTACTGTTGGGACACCACTAGCCAACATGTATTTTGAGTCTTATAACATTTTAAAAAGACTACTAATCAATGAGATTTATCATCTTGGTGTTAAGATAGGATAACTAAGCAGTGATTTCTTTAAAGGAAGATATAAATTTCTGGTTTACACATATTTCATGATCATGTGAGTGCTCAAAGCCAAATAGTCAACTCTCTGATGGCGTAGCTACCTTATAAAATGGTTAATTGTATAAGAAGTATATTGAAACAGGTAAAGAATGGCATAGCTTCATTTAAAGAACATTTACTGGATTTCAGGCAATTTTCCACAGTTTAACTTCAAACTAAAGTATGTCCCAACAGTAACGGTTTTCTCAAAATCATTGGTGATACATAAATACATCTTCCAACTTACTGCATTAACCCTGTTTTCAATAGAAGAGGCCAAACTCATTGTATTCTATGTATAAAATTGTGCTACTCATTCTAACATGTCTGCTAATGCCATACAACATTTGTTCTCACAATGACAAGAAAATAACGAACTGCACTGGTTGACCAACTATTCATAACTTGAAAGTTACTGCATCATTTTCAGTATATACTTGTGAAGTAAAATCAAACTAAAAATGTTAAAAAAATCCAATATATGTAAAATGATTGAATATGCCAACTTATGAATGAATAAATATACACATTATACATTAATTCAAAACTTCACATATGATTTTTTTTTTTTGTTTTTGTTTTTGGTGTATATCTTCATTCTACAAAACAGTATATGATTTAAACTCTTGCAGGGCTGATAAATTGTGTATGGTAGTAAAGTCATTAGTGGCTAAGTGAATTTATATTCAGGTAAAACAAAATTGCTTAAATGATAATCTCACAACTTTTTGCCATTTTCGACAACTCTAGGGAGTAAAATTTAAAATGCGCAAACTTATTTTTGTCTATATAATGGATATTTTATATCTTATATATCAAAATATAGTTATGTGATAGTATGAACTATATAACTCGTCTTCAAACATGTACAAGTATACACTGCCCTCCAAAAGTTCCTTCACACTGATATTTTCTTGTTCTATAATCCATGTAAATACCTATCTTCTTCAGAAATAGTTGTCTAAGTTGAAATGTAGTATTTTTTCAAAACTTTGCTTTGTCCTTGTAAAGAAAATTTCATAATTATGTTATCCATTGAAAATTATTGTGATGGATGTCCAAAACTTGATAGAGGCTTCAGAATCTGAAAATTGAAAATTCGTCAAAAATGCTCCCTTTGCATACCAGTCATAAACTTTACTAAAATAAAATTTATTTTGTATTTTTGTTGATACATTTTAGATAATACATTTTTGAACAGATATCTGCAAAAATTGAAACAAAATTGCTTGGTGATGGGACTTTCCCATGACACTGCGTTCAGTGGGTGTTTTTCACATATTTTCAAAGTTCGGAAAATGTGACCTATTCTGTGATTTCATCTTTTAGTAGTCTGGGTATCATTGACAACTAGACCTCAGAAGTATTCTCCATAGACAGGGAAAACCCGTTTTTGCAAAATTATTTTACGTGACACGAGGATTTGCTTCTTTACAAGTGAGGTATTACATTGATTTCAGTAAAATTAAACTTGAGTGTGAAGGAACTTTTGGAGGGCAGTGTATTGTATTCTTAGGATACATGCATGGTATTTTATTTCAACCCCTTTTAAATGCTATGTTTTGGTTTCAAAGATACAAAGTTTCAGTGGTCAAATAACTTAATGAAAAGTATCATTTTTGACTTAGGCAAATCTGCATTTAGTTGAGGTCTACACAATAAAAAGTGGAAGAATTTCCTATCTTATCCATCAAATTTTGATTATATCGATTGCTACATGTATATGAGACATATGTTGTTAATGAGATCAAAAATACATGTGCATCATAAATTGTACATTGCTTGCCATTCAGCATTCTGTGGGTCTAATAGGGTTATATCGGTCTTTATTTTTTTCAGAAGTTTTCATACAACGCGAGTCTTTTAATGGACTTGGTTGTTTGAGAAAGTTTTTTTTGGCTTGCCAAGTCTTCTTGAAAGTTAATTAAACCATTTTTACACCAAGTAGCTCCTTGTATTAAATTGTCTAGAAATCTGTCCCAACAGTAACGGCAGCCATTTAATCAATTTAGGCATGAATTTTTTTTTACAGTATGGTTTACGCAGTCATTCTAAGTCACTTGTTTTTTTGTTGTCAGAGTCTTGCAGATTAAATTTAATAAGTTTAATGCATACCGTCATTTAAAAAGAATCAATTTATAGCTTGGACGAAAGACTTTCAGAAGCCATCCTATTAGGGTCTGGCTTTGAACCGCTGAAACTATTGGTTCATTTGATATTTAACTTGTAATGCTAGTATCAACTTGACATGGATGTCTTGAAGTTTCACAGGACAGCCCATGAACATCTTATATAGTCTATTAGACAAGAGCAATTTATCAAGAATGTAACCGTTACTGTTGGGACATTTTCCGTTACTGTTGGGACATTGTTTCTCTTTGATGTGCTTACTGTAAATATGTAGATAAGATACAACAAAGTATTAAAATGGAAAGTGTTTGACAACCATTTGGGAAAAATAAGGGCTGTGAATGAGGCCAGAAATCATCTGTATAACGATAATAGCTATCAAAATACAAAGGCAGGGTGGCAACCGTTACTGTTGGGACAAAATTTTGTTAAAAGAAAAAGACTACCAAAATTTTGACATGAAATCAAAAAGAAAAAAGTGCTGTAAATCAGAAACTACATCCTTTCCACCATGCATGTGCTTTATAATATCTCATGAACCACTTTTTTTGTGGTTGTGGCAGCCACCCACAGTGAAATACCCAGATTTTGGATTTTTGGCCCATTTTGTGCGTTTTTAGCTCACCTGAGCACATGGTGCTCAAGTGAGCTATTGTGATCACCTTTTGTCCGGCGTCCGTGCGTACGTGCGTCGTCCGTCGTCCGTCGTCAGTCGTCCGTCGTCCGTCGTCCGTCAACAATTTCTTTAAATGACATCTCCTCCTAAACTACTTGGCCAATTTCAACCAAAGTTGGCAGGAATGTTCCTTAGGTGACCCCCTTTCAGAATTTCTAAAAGAATTGAAATCCATAAAAAACTCTGGTTGCCATGGCATCAGAAAAGGGGAAATTTGACTGAATCTCAATACTATCTTTGAACGACATCTCCTCCAAAATTATTTGGCCAATTTCAACCAAACTTGGCTGGAATGTTTCTTAGGTGACCCCCTTTAAGAATTGCTAAAAGAATTGAAATCCATAAAAAACTCTGGTTGCCATGGCATCAGAAAAGGGGAAATTTGACTGAATCTCAATACTATCTTTGAAAGACATCTCCTCCAAAACTACTTGGCCAATTTCAACCAAACTTGGCTGGAATGTTCCTTAGGTGACCCCCTTTCAGAATTGCTAAAAGAATTGAAATCCATAAAAAACTCTGGTTGCCATGGCAACAGAAAAGGAGAAATTTGAATGAATCTCGATACTATCTTTGAACGACATCTTCTCCTAAACTACTAGGCCAATTTCAATTAAACTTGGCAGGAATGTTCCTTAGGTGACCCCCTTTCAGAATTGCTAAAAGAATTGAAATCCATAAAAAACTCTGGTTGCCATGGCATCAGAAAAGGGGAAATTAGAATGAATCTTAATACTATCTTTGAACGACATCTCCTCCAAAACTACTTGGCCAATTTCAACCAAACTTGGCTGGAATGTTCCTTAGGTGACCCCCTTTCAGAATTGCTAAAAGAATTGAAATCCGTAAAAAACTCTGGTTGCCATGGCATCAGAAAAGGGGAAATTTGACTGAAACTCAATACTATCTTTGAACGACATCTCCTCCTAAACTACTTGGCCAATTTCAACCAAACTTGGCAGGAATGTTCCTTAGGTGACCCCCTTTCAGAATTGCTAAAAGAATTGAAATCCATAAAAAAATACTCTGGCTGCCATGGCATCAGAAAAGGGGAAATTTGACTGAATCTCAATACTATCTTTGAACGACATCTCCTCAAAAACTACTTGGCCAATTTCAACCAAACTTGGCAGGAATGTTCCTTGAGTGACCCCCTTTCAGAATTGCTAAAAGAATTGAAATCCATAAAAAAAACTCTGGTTGCCATGGCAACAGAAAAGGAGAAATTTGACTGAATCACAATACTATCTTTGAACGACATCTTCTCCTAAACTATCAGGCTAATTTCAACCAAACTTGGCAGAAATATTTCTTAGGAGGTTCCTTTTAAAATTTGCTAAAAGAATTGAAATCCTTTAAAAGCTCTGGTAGCAATGGCAACAGAAAAGGAGATTTTCCTCCAAATCTCAATGACATCGTTGAATGATATCTCCTCCTAAACTAACAGGCCAATTTCCACCAAACTAGGCAGAAATATTCCTTAGGAGGTCACATTTAAAAAATTTCTAGCAGAATTGCAACAGAAAAAGAGAAATTACACGAAATCTGTCAGAAGCAATTTCTCAATAACCGCAGAGCCTAATTTGACAAAACTAAATATTTGCATTGCTTATGATATTGCTAAGAGATACTTTTCTTGGCTTTTCAATATGAAACCTTGTCACAGAAAAAGGGGACTTCTTGTGAAAATCTGCTTATCAGGGGCATAGCATCTACATTTATGCATGGATTTAAAAAAAATGTATGGGTAAATGTGTTCTTTATCATGAGTAGATGTTCTATTTGAAATATATATTAAGGTAGATTCAAGGTCATAGATTTAGGTCAATTTGTAGATTTCTGTTTGTTTGACAGTCTGTATGTTTGTCAGTCTGATCTGTTATAAAACCCCATCTCAGGTGAGCGACCTAGGGCCAACGGCCCTCTTGTTTAAAAATTTCGCAAAAACAAAGATTTTCTTGATTTTTTGACAAATTGTGATTGATTTCTCTTTAGAAATTGACTCTAGATGAGAAATTTAAAGACCAACATCCTATTTATTGCTTAATGAAAAAAATATTTAAAAAACAAAAATGCATTTTTGATCAATGTCACACAAAAATGCTGATTTTTGGGCCTTTTTGCGATATTCAATCTTTTGTATCTTTTGAACGACTGGACCAATTGGTCTGGAATTTTCAGCAAAATTAAAAAATGCATCATTTTTTTCAGGAAACTAACCTATTTTGATGATACTTGTACAGATGTTTTCAAAATAATTTGCTGTTTCCTGGAACATAAATTTTGAATTCTTATTTGCACATGGCCATAGCTCTGAGCACAGGTAGTCAACACGGGCTGGGTAAGTGTAGTAAGGGTTTAATGTAATTAACAAAAGATGAATTTACACAAACGTGCTAAATTGATATGGAATAATAAACTATTGTTTCTTACCTTTCTAATATGTTTGTTTCAACTAAACTGACACGATTTAAAAACGCAAAAGACATTTTCACTAACCATTCCTTTTCTGCAGCCTCAATCGGCACCATATTTGGGGACATTCATGAGCTAATGTATGCCCTTAACACCCCACCAATTTTGTCGTGTCCTTTGTAAACTACGCGGCCGGACATCTTAACCGCCCATCCCAAAATGCTTATGTGTCTCGTGTATTTAGACAACGTCTAAAATCACTTAGATTTTTTCGTGTGCAAACTGCCACATTGATTTACTCATCGTAAACACACTACAACTACGGAAAATTTTCGTATGTAAAATGCCGAGTCTTTCTTTGGCAAAAAGGAATCGAGTTTTGGGGCTCTTGGTCGGCGATGCTTTGCAAATGGAGGTACATGTAGCTAGACGACTTAATGTAGCCAACTCGACTGTTCCAAGGTTAGTGAGACGTGTAAACGACACGGGAACGCATGCAGACCGTCCACGTCCCGGTCAGCTGTGCGTAACAACTGTATGAAATATTTTTGTTATTGTATATCACTTTCACGTGACTATATTACTTTTTGTTTATGCATTTCTGTATGGATATGTACTTTATGTACTTGTCAAGTAATAAAATTTCTGTTCTGTTCTGTTCTGTTCTGTATCAATTTTGAATCGATTATCTTGTTTTCAAAATAGGTCATTTTACTCGGCTTCAAATGACAAGAATTATGCAGTAGAAAAGCCTAGAAAAGCCTATATATCTTCTTCAACATCCTATCTATTCAATCAATAAAACAGTTTGTGATTTTAGTTTAGCGCATTCAAGCGCAAAGGCTTTAACAACGGGATGTGTTGTTCAATTCCCAGTGATTTATCGGTAATTTCTGTCTAAACTCCATTTATCTTAAATTTATTAATGAATTTCAAAGACAGTCACTCAAAGAACATTCTTGTAAAGTTTGATTGAAATTGGCTGAATGGTTGATTTTAAAAAAAAAATATCGTGATTTCTCTAAGTCCGACAAGCCCCACCCTGCCACGCCTACATTTTTTGACGAATCGAAAAATCGCGGACAAGTTTCAAATATGGTCACCCAAGGAACATTCCTGTAAAGTTTGGTCAAAATCGGCCCAATGGTTAAAGAGTAGAAGATGTTTAAAGAAATTATGGGCAAACCGACGGACGGACGGTGAGTGACCACAATAGCTCATCTTGAGCACTTCGCGCTCGGCTGAGCTAAAATAGAAACTTCTCTGAATGGAATTGTTGATATTGTGAAAAGTATTCAAAGAATGACACACTTTAAATTCTTATCACAATCTCAACAATTCTGTAGTGTATGGAGTAAAAGAATGGATATCATATTACTCATATATAAAGCATGTACTCAGTGTATCATAGGTAGAATTACTGTTGTTATAGTAGAGAGTAAAAGTAGTATCTAGAATACGGGTCTTTGTTCTTATAAGCCCTTGCGACATAACATATTTTGGCGACGAGGAAAACTGGATTTATCCGTACGTCTTTTCCAATTTTGTGGGAAAAGGAGGACTATTGGACAGTTGTTCTGGACAATAGGTGTATTAGTCATTTTTGAATTAGTGTTATGCTAATGGATTTAATTCCGTGAAAAGTTGACTATACTTGTGAAACCTCGAAAGCCGGATATTTGAAATTGTTCATAGATTAAATTCTGATAGCAATGGCTAAGGCATTACCGATTGCTTGCGTGGAACAATTCTCGATCGGAGGTGACAGTACAAATTTGTCAATACGGTGGGACAGATGGTTGAAGTCATTCCACTATTATGTTGTTGGATCCGGGATTACGGATAAGGCGCAGAAGAGAGCTTTATTGCTACATCTTGTTGGTCAGGAGGTTCAACAGATTTTTGAGACGTTGCCTGACACCGGAGAAAATGGAGATTATGACAGGGCTGTACAAAGGCTAACAGAGTACTTTAAACCAAGGAAGAACATCTCTTTTGAGCGACATAGATTCAATTCAGAGTCTCAAAAGATGGAAGAATCGGTGTCTGATTTTTGTACAAGACTGAGACATTTGGCTATGAACTGTGAATTTACAGACACAGAAGATCGAATACGCGACCACATAGTGCAACGATGCAACTCAACATCACTGAGACGGAGATTCCTACGAGAAACAGATTTGACTCTTACCAAAGTTCTGGAAATAGCTTCAGCGAATGAGAGAGCAGATGCTTGTGCCTCCACAATGGAGCAAGTTAAGCTGGAGGAGACAAATCGAGTCCAGGCGCGTAGCGGAAGGGCAAAACAGAAACAGAAAGAAAGTAAGAAAAGAATTGAGTGTTACAGATGTGGGAGACTGGGACACAAAGCCAATGATTCGAAATGCCCAGCGAAATCTGAAAAATGCAGAAAATGTGGGAAATTAGGACATTTTGAGAAGAAGTGCAAATCAGAAAAACAAAAGAAGAAGCAAGTTCGATCCTTAGAAGACCCATCGAACAGTGAATCAGAGGAAGTTACATTTTCATTAACAGATAAACTTTCAAAAACGGTTGTCAAAGTAGGTAACATTCCAATTTCTATGATCATTGACTCAGGTGCTTCTTGTAACGTAATTGATGTAAAAACGTGGAACTTTCTAAACAGACAGAAAGCATTCAAATTTATCTCAAAAAGTAAAACGCAGAAAAAGATATTTCCCTATGGATCTAAAAAGCCGTTACCATTAGCTGGAATGTTTAAAGCAGAAGTGTGCAAAGATGACAAATGCTTCAATGCAGAATTCCTAGTCTTGAAAGGAACTGGACAGTCGCTACTGTCATGTCAAACAGCGATTGATTTGGGAGTCATACAGTTGATAAACAGTGTAGAAAAAGGAAACAAGTCAATTACTGATCAATTTCCGGGGCTGTTTGTGGATAAAATTGGGAAGCTGAAGGACTACCAATTAAGAATTCCTATTGATGACGCTGTTCATCCAATTGTTCAGCAAACGAGGAGAATTCCCTACAATTTACGTGGAAAACTCGAGGGAAAATTGGATCAACTTGAGGACATGGACATTATTGAGAAAGTCGAAGGCCCTACATCGTGGGTATCGCCCGTAGTTGTCATTCCGAAGAAAAATGGTGATATAAGGTTATGTGTTGACATGCGGCAGGCAAATACAGCGGTGAAAAGGGTAAGGCATCCAATCCCTACCCTTGATGATGTGTTAAACGATATGAACGGTAGCAGAATTTTCAGCAAGTTGGACATATCAAATGCGTACCATCAGATTGAATTGTCGCCTGATTCTCGTGACATCACAACCTTTACAACTCACAAAGGCTTGTATCGGTACAAAAGGCTTTTGTTCGGGGTATCCTGTGCACCAGAAATGTACCAAAACATCCTTCAACAGTTGCTGCAAGGGTGTGAGGGTGTACGAAATGTGATGGATGACATCATCATTCATTCCAAAACCCGGGAAGAGCACGAGATTCACCTACGAAAGGTATTGGGAGTGCTACAAGGTAAAGGGTTAACCTTAAATGAGAGCAAGTGTCAATTCTATATGTCTAAGTTAGAATATATGGGTCATGAGTTATCTGAGCAGGGTATCAAACCTTCAAAGGCAAAAATAGAAGCTGTGAAAAATGCACGAGAACCCAAAAGTGCAAGTGAGGTAAGAAGTTTCTTAGGTCTCGTAAATTATAATGCCAGGTACATACCTGATTTCTCGACCATATCTGCACCATTGAGAGAATTGACAAAGAAAAATGCAAAATTCCGTTGGAATAAATCACATCAAAAGGCTTTCAAAGAGTTGAAAGATAAATTGTGTGATGCGCATGCTTTGGCATATTTTGATCTGAATGCACCGACGAAAGTCATTGTAGACGCGAGTCCGGTAGGGCTAGGAGCCGTGCTTTTGCAAGATCAAAAGGGAGAATCGCGAGTCATAAGTTATGCAAGTAGGAGCTTAACTGATGTAGAGCGTAGGTATTCTCAAACAGAACGCGGAGCGTTAGCTGTAGTATGGGGTCTCGAACATTTCAATGCATATTTGTATGGTATTGATTTTGACCTGTACACTGACCATAAGCCATTAGAGCATATTTATTCAAAGAAATCAAAACCATGTGCACGCATCGAAAGATGGGTTTTGAGATTGCAGCCATATTCTTTCAAAGTCAAGTATTTGAAAGGTAAGGATAACATAGCAGATGCTTTATCAAGGTTACTGTCAAGTAAGGGGAAAGGTCAGAGTTCATTGGATGAGGTAGATGAAATCAAATTGATTGCTTCAATTTTAACCCCTTCCTCTATGTCAACTCAAGATATTGAATCAGAGTCACAAAATGATAAAAATCTTTGTTCAATCAAGGAATGTTTGTTGTCAGGGAAATGGCATTTGCTTGAAAATAAAGCATATTTACCAATAAGGCATGAGTTATGTGCAATTGGTCATTTGGTGTTGAGAGGGACAAGAATTGTCATCCCAACAAATTTGAGACAACAAGTTTTAGAATTAGCACATTTAGGTCATCCTGGTATAGTTGTCATGAAACGTAACTTAAGGACAAAAGTATGGTGGCCAGGAATTGATAAGGATGCAGAAAATTTCTGTAAAACTTGTTATGGTTGTCAACTTGTGTCAAACCCTTTAAAACCTGAACCTATGGTTAGAACAGAGCTGCCAGCAGGTCCATGGCAAGACTTAGCTCTAGATTTACTAGGTCCGCTTCCATCAGGAGATTACATATTTGTTTTGATTGATTATTATTCAAGATTCTTTGAAATCAAGGTTACAAAGTCAATCACATCAGAAAATATGGTTAGGATTCTACAAAAGTTCTTTGTTACACATGGGTTACCTTTAACTCTTAGAACAGACAATGCTAAGAACTTCATTAGTGGAGAATTCACAAATTACTTGCAAAATAATGGTATTGTACACAAACGCACAACACCATTATACCCACAGGCAAATGGAGAGGTGGAAAGACAAAATCAATCTATTATGAAAAGGGTTAGAATTTCACAAGCAGAAGGTCGTAACTGGAAGTCTGATTTAGATGATTACTTATTAATGTATAGAAGTACACCACATTCTGTGACAGGTAAATCACCTGCAGAAATGTTGTATGGAAGACAAATTAGAACAAAATTGCCAGATTTAACGAATCATAGATTTGAGCGAAATGATTTTGAAGTCAGAGACCGTGACTCCGAGCAAAAAGGAAAGGGAAAAGAGTATGCAGATAGGAAAAGGCAGGCTAGTTATAACGACATTCAAAAAGGGGACAATGTTTTCTTAAAACAAAGGCGAGAAAACAAAATGCAGACACCATTTAATCCTTTACCGCATAAAGTTGTAGAAAAACACGGTAATAAAGTCACAATTGAGTCTCAAGATGGTGTAAGATATGATAGGAATGTCACACATGTAAAACCGTATATGGAGAGAATTGTTGAAAACGATAGGTTTACAGCTTTGCCTCAGATACACTCAGATGCATATGTTCCTAGTGAAGGAAATAGTGAGAAAAGTGTAATGTGGGAAAATCGTGATAAGCCAAAGGTCGAAATTCCTAAGCAGGACAATACCCAGGGGAGAAATAGACCAGAGCGGAACATTAAACCTCCTGTCAGATATGAGGACTATGTTATGAATAGTTTAATTGGATTTTAACTGGACAGCTGTTGTTATCAGTTCCGTTATGTTTTTATGAAGACAGTTTACATGTTGTTTATTTAGTAATTTTAGCTTAGAATAATAAGATTGGTGATAAACATATGTTCTGAATGCCTGGGAAACAACGAAACATTTTATGGCGTAGATAAATTTATTACCAGTCATTTCCTTCGTGAGAAAAATGTAAAAAATGTTTTTAAGATGCTTTCAACAAAAACACAAATTTTGAAACATTGCAATAAAAGAGGTTTTGTTCTAAAAAGGGGAGGAAATGTAGTGTATGGAGTAAAAGAATGGATATCATATTACTCATATATAAAGCATGTACTCAGTGTATCATAGGTAGAATTACTGTTGTTATAGTAGAGAGTAAAAGTAGTATCTAGAATACGGGTCTTTGTTCTTATAAGCCCTTGCGACATAACAAATTCCATTAAGAAGATGGCAGTTTTACTGTAAAAAGAGAAGTTTCTTCTTTTTCTGCACTGTTAGCAAGTACATAGTACATGTATTATTGACGTTTCTTAACCCATTACCAAACGACAAAATTTTAGGTTGTCCCAAATTCAAAGATGTTGCAGACGACAATTTCAACTGAATGAAATTTAAAATTTGGTTGTCTTTTAGGGTAGAAAACATTGTGGTAAATGAAGAAATTGCTTGTCACAAGCAATTTCTTCATTTTCCACAATGTTTTCCCAAGCCATTTGCGTTAGGGGAGTCAAAAAGAGTCACTGTGTGGTAATGGGTTAATGTATTTGAGTATAAAGCATCTAGGCGAAAGGGACCTACAGCATTTGGGTTCCTCATGGGCTTCCAGACGTTCATTTAATCCTGTCCCAAACAGCAAAACCTTAGGGTCATCCAACTCGAAAGCTGTGACATTCGACAAAATTAGTGTGAAAGAAAATAAGATTCTTTTGCTTCCATCTTTTCCCCAAAATAAATCCACTCAGTAGGCCTACGTCAAAACCAGGTTTAACCAGGACTCGTTCGGGAAAGGGTTAATCAGCCAAATTTAGATTGAATTTACAGGTTGCAAAATGGATATGCTGATAAAGATTAAATTTGTGTTCCTTATGCGACAAAATATTGAGAAGAAAATAAATGAAAATCAACATGATCAATATGTTGTGTGGTGTTCTTTTGGGTTAGTGCTTTGAATGACTTTTTCTTCGCGAACCAGAGCCATCATGTTAATAATCTATCACTTGAAAGTTCTGTTGATGTTATAATAATGTAATGAATTAAATATTTGAAATGAAATGAAATTCCTTTTCTGTATGTTGTAAAATGTTGTTATCGGAGGTAATGAGTAATGACACGGAAATGATCAATCTCCGAGCAGAGTTGTCGTTCGTTACTCTCACATACATCTCTGCAACGGGCTGACGCCATGTTTGACAAGAATCTTGTCAAACCGAGGAAAACGTGTATTATTACTGTTTAGCTGTTTCATGTGTAACATAATAAAGTAGACAAAAAAATTATGATTCTGGGTATATTTGAAATGCATTATAACTGATGAATTTACCCATATACTTTGGAACTATTTTCTCAAGCCTGCTTGCCAATGTCAATGAATTTTGTGCTAAAAATAGACTCGATCTACTGTTTTGTTTTGATAAAACGTCGGTGTTGTTATAAAATCTCGTATCTACGGCTTGAATCAAGCCCTAGTTGCGAGATGTTATTACAACACTTACGAAATACAGTCGGCACTCGTTATGTCGACATCGGATAAGTCGAATTCTCGCTTAAGTCGAAGTTCAAATCTGGTCCCACCCTCATCAATGGACATATTTTTTTCCAAATAAAATTATTTCGAACTGAATATAGCTATTGAAATATAGTTAGGAAATGGATAGAAATTGCTCGAAACGAGCAATTTCTTTCCTTTTCCAACTATATTTCAATAATAACCGTACTTGATTAGTTTCAAAAACGGTCAAATATCAACTTTAGCGAAGCCGAACAAAATCGGATGAGTCGAACTCCGGATATGTCGAGGTATATGACGGTCCCTCCGACTTCGACACAACGAGTGTCGACTGTAGTATTGTTTGTCCGAAGTCATGTCACGGTTAGCTGGATAAAATCGTTCCCTATCACAATGAAATGTACAGACAAATTACTGCGCCCTTGAATGAATGACATTAATTTAAAAATTTTAAATTATTATCGTTGGAAAATGATATTAAATTTTATGCAACGTGAAATGTGATATATTTTGGACTTCGGAATAGAAAAAATATTTGTTATTGTCATTTTGATGTGATATAAAGTGACGTAATCTAGCAGATGATGACGCAATACCCTCTGAGGCAACTACAGAGGTGAATGTAATGAATGAACGGTGTGCAAGAGAGTGGGAAATGATATGCGTACAATCAAGCGCAGAAAATTTTTACACACATGGTGAAAATGCTGGTTATCGGCATGTTCTTCTTTTGTCTCAATGTTTTCCAAAACCTTTTCATATATGATCGTGAAAACCATGACTCGTTTGGGGAAGGGTTAAAATAATGTAACAATTGTTCTTGGGTAGAAATTGAAGAATTAAATTGTTTCGTAGAATAAGTTCATCTTTTGTAAAACTTCAAATGGGCTTAACTATTTTATCAAATGTCTGATTTTAAAAATGTAAGCAGTTTTGAGTTCCTCTTGTTCAGACCTTGAAAATGATATATAACACGTTAAGGTCAAATGAAAAATAAACTATTACATAATTCGGCAGAATTATCTCCCCTTTTGTAAAAATCTAAATGAGCGTTGTTCCACAACGCAATGTCCGATTTTCACAATTCAACCAGTTTTATGTTTCTCTCAATATTCTCTTTAAACTAGAATATATTTTGTATGGGCTGTAATTCTTTTGGAAAAAAGTGTGACCACCCTACTCGTATTTAGCATAGGCCTAATTATACACTCGGCAAAACTGCTAACGCATCACTCAGTTCTTTGTTAGCTCACCTGAGCACGAAGTGCTCAAGGTGAGCTATTGTGGTCGCTTTTTGTCCGTCGTCCGTCCGTCCGTCCGTCCGTCCGTCCGTCTGTCCGTCCACAATTTCTTTAAACATCTTCTCCTCCCATACCATTGGGCCAATTTTTACCAAACTTGACAGGAATGTTCCTTGGGTGACCCTTCTCAAAACTTGTTCGCAGATTTTTGATTCGTCAAAAAATGTGGGCGTGGCAGGGCGGGGCTTATCAGACTTAGAGAAATCATAAGAAAATTCTTTAAAAATCAACCATTTGGCTAATTTGAACCAAACTTGGCAGGAATGTGCCTTGAGTCACTCTCCTCAAAATGTATTCACAAATTTTTACATTTTTCAAAAAATGTGGCCGTGGCAGGGAGAAAGGGGCTTATCGACTTAGAGAAATCATAAGAAAATTCTTTAAAGATCAACCATAGGGCCCAATTGAACCAGACTTTGCAGGAATGTTCCTTCAGTCACTCTTTTCAAAATTTGTTCACAAATTTTTACATTTGTCAAAAATTGTGGCAGTGGCAGGGAGAAAGGGGCTTATCGGACTTAGAGAAATCAGAAGAAAATTCGTTAAAAATCAGCCATTGGGCCCAATTGAACAAGACTTGGTTGGTATGTGCTTTGAGTCACTCTTTTCAAATTTATTCACTATTTTTTTTACATTTGTCAAAAAATATGGCTGTGGCAGGGAGAAAGGGGCTTATCAGACTTAGACAAATCATAAGAAAATTCTTTAAAAATCAACAATTGGGCCCAAATAAACCAGACTTTTCAGGAATGTTCCTTAAGTCAGTCTTTTCAAAATTGTTCACAAATTTGTACATGTAAAAAAATGTGGCCGTAGCAGGGAGGAAGGGGCGTATCAGACTTCGAGAATTCATAAGAAAATTCTTTAAAAATCAACCATTTGGCCAATTTTAATCAAACTTGGCAGGAATATTCCTTGAGTCACTCTTCTCAAAATTTATTCACAATTTTTTACATTTGTCAAAAAATTTGGGCGTGGCAGGGAGGCTTATTGGAATAGAGAAATCATGAGAAAATTCTTTAAAAATCAACCATTGGGACAATTTGAACGAAACCTGGCTGGAAAGTT
This sequence comes from Fragum sueziense, assembly GCA_963680895.1. Taxonomy (NCBI): domain Eukaryota; kingdom Metazoa; phylum Mollusca; class Bivalvia; order Cardiida; family Cardiidae; genus Fragum; species Fragum sueziense. Next base: position 81,475,675 of record OY804592.1, on the reverse strand, counting down.
CCTTGAGTGACTCGTTTCAAAATTGTATCATAATTTTTTATTTCCTTAAAAAGTATTTTGGTATGGCAGGGTTAGTGAAATTCCATGCATTGAAAATTATACTGTACTGTGGGTTGTAATGGAGATACTTAGTTTTCTTCTAAATTGTTTGGCCTAGAACCTTGAAATTTTGTGTAAGACCTAATTTCATGAATGGCTTCCAGAATACAAGAAGCTGAAGATAAGAAGAGATAATTTGCTTTTCAAAAAGCAACATTTTGTTTCAATATTCATCAAACCCTATGTTGTTGGTGATCATTCCAGTCATCTGCTTGAAAAAATTAATACATTCTACATAGACCATTAGGGTTTTGATAAAAGTAATAAATTTGGAAGCTTTTCCTATTTCTCTTATCTATTTCTGTTATCTGTTGCTCTGGCTGGCCCCATGTTTATCTTATGTAAACAAATAAGAAGGGATTAGCCTAGCTTATCAGATGGTTTGTCCTCATTTACTATATTCTTTCAAATCTCGTACTAAATCTTTCTTATAATATCATAAATGATCAATTTTAACAGATCAGTATGCTTTGAAAATTAGCCCTATGTTGTATATTGCGAAATTATGAAATAATTATTGAAAAAAAACTCAACCATTATGCTAATTCATACCCGACTTTACAGGATCAATTGGAACAAAATTATTACTTGTTTCCAAACAGAAAGTCCTTATAAGTTTCATGCCTTTGAATTTGACAAAATTGTCATTATCACTCTTGTCATCTTGATTCAGGTGAGCGATTTAGGACCATCATGGTCCTCTTGTTAATATTATTTGAATGAATTTACAGAATGCATTTAAAATTTGTACATGCCGACTACCACCATTTGATAAGAAGCCTGTAAAATTTCATAGTAAATGCTTCAGTCAGCCTTAAAATATTGAAGTTTTAATAAGGATACCCTCTATTCTAAAACTCCTAACGGCTGAAATTTGATTAAAATGATAAAATCCCCCATAACATTCAAAATATTTGTAATTGGCTGAAAGAGTTCCTGTATAGGTCTATACTTAGGCGGATATATCAGAAATATGGGGTCCATCATTAGTTTTTTTCAGGAAAGCACCAAATTTTGCACACGTGTAGGGGCCTACCTATACAATTGATGTGGTAGGCAGAGCCCAAAGTTTTAACCCCCAGATGGCCGCCATATTGAATTCCAATAATGGCCGCCTAAAGTACCAGCGGATCCAATGCAGTCAACCATAATATATGCGTTTGGGATGGTCGTCTTAGATTTCGAATTTCCCAACTATTTTAAACCTATTGATTCAAAGATAGTTTTCAAAAGGATTTGAGTAGACCATTTTAAATTTCAAGATGGCCGCCATTAAGAGAACCTAATTTTCTATTCATTAAATATCTGTGTTAGACCTCCCATATTATGGCAGATTTTACTTACTTTTTGTGTCCTCGTCCATATTCAAAGTACCAGCAGGTCCAATAAAGTCAATCATATATACATTCTAGGTCGTCATCTTAGATTCCAAAGATGGCCGCCACAAATTACATTTTTTTATATCTCTAATTATTATTGATACAAATAAACTATCGATGTTTAAACAAACTTTTCGAAGAGCTATTGTTTCAATGGGGCTATTTTCAAATTGATTCTAATAGCTCATTTTGAATTCTAAGATGGCCATTATTAAGTCGAGTGGCTTTTCTTCTGGAGCACGTGTTTATAAATTTGTCCAAATTATGATTTAAAAATTAGAACATGTATACTTATGTCTTTTGTTCTGTCCTTCAAACGTGTGGATAGAATAAGTGTCATCTTTTTGTGATATAAGAGAAGTATCAATGCTTGAGAATCTCGAACTATATTAACTTGTAGTAATCAATGAAATATTTTAGTTGCATTAATTGTAAAATACAATCTTACGTTTTCTATAACAACGAGCAAATTATTATGAGAAAACAATATCAAAGACGACTTAGAAATACAACAACTTCAAATTCGTAAAATCCGGTACCGAGTATTTACTCTTTCGCCACGTTTTGAGACATGCGCAGCTGCATTTACCTTACCAAATTTCCGTTACCTCATGATTGGTAACGGAAAATTCGCTCATTGAAAACAGACTTTTCATGATAAGCTCTCGCAAATTCATCTGGAATACACCCACATTCGTAGGACATGTGTATTTTACAGATATTTGTCAGTTGTAGAGGGAAGTGCATAGTGATAAACATTGCCGAAAAACCATGTGAAAATGCGGATACCTTTCTTACTTTGAATATGAAATAGGCCTATGTCTTCCAAACATGAACAATGAACTGTGTTAACAGTATTATGTAGTTAGTTCGATGATATAATCGTCATAAACTACGTTATAGATCAACAGCACCAAATTGCGCACCTGTTTTCCATTAAATTTAATTTTGGTATCAGAAATTTCAAATATGGTATCGGAAATTTGGTATCAGAAATTTCAGATTTATCACATTTTGTCGTGTGTTTTCTCGTATATTGCCATTATGTAAAAATACAGGGTGTCCCAAAAGTAAGGTAACACTTAAAGTCTAATGTATCTCGGTCAATATATCACTTATATATTCCTAGTACCGCTGACTGTACAGAAGGTTATGTGTAAAAATAAATAACAGAAATTTCATCAAAATATCATACTTTTTGTGTATTTTATCTATGATAAACCAAACACACCCTATTTTATCAACGGCGTCATTTTGATAGTAAATGACGTTCTCTAGATTACGTCCCATCTGTCACTTTCCCTGGTTTATTCTTGTGCCTAAAATTTAAGGCTAATGACTGCCATGTGTGTCCATAGAAAGGTTCCAACATTCTCCTTGAATGTTTTATAGCAACATTGTACATGTTTAATTTAATATGTTCTTGCTGTGGGAATTACACTTTAGACAACACGTGTCTCCACAAAAAATAGTCCAGTGAATTCAAATCCGCCATGTGTCCACCGACAACAATCTAAGCGTTCAACTTGATCTCCCAAAGATTGTGATTTCATAATTTAATATGGTATGAGAAAGTTTCAAATAAAAAATCAAAATGCAATGTACTGATTATTTCAAAGAATATTAATCGGACGAAATTCTTCTCCTTGACTTTCCTGGACTTCCATAATTATTATGCAGTCTTATTCAAAGCTTAGATGCTTTTTGCGCTAAGGGATGTTTTCCGTCTTTTGCTTCCATATCCATCACAATCTGTTCGAGATCGTTCAAATTTATCTATAATAAATGATACGCTTTACCGCATAGGCTACATACGTTTTGAGAAGGTAGGTTGTGACGTCATTTTGATAGTGGTACAGATGACGTCAAAAACGACGCTATTTTGGTAAGGACATAACGTTGAAGTGTATTTAAACAAAATTCCAATGAAATCTGCAGATATTGATAGTTTTTCGAAAGAAATCGGCCGAGAAATAGCAGAGCTAGAACTATTTGTAAGTGTTACCTTACTTTTGGGACACCCTGTACTTTAGCAGTATACCATTCCTCTGAGAGCATTAACACTTTAATCTATGAATTATCAAACCATATTGCCAAAATAATACTTTATTTAGTATAACGGAAATTCGTTTGGCAATTTTATATCGTAAAGTATTAACCTGGTTATGTCATTCTCAAAAAATAATTATATGAATTAAAGTGCCAGGAAAATGACGGCGAAGTCTTTTGGTGGAAAACTGTGTTTAAACCAAGTGTCAAATTAGGGTAACGGACATTTCTTCTATCTTTGGAACTTTGGCGACACTTACTTGACCTTGAGTATTTTTGTTTTTTATGACGGACAAATAACAAAAGAGGTATTTTTCAACATTTAAGTTCATCGACGGATGCTTTTGAATGCATATACAGTGGTAAAACGTATCTATTTGTGAGAAAGTACCATATATATTTACTCTACTGCGTCTGGCAACATAACGGAAATTTAAAAATACGACCTATTTTTTTATATTTTGAAGAAACAATTCTCTCGATTTTCTTGAAATGTTTAACAAAGTTGTAAAGTGAGATCTGTACTAATAATGTATGGACTATTAAAATTCCATGCACTACGTTTCTTCTGTTAGATAAATACAGGCGACAAGGGTTGCGCCTCTAAACTGAATTTGTGCGTGACATTACATCACTAGTGTAACTGGTGTCAGTGTTAGCGTCGACGGCGACATCGGTTACGTAGACAAAAACTTATCGGTCTATATCTTACGAACTGTATGAGATGCAGTCTTGAGACACATAGACAGATCCCACCAAGACCTTTCATTCGAGACCATGAAATTTTTCCTTGTGACCTTGGCCTTGAAAGATTGACTTTTTCTTTTAAAAAGGCGCGTCTGTGCAAGCTACGTTATCCGCGAACAGTCCTTGTTACGTTAGATAAGGATTCAGTTTTTCCGAATTCAACCACACAATCAACTAGTTTTCAAAATCAATTCAAATAAAAATGATTGAAAAAGATCACAAGTTACAAGAGCCGAAAAACTGTTTTGATCCCTTTTTTGTACAACGTGGTCACACAAGAGACGTGGTCTAATAATAAACGTGGTCACATAAGAGAGAAAACGTGCAATAGTTTTATATTTGTGTGCAGAAACTTGTCGGATAGGCTAAATATAGGCCAACTTCTAAATATAAATCTTTGATAACAAAGAAGTTATGCAAAGTGATGCGTTATAACCTTTGCTGAGTATACATGTGTTATCAGTATTTTCTGCGGTATGCCTTTCTGGTTTCGGGCCTTTTTTTCCGTGTATCTTGAGTGCCGGTCGGACCCTTCTTTAGATGCCCTTTCTGCGGTTCAAAAGTAACAAAGTTCCCAAAGGAATAATATGAAGCTTCGGTGGAGAATGGCAACGAATTTCGTGTTAAAAATACACATTGTATGCCGTTTTGTTTTGAAAAACCGCCGGTGTCATGGGCGGATCTAGAGGGGGAGGGGGAGATCCGAACCCTCAGGCATTGGCCGAAAACTTTAACTTTGAATTTTGACTCATAAATCTAGTGTAACGTTACATATTTACTACATTTTAAGCCATAATTTGGGCTTGGGACCCCCCCCCCCCCTGGAAAAAGTTTTTGGCTTTGACACCCCCCCCCCCCTTGGAAAAAATCCTGGATCAACCCTTGGATGTTGTTATAAAATCTCGTAACTACGGCTTGACTCAATCCATAGTTACGATATTTCATAACAACACCCACGAAATGATATTGCTTGTCCGTAATTACGTCACAATTACCTGGGTAAAATCTATTAACCTTCATAACTTAAACAAGAGACGAAGTATTTGGCAATAAATGATCCCGTCTTATAAAACACTACGGGGAAAATCTAAATGATTATTTTTTCTTTTCCCAAAATGATTCATTTGTCAGTTTTTGACATGAAACCTATAAATTCAAAAGCCCATCAGATTCTCCTTTATGACAAAATGTGAAGCCGTTTTGTGGGGAACATTAGATTTTGAAGGTGTAGGCCTAGTGATATTGCTTTATCGATTTTTTTTTATAACAACACCGACGGAATACAATGATCGCGAAAAAACGTCCCACGCTTTGGCCGAGTTCACCACCAGTGATTACCTTTCCTGTCTATCATGAAAGTAATTGGGAAAGATGTTAATAGGTTCAGACCATCGTTGTTGCAGGCACTTGTATGCGTACATTGGCAACGCTAACCCATTCCAAAACATAAGTAGTTAAAGGGATTTTTGATGAGGACAAATTAAAAGTAAAAGATGGTGATCATCAGCATTTCTCCTTGTGCCTTTCTGTACCGTTTCAATTTACAATTGCATGTACAGGCATTCACAATAAGGAATTGACCAAACGCCGATCGATAGATCGCTCCACACAACGTAGAATCTAGGACAAACAATGGGGTGCATTGGCATGTCGATTGTTTTGATTATCAGTACTCACCCAGCCACATGTTCTTTATCTTGTGTAGCTGATTCGTCCGTTTTCACAAAAAACAGACCGAGCAACATCCTGTTTATTCTATGTAGATGGTTTGTCCGTTTACACAAAATACAGACAGAGCCACATGCTGTTTATTCTATGAAGATGATTTGTCCGTTTACACAAAATACAGACCGAGTCACATGCTGTTTATTCTATGTAGATGATTTGTCCGTTTACACAAAATACAGACCAAGCCACATGCTGTTTATTCTATGTAGATGATTTTTTCCGTTTACACAAAATACAGACCAAGCCACATGCTGTTTATTCTATATAGATGATCTGTCCGTTTACACAAAATACAGATCGAGCCACATGCTGTTTATTCTATGTAGATGATCTGTCCGTTAACACAAAATACAGATCGAGCCACATACTGTTTATTCTATGTATACTAAAGGAAAAAAGAAACGCAACAAAAAATAAATTTGATCATACGTTTTGTTTTTGTCTTTCTCAAAGTTACCCTAATATGAGTATTTTTTTCAATGCATAGTAAAACTTCAACATTTGTCTTTCTAGTGACAAAATTTCATCAAGGTCACAGGTTTTACGTGCCTTAGATATGCGCATTACTGAGAGTGTTTTAGCGTCTACGTTAAAAGCGTTCTTGCATGCAATTCAACTTGACGTTTACGATTCCTGGCTGACATTTGATTGCTGTACTGTCCATGAATAGCATAAACAATTTTTCTCGATAAGAGAATTAGTTTCCGTAGGAAAATAAGCGAACGTTATGGTCCTGACGTCGTGACGTTAGACGTTGACAACCGCTTTTCGGGCGACCGTCAGTTGTTCCGTTCGTTCTAAGACGTTATCTCAAGCAACATTTTGTCAACCGATGTACACCAAAGTCAGCAGCAATTGCATTTTGAGATGTTCCATTTGTAAACATAACAATTGCTACCGGACGACGTCTTTGAATAAGTCGCAAAATGATATGAGGGGTTAATTCCAAACGAAAATCATTGCATTTTGTCGAGTCGACGTTCATCTACACAAATCAAAAAAGTTTTATGTAAAATTTGGATATTCAAAGGTTTGCGCGTAAAAAACGTGTAAACGACTTATTTGATGTTATCTCTAATATAAGACAGGTTCTAACGTAAACAGAAAGATCAATATCAAGATAAAGTTCCCCGCAATCATCAGTAACAATTTTGACTCAATAACATTAAAGAATTAAGAGAAATAACAAAAAATAGTCGTTGCGCTTCTTCTTTCCTCTAGTATAGATAATTTGTCCGTTTACACAAAATACAGACTGAGCCACATACTGTTTATTATATGTAGATTATTTGTCCGTTTACACAAAATACAGACCGAGCCACATGCTGTTTATTCTATGTAGATAATTTGTCCGTTTACACAAAATACCTACCGAGCCACATACTGTTTATTCTATGGAGATGATTTGTCCGTTTACAATAAATAAAGACCGAGCCACATGACTTTTATTCCATTTAGATGATTTGTCTATTTACGCAAAATATTTACCGAGCCACATACTGTTTATTCTATGTAGATGATTTGTCCCTTAACACAAAATACAGATCGAGCCACATGTTGTTTATTCTATTTGGATGATTTGTCCGTTAACACAAAATACAGACCAAGCCACATACTGTTTATTCTATGTAGATGATTTGTCCATTTACACAAAATACAGACCGAGCCACATGCCGTTTATTCTATGTAGACGATTTGTCCGTAACCACAAAATACTGACCGAGCCACATACTGTTTATTCTATATAGATTACTTGGTCACTTGAATGTAGAGACTGATTTTTAGGCATTCGCCCATCTGGTCCATTTGATTATTGTTTCTTCCTCTATTGTCCACTTCCGGCCCGAAGCATTCAGCGGAGAACTTCATTGGATTGTTTTTGTAATGTTTATTAAGTGCACTTTTAAAACTATTTACACTAATGCTATTTATGACGACCTCTGGCAGCTTATTCTATGTAGATGATTTGTCCTTTTACAATAATTACAGACCGAGCCACATGACGTTAACTCCATTTAGATGATTTGTCCGTTTACACAAAAAACAGACCGAGCCACATACTGTTTATTCTATAGAGATGATTTGTCCGTTTACACAAAACCGAGCCACATATTGTTTATTCTATAGAGATGACTTGTCCGTTTACACAAAATACAGATCGAGTCACATGCTGTTCATCCTATGTAGACGATTTGTCCGTTAACACAAAGTAAAGACTGGCAGACATGCTGCACATCTTAATGTAGATGATTTGTCCGTTAACATAAACTACTGACCGAGCCACATGCTGTGATTTCTGTTTAAACGATCTGTCCTTTTTCACAAAAATGCAGACCTAGCCACATGATGTTTATTCTATGGAGAGGATTTGTCCATTCACGGTAAATGTTGACCGTGCAACATGCTGTTTTCCCTATGCAGATGATTTATCCATATATACAAAATACAGACAGAGCCAAAATGCTGTTTATCAAATTCAGATGATTTGTCTGTTTACACGACATACAGGCAGAGTATTTTTTATTTCTTTTTTCTTTATGGTGGTTGGTTAGTTGGTTGACCGGTGGTGGTTGTTGTTTTAGTATTTTCGTTTTTGTTGTTTGAGTGTTTGTTTGCTAATAAGATTATGTTGCTATTCTGCCTTTAATTGTTGTGGTTACAATGTTGTAAACATCAAATTTCAACTGTTGTCCCTTGGCGTATAGTCGAGAATTCCATGAACAAAATGTAATCAGAAACAACATTTTACATTCCTTAAATTTCCATATATACAAATACAGTCCTATATACGACCCAGCAAGGGAACATACGAAGGTAAAGGTTTGTACATACGCCCTTATTGTCGCGGTTCTCCACTCCGGGTATGACGTTATAAATGTACCAGGGATAGTTATAAGTACGTGAAACAATACGTATGTAATGATGATTTTCAGTGTGTTTTGTGTTGCACGAAAGTTCTCTTTCTTAAACAGCTGTTTTGATACTGTTTGCTGATGCTTGCTAGATACGATATCTCTTTGTGGTGTATATTGACTGTGGCACATTTGTTGTGACTCAGCAGGTAAGCCTATTCTGGATATTTTGTCGGGGTGCATCTTTATCCGATTTGGACAGGTATCGCCTGGCTCATGAGAAACGTCTTTTGTTTCATTTAAACTGTACTGCTTTTCCAGCCCATCATCGTTGCTTACAATGCAGATCACGTGGTCCCTTTTTGTGGTATCCGACATATCACGAGGTTCATCACATGACGTTGGTACGGCAAGTGAAGTATTGGGCATTTCGTGAATCATTCTATGTGGCATATTGTCCTCTGTCGATGGATGGACTTGTGTTGACTTCCAAATTTTCATTATCTGAACGTGAACTTGTTTTCTGATGATAAACACCGTCCATAGAATCAGTAAAGTGTAAAATAAAAGGGTGGAGTTATAAAATATTGTAAGTTTGATAATAGTACTCGAAAAGTCACAAAGCCTTAGTGTTGACTTGCAAGTGATAACAAAATGTTCCAAGATTAAGCCTAACGGCACGCTAAAACTGATCACCCAGATACTAACAATGTAGATGACGACATTCATGTTCGAGAGAATCCTATTGAACTTGTACGGGTATGTCAGTTTAAAGTACCGTTCTAGTGCCAGACCTGCTGTCATTCCACAGCCCACACAATATTGACCCCCTGCCAAAATTACACGTAAATCACGCATAGCGTAGTAATACGACGTATCCAACGTTAAAAAGAGAATACACATCATAACAAGGGATATATAACTTAACGTGTTACTGGCCACAAAGTTAACTGACAACCACTTCAGTGCCGTCGGCATTTTACGGCATCGTTTGAGCACAACCAACAATAACGCGTGAACCACTGCTGTGAAAAAACAGATACATATAACTGCAGTGGATGCTATCTTTTGAAAAAGTAACATCTCCATGGCAGACTCAACGTGACCTCTAGCCGTCCCATTATCTAAATACGAAGTTGACGTATTGCTGAAGTTCATATCCATTGTTTCTGTATTTGTCAAAAAGTAACTCCTTTTGAAGCTGGCATGTGTCCAATTATTTTAGAAGTTCTCTGATAGCCCCTAACTATTCTATGTGATTCCCGTTACGCTGCTGAAAGAAGTGACCTTTCAGGGGACTCTGACAGTACCTGACGACGGCGGATGTACTTTGTATAAACCACTGTTTGACTCATGTGTACAATCATGTGTATGATATGGGGCTCCATGTCGGTCTAGATTAACAAAAAGAACAGAAATTATGAATATAAACACGGTGGAAAGCGTCCACACGGAAAAATCGTCCGCTTCAGGTTATGATTTGTTTAATTTCTCAGCTTATACTTTATTGATTTTGATGAGATAAAGTGCACGGAACGCGCCTTTGAGAGGGCTATTCCCGGCTCTAACTCACCTTGCTTCAAATCCAGTGGTTTCTTCAAACATTCGAGCCAAAGTATTTGTAAGTGGAAAACGAAAGTGGGAAGCGTTCACGTGCACCGACAAAAACTTTCGCTTGAATGTTTGAAGAAACCACGGGATTCCGAGCAGAGTGAGTTACAAACGGGGATAGCCCACTCAAATGCGCGTTCCGTGCACTTTATCTCGTCAAAATCATTTAGAGTATAAGCTGGGAAATTAAACAAAACATATCTTGAAGCAGACGGTTTTTTCGGTGTTGACGCTTCCCAAAAGTCACGTGGTTATCCACCGTGACAAAGGTAGATAAAAAAAGTTGCCACCTGTCTGATGACAAATCACTAACAATTTTAGGACTGTTAAAACATAATGAAATAAATATATATTTTTTTAAAAGCATGAAAAGTAAATACACTTTCATGGGAGTATTGAAATAATTGAATAACCCCACTAGCTGTGATAGCTTGGTAGTAATTCCAAGAAATCCGTAAATGACACAGAACACAACACTGAGATTCACGGCCATTTAAAGAGGTAGAAAAGGGGCAAAAATGAATAAAAATATGTGTTTATAAAACTGTTATTATTCAAAATGCGTAATGAATAACTTAATGATTTTCATTTCGTTTAATACTTAATTCTCATAGGTCTCTTACATTTCAACGGAAAGGTTGTCTGCGAAATGAGAATGGGAATTTCGAAAGTATCTTACCTTTGACGTCTAAAAAGGAGCCATTTGAAATGCGTGCGAATGTGTTAAAACACAGAGACGTAAAGAGTTGTGAATATTACGGCTATTTGAAAAGTTGTTACTTTTCTGTGACGCTAAATGTACCCGGCACAACTGCTAACACATCACTCAGATCTTTGTTAATATTTTTTAACGAATCTAAAGAATGCGTTCAAAATTTGCACGTGCCGACTACCACCATTTGATAAGAAGGCTATGGAATTTCATAGTAAATGCTACAGTCCGTTTTGAATTATTGAACTTTTATTAAGGACACCCTTAATTCTAAAATTCATAAAGTCTGAAAATTGATTAAAATGTGAAATTCACGCATAACTTTCAAACCTTTTGTATTGGTTGAAAGAGCTCCTGAGTAGAAAAGTTACCCTTCCTTAAACAAACCGAAGGCTTTTACACTTTTGTAGGCGCGTCATTTATTCCAACAGAGGTAATTTTACATAACTAGTGTCGTTGGTGTCAATGTTGGCGTCGACGACGACGTCGGTTACGTAGACAAAAACGTATCGGTCTATATCTTATGAACTGTATAAGATGCAGTCCTGATATTTCACACATAGACAGGTCTTACCAAGACACTTTCACCTGAGACCATGAAATTTGACCTTGTGACCTTGACCTTGAAAAATTGACATTTTCTTTTAAAAAGCTGCGTCTATGTGAGCTACGTTGTCCGCGAACAGTCCTTGTTACGTTAGATAATTTTTTCAGACTTCAATCCCACAATAAACCAGCTCAAAATCAATTCAAACAAAAGTGATTGAAAAAGATCACAAGTTACACTAGACGAAAAACTGTTTTGGTCCCCTTTTCGAATGACGCGGTCACATAAGAAGGAAAACTTGGAAAGAGTTTTATGGGTAAGTGCAATAACTTGTCGAATAAACATACGTCAAATTATAAATCTAAATCTTCGACAATAAAGAAGTTATGCAATTTTAAAAAGTGATGCGTTGGCTCTTTTGCTGAGTCTATTAGTAATTTCTTAACCACAGTGTCAAATATCACATCATCAAAATTTGTGCGTTTTATGAAAAGTAGATCTGTACATGTTAATTCCATTGTCGAATACGCATTTTGTATTGAATCACAAGTACATTATATAACGAAAATTAATTAACGAACGTTTAAGGTAGCTCATTCTTAATGAGATCCACGCGACGTCGGAAGTTTTCCATCTTCGCTGGCCATGGTTGAACCCATCTTCGCAAGCCAAGGGTGACATCTACGACGTAACGTCGTTTCTGTATTCACCCTTGGCGTATTTAGTCCGATTTTCTTGGTCTCCTGGAAAGCGTTTTCATTGGTTCCAGCGAGGTCTCGCTGGAACCAATCAGATTGTCGACTGATACATTTGTTATGAGTAACCAAATCATGGCAACGGGCGGGAAAAAGCATTGCATTTGCAATTCAAAAACGCGAAGATGGGCGATTTTTCCTAAGAGTTTCACTGCAATAGACAGGAATTCCCTAACTTTAATCGACGAATTATTATACTTTCGACAATTCGACCAAAAATCAGCTAACTTTTACATAATCCGCATGACGTCTGACGCGAAAGACAACGCGCGTTAATGACGTCATCAATAATGGACGTAAACAACAAGCAGAACAACCGCTAGGCGGCGCTTCGCGATTTCAAGAAAATCGGACTAAATCCGCCAAGGGTGAATACAAACGTAGGTGGGTTCAACCTTGGCTAGCGAAGATGGGTTGAACCTACCTACGTTTGTATTCATCCTTGGCGGATTTAGTCCGAATTTCTTAAAATCGAGAAACGCCGCCTTGCGGTTGTCCTGCTGGTTGTTATGGGGTAGCAACCAATCAAATGTCGTGTTCTAAACGCATGTGACGTTATTTCGTCCATTATTGATGACGTCATTAACGCGCTTTCACTTTCGCGTTCTACCACATATGGACTAGATAAATGTTTTTTGCTTTTTTGGTCGAATTGTCGCAAGTAAAATACTTCGTCGAATAAAAATAGAAAATTGCTGTCTATTGCAGTGAAATTCTTAGAAAATTCGCTCATAATTATTTGTTTTTACTTGCAAATGCAATGTCTTTACCCGCCCGTTGTAATGAATTGTTTACTTATAACAAATATGTATGTCCATCAATCTCATTGAACGCTTTCCAGGACACTAAGAAAATCGGACTAAATACGTCAAGGGTGAATACAGAAACGACGTTACATCGTTGATTTCACCCTTGGCTTCCGGATCGTTATAGGCATGAATTTAACAAAATGAAACTGCAAGGGTTACGTTAAAACGTGTATTATTCAGTAAATCTACGTGCCGTTATCGCCCGTTTTCCCTCGATCGGAGATTTGTGTCGAGTGAATCAGGAGACTGAAGAGAAGGCCTGAATTTTAACATTTCCACTTTGGTCGATGAAATTTGAAGAGCCACTTTCATGGTCATAAATAGTATAATCTCTTTGACCCCACGTCAAATCCTATCTTATTACACAATATATCAACACCTACGTAGAGTTCTGTGTAATATTTCTTGAACCAAGCTAATTGAAAATATCCGAAACAACTAGGAATCCAGTTCACACGGATCGTAATTACCATGCCCCCTTTCGAAGAATATTGTTTTGCAAGTGTCGGTCGGTCGTTCGGTCTGTAGACCAAACCTTGTCCGGAGCATAACTCGAAAAGTATTAAAGGTAGAATCACGAAACTTCATATGTGGATAGATCTCATTGTGGAAGGTGCAATGCACAAGAACCGTAACTCTGCCGATTAAATTCTTGGAGTAATTGCCCTTTGTTGATTTTCAAACTTGATTCTTGTACGGAGCATAACGTAAAAAGTATGCATATTAGAATCATGAAACTTTACAAGTGGATAGATTTCATTATGGAGAGGTGCAGTGCACAAGAGCCGATCAAATTCTTGGAGCTATTGCCCTTTGTTGATTTTCACACTTTATTCTTAACTTGGCCTATATCTTATGTCCTTTTACACACATACAGCCTTGATAGCTCATACATGGATACCTCCTTTCAACATCGTTCACATTTGACCATGACCTTGGACCTTGTGACCTTGACCTTGGAGTTTGACCTACTTTAAAAAAATTAAACCGGGCCTATATCTCATGACCTTTTACACATACAGCCTTGATATTTCACACATGGACACCTTCTACCAAGACCAATCACATTTGACCATGAGCTTGGACCTTAAGACCTTGAACTTTGAGTTTAACCTACTTTTTAAAAACTTCAACCCGGCCGATATATCATGTCCTTTTTCACATACAGCCTTGATATTTGACACATGGACACCTACTACCAAAACCTTTCACATTAGACCATGACCTTGGGCCTTGTGACCTTGTCCTTGGTGATGGACATACTTTTAAAAACTAGAATGACCTGAAGGTCTAGAGTCGCTCCACAGGCCCGAATTTCTTTTAATATTTAATCTAAGTTTTGACTAGATTTTTCAATACTTGTGGTTCTTACAGCAAATACAAAGTAAAAAGCAGCAATCATTTGGTCAAAACAAAAAGAAAGTAAATGATTGACTAATATTCTGGGGATGTTAGAGCGATAATAAAATTGAAAGCAGTGATTTTCCCAAATTCAAGGACACAGAATTCTGTATGTGAGTTTATAATCAAGCCAAAAATTAAACTCATGCGAAATCTTATAGTTACCATCCTTCTGTTTAAACTTTGTCTATATTAGTCAATATTCATGACTGCAAGAGTGAAAAAAGTGTCGAAAACTGAAATTTTGTCAATTTCAAGGGCACACAACTGAGATTGTAACAATGTGATTATGCTGAAAATGGTCAAATGTGAAAGGTGATGGTAGGAGGTGTACATTTGTGAAATATCAAGGCTGTTATTAGGACATGGGATATAGACCAGGTTAAAGGTTTTTAAAAGTAGATCTAACGTCAAGGTCCAAGGTCATGGTCAAAAGTGAAATGTCTTAATATCAAGGCTGCACGTGTAAATGGACAATGGTTATAGGCCGGGTTAAAGATTTTTAAAAGTAGGTCAAACCCCAAGGTCAAGTTCACAAGGCCCAAGGTTATGGTCAAACGTGAAAGGTCTTGTTAGGAGGTGTGCAAAATATCAAGACTGATTGTGTAATAGGACATGAAATATATGCCAGTTTAAAGTTTTTTAAAATTGGGTCAAACTCCAAGGTCAATGTCAAAAGGTTCAAGGTCAAGATCAAATGTGAACGGTGTTGGTAGGAGGTGTCCATGTGTGATACATGTAGGCTTAATGTGTAAAAGGACATCAGATATGGGCCAGGATAAAGTTTTTTTAAAAGTGGGTCAAACTCCAAGGTCAAGGTCACAAGGTCCAAGGTCATGGTCAAATATGAACGTTGTTGGTAGGAGGTGTCCATGTGTTAAAGTTAAAGGCTTTATGTGTAAAACGACACGAGATAGAGGCAATGTTTACCTTTTTAAAAAGTAGGTCAAACCCCAAGGTCAATGTCAAAAGGTTCAATGTCATGGTCAAATGTGAACGGTGTTGGTAGGAGGTGTCCGTGTGTGAAATATCAAGGCTTTATGTGTAATAAGACATAAGATATAGGTCAGGTTAAATTTTTTTAAAGTAGGTCAAACTCAAAGGTCAATGTCACAAGATCCAAGGTCATGGTCAAATGTGAATAGTGGTTGCAGGAGATTTCCATGTGTGGACATTCAAGGCTGTATGTGTAAAAGGACATGAGATTAAGGCCAGGCTAAAGTTTTATAAAAGTAGGTCAAACTCAAAGGTCATGGTCAAATGTGAACGGTGTTAATAGGAGGTGTCCATGTTTGAAATATCAAGGCTGTATGTGGAATAGGACATAAAATATAGGCCAGGTTTAAGTTTTTTTTAGGTCAGGTTAAAGTTTTTTATTAGTAGGTCAAACACCATGGTCAAGGTCACAAGGTGTCCAACATGAAAGGGCTTGGTTAGAGGCATCCTAAGGTAAAATATCAATGCTGTATCTGTAATAAGGCATAAGATAAAGGCCGTGTTATTTTTTTTTCTTAAAAAATGGTCAAAAAGTAGGTCAAACTCCAAGGTCAAGGTCACAACGTCAAAGGTTATGGTCCCAATGAAAGGCCTTGGTTAGAGGTACCCGCAGGTGAAATAAAAAGTCAATGTCTCTAATAGGGCATGGGATAGGGACCAGGTTTAGGTTTTTGCTGACGCCGACGCCGACATCCTATCCGGGGTGTGACAATAGCTCTTCCGAGACTTTCTCCCGCGCGAGCTAAAAAGGAATTTTAGATAGCCATTTTGAATTTTATTTGGGTCAGACCTTATTAATTTTCAGACCAAGGGTTCTTAGATTTTCAAAATACTGAAAAAGGCATTTTCTAAAAGAGGCAGAATGATTCAAGAAAGAATCTATTATCAGCATGAAATTTAGATGTTACTTACATATTTTCAAAAATAAAAATTAGTAGGCATTTTGGTTGCGTCGATTTTAGAAATACCTAAAATCAATGAAATTAAAAAAAGATGGAAAAGTACACAATTCTGTTATTACATTTATAATTGGTCTTATCAACTTTATTTCTTAGCTTGCAAAACATGTGATTGGCATTATACCTGTCATAATTATAACTTCCAATCCTCGTATTATTATCATTATTAAGGTTTTGATATGTCTAGATTGTCATTACAAAAGTATTTTTATTATATTCTGTATTTTTTGTAGGAAGCGTAAGATCCCGCGGGGACGACAAGACTTGAGAACTACTCTCTTGTAATACTTAGTATCCCCTTCAAAGAAATAATATTTCGGGACTCAAACACAAATAATTTGGAATCTGTTAAAGGTCCGTATAGACGCAATCCCAGTTAAATGGGACAATTGATGTCTCCGGCCTTTACTATGTACTAGCTGCAAATAATAAACATTATATAAACGCCCATCACATTAATGTTCATCCACTACCTATAACTAAAATATTTGTCTATAATTTACGTTCGTAAGAAATCCATTTCTTATGAAAATCATGTTGCAATCAAACTAGAGGCACGAAAAACGCATGCCACCATGTATAAATTCTAACTTTAAAACCAAAAATGTCACATTTCAACAAAAAAATTATCCTAACAGAACTGTCCAAATCTTGTACAGAATGCATAGAGCTCCACAACGATACCAATTTATATAAAAATGTAATCCAAAATTTGTAGAACAGCCTAGAGTCGGTGTCTCCAAAATTAAAAAAAAAAAAAAAAAACGTACGGGACACTTTCTTTAAAGGTAAGAAATACTGATATAAATCTACATTTAATGCATTAATCTAGCGTAATGTACGAGGGCTGTCCGGAAAGTACGTGGACACAGGACAAAATATAAAAATAAGAAAACAAGAATAAATCACACAAACACGATTTCATCAAACAATATCTTAGAAACAATATTTCAAAATTTGAATGAATTCCCTCCATTTTTAACAAAATTACATAGGTTTTTGTGAAGAGGGTTTAGGCACCCCGGAGCACGGAATGACGTTACGTCGTTCTAGGGACGAAGAGATGACTTTGCTGCAAAGACTTGTGCTGCTTTATTTTCTTCAGAGAGCAGTCCTTGCACCCATCGTGCACACAATCTTTTTCATTTCAAATGTTCCGTGAGGATTTTGTTAACAATCATTCTTGACAGTTCACATTTTTACCCGATATCTCATATCACATTTTGCCTATCGTCATTCACGACGTCACTCGCCAAATTAACATCTCTATCCGCTATAACGATCGGTCTTCCAGACCGCGAATCTACTGTTGTTTTTATCTGAAACGTTTGTAAATTTTGCAAACAAGAATACGTGACACACATGGGCTCATTGTTGAAGAATTAATCAATTCCATGGTCTCTGCAGGCATTTTCCCAGTCCAACGCAAACATTTCCCAAGAACGCACTGCTCCACCCAAACGTCCGACGTCGTCATTTTTGACAGATTTTCTTTCATATCAGCCTTCCTTAAATTATCATCAAATGTCAATTTTTTAAGCGACAACTTTGAAATTAAAACAATATTGAGTCGGAATGTTTTGTCACGTTTTTATACATTTATTACTACGTTTCCCGCCAATTTCATATGTTAAGTCATATCTAAAAACACAGTTATTAGTATAGATATGATTATATCATCAAAATAAAGTCGTATTTTGATATACCTTTGTCAATATTTTTTTTTTTTAAAAAAAAACAACATCATTCTGAAACAATTTACCGTAATTTTAACTCCGTAACGTACGAGGCAAGAACTAAAGTAACTGAAGTTAAAAATATGTAACTATAAATACCTAAATTTTTCAAGTAACATCATTATTTGAACTGTATTCAAACATGCTAAAAAGAATTATGCCGATTACTATAATAGCATTGATACTGCAGGCCAAATAAAGTTGAGTACACATTAAAAAGTGACGTACGAGTCCATAACGTTCGAGGCAATTTTTAGTTTGCAGTCTTTAAATTTTTGAAATGGAATGTTTTCTTTGCTTTATTTATGTGTTTTGGGTTCCTTTAGGACTTCAATTTTAGCAAAAAAGACTTTACATGCACATAATAGAATTACGCTTAATTGATACTATTTTTAAACTATAGAGGAAAGTTCCACAAAAATATGCCGTTTTTTGTTGATATATAGGAGTATATTCATACCCATATACATTACACTAGATTAATGCATAAAAATAGTTTATTCCAGCGTTTCTTACCTTTATAATAAATGTCCCGTACGTTTTCGTATATTGGATCCATCAGAGTTACGGATGTCCAGCAAATTTTGGATAACAATTTGCTTTAATAAGATGTAATTACACATAACTCATGTGTCATAACAATACGAACATCTTAACTTTTATGTATTGAAATTAATTTGGCTAGGAAGTTTTGATTTGTAAAACAACACACCCAGATGGCTTATGAGGTAGCATTTATTTTCATTTATTAATTTCATTAAAATTTTTGACAAAGTGTCTGGCAAATGAATATTGCCTAATAAAATTGTTATTTGATTAAAAAGGTTATTATATAGAGGCTGTGAAGTTAAAGAAAAGAAAGCGTATTACGTACGGGACAAGCTCTAGTTACGTTCGGGACAGAACAGTTTTAAACTACTGTTAATTTGTTATAAGTCATTGACTTTCCGTTTCTGTATATCGATTAAGGGAATAACTCATTGCTTTTGTTTAAAAATTCGGGAGAAAATTAAAGGTTGCTTAGTGTATTTTAGAAAAGTTGGAAGTAGTCAACGTTCTAAAATAGAGGAATTGTACAAGCATGGCCGTTTTGTATTTTCATTCTCATCGGTACAGTTCGCCGTTTTCACCAATAGTGTCAATTGATTCACAATTCACACACAAATACTCATCAAAATGTATCGGATTTGTTATTCTTTAGGCATTACTAAATATGAAATTTCCTGTACGCAAAAAAAGAAGCGGATTCCGCTTGGAAAACAGGCGTAAATGAGGCGTAATTGGCAATTTACGCTTGTAACAGTAGCGGAATTATACTTTACGCCTCAGTCACTGTGTAAAGTAGTGATGGATATTAGAGGCGTAAAATGAAATGGAGGCGGAATTTTATCAAAGCAGGCGTAATTTAAAACTAATTTTTGAACAGGCGTAATTTTTGGACTTGGCCATTTTAACAAGGCGGAATGACTGTTTCTTAAAGCGGAAAATAACTTAAACTTTCCAGGGAGGCGGGACTTTTGGACTTAGCAATTTTATAATGACGCGATTCCAATATACTAGCCATTTTCATTTTGCACTGCATAAGATATAGGCAAAGGAAAGGTTTTTGTTAAGAAGGTCAAACTTCAAATTCAAGGTCACAAGGTCAAGTTCCAAGATTGATGGTCTTGGTAGGAGGTATGCAAGAGTAAAATATCAAGACTCCATCTGTAATAGTGATTGAAATATAGGCCAAGTTAAAGGTCTTGTAAAGTATATGCCTTAAGGTAAATGTCCTAATGCCAAAGGTCATGATCCCAAATGAAAGGTCTTAACAAGTTCTATCAAAGCTCTATATCTTACTGTGTATGAGATGTAGGTCAGGTTAAACAGTGGGTCAAACTTCAATGTCAAGGTCACAAGGTCTTGATTCCTGAATCAAAAGAAAATGTCAGGTAGTATCTTTGTGTGAAATATCAAGGAAATTCTTAACAAAAAATGTTTGTATAACATATATGCCCGCTCAAGGGCCTACCTTTAATGTAGGTCAAAGTTGAGGTCAAGGTCACAAGGTCCAAGGTCATGATCAAATGTGAAAGGTCTTGGTAGGAGGTGTCCATATGTGAAATATTAAATCTGTATGTGTAAAAGCACATGAAATATAGGCCAGGTTAAAGTTCTTTAAAGTAGGTCAAACGCCAAGGTCATGGTCAAATGTAAAAGGCCTTGGTAGGAGGTGTCCATGTGTGAGATATCAAGGCTGTGCATGTAAATGGACATGAGATAAGGGCCAGGTTAAAGTTTTTAAAAAAGTAGGTCAAACGTCCAAGGTCAAGGTCTCAAGGTCCAAGGTCATGGTCAAATGTGAACAGTCTTGGTAGGAGGCGTCCATGTGTGCAATATCAAGAATGTGTGTGTAAAAGGACATGAGATAGAGGCTGGGTTAATGTTTTAAAAAGTAGGTCAAATGCCAAGGTCAAGGTCACAAGGTCATGGTCAAATGTGAAAGGTGTTGGTTTGGAGGTGTCTATGTCATAAATATCAAGGCTGTATGTGTAAAAGGGCATGATATATCGACCAGGTTAAAAAAATAAAAGTATGTCAAACCTCAAGGTCAAGGCCACAAGGTCCAAGATCATGATTCCAAATGAAAGGTCTTGGCAGGAGGTATCGATGTGTGAAATATCAAGGCTCTATCAGTAATAGTGCATGAGATATAGGCCAGGTTAATGTTTTTCAAAAGTAGGTCAAACTCCAAGGTCAAGGTCACTTGGCCAAAGGTCATGGTCCCGAATGAAAGGTATTGGCAGGAAGTGAAGTATCAATGAGTGAAATATTATGGCTGTATCTCAAATAGGCTAGTGCCTGAGATATAAAGTTCATAAGATATATAATTAACTTTGTGAAAATAAGGCCTCCCAGCCTATATACTCCAAGTCAATGACCATTTCCTACTTCCTGTTTAGAAAATTGGAGGGAATTTGGCTTCTCTGACTTTTTGCAAAGTTAATGTTCGAGATATGAATTCAAACATTGATATTGATGAATCCAGGACATTGAGGGGCTCACTAAATGGTAAGACAAAGTGAGGCAACATAATGTTGAGTAATCTTTTGACTAAATTAAACAAACTCAAATGTTCATTTTTACCATTCCCCGCCCACATATTATATAGTAAATATCTAGGAGGCGTAATTATGAGGCGGATTCCGCCCGTAATTTCTTAAAAATTCCAAGCGGAATCCGTCTCATAATTCTATCGAGTTCTACCTCCTAGCAATTACGTCTGTAAAAAAAGCCGCTTCATTTGCATATTCCGTCTCTTAAAATTCCGGTTAATTAACATTTTACGTCTCTAAATTACGCTTGGTTTCCGCTTGGTTTCCGTCTCACTCTTATATTTCTTTCAACAAGCTTACTAGCAGAAAATGAGGGGATTCCGTCACATAATTCCGTCTCATTTACGCCTCTTTTACGGGCGTAATTTTTCGTACAGGTGGACACACATTTCACAAAGGGGTCTATTTAAAACACGTAGTTTTTTATGTACACATTAATTTTGATCATTTAACAGTCTATAACTCCAAAACTAAGCAACCCAGCTCACAAAACAAGAGAAATTTGCGCAAAAGATGTGATCAATGAAGAAAATTTGTCCAGAATGAGTGTATGGTAAAATGAAAAAAATCGAAAAAAAAATTGTCAATTGTCCACTTTAACTTGGATTGCGTCATAACATTTCAGACCAAACCTTTCACGGTGGGGATTATGCATGCTGGGATGGGTAAATCTACGGACAAATTTGCCTCGCTTCAGGTAAGACATTTTGCAATTACTTCCTTATTTCTGCGTCAATTCAAAAACGGTTTGTTGCATGCACCCCGCCTTACTGAGCTCTTTCCTCCGATATATGCTTTACACGAAACATTTTTTTACTTTTTGCGAAAAGTGGTCCCAACGGACCAGAAAAACGACAAAAAATCTGATCGTTTTTCAGGTCAGTTGGTATCAATTTTTGGGGAAAATATGGGGAGTTTTCAAATAAGTAATACACATGAGGAAAGCGCTCAGTAAGGCGGGGTACATGCAACAAACGGCTTGAAAATTGACACAGAAATAAGAAAATTATTGCACAATTTCCTACCTGAAGCGTGGCTTATTTTGCCGCTGTCGTTATCATTTCGTTTTCTGGTCAGTTGGGATAATTTTTTGGAAAAATTAAAAGGATACCACAAATAATCCATGTATCCGAGGAAACAGATTTTCAAGGCGGGGTACATGCGAAAGACCTTTTGAAAATCGACAAAGAAATAAAGGAGTTATTGCAAAATATTTGACAAGAATCGAGATTATTTTTGTCCGTATTCGTTATCCATCCCAGCATGCACAATCTCCACCGTGCCTTTCCACGGTGGGGATTGTGTATGATGGGATGGATAACGAATACGGACAAATTTGCCTCGCTTCAGGTAGGAAATTGTGCAATAATTTTCTTATCTCTGCGTCAATTTTCAAGCGATTTGTTGCATGTACCCCGCATTACTGAGCTCTTTCCTCAGATATGTGAATTGTTTGTAGAATCGTGGTACTTTGTCCAAAAATTGATCCCAACCGACCAGAAAAAACGACAAAAAAATCCAGGTCATTTTTCTAGTCGGTTGGGATCGATTTTTGAGAAAAGTACAAGGAGTTTCCCGATAAGTAATATATCTGAGAAAAGGGCTCAGTAAGGCAACAAACTGCATGAAAATTGACACAGAAATAAGAAAGTTATTGCACAAATGTTTACATGAAGCGTGGTTAATTTAGCCGTAGTCGTTACCATTTCGCTTTCTGGTCGGTTTGGACAATATTCTGGAAAAAGCACCACGAGTTATCTAATATGTCATACATCCGATGAAAGAGCTCGGTAAGGCGGGTACATGCAACAAACCTTCTGAAAATTGACGCACAAATAAGGAAGTTATTGCAAAAAATCTTACCAGAATCGAGATTATTTTGTCCGTATCCGTTATCCATCCCATGATGCACAATCTCCACCGTGCTTTCCGAAACTCGGACTGGTAGAGACAAACAATTCAAATGGATCCAAGAGGCCAAGGCCTACATATATCTCACAAACGATATACAGTAAAACAATGGCAAATGGCGAAATTTGGAGTGTTCATATAGGGAACGATTTTATTTATAGTCAGGACAAAATTCTGAAAAAGTCGCTTAGTTTTGAAGGTATAGGCATTTCGTGAAGAAAAGGGTTTGAGATCATTTCTAGGGGTATTTGGGTATGCCGAATCCGAAAAACAATGTTGCCAAGCTGAAAAATGACTCCTTCATCATCTAATTTGCATATTTTCAAAATGGCCGCCAAAATTTTAAAAAATGTAAAAATAATGTTGTTATTTATCATTTTTCGACATCTTTTGTTCAAAATATTGCACAGTTCATGTTTAAAGACTAAACATAAATGATTTAACATGTAAATGAGAAAAAAATGATATTCATTTATGGCAATTACCGTATAAATGGCAATAAATCGCATTTAAACAATAACATTTATCTACATTTTATTTTCACGTATGAAATGCAGTGAAAGTATTCAAAATACTATTTCAAAAATGTTTTGCATTAAAGGTAAAGTTTCAAAGGCAAATATGATACAGAACGCAACTTTGAGCACAAGTCCTTTTACCACGTATTTAAGCTTTTAGCAAGCCTCAAACATGCCAATTTTAAAACCATGTACATAATGTTTCACATAATTCTGCAAAAATAATGATAAATCTTATCCTTTATATTGAAATCCAAAATTGTTGCCAAGATATCTACAATTAATTCTTAAGAATATGAATCAGTATCCAAACATTTTGGAAAACGGTTTACCGTATTCATTGTAATAAAATACAGTGTAGTGTGGAAAATTTCATTTTGTGGGAAATTCCACTTTTTGCACTTTCATATACATACATTCATGATTCCAAACTGCTTCAGAGATAGTAAATAAAATCATTTTAATCTACATTTTTAATATCCTTAGAAATTAAAACGTGAATATTTGAAATCGAACACATATTAAACAGGTAATCAACTTAGGCATTGGACAATATTAAAAAAGAACCAATATCCTAGGTTTTCAAATTTTGTTAAATTACAAAAAATAATTGAGTGTGGCAAACTTAATTCACTATGGCACGTTGAGCTTGATTTTTTTTTCAGAGGAAAAACTAGTTGTTTACTTAGACAATATTTCAAAGAGACAACTTATCTATCTAACTACGACAAATGAGAAGACTAGAATTTGGATATAGTCACTAATATACTATATAATACAGATTTTCTAGTCAACAAATGCACAGCACATAAACGTTAATGATTGAATTGGGTTAAATTTTCAGTATGATTACAGTGTCTGGTGCACATTTCCATTATGTTCCTGACATTTTTCGCACAGGTTAAGTACAAGATCCAATCAAAGTCTATAGCTGCTTATCACACGTACATGTAGATAATATGTAAGCGATTCATCCTTTGGTCACAGAATCTTTTTTGCAATACGTCAAAAATGATGTTGACACCCATGGGTTCGAGCCAGTAAGCCCTGTATAGATAGCCTCTGATGTTATTTATTGAAGTATCGCAGCTATATCCGAAACTGTTAGGACTATATCATCTATTTAATAATAATATGTAAATTATTGACAGTTTCATCGAGAACCCCTATCATAAGTTGTGCGCTGTCGAAGGATAGACATGAAACATTTGTTTAAAAAATAGTCCCCTTTTTAGCTATGCTCGTGGTAAGGGCCATATCATTTGCCATGGATTGTCATACAGATGAAATATGAATTTCTTGGTGTATACCTCCATGCTTTCAAAGTTGATACATCAAGTTTAAAATGAAGGGTCAAAGATGGTTGCCATACCAGATATTTTGATAAGAATGGCTTAGACAGAGGCATTTGCGTCTTCAAGACTTAACATTTCTTCACACAGGGTAACCTCAACTGAAAGGCAAGTAAGAAGGAAATGGTTATGAATAGAGAAGTAGTTTTCCGCTTGATGCTGCACAGAGACATGGATAGCTTCACAATCATAGACATGAAGGAATCAAATGCTGACATGTCAAGTTTGCTTTGTCATATAATCAGTTTGAAGAATACAGTCTGAAGCTTATGTTCAAGTATTTACTCATATTCTTCATATGTTTACGTCATTTCATCAGTTCTCGTGTATGAATAATCTCACAGGTACACTAAGTCTCAATATCCAGCTCCATCTGTTAAGAAAGTTTATTCCGAGTGACGGAAAATGCAGATATGTTACACGGAATGAAATATTGTAATGACATTTTTGGAAATGAACGTTAGGTATATTTCATATGATGCTATTGTACTGAACACAAATATTCTGTTCAATTACTTTGATATTGCTGCACTTCGTTGCTGACTAAAGATTTGTAAAATGTATTTAAATGTGGTAAGTTTTAAGATGCGCTTTCAGTATTCTTAAGAATACAATAATCGACTTATCTGCATGTATCAAAAATGTTCTGTTTGTTGACATCGTCTACGTAATTTCTGATGAACACATCTGACTTACATCTTCTATTCAAAAGTTTCATTTTAAGACTCCTTGAGATCAGTGCAGTTGTCATTTTTTCACGTGTGTTTCTAGACAACTGTTCGACGTCCTAACAGGGGCACATGCTAGTATGTCAAACATAAAAACAGGTAAAATACATTTTGAAAAAAATATCGTATGGATTGGTCAACCTGTATATGTAGATACTTACTGTATGATATAAATTCGCATCAAATTTATTCAGTTCTAAATAATGTTTGTATTAAACTTTACTTACAACATTGTTAGTTTCTTATAACGTTTACAAGAAACTGATCCTCGATGAAAATCTTAGTACCAACGATATAATCCTTTTTTGGCACAGAAAATATGATGTGCATACCTCTTAGCAAACTGTTAATGTTCACATGTTGTTCTGATGCCTGAAATATCTAGCATGGCCCCATTAGGTAGACAGGGAGATGTCTAATCAACAGTGACAAAAAATAATTTTGTACAGGATCGTTATACGCTAGCACTTACAGTTAGATTATATGAACGCAACAATTTCCTATTTGAAAATTGGACACATTCGCTTTCTTAAACATGCAACTCAATTCAAAAACCGTATATAGGGTTTGTTATAAACGGTATATAGGGTTTGTTATTGGCTTTATTGGAATAAGTACGGTATTTAGCTCTTATGACATTTTATGTTATAAAGTCAATTCTGGTATCAATAAATTCAGACAAAAATTTTCCATAATTCAAGTGGGATTACGGAGCTCTTTCCGATCGAGTCATAAAATTTGTTAAAATATTTTAGCTTTGCATTATTTTGAAAATGACAAATCATCTTACGTAGGCTAAAATTAAATTGTCCAAAAATTTTGGGTTAATCGAATTGTAAATGTAAACATCTAAAATGGTACTGTTGACAAAAGTTGTATGTTTTTACAGCGCATTTTAAAAAATGCAACATGAAAGTGATATTCTGTATGTTTAAAAGGGTTTTATTGCCCGTGATACGGTAAAAGATTATCAAAAATAGTACCAAAGAGGTTCTATTTACTTTTAGAATTATTTACTCATTAGTTTTAAACAATTTACAGCATTATATCTGAACAATTTGGTTAAGATTATGCCAAAAACTTTGATATTATATGGCAGATTTGATTTTTTGACGGCCATTTTGAAAATATGCAAATTAGATGATAAAAGAGCCATTTCTATTCCTCGTTCTCCAAGTAAACCATTTAGTTTTAGTCTGTATACATGAAATGTGGGCTTTTTAGAAAATAACATGTCAAAAAATGATTAATAAACAACATTATTATTGCATATTTGAGGTTTTGGCGGCCATTTTGAAAATATGCAAATTAGATGATGAAGAAGCCATTTTCAGCTTGGCAACATTGTTTTTCGGATTCAGCATACCAAATTACCCCTAGAACTGATCTCAAACCCTTTTCTTCACAAAATGCCTTTGGGTGATAACTTTTCTGAATTCGTGCCCTGACTATTAGTTCAACGTGACGTCATTTCGGATAAACATTAGTATTTCGTCGATGTTGTTATAAAATCTCGTAAAATTTCAGCCATTCCACGAAAATTGACTCATTTACAAAAACGAAAATGTTGAAAAATGAACTTTTCTGCATGAGCACAATTTTTATGTTAAAATAAAGTGTCACATGGCTACAATGTATGGTTAAAATTTTACCCACAACATTTTAAGTCCTGCTGAGTTATCGCAATTTCAAATATACCACTATAAGCTAGCTGTTACGGAGCATATAAAGCAACTCGAGATACATAAAGCGTGAGCTGTGGCCAATGTTATAACCCAACATCTAAAAGATTGTTTGTTTGACCATCATCAACCATTTGCACAAGTTACAAGCACAGAATGATAACAATTCAGCTGTAACCCTATGTGGTGATACCAAAACGAGTATTTCACTGTTTAATGCCAGATTCGAGCATTTTAAAAGTGTTTGTGGTCGTTTGTATTCATTTTGAAGCCATTATGCAAAGTAAAGTTAAAAGTATATATTCCGATAGTAATGCCTCTTCAGATTATGTTTTCCAGTGCATCTGGCTCTCGAGCTTTTATTTCTTAGTATGTATGATCGTGGAAAAAATGGCCCTTGTGTTATGGAAAATAGATAATTTCCATAACCTTATTACCATGAGAGTCATATCTTTCAAAGAATTTTAAACGCTAAACGTAAAGGTTCTAACAAAAAAGAAACAACAAATTGGTATAAAACAAATACTTTATTCAATACTACGAATGAATCAATATGCGTTTCTTTTAGTACCCTTAAACTATTGATATCATTGGCAAAATTGCCAAACTGGTACATTTGCTATTCTTTAATATCACGCTCAGAGTAACAATTACATTGTCAGCATCGGGCAAAACAGTCTGCACAGATATGTCTGTATATGCACCACAAAGTCGTCAACAAGATACCACCATGGACGATTTCTAGGATTTAATTCCGATTGATCTACAACAACTAACCAACCAACAACAACTACTCCCAATTCGTCTATTTTCAAAACCAGTGCCACCTTGTCTACTCAGGTTTTGTATACCGTTTCCATTTTGTCTAAATTTGCCTGCTTTATATTTCAGAATGATATCTTATTTAAAAAAAAACGAACAATGCGTTGTTTTTCTTAATTTATGAACATGTTGTAATATATGAATTTCGGGGGTTTTTTTATTTAGAAATATATAATTCGATGGTGTGCTAGACATGTGTTCATTGGTCGTGTAGATTTGTAAGGATGTTTCAATTTGAAGGGGTGTTAAATTGAACATTTTTCGGTAAGTGTGCTATTACTCGTCCCCTGTTCTTCTGAATTTCTTTTATTTCAAATTAAATTGCTTATAAGAACACATACTATTTTAAAGTAAATTGGTTATTCGTGCGAATCATATATCCGTAAATAAAAATATGGCTCTCAGAACAAATAAGTCCATAAAATACAACTAAAATATGAATTACAAAGTGAAAAAATAAAAATGAATCATTTATTCAATTTGGTATCAAGCATAATTATTCCATTTATTGACAGGAAATAAATGAAAAAATGCATACATATTTAACAAAATTGAAATAAAAATTATAATGCATTATGTAGGCCTAGTAATAAAATGAAAAAAAAAGTATGATATATTGTAGACAAAGTCGAAGTAGACGAATTCTGAAAGTAGATGAATGGTGATTCTGACAATAAGTATGTAGCAAATGAAATGGGAGTAGAATAAATGTTACAGTCACTTTGACTAGATCCAAATCTTGATTTCCAAAATCACAGCTTCTTAGACTGTCATACCCCCTGGTGATTGGATTGGCCATGGTTGACACAAGGTTTAGGCTTTTAGCGTGTGAACTTGTGTCAAAGGATCAGTATTTGTAATTCCGATGGTGAGAGAGCGATATAATTTGTCTTAGCCAATTACCTAGTAGAAGGGAACACCAGTTTTCGGAAAAGAAATATAGAGAAGCCATTTTCTCCACAAACTATTCAAGACCCGACAATACAAATATCTAGGTTTACTTTCGGGAAAATAGATGTCGGGATTAATGAAATATAAAGAGAATGTGCAACAACACAACCTTAGGTGTGTTACTTCAATGTCAGCATTACAAAAAAGAAGGGAAAGTACACCCTGCATACCTGCTCCTGAAACTTGGGGACTAAACTGTGACAAGTGAGTTGCAAGCAACGTTTGCAGAAAAATATTTCTGTTAACATTATCGTCTGGCCCAGTTGAAAAGGAAATGTTTGCGTCTTCTTTTATTTGCCACAGCAGCGATATATGCGGGTTTTCTAAGAACAACCAGTACAAAGCTGAAAATGTCTAACGGTGGAATTACAAAGTGTAAATTGCGTTAGGACCAAAAGGGGCATATTTTATGACCTAGACAATTTCACTTGCAATAATCAATAGGCTGTTGTAACCATGTCTGTCTACTTGTGAAGCCACAAACTGTTTCAAACGTGTTGTGTAACATGCTTAGACAGAACCTGAAGGGGTATGTTTACTAATCTATCGCCCAAAGAGCAGTATATGCTCAATCTTCCATACAATATAGTATATGCTTCCGTAACGAAGAGTCTATATTTCGTGACGGAATGTTACTATGTGAATTCACAGATAAACACAATTTTAAAAACGGCTTTGTTAGTATTCCTACTTCATATACTTTCTGAGTTAATTATAAACAATTTACATCAATATGTTTTATGTATCGTAATTTACGCACAAATTGTATACCCAAATATATGCTTCTGTAACATTTTCTTATAGCATATGTGGCAAAACATGAAATAATAAGCTCTATTTAGACAAAATTTAACTATACGGAAATGTAAAATCCCATTTGATTCATGCAAACTCAATTGACCGTAAAACAAAAAGGGTAGATACGTAAATCCCGCATTATTTTATTTTGTTTGAGATTCCAGCTTTTGCACGTCAAATTAAAAAAGAATCGAGCGTAGATAAAGAAGTTTGGTATCGCTTATCTGGAAATGAATTTGTTTAATACTATATTTACATACTTCCACGTCGAATTTCACATTCAACATTCCATTTTTCTACTTGCAGTAGCCGATATAATGAATCTTTGATAACTGTACTGTAATATATTGTTCACTGTATTGAAATATTCCTTTTAGTTTATCTCAGGACGTCCTTTGAAGTACTTTACGGAAAAATATGCGTAACGGAAACATAGCCACCAAAGGACTTTCAAGTCTCTCAATATGTTATACTCTTGATTATACTTGAAACTCATCTCTATTCTAACAGTTTGGCAACCACTCTGTCAAAATTTGACAGATTTAGGAATGTCTGTGCATAATTGTGGGCTACACGGACGTAACGAAAGCATAGTAAACGAAATGCGACAAATTCTATTTGTCCATGTTCTTTGCTTTAGTGAAAAAATACTTTAAGATATTCATAAACTTTAGGGTTTTGATAGTAAGATTAAGCCATTCTCTAACCAAAATAGTTTGAAAATCGGCAAATTGAGAGAAAAGTTGGCTTTCTTTCGTGCCTTTGAAAGTTCGTTACGGTCACATAGGCAAATCTGGCGACATACAAACAGACATGCTTAATTTCTATTACATGTACTATGATGGAGCCATACTTAATTTAGTCGTTGTAGTAGGGTTTGGGGAAAATAATATCCAAGAGAACAAAGTCTAAGCCAAAAAGCGGCTGATTTGGACGGTAGTTAAGAACAAAAAATTGTGCGGCGACATCAACATTTTGACATTTTTGCAATATTCAACCTAACAAAGCACATTCATAAAATTGTTTGAATAACTTAAAAATCATACCATTTTATTGCAAATTATGTCCCGTGATAAAAAAAAATCTTGCTTTTTATTGTACCCAATAAGGAATGATTTTCGCGGGCTCGTGTGCTAAAAATAGATTTCTGATGGGAAATCCCTCAACAACGTTTGCCGGGTACCAGTCTAATTTTTTTGTTTATCGGTCATGAATCGGACAATTTTTTCGTAACAGTGTTAGCGGAAAATTATCATTTTCAAGCGAGATATTAGTCGATCATAGATAATGCAGGCTGGAACTAAAATAACGAAACATTGCGCATATTCAACAGGCAACATTGATTCAAGATATTGAGACAGACCAGAAATGACTAACGTTTTTTCTTGAGATTCCTCAGCAGCTTAACCAGAAAAAACATCGAAAAGTGTGCAAGTAAAGTAGCTATGATCATGAAACTTCGCGGGTAGATAGATCTCACCAAGGAGAAGTGCAACGTACAAAGAGCGTAACTCTACCTTGCTTATTTTGTGAGTTATTGCCCTCTGTTGAAGTGAAAGCCTGTGGGGTATCAAATCACATTCAGCGACAAATTCTAGTTTTTTTTTCTAGATTAATCCTTTCCCAAACAAGACCGGTTTTGTCGTCCCCAAAAGAAAATTCTTGGGAAAACATTGATGCAAAAGAAGAAAATGATGATCGACCAGATTAAAAAGACATGCACAGCAGACAAAATGAGATTGAACAACTTCTTTGGATATTGATGATCATTCTACGTTTGCCTCGATATTTTCTCTGACATAAAACACTAAAAGTATTCACATCCGTTTTGTCGTCTGCAGACTTTTTTCAATTTTGCCCAACATGACATTTTGTCGTTTTGGAAAGGGTAAACGAGTTGCACGAGCGGCACGACGAAGCTAGGGTAGGACCAATTGTGTAAACATTACTTGTCAACTGGTTATTTCATAGTTATACCTATCTTAAAAAGTACACGACAGTGCAGCAACCTTCTCAACTCTGAATTATAATGTTTCTCAACAAATGATTACAGCAATCCAGCTCTTAGAACGTCATCTTCAGCAAGTTGAACGTGGAAAAACTTCGCGACATTCACAGCCATATTTGTATATTCCGTTTTTATTCACCTGACAGGGTGTGGCTAAGTAAAGGCCCGGTCCCACTGGCCGATTGACAAAAACGTATGCAAAAAGGACACAGCGGACGAGCAAAATTTCGGTAGTAGTACCATCCGTTTTCATCCGCTTTAGAAAATGGCGAAAATATAGCGGAAAAGAGAGCACGTCAGTAGTATATAGCGGAGATGTTAAACGGATATTCGTGGGAAGCCTGGCGGATGGGAGTGGATGTCAGCTAAATATACGGAATACATCCCAGATAAAAACCCTTTTTTCCATTTGTATACTTCATATACGCGATGCATATGCTTACATCCTTTCTATTTCCGTGCTGCTAACGATGTATAGACGTTCCATGTACCTTATCGTTCCCCTATTAATCCCTTTTCAGTTTCGGTTGATTTGAGTTTCAAGGATGCCTATAGGATGAAGAAAGGATACAACGGACTGATAACGGACATAGAACGTCTGTTGCTTGTATATATTGCGGATTTATATCGTAAACGACGGAAGGTTCATCCGTTCTAAAAGTTTTGGGCAGCTCAAAACTTCTTGCGCGGATGAAATTACGGTTGACGGATGCCCGTTGGATAAAAGGTATGCAATAAGTACACATCGGATGGCAAGAGACTTCCAACGGATGGCAAGAGACGTCTAACGGAAAGCAAGATTTTTTGTACGTTTTATATCCTCTTTGCATCCGAAAGTGCAGTGGGACCGGGCCTTAAAGAGGTTATTCGACGAGCTTACTTCTCGATACCTTTGTTGATAGAAGAGAAAAACGTGTGGCACGAGCATGAACATGTTTCAAATTGAAACAATGCGCTATTGTAAAATGTGTTGTCATAAAACCTCGTAGCTACAGATTGATTCACGCTGTAGTTATAATGTTTTGCAACAATACCGACGAATTACCGCTAATCGAGAAGGCTATTTCTCCCCAAGCTTAAATGGAATGAACCGTTTACTAAGCTCCGCCCTGTCTCCCGAATAAAAACAGAATATACGATAGAGGATTCCCAATCTTTTTTTAGACCAGTGAGGCGTGACGATGACGTATTTGTTTAACCGAAAAACGATAAATGTGTTTAATAATGCAATGAAGGTCGGCGACATGCATTTTCAGTAAATGGGTCAATTTTCGTGGAATGCCTGAAAATTACGTCTTGATTCAAGCCGAGTTTTTTAACAACACTGACGGTTTATCATTACATAACTGCAAAGAAAGTCTATTTTAGCACAACATTCATTGCTTTTTGAAAACTGCTGTTCTGAAAAATTTTGATGACGGTTGTATTTGTGTACAATACAACAAAGACAATATTGAGGCAAAAGGAAAACCATCATTATCGTCATTTTCTTCTTTTGTCTCAATGTTAACCCAAACCTTTTACGTTATAGGGTTGTCAAACCTCGGTATTACTTGGGAAATGATAGATTACTTGATGCAATTATCGGAGAGATAAATAGTGGTGTAAGCTGATCTCATATGTCATAGAACTCACTTTTCCAGAATCCTGCTTTACACCACAGTGTTAGCATTTAGCAAACTTCAGCAATCGTCAAAATGATTAGGCGTGATTTTTTTTAGCAGAGTCTATAATGTGTAATACATAGTGAACCCTTTTCTAAACGACGACAATTTGTGGCCCAAACTAAAATTTACTGTCGAGAAGATGTATGTGCATGAAAGACAAAAATATGTAAATTGTAGTACAGAAACTATTAAGGCAAATGAATAATTTCATGGTAATCAGAAATTTCTTCTTTTGTCTCGATCTTTCTGAAGCCTATACTAGAAAAATGTAAAACAATATCTTGTTCTGGAAATATTACCGTAAGTAATTATGGATAAATACAGTCGACGCTCGTTGTGTCGAAGACGGAGGGGCCGTCTAAATACCTCGACATATCCATATATTTCGTTCGGCTTCGAAAAGTTGATATTTTATAGTTTTTGAAACTAATCTAGTACGATTATTATTGAAATACAGTAGGAAAAGGAAAGAAATTGCTCGTTTCGAGCAATTCCTATCCTTTTCCTACTATATTTCAATAGCTATATTCAGTTCGAAAATATTTTGTTTGAAAAAAAATTATGTCCATTGATGAGGACGGGACCAGATTTGAACTTCGACTAAAACGAAAATTCGACTTATCCGATGTCGACATAACGGGTGTCGACTGTATCTACTATTTTTATTTCAACATCTTTCTTCCAAAACCTCGTAACTGCATTTTGTTTTGACCAGTAGTTACGAAGTTTTCGAAGTAAATCAACTATTTACTCACCTTTAGAATGTCCACATAAAGTCTTATTTGATACAATAAACGAAGAAATCCAATTGGCGTTTATTTCTTTTGACTCAAGAAGGTATCTACGGATTCTTTTTTAAAGGGAAAGCGTTGCTATAGTGACAAAAATGCAGGTAGATATTCATGTCAAAAAGTAAAAAGAATATGACCGATCATAATGAATTAAGGCTGGTTCAATTCGAACATGCTGCAAACGACAGTTTCAAGTCGGGTTTTTTTATTTTTTATTTTTCATTTAATATTTTGGTATTGTTTGGTAGAAAACATTGTGTGAAATGAAGAAATTGCTTGTTACAAGCAATTTCTTCATTTTCCACAATGTTTTCTAAAGCATTCAACCTTTAGGGCACCAAGAAGCGTCATTGTGTAGGATTGGTTCACACTAGATGCCGAAGGTCAACATGTCGAGCCCGCTCATTTTGAAGAAAGAAGACCATACCTATGTCTACAGCTGTCATTACAATGGCGTTTGGTTTGACCTTGACCTTTGAGCTTGGAATCTGGTTCTTGCACGCGACACTCCGCCTTACTGAGCTTGACATTTGTGCCAAGTTAAGGAATGGCCCGGACAAGCAAAAATCAACTCATTTTTTACATTTGACCTCAAAGTTTGACCTTGACCTTTCATCTTGGAATCTGGTTCTTGCACGCGACACTCCATCTTACTGAGCTTGACATTTGTGCCAAGTTATTTCTGAATCCCTCCATCCATGGTGAAGTTATGGCCCGGACAAGCAAAAATCATCTCATTTTTGACATTTGACCTCCAAGTTTGACCTTGACCTTTGAGCTTGGAATCTGGTTTTTGCACGCGACACTCCGCCTTACTGAGCTTGACATTTGTGCCAAGTTATTTCGGAATCCCTCCATCCATGGTGAAGTTATGGCCCGGACAAGCAAAAATCATCTCATTTTTGACATTTGACCTCCAAGTTTGACCTTGACCTTTGAGCTTGGAATCTGGTTCTTGCACGCGACACTCTGCCTTACTGAGCTTGACATTTGTGCCAAGTTATTTCTGAATCCCTCCATCCATGGTGAAGTTATGGCCCGGACAAGCAAAAATCATCTCATTTTTGACATTTGACCTCCAAGTTTGACCTTGACCTTTGAGCTTGGAATCTGGTTCTTGCACGCGACACTCTGCCTTACTGAGCTTGACATTTGTGCCAAGTTATTTCTGAATCCCTCCATCCATGGTGAAGTTATGGCCCGGACAAGCAAAAATCATCTCATTTTTGACATTTGACCTCCAAGTTTGACCTTGACCTTTGAGCTTGGAATCTGGTTCTTGCACGCGACACTCCGCCTTACTGAGCTTGACATTTGTGCCAAGTTATTTCTGAATCCCTCCATCCATGGTGAAGTTATGGCCCGGACAAGCAAAAATCATCTCATTTTTGACATTTGACCTCCAAGTTTGACCTTGACCTTTGAGCTTGGAATCTGGTTCTTGCACGCGACACTCTGCCTTACTGAGCTTGACATTTGTGCCAAGTTATTTCTGAATCCCTCCATCCATGGTGAAGTTATGGCCCGGACAAGCAAAAATCTTCTCATTTTTGACATTTGACCTCCAAGTTTGACCTTGACCTTTGAGCTTGGAATCTGGTTCTTGCACGCGACACTCCGCCTTACTGAGCTTGACATTTGTGCCAAGTTATTTCTGAATCCCTCCATCCATGGTGAAGTTATGGCCCGGACAAGCTCCATCCGGACGGACGCACGCACGCACGCACTAACGCACTAACGCACATACACCGAACCGCCATTGTGACAACTATGTCGAGCTCACCGCAAGCGGGCTCGACAAAAATGATATTTTGTTACTTTTGATGTCGAGGACTGATTCGTATTTTACTCCAATCAAGTTTGGGTTTGAGTTTATTAGGGGTTTTACGCCGTTTTAAATGCCAGGGTCATATCGCGGCGGCTGGAGCACCTACCCATGGATTCCTGTTGTTTCTCAACCCAGTACTACCACAACACCCTTACCGAGCCTCCAGCTGCTCGCCCACTTAGGTTAACGATTTCAAACCCATTGATGGGCGATTGTCCAATCAAAGAATATCCCGATAGCGATCACAGACACAGTCACTCATTTATACATTTTTCATCGCCCAATGAAATCTTTGATGCTTAATTTTGCTCGAAAGCTTAAATATTATGTTATTTCAAATAATTTTGATGTCACATAGACTGCAAATTTGGCTTGAAAAAAAGGAGAGAAAAGAAGAAAATATTAATCGAATTTTAGTATGGCAAAAGTGATCTTAATCATTAGTGTTCTCAAATCAAGGACAGCTTTACCAACTTTTGACAGAATCACAATCAATTCGTCGGTGTTTCTCCAATGGGTAACTTTTTAAGCCAAATAAGCCCAGCAACAGGTGAGAAATTATTAAATAACTTTATTTCAGCGTTAATATTAAATTCAAGCGGTTTCAAGATTTAAAGTTTGAGAAAAATGTGTACTTACCGATTGTTTCTGTTTAACATATACTAACCAACACTTCTAACTTATTTTTCGGTATATCTTTTTAAATATGCAAACAATTTCCAATTTTGATGTTTTGAAACGTATCCCCATGTACGAGTTCCATGTGTATAACAACAATTTGCTTATTTTGTTTTGCTTCGCTGATCGCCGGAGCCGGAGCTCAAAACCACAACTTTGATGCTGCACGTGCAACTCGAAGACATTTTCAACTACCGATGATTCTAAGACTTATCCACAAGGTTACCAAATGTAGACCTGCCAAGGATTTTCGACATTTTATACACGAGATGGCTATATCTGCTATCGAAAACAGGGAACCGACTATTGGAATCGTCCAAAATGTGACGTCATTTTTAGTTTCGTGGCCCGTATTTTACTCTCTGCTCGGTCAACCGTACACATTTTGTGGCAGAGGTTTATTCAGTCGGGCACCGATTTTAAAACGACTTTGTTACCAGCAATACATTTCAAGTAACCCATACAAATACGCCCTTTTTCTGTTTGGCACGTACACAAGTTATTGCCCTTTTCAGGACGAGTTGCTAACCTTCCTCGATGAATCCACAGCAGAGTAACTACCCATGTGTAGGGCAATAGTGTTCGGACAAACAACACAACTTTCAACAACGCACATGACAGCCTTAACAACCGGAGAGAAAATTTGATGAACGATGTATCGCGTTTCACACCGAAAAGCGAAATGACGGTCACAGGTCTATCGACGCGTAGGAGGGTGTCTCTCGGCCTTTTGCTGAACCTGTCCGTTCCTGACGGGCGTAGATCGTGATTTGGAATGGATTCTAACGTAATGGAAGAAAAAACAAGTCGATTTTTGTCATTTAAACAAGAGGTAGACAACCCGCTTTTGTGTTGTCTTTTTAAAGACACCCTCTGTCGGGTAAAGGTTAGCTCTTCTTCTGCGAAAGAGTTTTTGGCCAAAGAAATGCATTTGCTGATTTCAGTAATGGTCCAGCTTTAACATGTTCAAATTTCGTGGATTTTGATAAAATAGTAACGTAAATATATAAAATCAAATACAGTATTGCGTTGGAAGTGTGGGTTAGTATAAGTTAGGAAGTCATATAATAACAAAGTCACGTGATTGCCGTCTGTGGGTTTATTACATGTGCCCCGCCTTACCGAATTCTTTCCGACGTATGAATTTTTTTTGTAGTATCTTTTTTTTACTTTTCCCAAAACAATGATCCCAACCGACCAGAAAAAAAACGAGAGAAGATCCGATAATTTTTTTCTGGTCGGTTGGGATCCATTTATGGAAAAGTAATAAAAACAGGTTATACATATGAGGAAGGAGCTCAGAACTTTTTCCCAAACAGCAAAATTATCAAGATTATCAGCGTTTTCTTCTTTTGTCTCAATGTTTTCCCAAGCCTTTTCACATAGGGACGTGAAAAGCAGGTCTTGTTTGGGAAGGTGGTGTACATGCAACAAACCGGATTTTCGTGTGTGCAGAAACCGAAAAGTTATTGCATACTTTTTTTACCCGGTGCGGGGATCACTGGTGGTGAACTAAAACAATTTTCGCTACAACAAGGTATATATATTTTTTGTATTGACAACTGTCGGTGTTGTTATAAAATATCGTAACTACGGCTTCGATAAAGCCGTAGTTACGATATTTTATAACAACACCGACGGAATAAATTGATCGCGAAAAAACGTCCCTCGCTTTGGCCGAGTTCCCAACCAGTGGGGGTTATTTGGCCGTAAAAGTTATCCATCCCTACCCAGCGTGAAGGCAGGCTACCCACCATACGCTCGGCGGAGAATCTGAGCACAACAAGGTATATATATTTTTTGTATTGACAACTGTCGGTGTTGTTATAAAATATCGTAACTACGGCTTCGATAAAGCCGTAGTTACGATATTTTATAACAACACCGACGGAATAAATTGATCGCGAAAAAACGTCCCTCGCTTTGGCCGAGTTCCCAACCAGTGGGGGTTATTTGGCCGTAAAAGTTATCCATCCCTACCCAGCGTGAAGGCAGGCTACCCACCATACGCTCGGCGGAGAATCTGAGCACAACAAGGTATATATATTTTTTGTATTGACAACTGTCGGTGTTGTTATAAAATATCGTAACTACGGCTTCGATAAAGCCGTAGTTACGATATTTTATAACAACACCGACGGAATAAATTGATCGCGAAAAAACGTCCCTCGCTTTGGCCGAGTTCCCAACCAGTGGGGGTTATTTGGCCGTAAAAGTTATCCATCCCTACCCAGCGTGAAGGCAGGCTACCCACCATACGCTCGGCGGAGAATCACGCGATAGGCCTCAGTTGTTTTTTTTTTATATATATATAATTTTGTTAATACGGGACCGATTAGGTGATTAAAAGGAGAAAAGGTTGATGATGAACATCTTTATTTGTTTCGGTTATCCTTTTCCCAAAAATAATCAGCAGTTTCTACTTTTGTCTCAATATTTTCTATGCCATATTTTACACAAATTCTATCTTTAATAACTTTCATTTTGTCATTTGTGGCAGTTTTTGAAGTGGATCACGCTAAATGATTTACCGTTTAGGAAATGATTATATTGATAAAAACACTGATAGGAACTAAACACCATGTATTGTTTGAGAAGGGTTGAAGAAGCCAACGTAATTATAAAATGTATAATACAAATACAAAAGTCTGCAACAAAAATAGTTTTAGAAATATTTTCCTATTATCTTCACAAAAGACAGAAAAGATGTAATTACATTGGTTTCTTCAACCATTCCGAAATAAATTGTATCATTCGAGTCTTCATACTTCTTTGTCTTTTGGTAAAGGTTAAATTCCTATGTAGAAAAATGGCTTGTCGATTTAAGAAGTTAAGATCAGTAAGGTGGTTTGACAATAAAGGTTCATTTTCTATGAATTAATCCCTCCATTTGAATGAATTTCATACTAGGGCTAGAATAATATGTCGTCGCTGTTGAACAAAAACCTTGTAAATACAGCTTTAAACAAGCTGTAGTTACGAGGTTTTCGACGAAAACCAGCGATTTTCTGGGTTTGCCGAAGTATATTTCAACTGAGACAGTTTAAAGCGGTAATAGCTGTCACGATTGAAGTTTTTCTGTCACCGAGTTCTTATTATCTGATGATATGAGCAAAGCCTATTCCAACTTCATAAAACCAATAAAACCAGTGAAAGAATGGTACATTGGTACATTTTCCCTTTCTTGCAATGTAGGCCTATGTCAGTATGTCATGTTTACAATGTCAAGGGCGAGTCGGAATTATCCGAGTCCTGAGCGGTTAAAAGCGAGCGTCTACAGAACCTATATTTAAATCGAGTGGAATGACGTCAGAGAATGAACAGTATTTTTTTAACCATTACAAACAACAATATTTTGGGCTGTTCCAAGTTCAAAGACGTTGCAGATGACAATTTAAAGCGAATTGAATGTAGAATATCTTGGACCTTTTGGGTAGAAACATTGTGGGAAATGAAGAAATTGCTTGTCACAAGCAATTTCTTCATTTTCAACAATGTTTTCCAAAGCCTTTATCTTGTAGGGAGTAAAAAAGTCATTGTGTAGGTTAAAGAATTATTTTGTGATTTCTCCATGTCTGATAAGCCCCGCCCAGCCATGCCCACATTTATGAACCAATCAAAAGGGGGGGGGGGTCTCATTTGCGCCCACGCACAGATTTTCTTGTAACTCTACACATAGAATGCCTATGACATACGAACTACAAAAACATATTCCTTTTACTCAAGAGTGCATACAGGACTATACGCGGCATCTTAAAGTGTTCCCGGTTTTCATTGATACCTGACTTACAAAATCTCAATGTTGGCTATCTAGTTTTGGCACTAATCCACAAGTTTTTAAAATTAAAATAGCAAGAGGAGTCATTGTAGAAACTTTTTATACCAATAATGTTGGTACCAACATGAGCAAAAAATTATTAGAAATTAATTCAGTCAGAAGTTGTCAGAAAAATAGCCGAGAAATTTTCAAAACCTAAAATTCTATTATTTTTTTTGTGTGTTCCCGTCTTTTTCATTCTATGAAATTGATAAGAAAGTTAGCCATATAATATTATGTCCCCTGTTGGCATGCAAAATTTGGTGAAAATTTGAAACCGGTAACGTTGTCAAATAATGAGAACTGTATACTACGGCACCTTAAGATGCTCCCAGATTTCAATGGTACCCCTCTAGCAAAAGTCCAATGTTTCCTTCCAGGTTTTGATATCAGTTCCAAAGTTTAAATCAGACTAGCAAAAAGAGTTCTTGTAGAACATTTTGGTACCAACATTGTTGATACCGACATGTATAAAAAATTCTCGGAAATATATTTAGTAAGAAATTGTCAGGAAAAAAAGCCGAGAAATTTTCAAAACCTAAAATTCTATCAATTTGTTGTGTGCGTTCCCGTCTTTGTCAACCTATGAAATCGATAAGAAAGTTGGCCAGATATGTCCCCGGTTTGCATGCACAATCTGGTGAAAATTTGAAACCGGTAACATTGTCAAATCATGAGAATTGTAAACAACAGCACCTTAAGAAGCTCCCGGATTTCAATGGTTCCCGTCTAGCAAAATCCCTATGTTGCTTACCTAGTTTTGATATCAGCCCCAAATTTTAAATCAGAAAAGCAAGAGGAGTTCTTGTAGAACATTTTGGTACCAACATTGTTGATAACAACACGTGCAAAAAAATTCTCAGAAATTAATTTAGTCAGAAATTGTCAGAAAAATAGCCAAGCAATTTTCAAAACCTAAAATTCTATCAATTTTTTGTGTGTTCCCGTCTTTGTCAACCTATGAAATCGAAAAGAAAGTTGGCCATATATGTCCCCTGTTTGCAAGCTGGTGAAAATTTGAAACCGGTAACGTTGTCAAATAATGAAATTGCTAACAACGGCACCTAAAGATGCTCCCGGAATTCAATGGTTCCCGTCAAGCAAAAGCCCAATGATGCCTACCTAGTTTTGATATCAGTCCCAAATTTTAAATCAGAATAGCAAGAAGATTTCTTGTAGAACATTTTGAGACCAATAATTTTGATAGCAACATGCAAGCACACATAATTTCTCAGAAATTGATTTAGTCAGAAATTGTCAGAAAAACAACCCAGAAATTTTTGAAACCTAACATTTAATCAAACTTTTTTGTATGTTCTGGTCTTTGTCAACCTATGGAATTAATAAGCAAATTGGCCATATAATTATGTTCCCTGTATGCAAAATTTTGTGAAAATTTGAAACCGGTAACGTTGTCAAATTATGACAAGAGGGCCAAGATGGCCCTAGATCGCTCACCTGAATTAATAGTTGAGATACTGGCGAGACCATGAAATCAATCTTTTAACATTAGAAGAATACAAGAATAACAATGGCAATTTTGCAAAATTCAAAGGCATAAAACTAAGGACTTTCTGTTCTGAAACAATTTGGAAAGGGCTTAAACCTTTGCTGGGAAAGGGTTTAATCTTACAACAGAAAAGAAATAGACTGTTCAAATTTGAAAGGAGTTGCAGAAGACAAAATTATGTGGGTAAGAAAGGATTCATGAACAACATTGCACAGCAAGAGGAGAAAATGCTGATTATCAGCCTTTACTTCATTTGACTCAATAATTCCCCAAGCCATTTTTAATAGGGACATCATAGGAAAGGGTTTATGCATAAAGATTATCTGTAGCTCCATCCTTTATCAGATAAGAGCTCCATTATCAGATAAGGCAGCCCTTTATTATTGACTTTAGACAGTCTAACTATTTACTTAAGCAGTGATTGCTGATAAGCTGATACCTGGTCAAAATAAATTTGTCTGAATTCCTTACTTGAAAATTCCAAACCCCACAACATAGGGCTTCTTTGCTTGTAAAAAGATGGTTTGAAGTATCCTTTTAGAGGTCCATGAGATGTAAACTCATGCAAAATTTCACGACTCTAGGCCAAACAGTCTTTGAGAAAACTGTCTCTGTGGGAAACCTCATGAAACCCCACAACATAGGACCACTTCTTCTTGCATTACAATAGTTTGAAGTATTTTGGTAGAGGGTATTGAGACAATGCCAAATATTTTGAAACAAGATATCATCAAGTTAAACATTCCCAACAAATTTCACAATGATTGAGCAAATATTGTAATTCTTACAGAAAAATCAAGATTTGACCCAGTGACCCAGTTTTTGACCTCGCATGACCCAAGTTTTCAATGACCAACAGACATCATCAAAATAAACCTGAGCAATTTTCAAAATAATTGAGCCCAAATTGGAACTTCCAGAGCAAAAGGAAGGGATTCATTACATTTGACCTTGTGACCTAGTTTTTGGCCTCACACAACAAACTTTTTAACAGACCTAAATGTCCAAAAGAAAAACATTCTGAGCCATTTTAACAAGATTTTTGCCAAAATTGACACTTCTCTCTTGACTAATAAATGGAGTTCTTGATATTTGACCTTGTGACCTCGTTTTTGACCTCACATGACCCAATTTTTAACCGAACCTAGATATCCACCGGAAAAACATTGTGAGCAATTTTCACAATATTTGAGCCAAAGTTAACACTTCTAGAGCAAAAAGAAGGATTTTATATCATTTGACCTAGTGACCTACATTTTGACCTGGCATGACCCACTTTTTTATATGACCTAGATATCATCAAGACAAAGATTCTGGTCAATTTTCACAATGATTGAGACAATAATGTGACTCCTAGAGCAAAAATAAGATTTGACCTAGTGACCTACTTTTTGACCCCATTCTGACCCCGATCCCAATTCTTTGAAGTATTTTGAAAAAGGATGACCCAAGGATCACATCTGTGAAATTTCATCCAATTCTGCCCAGTACTTTAGGAGGAGAAGATTTTTTTATAATTGTGGACGGACGGACGGACAGACGGACGGACGGACGGACAGACAGACGGACGCCGGACAACAGACCGATCACAATAGCTCACCTTGAGCACTTTGTGCTCAGGTGAGCTAAAAATTGTGAACAACAGCACCTTAAGATGCTCCCGGATTTCAATGGTTCCCGTCAAGCAAAAGCCCAGTGTTGCCTACCTAGTTTTGATATCAGTCCCAAATTTTAAATCAGAATAGCAAGAAGAGTTCTTGAAGAACATTTTGGTACCAATATTGGTGATACCAACTTGCACAAAAAAAATCTCAGAAATTAATTTAGTCAGAAATTGTCAGAAAAATAGCCGAGAAATTTTCAAAACCTAAAATTCTATCAATTTTTTGTTTGTGTTCCCGTCTTTGTCAACCTATGAAACTGATAAAAAGGTTAGCCATATATGTCTCCTAGTCGTATGCAAAATTTGGTGAAAATTTGAAACCAGTAACGTTGTCAAATAATGAAAATTGTGAACAACGGCACCTTAAAATGATTTCAGATTTCAATGGTACCCGTCTAGCAAAAGCCCAAATTTGCTTACCTAGTTTGATATCAGTCCCCAATTTTAAATCAAAATAGCAAGGGGAATCATTGTTCAACATTTTTCTATCAATATTGTTGATACAAACATGCGAAAATGATGCATGCTCTTCTCAAATCTGAGATTATTTAAAAGTTTATATGTCAACAATGCAG
Source organism: Fragum sueziense (assembly GCA_963680895.1). Classification (NCBI taxonomy): domain Eukaryota; kingdom Metazoa; phylum Mollusca; class Bivalvia; order Cardiida; family Cardiidae; genus Fragum; species Fragum sueziense. The sequence continues at coordinate 81,430,898 of OY804592.1, read as the reverse complement.
TGGCTAGTTCATCATTACAATAGAAAAATTAGCAATTTTACATTGAAAGGCACAATTAATGTACAATAAAAACTGCTTCTGTGTTATTTTTATCATCTTCAGCAGTGCAGTAAAGAACAAGAGCTTCGCAGAGCGGCGCATATACGCCCGAGAGGGGCTTGTCAGTAAAAATTGGCCATTTTTTTCAATTCAAGGACAGATAATTCAAACATGAAAATTGAAAAGTTATCAAAATTTTGTTTGCACAACAAGACACCATAGAGATTCATTGTGGCTGGTTTGATTAAATTCTGGTTGAAACTGTATAAGTAACACACAGGAGAAAATGGGCCTTTTTGAGAAAATGGGCATTTTTCCTTAAATTCAAGGGCAGATAATTCAAGAACGAAACCAGTTATCTAAATTCCGTAAGCGGTGTACACAACTAGACACGATGGAGATTCATTGTGGCAAGTTTTATCAAATTCTGATCTAAACTGTAGGAGGAGTTGCGCACACAAGAAAATGGGCATTTTTTAATTCAAGGGCCGATAATTCAAGAACGAAAAGAGTTATCCGAATTCCGTAAGTGCGGTGCACAACTAGACACCATGGAGATTAATTGTGGCAAGTTTGATCAAATTCCGATCAAAACTGTAGGAGGAGTTGCGCACACAAGAAATTGCTAACGGACGGACGGACAGACAGACAGACAGACGGACGGACAGACAGACGGACGAGCGGGGCCATAACATAATACGACCCTTCGGGCATATAACAAATGTATGTATTGATAATAACTGTGCGAAAATGCTCTTATAAGGGCCCAACATTTAACCGGAAGAGGAAGAAAGTAATCTGAGTGCTGATAAGCCACAAAGAAAAGTTAAAAGTCGACATAATAGGTTAAATATGTAACATTATTGCATTTCCTTTATTTTTCATCCCCATATTTTATAATATACTCCGCTGTTTGGGATTGTTTTCTTCCATTATATCATTGGTGGGTGGGGTAAGACAATGTGCCATTTATTCTTTAGAACCATGTTTTTGTGTGAAAAATGCTGAAATTAATGCCATGTATAAGCTGGTTATGTTAGATAAAGACACAACTAAGCATAATGAGCTATTTACAAATCTGTATAAAAGGTTTTAAGTAAAATCTTAGATTTTACATTCTTAAAAATCTTGACCCTTTACACTTAAATTAAAAAACAACACTGTTACCGGTTTTATTTTTTCTTCAAATTTTACCATAAGCATGAGCATATATGAGGGCAATTTTAATGCAAATTTCATAGGTTGACAACAACTGGAACTAGGTGGAATTAAGACCTGAATTTGGTCAAAATATTTAACAACTAAAAAAATGGCTATGAGGACATACAAAATCTTTTAGCAAATTTGTTTTTTGTTGAGTAATATATACTATTCTGGTTTATACACGAAGAGAAATTATTAGACATTATTTTGGGGGACAATTTGGCTCGAATACAACAAAGCTGGGTGTGTATGCCCTCTTTAAGTTAGGATACCCCCCATTTTTAAGCAAAAATCTTAAAATTCTTAGAAAATTATTTTCCAGAATAGGTTTTTGGAAAATATTTCGGGAATAATGCATTATACTGAATACTAACTTCATGCCAAATTTCATGAAATTCCAAGCGTAGGCAGAATCCTATGGGAATTTCTAATAGGGTGAGACCCCCCCTTTTACACACAATTTAGGTAAAGGGTCATCCAAGGTACATTTCTGTCAAGTTTGGTCAAAATTGGCTCAAGGGTTGATTTTTAAAGAATTATTTTATGATTTCTCTAAGTCTGATAAGCCCTGCCCTGCCACGCCCATATTTATGGGCCAATCAAATTTCTATGAACAAGTAAAGGGTCACCAAAGAAATATTCCTGCAAAGTTTGGCCAAAATAGGCCCGACGGTTTCAGAGGAGAAGATTTTTAAAGAAAACACATGCACAGACGCACGACGGACACAACGCCATGACAATAGCTCGCTGGCCTTTGGCCAGTGGAAACGGTATATATAACTTTTATATATATAACAATTATAACAATTTAAAAATCAGCTGATTAAAAAAGGTTATTGATGACGAAGTAATGATTCTTTATTTGGGCCAGAGACATATAACAACATGTAATTTATGTCTTTGCTTGGTCATCAATAACTTTTTACCACATGATTTTAAAAGATTTACCACATCAATTTTATCCCTGGTGTATTTCCACATCCTCTACTTCAAACCATTTTTATATCGATAACATATGAACATAACTTTTGAAGATTTTCTGCCATTGTAGTGTCATGTGATTCCCTTCCGTGGAAACTCCTCTGAAATAAACATCTGAGGAATGCTATCCCAACTTTTCTTTAAAATGAAATAATGACAAGAGGACCATGATGGTCCTAAATCGCTCACCTGAACCAAAATGATATGAGCCACGGTCTTAATCAATTCAATTAATATTCAAGACTTTAAGACTGAAAAACAAACTTATGGTCAATAACATTGTGTCAAGTTTTGTCTAGATTGGTGACTATTTGAGGTTGTTAGTTAAAATTTGAAGGACAGATAAGTGAGCAAATTCTATTCTGAATATTCTGAGATTCATTAATCCAATATCTTATCGTTATCAACATCATAATCCAAATTTCATCTTGATTGTTCATTATTTGTGGTTGTTAGAGTCAGATTCAAGGGCACATGACTGACAACTTTCTCATTCCATTGGAGCAAAATTCAAACTTATGCAAGGTCTTATAATTAGCAGCATAGTGTCCAAGTTTTGGTCTTGGTTGAACGATAATTGTAGATTCTAGATGGTAAAAAAGATCGAAAACAGCCAAAAACAGCAATTTTGTCAAATGCAAGGGCACATAACTCTCAACTTTCCAAACAGATAAGACTGAAAATCTACCTCATCTGAGATATTATGGTTTCCAACACTGTGTCCAAGTTTTGTCTTGATTGATCAATAATTGTAAATGTAGCGTGTAGACACGGTCAAAAACAGCTGAAAACAGCAATTTTGTCAAATTCAAGGGCACATAACTCTGGTCTTTCTAGTTCAATCAAAACAAAAATCAAAGTCATATGAGATCTTATAGTCTCCAACATTTTGTCCAAGTTTTGTTTTGGTTGATCAATAATTGTAGATTCTAGAGTGTAAACAATGTCAAAAACAGTCAAAACAGCAATTCTGTCAAATTCAAGGGCCACAACTATGGACTTTCTACTCAGATCAGACTGAAAATCAAAGTCATCCGAGATCTAATAGTCTCCAACATTGTGGCCAAGTATTGTCCTCATTGATCTATAATTGTAGATTCTAGAGTTAATAAGGTTGAAAACAGCTGAAATCGGCAATTTTGTAAAATTCAAGGGCACATAACTCTTGTCTTTTGGGTTTAATCAGACCAAAACTCAAACTCGTTTGAGATCTTATGGTCTCCAACATTTTGTCCTAGTTTAGTCTTGACTGATCAATAATTGTAGATTCTAGAGTGTAAACAAGGTCAAAACAGTCGAAAACGGCTAATTTGTAAATTTCAAAGGCACATAACTCTAGACTTTCTACTCCGATCACACTGAAAATCAAACTCATCTGAAATCTTATTGTCTCCAACATTATGTGTAAGCTTTGTCCTCATTGATTTGTAATTGTAAATTCTAGAGTGTAAACAAGGTCGAAAACAGCCAAAAACGGCAATTTTGTCAAATTCAAGGGCACATAACTCTCGTCATTCTCGTCAGATCAGACTGAAAATCAAAATCATATGAGATCTAATGGTTTCCAACATTATGTCCAAGTTTTGTCTTGATTCATTAATAATTGTAGATGCTAGAGTGTAAATAATGTCCAAATTAGCTATTTATTGCATTCAAGGGCAGATTACTCCGGACTTTCTGGTTCGATCTGACCCATAATCGAACTCATTCGAGATCTTATGGTCATACATGTTTTGACCAGGTTTGGTAAAGATTGGCTTATATTTGTAGATGCTAAAGTGTTAACACGAAATTGTGGACGGACGGACAGACGGACGACGGACAAAAAGTGACCACAATAGCTCACCTTGAGCACTTCATGCTCAGGTGAGCTAATAAAAGAATTGCTTGTGCATTTAAATTAAATGTTAGATCTGCGAGGTTTTGGAAAAAGCAATAGTATGTAAAAGACATAGATAACAACATATTTGATGCCAAACAGTTTATTAAATAAACAAAGAGATAGTTTTAATTCATCCAATGCCAGCTAGCTCATCTTACCATAACCCTTTTCCAAATAGGACCTGATTTGATGTCCCTAGAATAGCATTGTCTTGGGAAAACATTAAGGCAAAAGAAGAAAATGCTGATAATCAGCTTTTTCTCCTTTTGACTTAATATTTTCTCTAAAATATTGTACACAAAAGCTACTTTTATTAGTATCGATTTGTCACCTGCAGCAGCTTTCAAATTGGAAAACCTTCAAATTTCGCCATTTGGGAAAGAGTTAAAAAATTTTTTTCAAAAGTTAAATAAGTTATAAAGTGAGTAAATTACTGAATATTAGCTCACAAAATTAATGTGTGTGCTTTATTTTGTACAAGCTCGCAAAAGTGTATTTTCTTCTAAATGGAATGGCCAGAGAAAACTTATAGGGAAAAAGAACAGATTCTGATTACAAGCATTTTGTCCTTTTACCTCAAATATTTTCCATGTTTCACCTGATAGATTTTCTATTTTCATTATGCTGTATTCATTTTGTCATCTGCATTTACTCCCATTTGGAACCAAATTGAAATTTCCTCCTTGAATGAAATTGTACTTGTTTAGGTCATTTTTGGTAGAACACATTGTGGGAAATGAAGAAATTGCTTGTCACAAGCAATTTCTTCATTTCCGACAATGTTTTCTGAAGCCATTATCTTCATAGGGAATCAAAGAGTCATTGCGTGGTAATGGGTTATAAGAATAATTAAGACTTTCCCAAACAAGAGTTGGTTTTTGGGGCCCTACAAGATACAGCCTTTGGCAAACATAGTAGAAAATCAAACTAGAAAGACCTGAAGGTCTTGAGTCGCTCCACAGGCCTGAATTTCTTGTGGTTTACTATAAAAAATTTGACAAATTTATCTAAATTCTTAAACTGATATATTTTTAAATTCTTGTGATTCTTAGAGCAGAAACAAAGTAAAGAGAAGCAACTATGTGGTCAAAGCGAAAAGAAGGTAAATGATTGACTAATATTTTGGGGATTTTTAGAGTGATGATAAAGTTGAAAACTGTCATTATGCCAAATTCAAGGGCACATAAGGTAAGTTAATAATTGTGGTAGACTAAGGGAAGTAACTTTTGATATGAGCAATTTAAAGTTCAGTAAGAGTTGTTTTTCTTTATGATAATTAGTTCAAGAAGTTGCGATTGTGCATGCATGTAACATAGTGGTCATGAAAATAAAGACATTCTGATCTAAAAATATGATTTTGACTTGATAATTTATGTCTTGAACACCACAATAATCAAGCTGAATGTTAAACTCAAGCAAGATCTTATGGTCTGTCCAAATTTTGTCAGTATTAATCTATATATGTGGCCACAAAAGTGAAAAAAGTGTTGAAAACTGAAATTTTGTCAATTTCTAGGGCACATAACTCTGATTGTAGCAATGCAATCATCCTGAAAATTACACAAAAGCAAGATCTTGTTGTCAACAAGATTCTGTCCAAATATCATCTTGATTGGTTAACAATTATGGTTGTTAGAGTGAAAACAAAGTCGAAAATGGAAATTTTGTCAAATTCAAGGGCACATAACTCATGATGTAAAATTCCGATCAAGCTGAAAATTAAACCCAGGCAGGATATTATGCTTATATATATTCTGTCCAAGTTTTGTCTTGATTGGTTAATATTTGTAGATTTTAGAGTAAAAATAAAGTCAAAACCAGCTTTTTTTGACGTTCAAGGGCAGATAACTCAAGTTATTCTGGTTCAATCCAAACTGTTTGTAGGAATCTGAGAGAGAGTCACCCAAGGATCATTCCTGTGAAGTTTGGTTGAAATCCATCCAGTAGTTTCTGAGGAGAAGATTTTTAAAGAAAAAGTTTACGGACGCACGGACGGACGGACGCACGACGGACACACTGCTATGACAATAGCCCGCTGGCCTGAAAGGCCAGTGGAGCTAAAAATGCTTGTGTCAAGCAATTTCTTCATATTCCAAAATGTTTCAAAATTCCATTCATTTGAAATTGCCATCTGCATCCTGTTTGATTTAAAACCTAATATTGACAACTTCTTTACCACAACAAATATATTAATCATTTCGCAAACAACCCAATTTTAGACTGTTTCACTTTGAAAGCAGCTATATAAATGTCAAAACATTGAATGGTAATAGATATATCATGTGTACAAAATAGCCCAGAAAATATTGAGACGGAAAGAGAAATTTCTGGTTATCAGCATTTTCTTCAGAAATGTGTCTCGATGTTTTCCCAAGCCCTTTCTACAAGAGGCATCAAAACCAGGCCCTGGTTTCTCGAAAAAACTTAAGCACATACTCATGAGTACATACTCAACTTCAATTGAATACCAATCAACATTGATTGGTATTCAATTGAAGTTCACATGGATTTTGTGTGATTTGAGCACGGTGCTCAGATTTGAATCTGAGATCGTACTTAAGTTTTTTCGAAAAACCAGGGCCATGTCTTTTTTGTGAAAAGATTAAATAGTAACAATAAATACATGTATCAAATAAATAATATTGGACGAAATTCTGATATGGACGGAAAATATAACCTGTTTTTCTCCTTCGCTTAGTAAACTACAACAAATAATCTATAAAAAAAACCCTCTTAAACCCTCTAAAATATCTACCAATTTAACCTTTTCACAAAAGTTTTAGGCTGAATAAAATTAAAAAGGATTGCAGATGTCAAAAAATATTACCAACAAAAGAAAATTTGCTTGATTAACATATGGAAAAACTGACTTCTATGCCACTTTTCTCATTGTTTTTATCCAATTCAAAAGCTAGACTTGGCTTTGAAATGCCTGATAGAAAAGACTTCGAAAAACATTGAGACAAAAGAAGAAAATGCTGAAAATCAGCATTTTCTCCTTTTGTCTCAATATTGTGTACGCAATCACACATATTTTCTACTTTTGACATAAATTTCATTGTCTTCTATAACGACTTTCAAATTGGACTTGTTTAAAATTTTGCCATTTGGGGAATGATCTATTGAGATTGTAAAACTCATTTGGGCTTTTCTGTCTTGAGGAGGGCATGCCTGGTCATTGGTACCCATGCCCTTTTGAACTTTTATTTTCTTAAAAAAATCTCCTAGGCATAATCAAGATGAATAGATTAAAGGGAAAAAACAGTATGGTGTTATTGTTTAGCCAAGACAGGACCAAAAATAATTTCATCCCCAGGTCTAACTCAAGAAAAAATTAATTAGCCCTTTCCTGAACAAGAACTGGTTGTAATGTCTCTAGTGGGACAGTTTTTAGAAAACATTGAGTCAAAAGAAGAAAATGCTGATGATCAGCATTTTCTTCTTATGCCTACATTTTTTTAGACTAAAATGAATTCAATTTTCCTTTTTATTTAGACCAATTTTTTCTTTTGAAGCGGCTTTCCCCTTGGTCCAAAATTTACATTGTTTAGGAAAGGGTTAAATAATTTACAAATGAATTGAAAGTCATGTCTCATGAAGAATATAATTACCGAGAATAACTGCACATACAAATATCTATTGTGATTTTCAATAGATCTATAGCCAAGCCCTTTAGCATGTTAACAATTTTCTAGACAATGATATGGAAAGAGAATCCTTTCATCAAAAAAGGTCAAAAGTACAAATGAGCTGAGGAATCTAAAAAGTGGAATCTTGTAGCATTTTAGAGTAACATAGATCCAGATTAGCCTGCATCTAAATTCTAGGGCGGTCCAATTCATAAGCTGCTTCAGACAACAAAATGCATGTTTTTGTAGACATACGAGGGACGGTCGGAAAGTAGTTGGACTTTTGACTAGTTCTCTAAAACCATTTAATTTCTTAACAAAATTCTTTCTACACTGTTTAAAGAAATTATCCATCTATGTCTATGCATTTTTGCCATCTTCGTAGGAGCTTTACTATTGCCACTATTATCCATGACGTAGACCCACTGTATAAGGTACTGTGTAACCACCGGTATCAAAGGCGCCCTGGTCTCAAATTTCTTCTCAGCAAGCATTTTCATCAGTTCTAGACACAAATAAAAGTCGTGTGGGGTAGGGCCTGGGCTATAAGAAGAGTAAAACGACTTTTGTCATGGGTAATATTTGATAATCTCCACTGTAGATGCGGTGGTATGGGAGCGTGCGTAATCTTAAAGTAGAAAACATTTTTCTTTGCTAATCTGGGACGTGTTTACTTCAGCATTTATTCTTTTTTTTTTTCTGAATTACTTCTGAATTGTACTTAGCAATGACAGATTTTACCATTTGACATGAAATGACTAACTAACAGACCTCGTGAATCCACAAAAGCAACAAACATGACTACCAGCCGAATGTAAAAGCTTAATCTATTCAGAGGTGGGGAACCAGCTCGTTTCTATGACTGCTGTGACTGAGTTTTTATCCAAAGTTCGGAATTATGAACCATTATTCAATCTTCAGTGATAATGTAGTTCAAAAGCTTAAATTCTTCGCGATTAAAATGACTAGACTGTTCTTTTGTTTTGGTTACCCTTGTTGTTCCTCTAACAAATAGCCTATGGTACATAAAACCCCTATCACATATAAGTGGACAGAATATTGCATATATTCAACTTTCTTTGAAAATAAACTGACCACATTATTGGCAAATGGATGTAGATTTCACCAATATATAATGTGTTTATACAGTTGCAAATGGAGAGACAGCAGCACGAAAAGTCCAACTACTTTCCGACCGTCCCTCGTAATTTATGTAGAACAAAGCGCAGAAAATATTGAGGCAAAAGGAGAAACTGCTGGTTATCAGCAGTTTCTTCTTTTGCCTCAATGTTTTCTCAGGCTATTTCTTTTAAGGACGTCAAAACCAGGTCTTGTTTGGGAAAGGGTTAAAATTAAGCGATGTGTGATCACAATCTATGCTATTATCTTGTAACCTCTCAATAAAATGTAGCAACTGAGGAACAGCAGCATAGTTCATGATCAGACCTGTGCAGACTGATATGGATCCATGTTGGTCTCAAATGTTGAACCTTTTTTTCCGGATCACAACTTTTATGATCAATTTCCTGGTTTTTAGGTATCAATGTATAAAATAAAATGTGTTTGTGAAGCACAAATACTCCCAAAATGGCCAATGATAAGTTTTCAGACAGACAAAAGGACGGACAGACGGGTAAACAAGACAAGTAAAATAATATACCCCAGATCTTTAGATACAAGGCATAAAAAGTTTATATCATTCAGGGAAAAGTAGATAATAGAGGTGAAATATGTTTCTCCATTGTGCTGTAAGAGTACCTTCTAATTTGTGTAACAATGTATTGTTAACTTTATAAAATAGAAAATTGTAAGAAAAGAGGTAATATGAAAGACTGTAGATATATAATTAATCAACAGAATAATAACAGATAATGGTTTCCACTGACATTAAAATTTGGGGGTAAAAGCACATTATTTTACAGCTTCCATGTACCCCTCTAAAAAAACAAAGAAGGCTGCTGGCAAAAATAAAATGGGGAGGAGGGTGGGGGGGGGTGGGGGGGGAGACAAGATTCAATTCAGATTTTTTCGGAAACCCTGGAATTCAATTTATTTTCAGAAAATTTTTAAACAAAGTCATTATCAACCCATTCCTACACATATTGACACCAGAGAAGTTCTAAAAAAGCTTAGAAAATCATTATGACAAATGAAGAAATTGCTTGTGACAAAAAATTTCTTTATTTCTCACAATGCTTTCTAAGTAGAAAGACCAAAAAATCCCAAATTTCATTCACTTTAAATTGTTGTCTGCAACATCTTTGAATTTTGACAAGTCTAAAATTGTGCCATGTGGTAACGGATTAAACCTCAATCCATCTGCAAGTCTGTCAGACTGTCAGTCATGTGCACTATGAACAAGAGGTTACAAAATAAAGGTAGTAAACTTAACAAAGAAATAACAATAAGTATCAGTATAAACAAATTTTGAAGCCAAAATTTAACAAAAGTTTTTCCCTTAAGTCACTACAAAATCTCAGTCCGTCTGTACGTCTGTCATGCCGCGTGCACCATGACTCAGTCGCAGGGCACCTGGATGGCTAGGTGCAGGGTGGGGCGTGAAGGGGTCATTGTGAGCGCGAGCCTTCATCATCATCTTGCCGTACGCCCCTTTCTGAAGGAAGTCATCAAACTTGGACTTCTCCATGTACATGTGGGAGATTGAGGCAAGGAACCTGCAACAATACAATTACACTTTAAGGTATTCACACACTAATGGGCATAAAATTCTGCGGGGTGGATCACTTTATTTTTTCAATCTACATACAAAGAGACACCTTTCCGGAAAAAATAAGGGAATTTGACCGCAATTTTACAATTATAAGATTTATCACACCGATATGAAAAATGGGCTTTTCGCGCACTGAGTAACAGATGCTCAAAACTCAACAAAATGTGACATTTTCCGGAAACATCTATAATTTATGCACCAAACAAGAGCTCATTAAATATACTAATATAAAAAATTACTCTTGACATATTGTGGCAACAATAATATTGGAAAAAATGCAAAAGTCGGAATGCATAGCAACAAAATTCTCTTGAAAATCTGTTTGAAATTTTTTGGGTTGTCATATTTAAAAAGTCATTCTACATTAAGAATTAGTGGGGCCTTTCTAATCAGAGCTTGAAAAATATCTACACAGGTGAAGGAAGTAAATACATAAGAATAGGGAAGTTTCGCCGTCCAAAATTAAAGAAATCGCCATGGTAACATGCATTGTGCATTTTTTGACACACACAGAGAACATGTTAAATTTTATTTTGCTTTAACCCTTTCCCGAACAAGACCTGGTTTTGACGTCCCAAATAGAAATAACTTGGGAAAACATTGAAACAAAAGAAGAAACTGCTGATAACCAGCAGTTTCTTCTTTTGCCTCAATGTTTTCTGTGCCATATTGCACACAAACCCTTTCCTTTTTAACATGAATTTTGTTGTCTGGAGCAGCTTTCAAATTGGATCACCCAAAGATTTTGTCGTTTGGGAGAGGGTTAAGTATCTACCCTTTCAGACATGATTTTGTGAAGAGGTTAAACTGAAAATTGAATTATAATTCACTTACAAATCACTCATTTACAAATCTATTAACTGATTTCCCTACAATTTGGTTTTAGTTGTAATGACAACAAGTTATACACGCGTCGACGTCAATTATACAGAACGCGGGAACGACGTCATATTTTTTGGCGGCGACGTTATGACGTTATCAAAACAAATTCTGAACTGTAACTTTTGTTTCAATATAAATGCAGTAAGAGGTTATTTTTTTCAACATTCTATCTTTAAAGCTCTAAAATGTTGGAACAAAAGGATTTAATTATACTAACACAAATAATTTCCATTGGAAAAATATTTGAAAGAAAATACGGAAAATGTCGACATGTCGACATTTGCTGATGATTTTTGACGTTCATTAGTGTGCGAGTACCTTAATATATTTAACCCATTTCACAACAACAAAATCATAAGATAATCCCATGTAAAAGCTGCTGCGAAATACAAAATGTATGTGGAAAAAGATTGGATTTGTGTACAATATAACTTTGAAAATATTGAGGCAAAGGAGATAATGCGGGTTATAAGTATGTTTAGGAGAGGGTTAGGTTGATGAAGAATCTATAAATACAAAACATTTACCATTTCCAACACAATGAAATTTCAAACTGGGTAAATTTCATGGAAGTTTCAGACCAAAGACTTACACGTTTGATTCAATGGGATTATAAACATCCAGAGAAAAGAAGAAAAATTCTAGTCATCAGCATGTTCTTTGTTTCTCTCGGTATTTTCTACAGCCTCCAATAATGAAGATGTAAAAACAAGGCCTTGTTTGGAAAAGTGTAAATACACAGTCGTTAAAAAAAACCACACACCTTGGCATACCTGTCAATCTGGTTAGGGAAGTGGTCACTTTGTCCTTCAAGTGTCTGATAAGTTATGTGAGAGTCTAGTTTCCATGTGTATGGGTAAGTGCAAGTGTTGTTAATGCATATAATATATCACCATATTGTAACACTGTTAGAAGTTTACAATCATATACCTGTCAATCTGGTTGGGGAAGTAGTCAATCTGTCCTTCAAGTGTCTGATAGTTCCTGGCACGTTCAGCTTCCATGTCCGCGGGGCTTATTGTCGCATTGTTGTTCTTACCCAGGCCAGTCCAGCATTTAAACCTAAAAAAATGGTTTGGGTTACTATTTCATTGATTGATTAATTGATTGATAAATCAATTAGTTGATTGATCTTCTTCATATATCCAATAATTCCAGACAAGCATTTTCTTCGTTTGTATCAATGTTATTTCAAGCCTTTTCAATTAAGGGCACCAAAAGCAAGTCTTGTTTTGAAAGGTCTAAACCTATTTAAGAAGAGGTAAATTTTCAAGTTTATGATAGATCAATTATCATAGTTAATGCATACTCAAATTTATCAAAAGAGCACTCTGTCATTTTACATAATGCTTAATAATAGCTTTCAAATATGCTTTCAATAACTATGGTGGGCATTGAAAGATTGGGATTGAATGTAAATGGGAGGCAGGAATATTCAACTAATTCCTACACATGGATGCTTTTTGACACCCCTGAAGAAAAGGCTATTGAAAACATTGTGGAAAATGAAGAAGTTGCATGTGAAAAGAAATTTCTTCATTTCCTACAACTTTTTCTAACATGAAAGACAATAAATGTAACATTTCATCCACTTGTAATAGTCGTCTGCACCTTCTTTGAATTTGGACAAGTCTAGAATTTCATTGTCTGGTAATAGGATAAGTATTTACCTGTTCCACTTGTAATTGTCGACTGCAACTTCCCTCAAATTGAACTGGTCCAAAACTTTGCTGTCTGATAAAGGTTTAATCCATTACCAAACAACAAAATTTTAGCCTAGTCTGATCTCATAGGTGTTGCAGACAACAATTTCCATTGAACAAAATTTAACATTTTTTGGTCTTTCTTGGTAGAAAACATTGTGGGAAATGTAGAAATTGCTCGTCACAAGCAATTTCTTCATTTTCCACAATGTTTTCCAAAGCCTTTGTTTTGTGGGGCGTCCAAAAGCGTCAATGTGTGGGAAAGGTTTAAGTTCTTACCTGTTCATCATAAAGTCAATAATCTCGTAGTCGTTCTGTTGTTTGGCCAGGTTACTCCTGACAGTACCAAACGTGTCATTCAGGATCGACAGGAACATGTTGACAACGATAAACGTGATCGTCACGACGAACAGGAACAAGAATATCTGAGTGAACCACTGGTTGACCTTTGACATGTTGTAGATATCAAACTTGCCCATCATCATTACAATACCTGGAAAATGTTATACAGAGCTACAGATAAGAGAGGGAAAATGATTTTTCAAATTAAATATTTCCTTTATTGTTAATCAAACCTATATTGTGGGTACTCATTAAAATCATCTCATTGGGTGGGATGATTCTAATGAGTACCCAAAACAAAATTAATGGTTTGGATTTGAAATAACAAATTTAGAATGTATTCACCTCCACTTATCTGTTGCTATAAAAGTTATGTTAGTGAATCTTTCTGAGCTAAATGATTCCACGAAAAATATTGAAATTCTTGCATTCAATCTACATAATTAAACCAGTGAAACACTAATGCCCCCAAAATTGTGAAGGTTAAGTTTTTGGACAGACAAATGAATGGACAGACAGACACAAGTAAAACAATATGCCCCTAAATTTTTGATGCGGGGCAAAAAATTTGTCCAGTAATAAAAGTGTCAAGCATTATAATTCAGATGCTGTAAAAGAGCCATAATTTTCAGCTTAAACATTTTTATATAAACCAACTTGTGCTAGAATGGATTTGTATTTTATCATAAAATAATTGAGTCAATAACTACCTGCTTCACAAGACGACATGAATGTTTTGAAGATATCTAGGTGTGAGTGATAGACCAGATAGAACACTTGTACGAACGCCAAGAACACGATGTTGAAGATGATACTGAAATGTATCAGGTCTTTGGCGGAGTTCTTCAGTGTGTCTGCCAGCAGCGATATCCTCTTGTTGAATCGTAACAGCTTCAGGAACTTCAGGGAGGCGAAGAACACGAGGAACCCGATCATGTACATGAAGAGCTCGCTCCAGTAACCGACATACTGAAACTTCATGTAGCCGTTACCATTGGTGTCACGGAAATATGTGGAGAGGTCGTTGATACAGATCAGGCGGTAGAAGTAGATAACTGTAGCGGAGACAGACATGGCGCAGATGGAGAACTCGATGATGTTCCAGAACTGCGTGAAGTACTTCAGCTTCTGTTTGTAGAGGTTCCTGATCTCCTTACACACAAAACAAACAGTGAAGATAAGATAGACAACCTCACAGATGATCTGGAATATCAGCACACCGGTGTTGTAGGGTAACAGGTTACATGGCTCAAATCTGTATGTGGGTATTACACCACCGCTGGGTCGGAACTCAGCCAGCAGCGTGGAGATAGCAAACAGGTTAATGGACGGGTTGTAGACTGTAAACTCTAGAAACACGGCCCTGGTGTACTCATCGATCCATTTTTCTGATTCTAACTGATCTAAATCTGCAATCATTTGGAAGTAATCTCTGTTAAGTCTGTATATATAACCACCACCACTGTATAGTACTCCAGTATTGCCCCAATACGGGTAACCGTTCAAAGTATTAGCATCTTGATACAGGTACTCTTCTCTGTAAGTAATAAGAGGTGTTTAAAATTAGCTAGCACCCTTCTATTGTTAACCCATTACCACACTGGGACACCTTTTGATGCCTCACATAAATAAGTATTTCGAAAACATTGTGGATAATGAAGAAATTGCTAGTCACAAGCAATTTTTTTCATTTTGCATAATGTTTTCTTTAAAAAAGACCAATACATGTCAAATTTATGCCACTCTAAAATGTCGTTTGCAAAATCTTTCAATTTTGGAGAGTTTAAATTTTTGTTGTTCAGTAATTGGTTAAAAGAAACAATGACAACAATCCCAGGAAAACATGCACAGTTTTCAAAGAGTAGACAACATTTTGTTACAAACTCAAATTCATTTTCCCTGTTATTTTCTCAAAGGGCACCAACAATTTGCAGACAGACATACAAAATAGTTAGAATAGAGATAAGATATATATTACACTAAGAGTAGGATAAAAACTGAAAAGCTTAATACCGGTAACTTCATATATTTGGAGCTGAAAATATTGTTTTGTTTTTATGTATAATTTCTAGAACACATTTTGTTTTGGATTTATATTTTTATACACAACAGTTCAAAGCGATCTGCCCCACCAATAAGTGGATAATCTTAAACCTAAGTGGGATGAGTAGCTTAAGGCTTGGAACACATGTTGTGGTAGAACTGGTGAGAGAAATAACAGGAATCTATGTTTAGGTGCTCTAGCCACCAAGTCATGACTTGAATACAGTTAAGAAATGTGTTCCCTATGTACAACAGTTCAAGACAAAATAAGTATAATACCTAGTTCCATTGCTTGTTCCGATATCTGTCCAGTTTGGTCCATAGTTCCCGGTCTCTTCCAGCGGAATTTCAAACGGTGCATTACACTCATCTATAATATCATCAACCTGGCTGGGGATTTTACACGAACCTGTGACAGAGAAATCAACCCATTACCAAACGGCAAAAATTTACACCGTTCCAATTTGAAAGGTTTTGCAGACAACAATTTCATGTTGATAAAACTTTAAAAAATTTACCAAATTTAAAAAATTTACCATTTAAGGTTGGAAAATATTGTGGAAAATGAAGAAATTGCTTGTCAAGCAATTTCTTCATTTTCCATAATGTTTTCCCAAGCGTTTATCTTGAAGGGCGTCTAAAAGCGTCAATGTGTGGGAATAGGATAATCATACAGAATTCAGAGCTAAATACAAGAGGGGGTAATGTATCTTTATATTGTCCACCCAAATTAACCCGGGACAACTTTATTTTCGTGCGCTAAGTTTGTTAGTTGAGCATCTTAACAAAACATTGCCGATGTAGCGTCATTACATATGCAGATGTCTCAGATTATTCTTGCTGGACAGTAACTTATTTATCAGATTATCAGCAATTGTCTCTTTGTCTCAATGTCTCACCAGCCTTTTCTGTTAGGCACATAAAATCTAAACCAAGCCTTGTTTGGGAAGGGGTTAACTTCATTTTCTATCTAATAAAGAGAAATCAATATAGCCACTTCAACACGTTAGACTAGACTTAAAGTGACATTTCACATTTATTTCATTTTTTAAAAGTATACATGTCTTGATGCAAAGAATGTTTATTCTTATGCGTAGAAATGCTATCAGTTTTTTGAAGTTGTTATTTATTAGTGAAAAATATGCATTCAAGTATAAGACAGAAATGACAAATTGTATATAAATCTGAACTGTTGTCCACAACAATTTGTTTAATTTTAGCAGAAAAATATATATTTCTGGTAAACGTTTCAATATTTTGGCTTGAAATTTTCAGAATTTTCATAAGAAAACATGCTCTTTCAGATAGAATAAAAGTAAAATTTGAGTAAAAATAATTCTAAAATGTCACTTTAAAGTCTTAGTTAAGATTACACTGGCTGTCTTTTCGGACCAGATGTAAAACTGAGACTCTGTGTAACAGTACTATACTAGGTGCCAGGACTAACTTAGAATGACATTTGATATGTATGCTTGTACTAGCTGTGGATCCCTTCTATTTGTATGTTCAAAACCCGTTCACAGATATCCTGGATTTGCTGCAGCAATATGAACAATATTCTGGGCGCATTGGACATAGTTATTTCATATGCTCCTCAGGTACCAAAATAATACAAGATGTGTTTGTGAAACACAAATGCCCCCAAAATGGCCATTTTTCTAAAATGTTAAGTTTTCATGGAGTAAAGGGTTATTAAGGGTTAAGGGATGACCTTGAGGAAAGTCAAATTGTATGGAACAGATAGATATATTTGAAAGGAAGTTGCGAACCAAATTTGAGCTTTGTATGTCAAATACTTTTGGAGAAAAGGCAAAGGTTAAGTTTTCGGAGTAAAAGGTTAAGTTTTCGTAGAGTAAAGGGTTGATAAGGGTTACCGGATGACCTTGAGGAAGGTCAAAGTGCATGAAACAGATAGATATCATTGAAAGGAAGTTGCATACCAAATTTGAGCTTTGTATGTCAAATACTTTTGGAGAAAAGGCAAAGGTTAAGTTTTCAGACAGACGGACGGACAGATGGACGGACACGAGTAAAACAATATGCCCCCGATCTCTCGATAGTGACCTTACAGGAAATGTGCAAAATATTGATCCAAATCAGTCTGCACAGTCTGGGCATCCTGATTAGAGTCGAAACTGTTCACTGTGATATATATTTTCAATGTAAACTTTCCCCCCTATCTTATTACATAATCATTTCACAAATATGACATCTGTTTGACCTCTGCCGAGCCTGGTCCATTCCTCCAAATTTGGTTTTATTGACTTCCAATAAGGTCCCTTTAGCATAATGGGTAAAATATCAATACTTTTCAACAAAAACCTGGTATCTACAGCTTATTTAAGCTGCAGCTACGAGGTTTTTTGCTGAAAAGCGAAATAATTTGATAAGTAAAGTTCACCTGGTTGAATTCTAAGCTGTCTCAGTACTGCATACCCCATCAGCCTGGATACTTTATCATTGATATAACCTCTCAGATAAAACGGTGGAAAGTTGTTGTAGTATGGTCCAGCTCTCAGTCCTCGTAACATACCAGACTTAGCCCATACCCAGAAATCCTGCACATTCTTTATCTGTTCATACAAAAACATGTCATATTTATAAGTGTATTCCTTAAGTTGGTTTCTTTTGTGCGTGAAAACTATCAAAGACATTGAAAATTTTCAGAAGAAGACTTTGATCTATAAGCTCTCTTGTCACAATAAATGCATGTATGAAATATAAATTCTCAATCATTTAAGGTTCAAAAGAACTGGATAAGTTTAAGCCCTTCCAAGACAACATTATCAGCATTGTCTTCTTTTGCCTTGATGTTTTCCCAAGCTTTCACTCTTAGGGACATCAAAACCAGACCTTGTTGGGAAGGGGTAAAAGTTTGTTTCCAGACAAACTGTGCTAAAGCTATCTGCCCCCAATACATGAAAGCATATGAAAATAGAAACATGACAATTAAAACAAGAGCCGTCATAGACATGTTATGCTTCCTGAATTAGTGTTTTAATTTCTATGTTAAGACCCCTTTTTCCATGACACGGCCTCAAATTAAGAAACCGAGAAAAAGGACTCTAAAAAATAATCCATGGAGTCACATATGAAGTTTTGTTGAATTTGGTCCAAGGGTTGCTGAGATCAGGCAGCGGACGGACAGATGGACAGAAAGACAGGTGGACAGTGTGTTGACTATATGCTCCCCCGATTGTTTTTTCAGGGAACATAACGTCGCTTTTCTGCGAAAACCTCGTATCTGCAGCTTAAAACAAGCTGCAGATACGAGGTTTTCATAGAAAAGCGACGATAAAAAAATGTTACAAGCTAGAGACAGGAGACAAGACCCACCTTTGTAAACATATGGTTAGTATCATTGGTAGTGACAAACACTTTCTCCATGTTGAATTTATAGTTGTACGAGTCTGAGCTGACGCTTCTATAGCTGATCACCATCAGGATCCACAAGAAGAACGCATAGATCACGATCTCACGGATCACAGCCCACATCTGAATCTCCTTCAGCCGCTTCTGTCTCGCCGCCTCCAACACCTTTGCGTTGGGTGGTTTGGGTTTGTACATCGGTCTCTGTGGGCCAACCAAACTGTAATCTGATAAATAAAAGATAAACTTTATGCATATTATTAAAACAGCAATTTTTAAAGGAAGAACACAAAATATGAAAAACTATGGTAAAATTTACGATGAAGATCAGTTAAATTAAAGAATGCTAGTGCTTATTGACAGGAATCTTTGATAAATTACAACTGTCTGACAGACAGAAATAGGAAACACTGAAACTATTTGATCAAAATAGATTTTTCTTAAGGACTATTACACCAACATATAAATGCAATTTGGAGATCTCAGGACATTTCTAAATTTAACAAATATAGAAAGATGTTAGCAGGGTTACTAATTCAGCAAGAGAACATCAAAACCTGCGTACCTTCCTCCTTATATAGATATTCTTCATCATAATCGGGCTGTTTTCTGGGCTCTTCATCATCATCCTCGTCCTGCTCATTCTCCGGCTTTCTGATGATCAACGAGAACACAATCGCAAACAGGAACACCTGTAATTGTAAAACATGCAAGATTTGTTTACTTTTGTAGGTGCTAGAATGTAAACAATAAATTGTAAACAGACAGGCAGACATACAGACAGACTTTGTTTTAAGGCAAGCTAATTAGAAATTGTAAACCATATATAACAAATATGTATAATTTACTTCTAAAAGGTTAGGAATCAATGAATTTGTCATGCAAAGGATACTCTTTATCAAATCTGAAAAAGAAACGATTTGATTACACTACAATCAATTGCTTTATTTTTCATAATGTTTTCCAAAACCATAATCAAAAAGCATCATTATGTGGGAATGGGTTAAACTGTTGAATTAGTCTAATATTTTGTTGTGTAGAGAATGGTTAACTAACCTTGATTGGTTGTGTCAGAAATATTGATGTAAAGAATGAGATCAGGAGAGAGGTGATCCACTTTCTACACTTGATATCCTGGAACATGATCCCATAGAACGTAACAAACGCAGCTGACACCAACACCGTCAACCAGAGTAGAATCCACGCCACGATCACACACCACCACGGCAGCTGGCATTTCTTCTTGCTCTTGTCTTGCTCTATACGAGTTGCCACAGCTGACATGCTTGACTCCGGTCTTGACATTGATGATGCAGATCGTTTTGCATCCATCAGGAAAGAGGACCCTGGTCTGTCAACGTCCATCGAGCTTTTCACACGAGGGTTGACGTCCGTCATTGACGTTGTACGCTGTGGAGAGGACTTAAGAGCTTCTTCCACTCTAGACGGTCGGAGTTTACGAGGTCGAGACTTGCGGAACAAGGTCATGATCAGGAAGTTAACAGGGAAGATGATAATGTTGGTTATCACTCCTACATATATCTGGAAGAAAGATGAAAAATATAATAAAATTATTTTGATTCTCTCTTGTTTAGAAAAGAATTGCTAACAATATCTAACTATCGCAACAGAAGTAATAATTTCTGTTTCAAAGCAGGCGAACTTTATAAATGTTTTACTAATTAATACATGATTCTCTAAGATTCAATATGTGTCATGGCATTTTTTATCCAAAATGAATTTTTGTAATGAACTGGTATAATAGTATGAATACTTTCCACTTTTATTACGCAGAAAACTTAAGAATTTAGATTCAATGTGTACCTGTTCTAATGACATGGCAAATGGTCCAAACTGGAATGCTGACGAGTCTGATGTGGCCAGCTCGTAGAACATGGCGTTGGCCAACATAGACACATATAGGAGACAAAGACAGCAGGACACACGCTGACATCGTGTAAACCGACTCTGTGGTGGTCGCGCTACCACAGAAAACCACAGATGGCCGTCACTCAGATTCTTGGAGGCTCTCTCAGCAAAAAGGTGGCTGAACTCTGTCATCTGTTCTTTACCAGCAACTGGGATTACGCGGTCAACCTGTTGGGTTTTTCGGAGTCAAAATTAAATATGATTCATGTTATTTTATATTTTTTCTGTAACATATTTGGATAAGACTTAGATCAAAGTTTGCATATCAAATTAAATTTTATCAATACATACTTTGAATATCTAGACACTTTGATAGAAGGTTTTTTTTTTTACTTAAACAGATTTGCTAGCAAAGACCTATGGAAGCAAATGAAGATATAAAATGAATGTGTAACAAAAACAGACATAAACATTATTTTAGTCATAACCAATTACTGCAGTGACAACACCTTTTGACTCCCTCACAAGAAATGACATGGGAAAACATTATGGAAAATGAAGACATTGCTTGTTACAATTACTGAAATGGAAATATTTCCAAAATTTCATCAATTTGAAATTGTCACCTGCAAAACCTTTCAAATTGGAACAATAAAAAAAAAATGTTGTCTGGTAATGGGTTTACCTGTCCGTCATCCTCCTCCACAGCAAACCACTTGTTAGCGATGAAGTAGTATTTTTTGTCTGTCTGTACGTCTCTGATGACAATATAATTCAAGTACCAGGACGCCATCTTGCCCTGTCCAGAATTGTCGTGCCAAATTCTCAGGTAGTTTAGTGCACCAAGAGAACTGTCAACATAAGTACAATATATTGCTGTTTCTTATAGTTTCAGTCTGACACCAATTTAACTTTTTTTCAAAAACAAATAAATCTATACTTTACTAAAATGGGAAAGATATGAATAAAAATGCAACTTTCATATTTTTAAATGATTGCACTAGGATCTTGAAAAAAGACTTGTATGGCAGACCAACATGGAGCCAGATCAATCTGTGTATACATGCAGTCTGATCTAAATCCATGCATACCTCTTAACAATTTCTGGACCTAGCAACTCGGAGAACAAGCAACATGGATCAAATGTTTGTCTAAAATGCTATAGAGGCCCATTTTCCAGATCCAAGCTCATATCTTAGAATAATTTACATTATAAATAGCAAGACAATTTGGTATATTCCCAAATAACCTTTGAACTGTCTTTCTGTACGAAAAGATGGATTGGCAAGCCTTGGTTTATCATACAATATTTTGAAAATGAAGAAAATAGAATTTCATGTTTTTTGTAGCGATTCATACCTTGGCACTGCCATGAGAAATCCGTCTGTGTTGCCTCGACACATGATTTTTCGTTTTTTGTCCGTGAAAGTTCGAACCTCAGTCTCGTCTTCTTCTCCAGATAGAATAAAATGCACCTGTAAAGTATACCATTTTTAGCTTAATAACATATTGTTACTGTTGTAATGCCATAAAGAGGGGGAGGGGGCACTAAAAATATTTGATTTGCATCTTGCATTTTTGTCCATGTTCTTGAAATAACAATCAAAATAGTATTGCAAATACAATGTCATGCATTGAAAAATTCCTTGTTTCAGTATAGCGTTCTTCTCTTAAAAAATACTTTGATACCACTTTGAGAATGAATCCTTTTCTACTTCAAAGATCAAATAACACACACTTTTAGTGACATTGAACCTTATAAACTGGTCCAAATTGAAAGAGTTCACAGACAACATTTTCAAATTGATGAAATTTTAGAATTTTACAAACTACTGGTTTAAAACATTTTGGGGAGAAAAATGCTTGTAACCAGCAACTTCTTTATTTTCCACAATATTTTCTCAAACCCTTTTCTTAAGGGGTGTCAAAAATGTTGACGAGTAGAAATTGGTTAATTACCTTTGATTCAGTTCCAGCATTTCTGCGCATTCCTGTGTTCACCATGATTTCATAGTAATATTTGTCCCTGGGATCATTGTCCAGCAGCGGAGCAAGACCAAGCTAAAAACAACAAGAGTGCCTGAAAGGCACTGATATCGCTCACCTGAGTTCTTCGTATATTTGATTGTGTACAATACAGGTTTTGTTGTAAACAAATATATATGTCAGTATTATGTCATATTAAATTATTGTAAACTAGAATATCACTGAAAGTGATCATACCCCCAAACAGCACTGTTTTTGTGCCTTTTGAGAAGTACATTTCATTTGAACTGTGATCTGACCAATTGGGAAAAAGAGCAAACAAAAAATCAACAGACCAAACAACACATGGAAATGTTGCGAAAAATACCAATTTTCAACAAAAGGACATAATTCATTTAAAAATCAACAAGCCCCACCCTGCCATGCCCACATTTTTTCAATTGATCAAAGGTTTGGTTCAACTTAGCCCTATAATTACTTTTTTAAAGAATTTTCTCATGAATTTGTTAAGTCCAATAAGCCCTGCCCCGCCAAGACCACATTTTTTGACGAATAAAAAATTCTCTAACAGATATTATAATGAGTCACCCAATGATCATTTCTGCCAAGCTGGGTAACGAATTGCCTGATGGTTAAGGAGAAGAAAATTTTGGAAGAATTATCTAATGATTTCTTGAAGTCTGGTAAGCCCCACCCTGTAAGCAGATGTTTTTCACCCAATCAAAAATTCATGAAAATGTGTTGAATACAGCCTCTCAAGGGACATTCCCGCTATGTTTGGTTCAAATTGGCCGAATAATTGATTTTTAAAGATTTTTCACATGATTTCTCCTAGTCCGATAAGCCCCTCCCTGCCACGCCCACAATTTTTGACGAATCAAAAATTCACGAACAAGTTTTGAAAAGGGTCACCCAAGGAACATTCCTTTCAAGTTTAGTAATAATTAGCCCAGTGGTTAAGGAGGAGAAGATTTTTGAATAATTATCTTTCGATTTCTCGAAGTCTGATAAGCCCCGCCCTGCCACCCCACAATTTTTGACGAATCAAAAATTCATGAGCATGTGTTGAAAACAGTCACTCAAGGGACATTTCTGCCAAGCTTGGTTCAAATTGGCCTGATAATTGATTTTTAAAGATTTTTCACACGATTTCTCTAAGTCCGATAAGCCCCGCCCTGCCACGCCCACAATTTTTGACAAATCAAAAATTCACGAACAATTTGTGAAAAGGGTCACCCAATAAACATTTCTGCCAAGTTTGGAAAGAATTGGCCAAGTGGTTGAGGAGGAGAAGATTTTTGAAGAATTACCTAAAGATTTCTTTTAGTCTGATAAGCCCCGCCCTGCCACGCCCACAATTTTTGACAAATCAAAAATTCATGAACAAGTTTTGAAAAGGGTCACCCAAGGAACATTCCTTTCAAGTTTGGTAAGAATTGGCCCAATGGTTGAGGACAATAAGATTTTTGAATAATTATCTTACGATTTCTCGAAGTCTGATAAGCCCCGCCCTGCCACACCCACAATTTTCACCCAATCAAAAATTCATGAGCATGTGCTGAATACAGTCACTCAAGGGACATTTCTGCCAAGCTTGATTATAATTGGCCTGATAACTGATTTTTAAAGATTTTTCACATGATTTCTCTAAGTCCGATAAGCCCCGCCCTGCCACGCCCACAATTATTGACGAATCAAAAATTCACGAACAAGTTTTGAAAAGGGTCACCCAAGGTACATTCCTTTCAAGTTTGGTAATAATTAGCCCAGTGGTTAAGGAGGAGAAGATTTTTGAATAATTATCTTTCGATTTCTCGAAGTCTGATAAGCCCCGCCCTGCCACGCCCACAATTTTTGACGAATCAAAAATTCATGAACAAGTTTTGAAAAGGGTCACCCAAGGAACATTTCTGCCAAGTTTGGAAAGAATTGGCCCTGTGGTTGAGGAGGAGAAGATTTTTGAAGAATTTCCTAATGATTTCTCTAAGTCTGATAAGCCCCGCCCTGCCACGCCCACAATTTGTGACGAATCAAAAATTCACGAACAAGTTTTGAAAAGGGTCACCCAAGGAACATTTCTGCCAAGTTTGGAAAGAATTGGCCCAGTGGTTGAGGAGGAGAAGATGTTTAAAGCAATTGTTGACGACTTCCGACGACCGACGCACGACGCACGCCGGACACAGGGTGATCACAAAAGCTCACCTTGAGCATGTTGCTCAGGTGAGCTAAAAAGGACAAGGTCAGTCGATCATGGGTTCTAAATGAAAGGTCTTGGCAGGATGTTTTCATGTGTCAAATATCTTGGCTATATCTTTTATAGTGCATTAGTTAAGATATAGGTCAGGATAAAAAAATTCAAGCTCATTTAAAGTAAGATCAGACTACACATATCTTATTCCATTCAATTTGCCTGTCTTAAAACAGCTAAAAAGGTTTCTATGACTTGGCTGAATACAATTGCATTCATTTTGAAATGTTTAATTAGTTATAGCTTGTAACAAAACCTAATTGACTAGGAGCCTAATGCAAAACTACATTGTATTTCAAATACATATTCATGCACTCAAAATGGTCTTGCCCTAAATACAAAATATTATTTCACCTTCTCCACATCCCTCTTATCCTTGCGTCTGGCCCAGATCATTGCGATAATGTACAGCACAAAGATCAACATTTCCGTTATGTAAAGTGTTGGGTTCTTGAGGAAGTCCGCATTAGAGAACACAAAATTCCAGTCTATTGTGTTCGGAGCTACTGCTAGTCCACCAGTGAATGTTGTCAAGTGGACCGTCTCACAGACAAGCTCTTCATCTGTTGAATATGCACTCGGCTAGAGGGGAAAAATACAGAATGTAAAACAGTCTTAAACAAGCAATTCATGGAATTGCATATGTAGACCCAAACAAGTCAAAGGGCCAAACAATTAAAAACTTTCCCAAACTGCACAATTTTAAGGTGGTCTAATTTGAAATCTACTGCAGATGACAAAATGCTTATTTGTATGGATAGTATTTATGTACTTTACTGTATAGCATTTTCTTCTTTTGTCTCAATGTCTTCCCAAGCCTTTTCTAGTAGGGACGTTACAACCCAGTCTTGTTTTGGAAAAGGTTAAGTCACCAAGGAAGCCATTCATATGTAATAAGTCAAAGAGCTACATATAATTGAAAGCTATGGCATTTCAAAATGCAACATTAAATTTTCTTGCATTGTTCTATAAATTCAATGTTGTGGGTACTCATTGGAATCATCTCATCGAGACAACAACAACAACTATGGTGTTGTATGCTACTCATTTCAAATTGAACAAATCTAAAAAAATGAAATTGGTTAATGGCAAAATAAAAACAAATTGTATACCTGGACTCCGTCATATCTGATAACGCTTGACCCATCGTCCATATAAACACAATTAATCTCCTTGGCCTTCATTTTAAAATTCTGTGTAAAATTCGGGTATTTTGCCCATCGATTTGGCACGACATCGGGCAGGTACTCCTTGCTGAAGATCGTGTTAAGTTCTGGAATCTGTAGTTGTCGTATTCCAATATACCACGCCCCCATGTTCTCACCGACAATGTTTGAGTCAACAAAACAAGTGTAAGGGTTGATAACTCCATCGCCTCCGTATGTATCTGAAATAATTTGAGCCAAAATCTAAAAGAAGGGCCCTAATGGTATATCAGACCAAAATGGATCAAGATCAGCCTTGCTGTTCTTTTATAACTTCTACATAACCTGTGTCAACTGTATGCAAACTGATCTGCACATTTGATATCTGCATTTTGGCACAAATAAGCTGATCTCAATACAATATAGTCTAAAATGCTCTAAATTTTCTGTTTCCATTACCATGCTCATTTGTTTGTATCTGATTTTATATCAGTTTCACCAATGTTTGTCTTATCAGATAATATTTGTTTTGAAGTAAGGATGTAGAAAAAGACTTCTCCCAATAGTTCACCACCACCATGCTTCAAACTAAAACTTGATTACTTTTTGGGGCTTTTCTAGGTAGAAAACATTGTAGGAAATGAAGAAATTGCTTGTCACAAGCAAACTTGATTACTTTTTTGGGCTTTTCTAGGTAGAAAACATTGTAGGAAATGAAGAAATTGCTTGTCACAAGCAAACTTGATTACTTTTTTGGCTTTTCTAGGTAGAAAACATTGTAGGAAATGAAGAAATTGCTTGTCACAAGCAAACTTGATTACTTTTTTGGGCTTTTCTAGGTAGAAAACATTGTAGGAAATGAAGAAATTGCTTGTCACAAGCAAACTTGATTACTTTTTTGGCTTTTCTAGGTAGAAAACATTGTAGGAAATGAAGAAATTGCTTGTCACAAGCAATTTCTTCATTTTCCACAATGTTTTCCAAAGCCATTGTCTTGAGGGGTGCCAAAAGGCTCCATTGTGTGGTAATGGGTTAAATAATGAAAGGGAGATGGAACAAAAGTGTCATTAGTGCAAATAAAATGTTTGTGCACTTACAATTGTTTTTTTCAGATATCCCTCATTTGTCTTTTTATTTGAGTTAATGTTTGCCTGCTTGACTTGTATGACTAGGAATCATACAGCCTTTCTTCACTTTTATAATCTTGTCATATGTAGATGCAGGCTTCTTAATGCCATAATACATCACCTTTGCCAGCAAAAGTCGGACAAGAAAACTAAGAGCAAGAGCAAAACTATTGTAAATTCAACAGAAATGTATGTACACTTACACTTGTTTTGCACATATCCCTCATATTCTTGATTACAGTTAATGTTTACCTGCTTGACTTGTGTGACTATTTTTTATTAGCCTTCAAGTTTACCTGCTTGACTTGTGTGACTATTTTTAACAGTGTTCAAGTTTACCTGCTTGACTTGTGTGACTAGGAATCATACAAGCTTTCTTCACTTTACTCTTGTCATATGTGGATGCAGGCTTCTTAATGCCATAGTACATCACCTTTGCCAGCAAAAGTCTTGTAAATTAAACAGAAATTTATGTACACTTACACTTGTTTTGCACATATGCTTACAGTTCTTCAAGTTTACCTGCTTTACTTGTATGACTAGGAATCATACAAGCTTTCTTCACTTTACTCTTGTCATATGTGGATGCAGGCTTCTTAATGCCATAGATCATCACCTTTGCCAGCAAAAGTCTTGTAAATTCAACAGAAATTACTGTACAATTACACTTGTTTTGCACATATGCTTACAGTTCTTCAAGTTTACCTGCTTGACTTGTGTGACTAGGAATCATACAAGCTTTCTTTACTTTACTCTTGTCATATGTGGATGCAGGCTTCTCAGCGTAGTAGACAACTACCAGTAACTGGGCAGTGGAGGTGATGTTGGTAGGTCTGGGAAAGGTAAAATTCACAATAAGAAATTTATTTCTAAACAAACAGAGGTTAATTTCTAAAAAAAGACCTTGATTTCCTGACCCTTAGTAGATACATGTAAGTTTAGGTAAATATTGACATTTCACCACAAATGCCTGTAATTTCTATCACCAGTACACCCAGAACATACTTTCTAAGCGTCCAGCTACATGTCATACTAAGGTTTATGATTATCCATCCAAACTGTGGTGGGAGATCAAACACATTCATTTAGTCTGTAAATTATACCAACAGATACACTATTGAGGTATGTATCTCACCATAACCTTGGGAAAAACATTGAGGAAAATGAAGGAAATTCTGATTAGAAGCATTTTCTTGTTTTCCTCATAAACTTCTGTGCTCTATTGTACACAGATTCTCTCTGTTAACAGTCATTTTTGGGTTTGTAGCATCTTTCAAATTAGAAGAATCCAAATTTTAGAAGAAAAGGTTACATAGAAACATTATTATTACCTGATTTCAATCATAATAGCAGCATTTTTCTTTGTCACATTTGTCATTTGGAAGAAGAAGTAACCGTTTCTGATGACAGGATCGAGATATGGGAGATCAGACCACGGCACAATGAGGTTGTTGTTCTGTTCCTGATTGATTGTCACCCTGACTGGGTTGTTGAGGTTCGAGACCCGCCGCTCCGTGCCGTTAGGGTACTGAAACTTGATGCTGACCTTCCCGGACATGGAACTAACCGGACTGTCGTCATTCACCTCACCTGATGCAACTTGGGCCAACACCTGCAAACATTAATCAAACATTGTTATGAAAAATTGAGGGAATTGGAAAAAAAATGGTATCAACATATTCTTCTTTTTCTTATTTTTTTTTGTTTGTATTTGACAGATCAACATTAAGTAATTGTTTCAAAATGGAAAAACAATGTTTTTCAAAATCTTTATCTTGTTGGGTGTCAAAAGGCATAGTGAGGAAATGATTTTACAGATTGATAAAGACAAGATTTGTCTAAAATTCAGCTAAGAAAATATTGAGGCAAAAGGAGAAAATGCTGATTGTCAGCATTTTCTTCTTTTGCCTCAATGTTTTCCCAAGCCTTTTCTACAAGAGGCGTCAAAACCAGGTCTTGTTTGGGAAGTGGTTATACAAACATTTTTTATGAAAGATTGAGACAAATGGTAAAAAAAATTAACAACATATTCTTCTTTTTCCTGTTTTTTTTTTTTTTTTTTTTTTTTTTTTTTTTTTTTTTTGTGTATTTGATAGATCAACGTTAAGTAATTGTTTCATAATGTAAAAACACTATTTTTCAAAACCTTTCTCTTGTTGGGTGTCAAAAGGCATAGCGAGTAAATGATTTTACATTGTGGGGCTTTCTGGGTAGAAAACATTGCTGAAAATAAAAACAAATGCTTGTCACAAGAAATTTCTTCATCTTACACAATGCCTTTATCTTGTTGGGGGTCAAAATGCATCATTGTGGGAATGAGTTAAGTTCAGTCTCATCAAGATCAATGCTGCTCATTGAGCAATTTCTGCAGAAGATGAATGCGCTAATGCACAAGCTGATCTGGATCTATATAGAGTTTATCCCATTCCCACATGAAGACGCTTTTTGCACCCCACTAGAAAAGGGTTTTGGAAAACATTGTGGAAAATGAAGAAATTGCTTGTGACAAGCAATTTCCTGATTTCTCACAATATTTTCTACACACAAAAACCAAAAAAAATAACCTAATTCAATCTAGATTATCGTCTGCAACATCTTGGAATTTAGACATGTCTTAAGTTAAGCTTTATGGTAATGGGCATTTTGCCAATTACATCCCTTTTTAAAAATATCAGCTCTAATCTGTCCACTTACTGAAAAAACAAGTGGGTCGTCACCACTTTCACCATCCAATATCCCGCTCGGTAAATCAACTTTACCTACATCTGTACTATATTTTGAATTCTCAAAGAAACCGGCATCATTCTTGACAACTTTCATATCCATACTGCCAGATCTAAACTCAGTCGGAATGTTGGATTTGGTCTTAAAATATGCCATTTGCGCCACAATTGTATCCTTCAAGTTGTTGCAGGCTGCGACATTTCCCACTGCCTAAATGAAAAAAAAAAATAAATAAAAAAATAAGTAGATAAATGAATTAGAATGCATATACTTACCCTTTCCCAAACGAAAAAAATTTTGGGTGTTCGTATTTGAAAGCCTCTGCAGAGGACAAAATGGATGTTGAAAAAGATTATTTTGTGTATGACATAACTTAGAAAATATTGAGGCAAAAAGAGAAAATGATGATTATCAGCATTTTCTTCTTTGCTTCAATGTTCTCCCAAAACTGTTTAATAAGGGGCATCAAAACCAGGTCTTGTTTGGGAAAGGGTAAACTGCAATGCAGCGAATGTCAATTTTCAGTGTGTGTCATTTTGATAATTGAGCTTGACCTTAGACATTACCATGGTACCGAACAAAAGACCTTCATACTTTGACTACTAAGCTTGACCTCCATATCAACCCATTTCCAGACTGCACAATTTAAGAAATTAAAATACAGTCGAAACTATCATATGCAGACAGCCAAGGGACAGGACCAAACTGGCCACATAGGACAGTTGGCTGCTTAACACAGAATAGAATATTCTTAAGTAAGGATGACTTCCATTGGTCATGAAGTAAGCAAATGTCTACTTGTATGACTGTTCCCATCAATATTAAGAAAAGGGTGTTAAAAGTAAAAAGGGTACAATTTTAAGAGACATTTGACTATTTATCACACTTTGTCGTGGTTTATGTATATGATTAGCCAGATTCATTATCAATATTGCACAAATTACCTTCAACCAGTTACGGTTGTTATGCATGACCTCTTAAGGGGATATAGGTAAAGAGCAATTAGGACAATTAAAGCTGGCCACAGTGACCACATGCAACAGTATATTGTTATTCACAGTTACTTGTAAGAGTAAAATTGCATGGGAGACTTGGACTGGCTGCATACGACAGTTTGGCTGCTATTCACAGGTGGCTGCTAGCACAATTTCGACAGTATGATGCAAACGACAATTTCAAATGAATAAAATTATTCATTCTTTGGTCTTTCTTGGCAGAAAACACAGTGTGAGATGACGAATTTGCTTGCCATCTGCAATTTCTTCATTTCTCACAAAGTTTTCCAAAGCCATTTTCTCTTCGGGCATCAATATGTTGAAATGGGTTAAAGGAAGGGCCTTGTCAAAAAGTGAACAAGCCAAATATGAAAGCTCTTTCTCTAATGATTACATGTTATAGTGAATGTCGATTCTTTAAAAATATTGAATAGTAAAAGCAAGTTATTGAATAGATTCATTGGAAGTAACAAGAGTGCCATGGTCACAATATAAGTCACCTCAGAGACTAAGTTAGGGGGCATAACTCAGACAAAAATCAATGAACCATAAACTTCTTCTTTAATGCACATCTACCAATTGAGGTGATAATATTGACCAAGTATCAAAAAGATCAAGCCAGAAACGTAGGAGGAGTTGTGTTGACAGGAAAAGTGGACGTATGTATGTACGGATGGACGGACGGACAGACAAAGAAGATGACACCAATATACGGCCCCCTCCGGCGGCGTATAAAAAAGACTTAAGTATAAAGATTAAGGGTTCAAATGAATGCCATAGATGTATATTCAAATTAACCTTTTCCCAAACAAGACCTGGTTTTGACATCCCTAATAGATATGGCTTGGGAAAACATTGAGACAAAAGGAGAAACTGCTGATAACAAGCAGAACCAGCAGTTTCTCCTTTTGTCTCCATATTCCTGTGCTAAAATGTACACAAATCCTGCGTTTATCCACAACTATTTTTCGTCTGTGGCAGCTTTGAATTTGGACCATCCTAAAATTTTGTTGTTAGGGAAAGAGTTAACTGGCTCTAGAGGAAGGCCATAGTCTTTCACAGTCTTCCAAAAAATGTTTTTAAAGTCAGACAATGCTCACTTCGTCTTTACTATGGGAACATGTTTCTCTATGTGGTGCTGTAAATGTACAGGATTATATTTTTGGGCAGCAACCTTAGAATTTTGGTAGATATTCCTGCAATCACTTGGATGGGCCTTTATTCCAATCACCCCTATTTGCAGTAGAGTTATTTAGAATATGGGCATTAATAAAAATAATTATGGTACTTACAAACAAAACTTGTTCCTCCTTGTTTTTGATTGTTTTTCCAGCTACTAATACATCAGCATCATTGTTAAATGTTGCAACATCTGCAAGAAAATAAAATAGTTTATATATCATTGACATTAATCAACATATTGTCGTTGTAAATGCAAAACCTCATATCTCGTTTTGGAAAATTTTAAAGGGGATGGGAAAAAGTATAATAACTTTTCCCAAACTTAAATGTTTTACTTGAAATTTGGACATATTGTTCACAAATAATTTGTCATTAATACTGATCAGTAAACATATCTCAAAACCTGCGAGAATTATCTATACTGGGCACACAAGTTTGTACTTTGAAAATTGCATGAATCAATAGACAAGGTTTTGCATTTACACCAATGATATTCCAACATAATGATGCTTTTGAACACCCACAAAATTTTCAACTATGTTTTCTACCCCAAAAGGCTGAAAAATGTAAATTTCATTTACATGTACTTTAAATTGTCGTCTACAACATCTGTATGGAAATGTCTATGATTTTGTACAGCTAATTATGTTTCCCAAGGCATTTCTATTAGGGGCGTGAAAGACAGGTCTAAATTGTTTGGGAATGGGTTAAAGTAGAAT
Source organism: Fragum sueziense (assembly GCA_963680895.1). Taxonomy (NCBI): domain Eukaryota; kingdom Metazoa; phylum Mollusca; class Bivalvia; order Cardiida; family Cardiidae; genus Fragum; species Fragum sueziense. The sequence continues at coordinate 81,398,099 of OY804592.1, read as the reverse complement.
AACAAGAAAATTGCTCATTTTGAATAATTTCGCTACTTTGCTATATTTCTAACAAGCATGTAATAAATTCTCACCATGGTAATACTTGGTTACATTTTGCTTTTCTACCGAATGAAAACATGATGCGTTAAGATTTCATGTTAAATTTTCATGTAAAGGGTTGATAAGGGTTAATGGATGACCTTGATTAAGGTCATATTGCGTGTAACAGATAGATATCATTGAAAGAAGGTTACATACCAAACTTGATACTTTTGGAGAACTAGAACTGTCGCAAAGCGGACAAATACCCCCCACTAGCGCCTTGTCACTCAAAAAGTGGTATAGGTCAAAAGGTTCTTTAGTTGGAGCAAGGAAACAAGATTTTAAACAAAATCAAATTGTGACCTTTGACCTTCCTGACCCAAAAGCAATAGGGCACCTCCTTTGGTCATGGGCAACAACTGTGTAAAGTTTCATGATCCTAGGTCAACTGGTTCTTGACTTAGAGCACAGAAATGGATTATTAAAAAAGTCTGATTGTGACCTTGACCTTTGACCTTGGTCCCCTATGATCAATCTCATCACATACCGTCCCATCTGTCCACCATTCACTTACCATCCGTCTCCGTGTCCATATTACTCGAGAAAAACGGAACTATCGCATCTTGGGTCCTCAGGTCTGTTAATGTTGGATGATTGGCACTCAGTGAGGAAGCCTGAAATAAAATTAGTTATGTAACCCTTTCCCAAACGGCCAAATTTCAGGGTGATCCACTTCAAAAACTGCCACAAATGACAAAATGGAAGTCATTAAAGATAGGATTTGTGTAAAATATGGTATAGAAAATATTGAGACAAAAGGAGAAACTGCTGGTTATCAGCAGTTTCTTCTTTTGTTTCAATGTTTTCCTAAGCCTTTTCTATTAGGGACGTCAAAACCAGGTCTTGTTTAGGAAAGGGTTAACATTTCACAAAATTGGTACTAGCATTTCAAAATAACACTGCCTGACACTGCTCTTGGAACACATTGATAACTTTTTCATTTGACACTCAGCATTTAGTTTTCTTATACATTAATCCAGTACCAAACCAGGTCCAAATTGATAGATGTTGCAGACAACAATTTTCAATGCATTTTTTTTTTGTCTTTTAGTGATTGGAAAACATTGTGGGAAATGAATAAATTGTTTTTTACAAGCAATCTCTTCATTTTCCACATTGATTTCCAAAGTCTTTAACTTGTGGGACATCAAAAAGGATCATTATATGGGAATGAGTTAAAGAAAAGAAATTGCAAAGTCCACCTTCTTGCTTAGTATTAGAATCCATTGCAGCTTTAACTACAGGTTTAACATTAGTGGCTGTGTAGAGCCTGACATTTGTCTAAGACCTACTGATTGTCCTTTTCAAACAATATAAATTTCCCCCTACCTGTTGTATATTAGCACACCCATCCATGGCAGCTGCTGCGACAGCTTCTACTTCTTCCACTGTAGCGGTGTTACTCTCTATGTTACAGTCAATAATACTTATCAGTTCATACTTTATTTATCCTTTTCACACAACATTAAGTTTCAAGTTCCCACTACCTGTTGTATATTAGCACATCCATCCATGGCAGCTGCTGCAACAGCTTCTACTTCTCTAACTGTAGCTGTATTACCTCTATGTTATGGTCGGTAATACTTATCAGTTCACACTTTATTTATCCTTTTCACATTAAGTTTCAAGTTCCCCCTACCTGTTGTATATTAGCACACCCATCCATGGCAGCTGCTGCGACAGCTTCCAATTCTTTAACAGTAGCGGTATTACTCTCTATGTTACAGTCAACAATATTCATCAATCAATTCATGATTTATCTACTTAGTTTGGAATTTCATCCAGCTTTTGCAGGAAGCATAGACAAAGATCAGACTGCATATTCATGCAGTCAGATCTTTGTCTAAGGCTCCTGCTTGTCGTTTTCACACAATGTTAAGTTTCAAGTTCCCCCTACCTGTTGTATATTAGCACATCCATCCATGGCAGCTGCTGCGACAGCTTCCACTTCTTCAACTGTAGCGGTATTACTCTCTATGTTACAGTCAATAATACTTATCAATTCACACATTACTTATCCTTTTCACACAACATTAAGTTTCAAGTTCCCCCTACCTGTTGAATATTAGCACATCCATCTATGGCCGCTGCAGCGACAGCTTCTACTTCTTTAACAGCAGCCATATTACTCTCTATGTTACAGTCAACAATATTCATCAATCAATTCATGATTTATTTACTTAGTTTGGAATTTCATCCAGCTTTGCAGGAAGCATAGACAAAGATCAGACTGCATGTTCATGCAGTCAGATCTTTTTCTATGCCTCCTGCTTGTCGTTTTCACACAACATTAAGTTTCAAGTTCCCCCTACCTGTTGTATATTAGCACATCCATCCATGGCCGCTGCTGCGACAGCTTCTACTTCTTCCACTGTAGCGGTATTACTCTCTATGTTACGGGCAATAACGCCAACACCTTGTTCTAGCAACACCGTCAAGCTAGCCTGTGGAGGAAATAACCATCAAGTCATTGGAATATTGTTTTGAAAATTGGCTAATTAGAATGAAATAATAGTGTAAAACTTTGTTTTTTGCTTTGTAATCATTGGCAGAAACATATTTTTCTTTAAATGGCTTCATGTACATTTTGTACTTTGCCGGAGAAGATCTAAGTAGGAAATTTCATCTTTGCAAGCCAAGGATGATATCCATGGCGTCAAGTCATGCCTCTATTCACAATTGGCAGACTTAGTCTGTGTTCAATCTTGAAGATGAAGAACTCTTTGCCAGAAAAAAGAGTAGCAGCAGTGTGACAACTACACATGTAAAAATCCCACTTCCGCAAAGATTCCTATAGAAGTTCAATTTACAGACTTTGCTGATGAAAATAAAGTTATCCTCTAAAAAAATCTCTACCTGTGCAGTTCTGGGTAAGAACTCTATGCCCGCACTAAGTGTGGCCACAGAGCCGGTCAGTAACGAGGCTTCAGCTGAAGACTCGCAGGTACATTTCGACATTGTGTTGGCAAGCTGGATAAACAGTGTCGCTGTGTTGTCTTGATACTGCTTATACTCTTCCAACTTTGTCTTGTTAAAGTCATCCTGTGTAACGTAAACAGTCATAGATAAGAGGGGTTGACACATTACCAGATGACAAAATTTAGGACTGTTCCAATTTGAAAGATGTTGCAGACGACAATTTCAAGTGAATGAATTTTTATATTTCTTTCTCATTTTGTGTGGAAAACATTGTAGGAAATTAAGAAATTGCTTGTCACAAGCAATTTCTGTATTTTCCACAATGTTTTCCAAAGCATTTTTCTTGAAGGGCATCAAAAAGTGTCACTGTGGGATAAGGTTAATGGCATTCTAAATCAATTATTTCAAATCCAATCCTTATATTATGGATATTTATTTGAATTGTCTTGACAAAACAATTCTAATGAGTCCCACAACATAGAATTTGATTAACATTTAGGATTCTCACTGACATTTACATCTGGGGGTCAAAAATAGTCATATCACAGCATACTTGTACCCCTCTAAATGAAACATAGAAGACTGCTATTAAAACTTGAAGATACAATATTCAACTTGGGTTTGGATCAAAGTATATTCTTACATCATTGAAGGCATCTGGTCTTGAATCAGTCTCCCCAAACTTGGTTCTTCTAAAAGACACTGCAGCTCCAATGTTATTGTACTCTGAAAACATCATCATGAAAATCTCAACTTTAGCCCTAAACACTTTCCCTAGTGGAAAAAATTTGGGGTGGTCTAATTTGAAAGCTACTGCAGACAACAAAACAAATATTAATTACAGATAGAATTTGTATATAATTTTATCACATAAAATATAGAGTCAAAAGGAGAAAATGCTGGTTATCAGCATTTTTTTTTTGCTTTTGCCTCAATGCTTTTCCTTATCTCTTTGAAACATCAACCAAGGTGTTATTTAGGACAGGTTCAAGGTATTTCATAACAAGAGTGCCATGGTCACAATATACGCCGCTCCAGAGACTAAGTTTTAAGGGGGCATAACTCAGGCAAAAATCAATGAACCATAAAATCCTTCCTTCATGCACATCTACCAATTGAGGTGATAACATTGACCAAGTTTCAAGAAGATCCAGCCAGAAACTTAGGAGGAGTTGCGTTGACAAGAAAAGTGGACGGACGGACGTACGGACGGACGGATGGACGGACGGACAGACGGAGAAGATGACGCCAATATACGTCCGCCTCCGGCGGCGTATAAAAACTAAAATAAAGTATGTTCGTAAACATTAGTCTCAAACCCGAGAAATCTAGCATATCTGTTACTGAAAACTATAATTTCTGAAAATTCATGGAAAAACAGGTTAAAATACTGGCATAAAGTCTATTTCAATAAACCTTTCTATTACACTTAATAATCCAAACATTTGAAAAAAGACTGGTTTAGTATCAGTGGAGGTAGTTGAATACATGTAAGTCAAGAAACTGCAATTCAATCCAAGTTAAATTGACAGAGATAGGGAGAATCTGACTGAGGGTTGACTAGGGTCCATTTGAAACCATGTTATACAAAGGTAAAAGATGCCAATACGGATCTAGATCAGGCTGCATATACATGCACAGTCTCATCAATATCCATGTTGCTCTCAGATAGATTTTTCATAACATGTAGACATTGTAAAAGATCAGTTTGGATTGTGGTCAGACAGAAGTAAAGGCACATGTTCATCCATACACATGGTTGTCTGAAATACCATTTTTCCTGATTTCAACTCATTCGTTTGAAAATTTTATCTACTATTTACTTGCAAATTAACAACAGACTCATGCTGCAACATGCAAGATGTTCATGCATTCATTTCCACATTTAATAAAACTTCAAACATACTTTTGGAAAAACAAGATACATTCTTGGAACAGCCAATACTTGCCTGTGCAGATATTGTAGCAAATGAGCTTTTCTAAATAATTCATTTTTTGACAAATGCAAAATCAGGACACTAAGCAATTTCTTCATTTCCCACAATGTGTTCCACAGCAGTTATCTTGAGGGGTATCAAAATGTGTCACTATATGATAATGGATAAAATATTAGTAATAAATGTTTTCTGCATTCAATAAACTATGTATTTGTGTTAGTAAGATAAACATAATTATTATGTAAATCAATGGCAGGCAACCCCAAATACTAAAATATTAGTTTAAAATAAAGGACATGTTAGTTTGTGAGACATGCAATATATTGTTTAGTAACTTTTGTTTACTGAGATACACTGCAATAAAAGGAACCCCTGTGAAGTTGGCTACCTATTCCCTATTCCCTATTCATTACCTATTCACATGTGAAGTCTGTTACCTATTCCCTATTCCCTATTCATTACCTATTCAAATGTGAAGTTGGTTACCTATTCCCTGTTACCTATTCATTACCTATTCCCGGTTTTAGGTCTGATTTGACCCCAAAGTGCGTCAAACATTGTAAAACCGTAGACTTGATGCCTTGTCAATGATCGTCTTCATTCCAGTGAAAAAAGAAACACCCAAATGGTGAAAATTGACTTAAAACATTCATATAAGATATTCTCATTAAAAGTTCATTACCTATTTGAAAATGACTCCCTGTCGTCCCAGGCAATATATCACCATTACTATGTCCAAAACAACTGAAGGATTAAAAAACAATATCACACAAATGGAGCAAATTGGCTTATTACCTATTCAAAACGCCCGTTACCTATTCGTTACCTATTCGAACAAACGGCTCCCTGCCGACCTATGCAACAAAATATCGCCTCCTACGATATCTAGAATTACAGAATAGTTCTAAATTCGATCCCCTGTCACAGGAATAGCTCAAAATGTCATTAAAAATGGTGGAAATTGGCTTGTTACCTATTCAGAACGCCCGTTACCTATTCGTTACCTATTCGAACAAACGACTCCCTGCCGCCCTAGGCAACAAAATATCGCCTCCTACGATGTCTAAATTACAGAATAGTTCTAAATTTGATGCCCTGTCAAAGCAAAAGCTAAAAATGTCATCAAAGCTGGTGGGAATTGGCTTGTTACCTATTCAGAACGCCAGTTACCTATTCGTTACCTATTCGTTACCTATTCGAACAAACGACTCCCTGCCGACCTAAGCAACAAAATATCGCCTCTTACGATGTCTAAAATTACAGAATAGTTCTAAATTCGATGCCCTGTCACAGCAAAAGCTAAAAATGTCATTAAAACTGGTGGGAATTTGCTCGTAACCTATTCAGAACGCCCGTTACCTATTCGTTACCTATTCGAACAAACGACTCCCTGCCGACCTGTGCAACAAAATATCGCCTCCTACGATGTCCAAAATTACAGAATAGTTCTAAATTCGATGCCCTGTCACAGGAATAGCTAAGATGTCATTAAAACTGGTGAGAATTGGCTCGTTACCTATTCAGAACGCCCGTTACCTATTCGTTACCTATTCGAACAAACGACTTTCTGCTGACCTATGCAACAAAATATCGCCTCCTACGATGTCTAGAATTACAGAATAGTTCTAAATTCGATGCCCTGTCACAGGAATAGTTAAAATATCATTAAAACTGGTGGGAATTGGCTCGTTACCTATTCAGAACGCCCGTTACCTATTCGTTACCTATTCGAACAAACGACTCCCTGCCGACCTATGCAACAAAATATCGCCTCCTACGATGTCTAAAATTACAGAATAGTTCTAAATTCGATGCCCTGTCACAGGAATAGCTAAAAATGTCATTAAAACTGGTGAGAATTGGCTCGTTACCTATTCAGAACGCCCGTTACCTATTCGTTACCTATTCGAACAAACGACTTTCTGCTGACCTATGCAACAAAATATCGCCTCCTACGATGTCTAGAATTACAGAATAGTTGTAAATTCGATGCCCTGTCACAGGAATAGTTAGAAATATCATTAAAACTGGTGGGAATTGGCTCGTTACCTATTCAGAACGCTCGTTACCTATTCGTTACCTATTCGAACAAACGACTCCCTGCCGCCCTAGGCAACAAAATATCGCCTCCTACGATGTCTAAATTACAGAATAGTTCTAAATTCGATGCCCTGTCAAAGCAAAAGCTAAAAATGTCATTAAAGCTGGTGGGAATTGGCTTGTTACCTATTCAGAACGCCCGTTACCTATTCGTTACCTATTCGTTACCTATTCGAACAAACGACTCCCTGCCGACCTAAGCAACAAAATATCGCCTCTTACGATGTCTAAAATTACAGAATAGTTCTAAATTCGATGCCCTGTCACAGCAAAAGCTAAAAATGTCATTAAAACTGGTGGGAATTTGCTCGTTACCTATTCAGAACGCCCGTTACCTATTCGTTACCTATTCGAACAAACGACTCCCTGCCGACCTGTGCAACAAAATATCGCCTCCTACGATGTCCAAAATTACAGAATAGTTCTAAATTCGATACCCTGTCACAGGAATAGCTAAAATGTCATTAAAACTGGTGAGAGTTGGCTCGTTACCTATTCAGAACGCCCGTTACCTATTCGTTACCTATTCGAACAAACGACTTTCTGCTGACCTATGCAACAAAATATCGCCTCCTACGATGTCTAGAATTACAGAATAGTTCTAAATTCGATGCCCTGTCACAGGAATAGTTAAAATATCATTAAAACTGGTGGGAATTGGCTCGTTACCTATTCAGAACGCTCGTTACCTATTCGTTACCTATTCGAACAAACGACTCCCTGCCGACCTATGCAACAAAATATCGCCTCCTACGATGTCTAAAATTACAGAATAGTTCTAAATTCGATGCCCTGTCACAGGAATAGCTAAAAATGTCATTAAAACTGGTGAGAATTGGCTCGTTACCTATTCAGAACGCCCGTTACCTATTCGTTACCTATTCGAACAAACGACTTCCTGCTGACCTATGCAACAAAATATCGCCTCCTACGATGTCTAGAATTACAGAATAGTTGTAAAATCGATGCCCTGTCACAGGAATAGTTAAAAATATCATTAAAACTGGTGGGAATTGGCTCGTTACCTATTCAGAACGCTCGTTACCTATTCGTTACCTATTCGAACAAACGACTCCCTGCCAACCTATGCTACAAAATATTGCCTCCTACGATGTCCAAAATTACAGAATAGTTCTAAATTCGATGCCCTGTCACAGGAATAGTTAAAATATCATTAAAACTGGTGAGAATTGGCTCGTTACCTATTCAGAACGTCCGTTACCTATTCGTTACCTATTCGAACAAAAGACTCCCTGCCGACCTATGCAACAAAATACTGTATCGCCTCCTACTATGTCCAAAATTACAGAATAGTTCTAAATTCGATGCCCTGTCACATGAATAGCTAAAAATGTCATTAAAACTGGTGAGAATTGGCTCGTTACCTATTCAGAACGCCCATTACCTATTCGTTACCTATTCGAACAAACGACTTCCTGCTGACCTATGCAACAAAATATCGCCTCCTACGATGTCTAGAATTACAGAATAGTTCTAAATTCGATGTCCTGTCACAGGAATAGTTAAAATATCATTAAAACTGGTGGGAATTGGCTCGTTACCTATTCAGAACGCTCGTTACCTATTCGTTACCTATTCGAACAAACGACTCCCTGCCGACCTATGCAACAAAATATCGCCTCCTACGATGTCTAGAATTACAGAATAGTTCTAAATTCGATGCCCTGTCACAGGAATAGCTAAAAATGTCATTAAAACTGGTGAGAATTGGCTCGTTACCTATTCAGAACGTCTGTTACCTATTCGTTACCTATTCGAAAAAAAGACTCCCTGCCGACCTATACAACAAAATATCGCCTCCTACGATGTCCAAAATTACAGAATAGTTGTAAATTGGATGCCCTGTCACAGGAATAGTTAAAAATATCATTAAAACTGGTGGGAATTGGCTCATTACCTATTCAGAACGCTCGTTGCCTATTCGTTACCTATTCGAACAAACGACTCCCTGCCGACCTATGCTACAAAATATTGCCTCCTACGATGTCCAAAATTACAGAATAGTTCTAAATTCGATGCCCTGTCACAGGAATAGCTAAAAATGTCATTAAAACTGGTGAGAATTGGCTCGTTACCTATTCAGAACGTCCGTTACCTATTCGTTACCTATTCGAACAAAAGACTCCCTGCCGACCTATGCAACAAAATATCGCCTCCTACGATGTCCAAAATTACAGAATAGTTCTAAATTCGATGCCCTGTCACATGAATAGCTAAAAATGTCAGTAAAATTGGTGAGAATTGGCTCGTTACCTATTCAGAACGCCCGTTACCTATTCGTTACCTATTCGAACAAACGACTCCCTGCTGACCTATGCAACAAAATATCGCCTCCTACGATGTCTAGAATTACAGAATAGTTCTAAATTCGATGCCCCGTCACAGGAATAGTTAGAAATATCATTAAAACTGGTGGGAATTGGCTCGTTACCTATTCAGAACGCTCGTTACCTACTCGTTACCTATTCGAACAAACGACTCCCTGCCGACCTATGCAACAAAATATCGCCTCCTACGATGTCTAAAATTACAGAATAGTTCTAAATTCGATGCCCTGTCACAGGAATAGCTAAAAATGTCATTAAAACTGGTGAGAATTGGCTCGTTACCTATTCAGAACGTCTGTTACCTATTCGTTACCTATTCGAACAAAAGACTCCCTGCCGACCTATACAACAAAATATCGCCTCCTACGATGTCCAAAATTACAGAATAATTCTAAATTCGATGCCCTGTCACAGGAATAGCTAAAAATGTCATTAAAACTTTTGAGAATTGGCTCGTTACCTATTCAGAACGCTCGTTACCTATTCGTTACCTATTCGAACAAACGACTTCCTGCTGACCTATGCAACAAAATATCGCCTCCTACCATGTCTAGAATTACAGAATAGTTCTAAATTCGATGCCCTGTCACAGGAATAGTTAAAAATATCATTAAAACTGGTGGGAATTGGCTCGTTACGTATTCAGAACGCTCGTTACCTATTCGTTACCTATTCGAACAAGCGACTTCCTGCTGACCTATGCAACAAAATATCACCTCCTACGATGTCTAAAATTACAGAATAGTTCTAAATTCGATGTCCTGTCACAGGAATAGTTAAAAATATCATTAAAACTGGTGGGAATTGGCTCGTTACCTATTCAGAAAGCTCGTTACCTATTCGTTACCTATTCGAACAAACGACTCCCTGCCGACCTATGCAACAAAATATTGCCTCCTAAGATGTCCAAAATTACAGAATAGTTCTAAATTCGATGCCCTGTCACAGGAATAGCTAAAAATGTCATTAAAACTGGTGGGAATTGGCTCGTTACCTATTCAGAACGCTCGTTACCTATTCGTTACCTATTCGAACAAACGACTCCCTGCCGACCTATGCAACAAAATATCGCCTCCTACGATGTCCAAAATTACAGAATAGTTCTAAATTCGATGCCCTGTCACAGACATAGCTAAAAATGTCATTAAAACTGGTGAGAATTGGCTGGTTACCTATTCAGAACGCCCGTTACCTATTCGTTACCTATTCGAACAAACCACTCCCTGCCGACCTATGCAACAAAATATCGCCTCCTACGATGTCTAAAATTACCGAATAGTTCTAAATTCGATGCCCTGTCACAGGAATAGCTAAAAATGTCATTAAAACTGGTGAGAATTGGCTCATTACCTATTCAGAACGCTCGTTACCTATTCGTTACCTATTCGCACAAACGACTTCCTGCCGACCTATGCAACAAAATGTCGCCTCCTACGATGTCTAGAATTACAGAATAATTCTAAATTCGATGCCCTGTCACAGGAATAGCTAAAAATGTCATTAAAACTTGTGGGAATTGGCTCGTTACCTATTCAGAACGCTCGTTACCTATTCGTTACCTATTCGAACATACGACTCCCTGCCGACCTATGCAACAAAATATTGCCTCCTACGATGTCTAAAATTACAGAATATTTCTAAATTCGATGCCCTGTCACATGAATAGCTAAAAATGTCATTAAAACTGGTGAGAATTGGCTCGTTACCTATTCAGAACGCCAGTTACCTATTCGTTACCTATTCGAACAAACGACTTCCTGCTTACCTATGCAACAAAATATCGCCTCCTACGATGTCTAGAATTACAGAATAGTTCTAAATTCGATGCCCTGTCACAGGAATAGTTAAAAATATCATTAAAACTGGTAGGAATTGGCTCGTTACCTATTCAGAACGCTCGTTACCTATTCGTTACCTATTCGAACAAACGACTCCCTGCCGACCTATGCAACAAAATATCGCCTCCTACGATGTCTAGAATTACAGAATAGTTCTAAATTCGATGCCCTGTCACAGGAATAGTTTAAAATATCATTAAAACTGGTTGGAATTGGCTCGTTACCTATTCAGAACGCTCGTTACCAATTCGTTACCTATTCGAACAAGCGACTTCCTGCTGACCTATGCAACAAAATATCACCTCCTACGATGTCTAAAATTACAGAATAGTTCTAAATTCGATGTCCTGTCACAGGAATAGTTAAAAATATCATTAAAACTGGTGGGAATTGGCTCGTTACCTATTCAGAAAGCTCGTTACCTATTCGTTACCTATTCGAACAAACGACTCCCTGCCGACCTATGCAACAAAATATTGCCTCCTACGATGTCCAAAATTACAGAATAGTTCTAAATTCGATGCCCTGTCACAGGAATAGCTAAAAATGTCATTAAAACTGGTGAGAATTGGCTCGTTACCTATTCAGAACGCTCGTTACCTATTCGTTACCTATTCGAACAAACGACTCCCTGCCGACCTATGCAACAAAATATCGCCTCCTACGATGTCTAAAATTACAGAATAGTTCTAAATTCGATGCCCTGTCGCAGGAATAGTTATAAAAAATCATTCAAACTGGTGGGAATTGGCTCGTTACCTATTCAGAACGCTCGTTACCTATTCGTTACCTATTCGAACAAACGACTCCCTGCCGACCTATGCAACAAAATATCGCCTCCTACGATGTCCAAAATTACAGAATAGTTCTAAATTCGATGCCCTGTCACAGGAATAGCTAAAAATGTCATTAAAACTGGTGGGAATTGGCTCGTTACGTATTCAGAACGCCCGTTACCTATTCGTTACCTATTCGAACAAACGACTCCCTGCCGACCTATGCAACAAAATATCGCCTCCTACGATGTCTAAAATTACAGAATAGTTCTAAATTCGATGCCCTGTCACAGGAATAGCTAAAAATGTCATTAAAACTGGTGAGAATTGGCTCGTTACCTATTCAGAACGTCCGTTACCTATTCGTTACCTATTCGCACAAACGACTTCCTACCGACCTATGCAACAAAATATCGCCTCCTACGATGTCTAGAATTACAGAATAATTCTAAATTCGATGCCCTGTCACATGAATAGCTAAAAATGTCATTAAAACTGGTGGGAATTGGCTCGTTACCTATTCAGAACGCTCGTTACCTATTCGTTACCTATTCGAACATACGACTCCCTGCCGACCTATGCAACAAAATATTGCCTCCTACGATGTCTAAAATTACAGAATATTTCTAAATTCGATGCCCTGTCACATGAATAGCTAAAAATGTCATTAAAACTGGTGAGAATTGGCTCGTTACCTATTCAGAACGCCAGTTACCTATTCGTTACCTATTCGAAAAAACGACTTCCTGCTTACCTATGCAACAAAATATCGCCTCCTACGATGTCTAGAATTACAGAATAGTTCTAAATTCGATGCCCTGTCACAGGAATAGTTAAAAATATCATTAAAACTGGTGGGAATTGGCTCGTTACCTATTCAGAACGCTCGTTACCTATTCGTTACCTATTCGAACAAACGACTCCCTGCCGACCTATGCTACAAAATATTGCCTCCTACGATGTCCAAAATTACAGAATAGTTCTAAATTCGATGCCCTATCACAGGAATAGCTAAAAATGTCATTAAAACTGGTGAGAATTGGCTCGTTACCTATTCAGAACGTCCGTTACCTATTCGTTACCTATTCGAACAAAAGACTCCCTGCCGACCTATGCAACAAAATATCGCCTCCTACGATGTCCAAAATTACAGAATAGTTCTAAATTCGATGCCCTGTCACATGAATAGCTAAAAATGTCATTAAAATTGGTGAGAATTGGCTCGTTACCTATTCAGAACGCCCGTTACCTATTCGTTACCTATTCGAACAAACGACTTCCTGCTGACCTATGCAACAAAATATCGCCTCCTACGATGTCTAGAATTACAGAATAGTTCTAAATTCGATGCCCTGTCACAGGAATAGTTAGAAATATCATTAAAACTGGTGGGAATTGGCTCGTTACCTATTCAGAACGCTCGTTACCTATTCGTTACCTATTCGAACAAACGACTCCCTGCCGACCTATGCAACAAAATATCGCCTCCTACGATGTCTAAAATTACAGAATAGTTCTAAATTAGATGCCCTGTCACAGGAATAGCTAAAAATGTCATTAAAACCGGTGAGAATTGGCTCGTTACCTATTCAGAACGTCTGTTACCTATTCGTTACCTATTCGAACAAAAGACTCCCTGCCGACCTATACAACAAAATATCGCCTCCTACGATGTCCAAAATTACAGAATAATTCTAAATTCGATGCCCTGTCACAGGAATAGCTAAAAATGTCATTAAAACTTTTGAGAATTGGCTCGTTACCTATTCAGAACGCTCGTTACCTATTCGTTACCTATTCAAACAAACGACTTCCTGCTGACCTATGCAACAAAATATCGCCTCCTACCATGTCTAGAATTACAGAATAGTTCTAAATTCGATGCCCTGTCACAGGAATAGTTAAAAATATCATTAAAACTGGTGGGAATTGGCTCGTTACGTATTCAGAATGCTCGTTACCTATTCGTTACCTATTCGAACAAACCACTCCCTGCCGACCTATGCAACAAAATATCGCCACCTACGATGTCTAAAATTACAGAATAGTTCTAAATTCGATGCCCTGTCACAGGAATAGCTAAAAATGTCATTAAAACTGGTGAGAATTGGCTCGTTACCTATTCAGAACGTCCGTTACCTATACGTTACCTATTCGCACAAACGACTTCCTGTTGACCTATGCAACAAAATATCGCCTCCTACGATGTCTAGAATTACAGAATATTTCTAAAATCGATGCCCTGTCACAGGAATAGTTTAAAATATCATTAAAACTGGTTGGAATTGGCTCGTTACCTATTCAGAACGCTCGTTACCTATTCGTTACCTATTCGAACAAGCGACTTCCTGCTGACCTATGCAACAAAATATCACCTCCTACGATGTCTAAAATTACAGAATAGTTCTAAATTCGATGTCCTGTCACAGGAATAGTTAAAAATATCATTAAAACTGGTGGGAATTGGCTCGTTACCTATTCAGAAAGCTCGTTACCTATTCGTTACCTATTCGAACAAACGACTCCCTGCCGACCTATGCAACAAAATATTGCCTCCTACGATGTCCAAAATTACAGAATAGTTCTAAATTCGATGCCCTGTCACAGGAATAGCTAAAAATGTCATTAAAACTGGTGAGAATTGGCTCGTTACCTATTCAGAACGCTCGTTACCTATTCGTTACCTATTCGAACAAACGACTCCCTGCCGACCTATGCAACAAAATATCGCCTCCTACGATGTCTAAAATTACAGAATAGTTCTAAATTCGATGCCCTGTCACAGGAATAGTTAAAAAAATCATTCAAACTGGTGGGAATTGGCTCGTTACCTATTCAGAACGCTCGTTACCTATTCGTTACCTATTCGAACAAACGACTCCCTGCCGACCTATGCAACAAAATATCGCCTCCTACGATGTCCAAAATTACAGAATAGTTCTAAATTCGATGCCCTGTCACAGGAATAGCTAAAAATGTCATTAAAACTGGTGAGAATTGGCTGGTTACCTATTCAGAACGCCCGTTACCTATTCGTTACCTATTCGAACAAACGACTCCCTGCCGACCTATGCAACAAAATATCGCCTCCTACGATGTCTAAAATTACAGAATAGTTCTAAATTCGATGCCCTGTCACAGGAATAGCTAAAAATGTCATTAAAACTGGTGAGAATTGGCTCGTTACCTATTCAGAACGTCCGTTACCTATTCGTTACCTATTCGCACAAACGACTTCCTACCGACCTATGCAACAAAATGTCGCCTCCTACGATGTCTAGAATTACAGAATAATTCTAAATTCGATGCCCTGTCACAGGAATAGCTAAAAATGTCATTAAAACTGGTGGGAATGTGCTCGTTACCTATTCAGAACGCTCGTTACCTATTCGTTACCTATTCGAACATACGACTCCCTGCCGACCTATGCAACAAAATATTGCCTCCTACGATGTCTAAAATTACAGAATAGTTCTAAATTCGATGCCCTGTCACATGAATAGCTAAAAATGTCATTAAAACTGGTGAGAATTGGCTCGTTACCTATTCAGAACGCCAGTTACCTATTCGTTACCTATTCGAACAAACAACTTCCTGCTTACCTATGCAACAAAATATCGCCTCCTACGATGTCTAGAATTACAGAATAGTTCTAAATTCGATGCCCTGTCACAGGAATAGTTAAAAATATCATTAAAACTGGTAGGAATTGGCTCGTTACCTATTCAGAACGCTCGTTACCTATTCGTTACCTATTCGAACAAACGACTCCCTGCCGACCTATGCAACAAAATATCGCCTCCTACGATGTCTAAAATTACAGAATAGTTCTAAATTCGATGTCCTGTCACAGGAATAGCTAAAAATGTCATTAAAACTGGTGAGAATTGGCTCGTTACCTATTCAGAACGCTCGTTACCTTTTCGTTACCTATTCGAACAAAAGACTCCCTGCCGACCTATACAACAAAATATCGCCTCCTACGATGTCCAGAATTACAGAATAGTTCTAAATTCGATGCCCTGTCACAGGAATAGCTAAAATGTCATTAAAACTGGTGAGAATTGGCTGGTTACCTATTCAGAACGCCCGTTACCTATTCGTTACCTATTCGAACAAACGACTCCCTGCCGACCTATGCAACAAAATATCGCCTCCTACGATGTCTAAAATTACAGAATAGTTCTAAATTCGATGCCCTGTCACAGGAATAGCTAAAAATGTCATTAAAACTGGTGAGAATTGGCTCGTTACCTATTCAGAACGTCCGTTACCTATTCGTTACCTATTCGCACAAACGACTTCCTGCTGACCTATGCAACAAAATATCGCCTCCTACGATGTCTAGAATTACAGAATAGTTCTAAATTCGATGCCCTGTCACAGCAAAAGCTACAAATGTCATTAAAGCTGGTGGGAATTGGCCCGTTACCTATTCAGAACGCCCGTTACCTATTCGTTACCTATTCAAACAAACGACTCCCTACCGACCTATGCAACAAAATATCGCCTCCTACGATGTCCAAAATTACAGAATAGTTCTAAATTCGATGCCCTGTCACAGGAATAGCTAAAATGTCATTAAAACTGGTGAGAATTGGCTCGTTACCTATTCAGAACGTTTGTTACCTATTCGTTACCTATTCGAACAAAAGACTCCCTGCTGACCTATGCAACAAAATATCGCCTCCTACGATGTCCAAAATTACAGAATAGTTCTAAATTCGATGCCCTGTCACAGGAATAGCTAAAAATGTCATTAAAACTGGTGAGAATAGGCTCGTTACCTATTCAGAACGCCCGTTACCTATTCGTTACCTATTCGAACAAACGACTTCCTGCTGACCTATGCAACAAAATATCGCCTCCTACGATGTCTAGAATTACAGAATAGTTCTAAATTCGATGTCCTGTCACAGGAATAGTTAAAAATATCATTAAAACTGGTGGGAATTGGCTCGTTACCTATTCAGAAAGCTCGTTACCTATTCTTTACCTATTCGAACAAACGACTCCCTGCCGACCTATGCAACAAAATATTGCCTCCTACGATGTCCAAAATTGCAGAATAGTTCTAAATTCGATGCCCTGTCACAGGAATAGCTAAAAATGTCAATAAAACTGGTGAGAATTGGCTCGTTACCTATTCAAAACGCTCGTTACCTATTCGTTACCTATCCGAACAAACGACTCCCTGCTGACCTATGCAACAAAATATTGCCTCCTACGATGTCCAAAATTACAGAATAGTTGTAAATTCGATGCCCTGTCACAGGAATAGTTAAAAATGTCATTAAAACTGGTGAGAATTGGCTCGTTACCTATTCAAAACGCTCGTTACCTATTCGTTACCTATTCGAACAAACGACTTCCTGCCGACCTATACGACAAAATATCGCCTCCTACGATGTCTAAAATTACAGAATAGTTCTAAATTCGATGCCCTGTCACAGGAATAGCTAAAAATGTCATTAAAACTGGTGAGAATTGGCTCGTTACCTATTCAGAACGCTCGTTACCTATTCGTTACCTATTCGAACAAACGACTCCCTGCCGACCTATGCAACAAAATATCGCCTCCTACGATGTCTAAAATTACAGAATAGTTCTAAATTCGATGCCCTGTCACAGGAACAGCTAAAAATGTCATTAAAACTGGTGAGAATTGGCTCGTTACCTATTCAGAACGCCCGTTACCTATTCGTTACCTATTCGAACAAACGACTTCCTGCTGACCTACGCAACAAAATATCGCCTCCTACGATGTCTAGAATTACAGAATAGTTCTAAATTCGATGTCCTGTCACAGGAATAGTTAAAAATATCATTAAAACTGGTGGGAATTGGCTCGTTACCTATTCAGAAAGCTCGTTACCTATTCGTTACCTATTCGCACAAACGACTCCCTGCCGACCTATGCAACAAAATATCGCCTCCTACGATGTCTAAAATTACAGAATAGTTCTAAATTCGATGCCCTGTCACAGGAATAGCTAAAATGTCATTAAAACTGGTGAGAATTGGCTCGTTACCTATTCAGAACGTCCGTTACCTATTCGTTACCTATTCGCACAAACGACTTCCTGCCGACCTATGCAACAAAATATCGCCTCCTACGATGTCTAGAATTACAGAATAGTGATTTTTCGCTACGGCCCAAAATCGTTACAATGCACCGTAAAAGTGATAAAAAATTACGGTATTTTTTTACAGTGATATATGAATTAAACTAAAAGAACGGGGGTAGCAGAACTCCAAGTCAATTGGGCACATAAAGGATAGGACAATTTGTCATTATCATTTTTATAATACATTTGTATACAACTTAAAACCCCTTTTCAAAACAACATCTTTTTTGGGGTAGTCCAAATTGAAAACTGCTGCATACGAGAAAATCGGTAATGTTAAACGTAAAATTTCTAAACTAAATAGCACAAAAATATTGCGGTAAAAGAAGAAAATGCTGGTGGTAAGCATTTGTTTGGCTAAACGCTTAATGTTTTCCTGATCATTTTCTATTTAGGACATCAAAATCTTGTTTTGGAAAGGGTTAATGCTGATAAAACTTTTGTTCGACATTCAATATCACTTACTTTTCAGGCTGAGCAGGGGACTATATATTGATCACATGATATATCTTAAAAACAATATGTTAAGGTTTACGAACTGAGAATGAAATGCAGAGCCAGAGGCGAAATTTGAAAAGTGCCAGTAATTCCTAAACTGTGTTAAATTTCCATTCCAAATACAAACATAAGCATTTTGTATGGTTTAGAATTTTGAATTAATGCATACTTATGGAAATATTTGACAAAAATGTTCAAAATTACCTCCCTTGCATATGAACAAAGAGTAAATTGATATTTGTAAATCATTTTCTTCTTGAAGCATAATCTTGAAATCCGGCCTGGTGAATCAACTTATGTGAAGTGTATTTACAAGCGTGTGTAATTTGGTGCATTTCGTATGGCTAGAAAGTGGTGTTTTCATTCTCAGTTCGTAAACCTTAAGAAGAACAATATGTGGTGTCCGTAGTCGAGGGGTAGAGCGTCGGCCTAGCGACTAAGAGGTTCCGAGTTCGATTCCCGGTAGCGGGGGTTGTTCAAGGCTTCTCATTGGCCCACACATTCATCACGAGTACTGGTGGATTTCCAGGAAGCTCAATCGAGAGGGATTGAAATAAGTTGAAGAAACTTGCTTCCCAATCGATGTAAATTAAATGCGTTCAAAGGAACGTCTGAAAAAAAAAAAAAAAAAAAAAAGAAATAATGTTGATTCCAAAAAATAGAATATGAATAACACCTGACCAAAGAAAGATCTTCAAATTTCATAGGACACAGTAAATAAGGTATACTGAATCAAGAATGAATGTCTTCGAATAGGTAACGAATAGGTAACCAGCGGCGGATCCAGGATTTCTGTTAGGGGAGTTCGGATATATACAAATAGGAGGGTTCGTTTTTCTAGTATTACATAATTTTTACTAAGTTTCGGCATGAAAATAAAATAATCAGGCTACAAAGGGGGGGGGGGGGGGGGGGGGGGGGTTCGTTCGAACCCCCCGAAACACCCCCCCCCT
The DNA here is from genome assembly GCA_963680895.1 of Fragum sueziense. Lineage (NCBI taxonomy): Eukaryota > Metazoa > Mollusca > Bivalvia > Cardiida > Cardiidae > Fragum > Fragum sueziense. The sequence goes on along the minus strand of OY804592.1, from coordinate 81,378,518 downwards.
GGATCCGCCACTGGTAACGGGCGTTCTGAATAGGTAACAAGCCAATTCCCACTAGCTTTAATGACATTTTTAGCTTTTGCTGTAACAGGGCATCGTATTTAGAACTATTCTGTAATTTTAGACATCGTAAGAGGCAATATTTTGTTGCATAGGGCGGCAGGGAGTCGTTTGTTCGAATAGGTAACGAATAGGTAACGGGCGTTCTGAATAGGTAACAAGCCAATTCCCACCAGTTGTAATGATATTTTTAGCTATTCCTGTGACAGGGCATCGAATTTAGAACTATTCTGTAATTTTGGACATCGTAGGAGGCGATATTTTGTTGCCTAGGGCGACAGGGAGTCGTTTGTTCGAATAGGTAACGAATAGGTAACGGACGGTCTGAATAGGTAACGAGCCAATTCCCACCAGCTTTAATGACATTTTTAGCTTTTGCTGTGACAGGGGATCGAATTTAGAACTATTCTGTAATTTTGGACATCATAAGAGGCGATATTTTGTTGCATAGGTCGGCAGGGAGTCGTTTGTTCGAATAGGTAACGAATAGGTAACAAGCGTTCTGAATAGGTAACGAGCCAATTCCCACCAGTTTTAATGATATTTTTAACTATTCCTGTGACAGGGCATCGAATTTAGAACTATTCTTTAATTTTAGACATCGTAGGAGGCGATATTTTGTTGCATAGGTCGGCAGGGAGTCGTTCGTTCGAATAGGTAACGAATAGGTAACGGGCGTTCTGAATAGGTAACGAGCCAATTCCCACCAGCTTTAATGGCATTTTTAGCTTTCACTGTGACAGGGCATCGAATTTAGAACTATTCTGTAATTTTAAACATCGTAAGAGGTGATATTTTGTTGCCTTGGGCGGCAGGGAGTCGTTTGTTTGAATAGGTAACGAATAGGTAACGGGCGTTCTGAATAGGTAACGAGCAAATTCCCACCAGCTTTAATGACATTTTTAGCTTTTGCTGTGACAGGGCATCGAATTTAGAACTATTCTGTAATTTTGGACATCGTAGGAGGCGATATTTTGTTGCATAGGTCGGCAGGGAGTCGTTCGTTCGAATAGGTAACGAATAGGTAACGAGCGTTCTGAATAGGTAACGAGCCAATTCCCACCAGTTTTAATGACATTTTTAACTATTCCTGTGACAGGGCATCGAATTTAGAACTATTCTGTAATTCTAGACATCGTAGGAGGCGATATTTTGTTGCATACGTCAGCAGGAAGTCGTTTGTGCGAATAGGTAACGAATAGGTAAGGGACGTTCTGAATAGGTAACGAGCCAATTCTCACCAGTTTTAATGACATTTTTAGCTATTTCTGTGACAGGGCATCGAATTTAGAACTATTCTTTAATTTTAGACATCGTAGGAGGCGATATTTTGTTGCATAGGTCGGCAGGGAGTCATTCGTTCGAATAGGTAACGAATAGGTAACAAGCGTTCTGAATAGGTAACGAGCCAATTCCCACCAGTTTTAATGATATTTTTAACTATTCCTGTTACAGGGCATCGAATTTAGAACTATTCTTTAATTTTAGACATCGTAGGAGGCGACATTTTGTTGCATAGGTCGGCAGGGAGTCGTTCGTTCGAATAGGTAACGAATAGGTAACGGGCGTTCTGAATAGGTAACGAGCCAATTCCCACCAGCTTTAATGGCATTTTTAGCTTTTACTGTGACAGGACATCGAATTTAGAACTATTCTGTAATTTTAAACATCGTAAGAGGTGATATTTTGTTGCCTTGGGCGGCAGGGAGTCGTTTGTTTGAATAGGTAACGAATAGGTAACGGGCGTTCTGAATAGGTAACGAGCAAATTCCCACCAGCTTTAATGACATTTTTAGCTTTTGCTGTGACAGGGCATCGAATTTAGAACTATTCTGTAATTTTAGACATCGTAAGCGGCGATATTTTGTTGCCTAGGGCGGCAGGGAGTCGTTTGTTCGAATAGGTAACGAATAGGTAACGGGCATTCTGAATAGGTAACGAGCCAATTCCCACAAGCTTTAATGACATTTTTAGCTTTTACTGTGACACGGCATCGAAATTAGAACTATTCTGTAATTTTGGACATCGTAGGAGGCGATATTTTGTTGCATAGGTCGGCAGGGAGTCGTTCGTTCGAATAGTTAACGAATAGGTAACGAGCGTTCTGAATAGGTAACGAGCCAATTCCCACCAGTTTTAATGACATTTTTAACTATTCCTGTGACAGGGCATCGAATTTCGAACTATTCTGTAATTTTGGGCATCGTAGGAGGCGATATTTTGTTGCATAGGTCAGCAGGAAGTCGTTTGTGCGAATAGGTAACGAATAGGTAAGGGACGTTCTGAATAGGTAACGAGCCAATTCTCACCAGTTTTAATGACATTTTTAGCTATTTCTGTGACAGGGCATCGAATTTAGAACTATTCTTTAATTTTAGACATCGTAGGAGGCGATATTTTGTTGCATAGGTCGGCAGGGAGTCGTTCGTTCGAATAGGTAACGAATAGGTAACAAGCGTTCTGAATAGGTAACGAGCCAATTCCCACCAGTTTTAATGATATTTTTAACTATTCCTGTGACAGGGCATCGAATTTACAACTATTCTGTAATTTTGGACATCGTAGGAGGCGATATTTTGTTGCATAGGTCGGCAGGGAGTCGTTTGTTCGAATAGGTAACGAATAGGTAACGGGCGTTCTGAATAGGTAACAAGCCAATTCTCACCAGATTTAATGACAATTTTAGCTATTCCTGTGACAGGGCATCGAATTTCGAACTATTCTGTAATTTTGGGCATCGTAGGAGGCGATATTTTGTTGCATAGGTCGGCAGGAAGTCGTTTGTTCGAATAGGTAACGAATAGGTAACGAGCGTTCTGAATAGGTAACGAGCCAATTCCCACCAGTTTTAATGATATTTTTAACTATTCCTGTGACAGGGCATCGAATTTAGAACTATTCTGTAATTCTAGACATCGTAGGAGGCGCTATTTTGTTGCATAAGTCAGCAGAAAGTCGTTTGTTCGAATAGGTAACGAATAGGTAACGGGCGTTCTGAATAGGTAACGAGCCAATTCCCACCAGTTTTAATGATATTTTTAACTATTCCTGTGACAGGGCATCGAATTTAGAACTATTCTTTAATTTTAGACATCGTAGGAGGCGATATTTTGTTGCATAGGTCGGCAGGGAGTCGTTCGTTCGAATAGGTAACGAATAGGTAACGGGCGTTCTGAATAGGTAACGAGCCAATTCCCACCAGCTTTAATGGCATTTTTAGCTTTCACTGTGACAGGGCATCGAATTTAGAACTATTCTGTAATTTTAAACATCGTAAGAGGTGATATTTTGTTGCCTTGGGCGGCAGGGAGTCGGTTGTTTGAATAGGTAACGAATAGGTAACGGGCGTTCTGAATAGGTAACGAGCAAATTCCCACCAGCTTTAATGACATTTTTAGCTTTTGCTGTGACAGGGCATCGAATTTAGAACTATTCTGTAATTTTGGACATCGTAGGAGGCGATATTTTGTTGCATAGGTCGGCAGGGAGTCGTTCGTTCGAATAGGTAACGAATAGGTAACGAGCGTTCTGAATAGGTAACGAGCCAATTCCCACCAGTTTTAATGATATTTTTAACTATTCCTGTGACAGGGCATCGAATTTAGAACTATTCTGTAATTCTAGACATCGTAGGAGGCGATATTTTGTTGCATAGGTCAGCAGGAAGTCGTTTGTGCGAATAGGTAACGAATAGGTAAGGGACGTTCTGAATAGGTAACGAGCCAATTCTCACCAGTTTTAATGACATTTTTAGCTATTTCTGTGACAGGGCATCGAATTTAGAACTATTCTTTAATTTTAGACATCGTAGGAGGCGATATTTTGTTGCATAGGTCGGCAGGGAGTCGTTCGTTCGAATAGGTAACGAATAGGTAACAAGCGTTCTGAATAGGTAACGAGCCAATTCCCACCAGTTTTAATGATATTTTTAACTATTCCTGTGACAGGGCATCGAATTTAGAACTATTCTTTAATTTTAGACATCGTAGGAGGCGACATTTTGTTGCATAGGTCGGCAGGGAGTCGTTCGTTCGAATAGGTAACGAATAGGTAACGGGCGTTCTGAATAGGTAACGAGCCAATTCCCACCAGCTTTAATGGCATTTTTAGCTTTTACTGTGACAGGACATCGAATTTAGAACTATTCTGTAATTTTAAACATCGTAAGAGGTGATATTTTGTTGCCTTGGGCGGCAGGGAGTCGTTTGTTTGAATAGGTAACGAATAGGTAACGAGCGTTCTGAATAGGTAACGAGCCAATTCCCACCAGTTTTAATGATATTTTTAACTATTCCTGTGACAGGGCATCGAATTTAGAACTATTCTGTAATTCTAGACATCGTAGGAGGCGATATTTTGTTGCATAGGTCAGCAGGAAATCGTTTGTGCGAATAGGTAACGAATAGGTAACGGACGTTCTGAATAGGTAACGAGCCAATTCTCACCAGTTTTAATGACATTTTTAGCTATTTCTGTGACAGGGCATCGAATTTAGAACTATTCTGTAATTTTGGACATCGTAGGAGGCGATATTTTGTTGCATAGGTCGGCAGGGAGTCGTTCGTTCGAATAGGTAACGAATAGGTAACGAGCGTTCTGAATAGGTAACGAGCCAATTCCCACCAGTTTTAATGATATTTTTAACTATTCCTGTGACAGGGCATCGAATTTAGAACTATTCTGTAATTCTAGACATCGTAGGAGGCGATATTTTGTTGCATAGGTCAGCAGAAAGTCGTTTGTTCGAATAGGTAACGAATAGGTAACGGACGTTCTGAATAGGTAACGAGCCAATTCTCACCAGTTTTAATGACATTTTTAGCTATTTCTGTGACAGGGCATCGAATTTAGAACTATTCTGTAATTTTGGACATCGTAGGAGGCGATATTTTGTTGCATAGGTCGGCAGGGAGTCGTTCGTTCGAATAGGTAACGAATAGGTAACGAGCGTTCTGAATAGGTAACGAGCCAATTCCCACCAGTTTTAATGATATTTTTAACTATTCCTGTGACAGGGCATCGAATTTAGAACTATTCTGTAATTCTAGACATCGTAGGAGGCGATATTTTGTTGCATAGGTCAGCAGAAAGTCGTTTGTTCGAATAGGTAACGAATAGGTAACGGGCGTTCTGAATGGGTAACGAGCCAATTCTCACCAGTTTTAATGACATTTTTAGCTATTCCTGTGACAGGGCGTCGAATTTAGAACTACTCTGTAATTTTGGACATCGTAGGAGGCGATATTTTGTTGCATAGGTCGGCAGGGAGTCGTTTGTTCGAATAGGTAACGAATAGGTAACGAGCGTTCTGAATAGGTAACGAGCCAATTCCCACCAGTTTTAATGTTATTTTTAACTATTCCTGTGACAGGGCATCGAATTTAGAACTATTCTGTAATTCTAGACATCGTAGGAGGCGATATTTTGTTGCATAGGTCAGCAGGAAGTCGTTTGTGCGAATAGGTAACGAATAGGTAACGGGCGTTCTGAATAGGTAACGAGCCAATTCTCACCAGTTTTAATGACATTTTTAGCTATTCCTGTGACAGGGCATCGAATTTAGAACTATTCTGTAATTTTGAACATCGTAGGAGGCGATATTTTGTTGCATAGGTCGGCAGGGAGTCGTTTGTTCGTATAGGTAACGAATAGGTAACGAGCGTTCTGAATAGGTAACGAGCTAATTCCCACCAGTTTTAATGATATTTTTAACTATTCCTGTGACAGGGCATCGAATTTAGAACTATTCTGTAATTCTAGACATCGTAGGAGGCGATATTTTGTTGCATAGGTCAGCAGAAAGTCATTTGTTCGAATAGGTAACGAATAGGTAACGGGCGTTCTGAATAGGTAACGAGCCAATTCTCACCAGTTTTATTGACATTTTTAGCTATTCCTGTGACAGGGCATCGAATTTAGAACTATTCTGTAATTTTGGACATCGTAGGAGGCGATATTTTGTTGCATAGGTCGGCAGGGAGTCGTTTGTTCGAATAGGTAACGAATAGGTAACGAGCGTTCTGAATAGGTAACGAGCCAATTCCCACCAGTTTTAATGATATTTTTAACTATTCCTGTGACAGGGCATCGAATTTAGAACTATTCTGTAATTCTAGACATCGTAGGAGGCGATATTTTGTTGCATAGGTCAGCAGGAAGTCGTTTGTGCGAATAGGTAGCGAATAGGTAACGGACGTTCTGAATAGGTAACGAGCCAATTCTCACCAGTTTTAATGACATTTTTAGCTATTCCTGTGACAGGGCATCGAATTTAGAACTATTCTGTAATTTTGGACATCGTAGGAGGCGATATTTTGTTGCATAGTTCGGCAGGGAGTCGTTCGTTCGAATAGGTAACGAATAGGTAACGAGCATTCTGAATAGGTAACGAGCCAATTCCCACCAGTTTTAATGATATTTTTAACTATTCCTGTGACAAGGCATCGAATTTAGAACTATTCTGTAATTCTAGACATCGTAGGAGGCAATATTTTGTTGCATAGGTCAGCAGAAAGTCGTTTGTTCGAATAGGTAACGGGCGTTCTGAATAGGTAACGAGCCAATTCTCACCAGTTTTAATGACATGTTTAGCTATTCCTGTGACAGGGCATCGAATTTAGAACTACTCTGTAATTTTGGACATCGTAGGAGGCGATATTTTGTTGCAAAGGGCGGCAGGGAGTCGTTTGCTCGAATAGGTAACGAATAGGTAACGGGCGTTCTGAATAGGTAACAAGCCAATTCCCACCAGCTTTAATGACATTTTGAGCTATTCCTGTGACAGGGGATCGTATTTAGAACTATTCTGTAATTTTGGACATCGTAGGAGGCGATATTTTGTTACATAGGTCGGCAGGGAGCTGTTTGTTCGAATAGGTAACGAATAGGTAACGGACGTTCTGAATAGGTAACGAGCCAATTCCCACCAGTTTTAATGACATTTTTAGCTTTTGCTGTGACAGGGCATCGAATTTAGAACTATTCTGTAATTTTTCGACATCGTTAGAGGCGATATTTTGTTGCCTAGGTCGGCAGGGAGTCGTTTGTTCGAATAGGTAACGAATAGGTAACGAGCGTTCTGAATAGGTAACGAGCCAATTCCCACCAGTTTTAATGATATTTTTAACTATTCCTGTGACAGGGCATCGAATTTAGAACTATTCTGTAATTCTAGACATCGTAGGAGGCGATATTTTGTTGCATAGGTCAGCAGGAAGTCGTTTGTTTGAATAGGTAACGAATAGGTAACGGGCGTTCTGAATAGGTAACGAGCCAATTCTCACCAGTTTTAATGACATTTTTAGCTATTCCTGTGACAGGGCGTCGAATTTAGAACTATTCTGTAATTTTAGACATCGTAAGAGGCGATATTTTGTTGCATAGGTCGGCAGGGAGTCGTTTGTTTGAATAGGTAACGAATAGGTAACGAGCTTTCTGAATAGGTAACGAGCCAATTCCCACCAGTTTTAATGTTATTTTTAACTATTCCTGTGACAGGGCATCGAATTTAGAACTATTCTGTAATTCTAGACATCGTAGGAGGCGATATTTTGTTGCATAGGTCAGCAGGAAGTCGTTTGTGCGAATAGGTAACGAATAGGTAACGGGCGTTCTGAATAGGTAACGAGCCAATTCTCACCAGTTTTAATGACATTTTTAGCTATTCCTGTGACAGGGCATCGAATTTAGAACTATTCTGTAATTTTGAACATCGTAGGAGGCGATATTTTGTTGCATAGGTCGGCAGGGAGTCGTTTGTTCGAATAGGTAACGAATAGGTAACGAGCGTTCTGAATAGGTAACGAGCCAATTCCCACCAGTTTTAATGATATTTTTAACTATTCCTGTGACAGGGCATCGAATTTAGAACTATTCTGTAATTCTAGACATCGTAGGAGGCGATATTTTGTTGCATAGGTCAGCAGAAAGTCATTTGTTCGAATAGGTAACGAATAGGTAACGGGCGTTCTGAATAGGTAACGAGCCAATTCTCACCAGTTTTATTGACATTTTTAGCTATTCCTGTGACAGGGCATCGAATTTAGAACTATTCTGTAATTTTGGACATCGTAGGAGGCGATATTTTGTTGCATAGGTCGGCAGGGAGTCGTTTGTTCGAATAGGTAACGAATAGGTAACGAGCGTTCTGAATAGGTAACGAGCCAATTCCCACCAGTTTTAATGATATTTTTAACTATTCCTGTGACAGGGCATCGAATTTAGAACTATTCTGTAATTCTAGACATCGTTAGAGGCGATATTTTGTTGCCTAGGTCGGCAGGGAGTCGTTTGTTCGAATAGGTAACGAATAGGTAACGAGCGTTCTGAATAGGTAACGAGCCAATTCCCACCAGTTTTAATGATATTTTTAACTATTCCTGTGACAGGGCATCGAATTTAGAACCATTCTGTAATTCTAGACATCGTAGGAGGCGATATTTTGTTGCATAGGTCAGCAGGAAGTCGTTTGTTCGAATAGGTAACGAATAGGTAACGGGCGTTCTGAATAGGTAACGAGCCAATTCTCACCAGTTTTAATGACATTTTTAGCTATTCCTGTGACAGGGCATCGAATTTAGAACTATTCTGTAATTTTGAACATCGTAGGAGGCGATATTTTGTTGCATAGGTCGGCAGGGAGTCGTTTGTTCGAATAGGTAACGAATAGGTAACGAGCGTTCTGAATAGGTAACGAGCCAATTCCCACCAGTTTTAATGATATTTTAACTATTCCTGTGACAGGGCATCGAATTTAGAACTATTCTGTAATTCTAGACATCGTAGGACGCGATATTTTGTTGCATAGGTCAGCAGAAAGTCATTTGTTCGAATAGGTAACGAATAGGTAACGGGCGTTCTGAATAGGTAACGAGCCAATTCTCACCAGTTTTATTGACATTTTTAGCTATTCCTGTGACAGGGCATCGAATTTAGAACTACTCTGTAATTTTGGACATCGTAGGAGGCGATATTTTGTTGCATAGGTCGGCAGGCAGTCGTTTGTTCGAATAGGTAACGAATAGGTAACGTGCGTTCTGAATAGGTAACGAGCCAATTCCCACCAGTTTTAATGATATTTTTAAGTATTCCTGTGACAGGGCATCGAATTTAGAACTATTCTGTAATTCTAGACATCGTAGGAGGCGATATTTTGTTGCATAGGTCAGCAGGAAGTCGTTTGTGCGAATAGGTAGCGAATAGGTAACGGACGTTCTGAATAGGTAACGAGCCAATTCTCACCAGTTTTAATGACATTTTTAGCTATTCCTGTGACAGGGCATCGAATTTAGAACTATTCTGTAATTTTGGACATCGTAGGAGGCGATATTTTGTTGCATAGGTCGGCAGGGAGTCGTTCGTTCGAATAGGTAACGAATATGTTACGAGCATTCTGAATAGGTAACGAGCCAATTCCCACCAGTTTTAATGATATTTTAACTATTCCTGTGACAAGGCATCGAATTTAGAACTATTCTGTAATTCTAGACATCGTAGGAGGCAATATTTTGTTGCATAGGTCAGCAGAAAGTCGTTTGTTCGAATAGGTAACGGGCGTTCTGAATAGGTAACGAGCCAATTCTCACCAGTTTTAATGACATGTTTAGCTATTCCTGTGACAGGGCATCGAATTTAGAACTACTCTGTAATTTTGGACATCGTAGGAGGCGATATTTTGTTGCCAAGGGCGGCAGGGAGTCGTTTGCTCGAATAGGTAACGAATAGGTAACAGGCGTTCTGAATAGGTAAAAGCCAATTCCCACCAGCTTTAATGACATTTTGAGCTATTCCTGTGACAGGGGATCGTATTTAGAACTATTCTGTAATTTTGGACATCGTAGGAGGCGATATTTTGTTACATAGGTCGGCAGGGAGCTGTTTGTTCGAATAGGTAACGAATAGGTAACGGGCGTTCTGAATAGGTAACGAGCCAATTCCCACCAGTTTTAATGACATTTTTAGCTTTTGCTGTGACAGGGCATCGAATTTAGAACTATTCTGTAATTTTAGACATCGTTAGAGGCGATATTTTGTTGCCTAGGTCGGCAGGGAGTCGTTTGTTCGAATAGGTAACGAATAGGTAACGAGCGTTCTGAATAGGTAACGAGCCAATTCCCACCAGTTTTAATGACATTTTTAGCTATTCCTGTGACAGGGCATCGAATTTAGAACTACTCTGTAATTTTGGACATCGTAGGAGGCGATATTTTGTTGCATAGGTCGGCAGGGAGTCGTTTGTTCGAATAGGTAACGAATAGGTAACGGGTGTTCTGAATAGGTAACAAGCCAAATTCCACCAGTTTGAATAACATTTTTAAGTATTCTTGTGACAGGGCATCGAATTTAGAACTATTCTGTAATTTTGGACATTGAAGGAGGCGATATTTTGTTGCATAGGTCGGCAGGGAGTCGTTTGTTCGAATAGGTAACAAATAGGTAACGGGTGTTCTGAATAGGTAACAAGCCAAATTCCACCAGTTTGAATAACATTTTTAAGTATGCTTTTGACAGGGCATCGATTCTAGATTCATTTGCTAGTTATGGACATCGTAGGAGGATATTTTGTTGCATAGCTAGGTCGGCAGGGAGTCTTTTGTTCGAATAGGTAACGAATAGGTAACGGACGTTCTGAATAGGTAACGAGCCAAGTTCCACCAGTTTGAATAACATTTTTAAGTATTCTTGTGACAGGGCATCGAACTTAGAACCATTCTGTAATTTTGGACATCGTAGGAGGCGATATTTTGTTGCATACGTCGGCAGGGAGTCGTTTGTTCGAATAGGTAACGAATAGGTAACGGGTGTTCTGAATAGGTAACAAGCCAAATTCCACCAGTTTGAATAACATTTTTAAGTATTCTTGTGAAAGGGCATCGAATTTAGAACTATTCTGTAATTTTGAACATCGTAAGAGACGATATTTTGTTGCCTAGGGCGGAAGGGAGTCGTTTGTTCGAATAGGTAACGAATAGGTAACGGGCGTTCTGAATAGGTAACGAGCAAATTCCCACCAGCTTTAATGACATTTTTAGCTTTTGCTGTGACAGGGCATCGAATTTAGAACTATTCTGAAATTTTAGACATCGTAAGAGGCGATATTTTGTTGCCTAGGGCGGCAGGGAGTCGTTTGTTCGAATAGGTAACGAATAGGTAACGGGCGTTCTGAATAGGTAACGAGCCAATTCCTACCAGCTTTAATGACGTTTTAGCTATTCCTGTGACAGGGCATCGTATTTAGAACTATTCTGTTATTTTAGACATCGTAGGAGACGATATTTTGTTGCATAGGTCGGCAGGGAGTCGTTTGTTCGAATAGGTTACGAATAGGTAACGAATAGGTAACGGGCGTTCTGAATAGGTAAAAAGCCAATTCCCACCAGCTTTAATGACATTTTTAGCTTTTGCTGTGACAGGGCATCGAATTTAGAACTATTCTGTAAATTGGACATCGTAGGAGGCGATATTTTGTTGCCAAGGGCGGCAGGGAGTCGTTTGTTCGAATAGGTAACGAATAGGTAACGGGCGTTCTGAATAGGTAACAAGCCAATTCCCACCAGCTTTAATGACATTTTGAGCTATTCCTGTGACAGGGGATCGAATTTAGAACAATTCTGTAATTTTGGACATCGTAGGAGGCGATATTTTGTTGCATAGGTCGGCAGGGAGCTGTTTGTTCGAATAGGGAACGAATAGGTAACGGGCGTTCTGAATAGGTAACGAGCCAATTCCCACCAGTTTTAATGACATTTTTAGCTTTTGCTGTGACAGGGCATCGAATTTAGAACTATTCTGTAATTTTAGACATCATAAGAGGCGATATTTTGTTGCCTAGGTCGGCAGGGAGTCGTTTGTTCGAATAGGTAACGAATAGGTAACGAATAGGTAACGGGCGTTTTGAATAGGTAATAAGCAAATTTGCTCCATTTGTGTGATATTGTTTTTTAATCCTTCAGTTGTTTTGGACATAGTAATGGTGATATATTGCCCAGGACGGCAGGGAGTCATTTTCAAATAGGTAATGAACTTTTAATGAGGATATCTAATATGCATGTTTTAAGTCAATTTTCACCAGTTGGCTGTTTCTTTTTTTACTGGATTGAAGACAATCTTTGACAAGGCATCAAGTCTACGGTTTCACAATGTTTGACGCACTTTGGGGTCAAATCAGACCTAAAACCGCGAATAGGTAATGAATAGGTAACAGGGAATAGGTAACCAACTTCACACTTGAATAGGTAATGAATAGGGAATAGGGAATAGGTAACAGACTTCACATGTGAATAGGTAATGAATAGGGAATAGGGAATAGGTAGCCAACTTCACAGAGGTATAAAAGGAACAAATATCAAAATGTTAGTTTTCACTAAAAGACATATAAGTTTAAAACTAGAATTTTTGAGGCATGCAATACATTGTTTAGTATTTTTTGTTTGTTTGGGTCCATGGCAATAAGGAACATTCAAAAACCAAAATGTTAGTTATCAAATAAAAGACATGTTAGTTTGTAACAAGCATAGTCATGTGAAACATGCATAAATCTTTGGTTTACCTGTTTGTGTCAGTCTATGAAATATATCCTAAAAGAACTTTCTATAAACGTTAGTTATATATGCTGACTGCCATTAGAAACGCCTCAGTGAAATTTGTCATTATTTTCCTTAAGCCTATTACAATATTAGTGAAATATATGCTGTATATAATATTTTTGACCAACAGTTACGTCAAATGAACAAATACGCGTTTCTATTCATCATGATGCTCATTTCCGGTGACTGGTCATGTTTTCTACGTGCGCTTCGTGTTTATTTGTCATGTGATGAAATTGGTCTCATTTTACACAGTAACATGTGTTAGTGGATAGGCAATCAGGAATTCAAAGATTTTCTTATCAAACATCCGTATTGAAGGATGCAAAGGCTAAATTCTGAAAAGGGAGCTCACGGTATGGCCATTTTCGAATGCGAGAAATACGCAAACAAGTCGCCAGACAGTTTAACACATTGTGTGTCTCGATTCGGAGTCTTGATCGACGCGTTTGAGTTTCGCGAACGTTTATCGATCGGTCACGCTCAACTGGATCTCGTGTAACGCCTTTAAATTGAGAAAATTCCTAACGTCAACGTCATTTACGTTTCAGGTTTGTGACGTTCGGATCTACGTTGTGTTGAGTAGTCGATTACTGTGGTGGTCAAATAAGTGTTTCATTGCATTTTACGTTGTTTCAAGTAACGTTTGAAACAGATACATTGTTCGGAAAATAGAGCTCGTATATGAGCCATTTTTGAATACGAGAAACTAAAAAACAAGCCGTCGGACGTTTTGACGTCTTGCATTGCACAATTAGGCTTCTTAGATGACGAGTTAGAGTGACAGAAACATTTGCCAATCGGCAAAAGTCAGATAGACCTCGGATAACGCCTGTTATATGAGAAGATTTCTAACGTCAATGTCATATGCGTTTCATGTTTATGACGTTGGGCTCGACGTCGCATGTAGTATTCACTAACTTTGAACGCCAAATAACACGTTTTACGACACCTGTTATTGTCGAAAGTAAAGTTTTAACCATGTGCAACTGATTTTTAAATGGAAATTCTGATACCGCTCTGTTTAAATGTGCTATATTTCTAAACTGTAACAATTTTATAATTTCTTTACAATCATTTTTCAACACCAGATAATCAAATTTACAGATAGAAATGAGTTTTTGTAATTTCAAATCAAATAAACTGAAAAATCTGATATTTTATAGGACTGAGGCGTTTCTTATGGCCGTCAGTATACATACTTCACAGTCATTATTTTAAGGCCACTGGTCACATACAATTTTGCATCCACATCACTTCCATATCAGGCTTAAAATTATTATTATGCTGTGCGGCTGACCATTTTTGAATGTGCTCAAGACATGATATGGACTCAGATTTGTGTTTGTGACCAGGCCTTTAGCAATTTTGAGTTTGGTATGAATAAACTGTTTTCCAATTGCAAAGTAAGACCTTGTTTTGGCATATTCAGGAAGGAAAGCTTGTGGAATTGAGACTAAAGAAGAAAATGCCAATACCCAGCATTTGCTCCTTTTGTCTCAACATTTAGTGCTACATTGAATAGTATGTTGAATTCCTTTTCCATAAACTTTTCTCACTGAGCACACTGTAGGAGTCTGCAAGGGATACAGATCACAGTTGGGGAGTCATGTGACACAACAATAGCAATTGGAGAAAACCTTCAATAATTCTGTTAATTTGAGACCAATTAGGAATTTGTTTTGAGCAGAGCAGACAAAAATACCATGGAATTCCTGAATGTGCTGGATGAAATTTTGATGAACAGACAAAATTTTGATTTCTGTTCAATAACTTTTTCATCCAGAGCTGTTAAAAGATTCATTATCTTGAACAGATCCCTGACATTTTTATACCTTCTCTACTTCAAATTAAATTCAAATCAGTTGCATTTTAACAGAACTATTGAAAGTTTTCAGCCTTTTTTATTGTTGTTATGTCATGTGATTCCTCACTGTGCAGAAGACCATTCTCATTAATGATATGTTACTTTTATTATATAACTGTGACCTGTCACGCCAAAAGGGACCTTATCCGAACTCAAAAAATCCAAATTTTGACAAACTTGTCAGAGTCAGCAAAGGTAAACCAGATCCCGTGCGCAAAAAATGAACATATAGTTAGATGGGGAAATTCCGGATTTAGAAAATTACATAAAAGTGAAAAGTGTCGGCCCTAGTCTGGCTGCGCGGACTGCGCAGACAGGCTAGGGTCGATATTTTTCACACACCCGATAAGGTCCCTTTTAGCGCGACGGGTCACAACTATAAAAAAATCTTATAAACTGATGGTATTGAAAAATTAATAAAATCCTCTATATCTGCATTAAATCATAATATTATTTTTAGTGTAATATTTCAACTTTTCCCTAGACATCAATTTTATGATAGTTCAAACTGAAGACTTTAAAGAAAAGCTTTACCCAATTGACATCTATAATTTTTAATGGAAGCAAAAATTTTAAAGAAAGCAGAAAATTCTGATTTCTACCATTTTTCCTCAAAGTATCAATTAGGCTCAGAAAAAAGGTGATAAAGATGTTTGGTTGTCTTATATCTTATTCATAATGTTAGTGCAAGACAATATGGGTGTATAAAAGGGCGCATGCACCTGAAAACTCATCATCCCTACTCGCAACACTTATTAAAGCTGAGAGCGTCGTAACGAAGCTGCATGTATCCTCGAGCTGGGCCTCCGAGTCTATCTTGTCTGCCTCATCAGCCGTTCGATTACGCATAACGCTCATCAATTCACGGATGTCTGTAACAACCGGTTTGTTCACCTGAAGTTATCAATCAAGATAGCACTTTTTTTAACCCTTTCCCAAACATAAACTGGTTTTGACGTCTCTAATAGAAAAGGCTTGGGAAAACATTGAGACAAAAGAAACTGCTGATAATCAGCAGTTTCTCCTTTTGTCTCAATATTTTCTTAGCTTAATTTTACACTATTCATATCTCTTTCAACATCTGTCTTGTCGTCTGCAGCAGCTTTTAAACTGAACTGGTCGAAACTTTTGCTCTTTAACCAACCAAAGCAGCATTTTTTCCTACTAGTCCAATTTGAAATCTGGTACAGACAATAAAATAGAATTATTGAAAAAATGTGATTATACCCACCTTAGCATCTTTTCACCAAACATAAAGATTTACTTTAGGACTGCATCAAAAAATAGATATTTATATTTTAAGTTTGATGCTATCTTAGTTTAAATTTGTACATGTTACTACAGAGTGTCCCAGAAAAAATGGAACCCTAATTCGAAGTCAAATATTTTGAAGCGTAAGCAAATAATCTAATTTTTGAATTTGCAGTACTGAAGATATATCATTTGTGCATATGTGTTCCAAATTTCACTTTAAGATAAGTATTGGTTCAAAAGTTATGTGCAATTTAATAAAAGCACTAAAAACCCGCTTTTACACGATATCAATTTTTGCGTCTTGTTTGCGTAACATTGCACTGGCGCTCTTTACTGATGTGCTTGTATGTACCGATTTTCATCAAAATTTAATACATACACGTGCCGCACGTACAAATAACGAACGAATTTACCTTGTTATTTGTGACGTAATTTCGGACAAACAAATAGAATATTGTTGGTATTGTTATCTCATAACTACGACTTGATTCAAGCAGAAGGCCTAGTTAGGAGATTTTGTAACAAGACCGACGGTTTATCAAAACATAACGGATAACATACATGTAGTCTATTCTAGGGCACAAAGTTCATTGCTAATGAGTCCATAGGGTGGTTGTTTAAATTAATTTTATATTACTTGTTATTTCTTTGTTAAATCAAGTTTATTCGACCAGTTAGGTAATAGGCACTTGTATTCGAGAATCTGTGATACACTTTGTTATTTTGTTTCTAGGCCTATTCATTTTGGTTTGGTTACATCGCAGTTCTACTTTAACAGTTTGTTAGCAAAAAAGATGAAATGAAAATGCAATATTGTGAATAAAATGTTTCAAAATCACTTTTGTTATTGTTTTGTATTGAATATATTAACCAATTGTGAAGCGTTGATTTATTTAATGTGTGTTTGCACATATCGTAACGAAAGATGGATATAGTGTTAAAATGGTTTTTCGGGTGCATTCATTTGAATGCCAATATTTACAAAAGTTACAGATATTTTTCAACCAAAGAACTGCTAGTAGAAAACTGTCGGGTTTTTTTTTGCATACCTAATTATGATGTAGAAGTATTTGTTTAAACATGAGAAATTCACTTTCAAAAATGGGTTCCGTTTTTTTTTTTTTTTGGACACCCTGTAGAAAAAAGAGGACAGCGTGTAATTGTTGATTTCATCATCTAAAGGTAAAAGTTTATTGACTTAGTAATTCTACCTTAACGTAAATACTAATTACCGTGACAGGATCTATATCATAGACTCCTTCAGCGTTGTAGTGATCTGTGACCGTCACTTGACAGGAAAGCGTGTAATTGTTATTTTCGTCACCGATAGGTAAAGTTTTGTCCGTCCATTCTATGGAAGTCTCGCCCTTGTCCAGACCGCCAGCAACTAAGTTCCTGTTACTGCCACCTGTTTATGAAGATATAAACCAATTACTAGAATGATGGCAAAAATCTATATTGATCCAATTCAAAAGCCGCTGCAAATGACAATATGAACATTAATAAAGATAGATTTTGTGAAAAATATAACCCACAGGGACAATTCTGGCTCACAATTTCATGTGAGAAAAATCTCAATCCGCCAAAACTTATGAGAGATACTGAGTTTTCAATGGCAAATTGTTCCAAATCCTTTGTCAAAAATATATTTTACAGTGAGCTTTTTCTCTAATTTAGCCAATTTGAATGAGATTTCTGGCAGAAAAAATGTGAGAGTATGCACAAATCTCACCCTAAAAATTAATGATCCCTGGTTTTTCCTCTTTTTCTATGATGTTTTCCTATGCATTTTTTCTGAGTGGCGTCAAAAAGCAGCTTTAAGTGGGAAAGGGTTTACTTACATGTAATTTTGTACGAGGCTATTCCCTGTTCATCATCTTTAAAGCCTGAACATACTATTCTGAACTTGTCCTCGAAGGCGACGCCTACAGAGGGCGTGATCGTGCACTGACCGCCGTACGGAGGATGATTTCGGATCAATTTGAGGTGTATCTCGCCAGTAACTGCACGGATAGGGTCCGTCACCATGTGCCGAACTTGGAAATTATCCACATTGGAATAGTGACTGAATACAGTTGTCTTGATGGTTAATTCCGTAGAGTAAATGCCTGCAACATATGGATAACACTATAAGATTTCCTACAATGATGCTTCCAATTACGGAATCTTAACCCATCACCAGACACCAAACTTTCGGACTGTAAAAATGATGCAGACGACAATTTCAGGTGAATATAATTATATATATTTTGGTCTTTTTGGGTAGAAAACATTGTGGGAAATGAAGAAATTGCTTGTCACATTTTCCACATTGTTTTCCAAAGCCCTTATCTTGAAGGGCGTCGAAAATTGTCATTGTTTGAGAATGGGATAAGGGAACTTTTCTTATACAAAAGAGTCTAACTGAAGACTTTTCTTATACAAAAGAGTCTAACTGAAGACTTTTCTTATACAAAAGAGTCTAACTGAAGACTTTTCTTATACAAAAGAGTCTAACTGAGGAACATTGTAACTCTACGACAATTCTTATTTGTTTCTAAATTGTTCACAAATAATTAACGTTTCCTAGTTAAAAATCAATCTTCTTCTTTTTGTTTGTAAGAATTGTTTATGAAGGATAGCTCCTGGAGAAAATGAATAGAAAGACGTCAACAATCATG
The DNA here is from genome assembly GCA_963680895.1 of Fragum sueziense. Lineage (NCBI taxonomy): Eukaryota > Metazoa > Mollusca > Bivalvia > Cardiida > Cardiidae > Fragum > Fragum sueziense. The sequence goes on along the minus strand of OY804592.1, from coordinate 81,360,096 downwards.
AGCAGGTGTTTCTTACAAAAAGAAGAAGCTTTTTTATAACATGGCAAGAGTCATAATAATATAAATGGAATAACAAGGAAAAAATACAGTTCTTTGACCCTTTCCCAAACAAAACTCTAACAAACATTCTCTAACGCAAAAGGCTTGGGAACACATTGAGGCAAAAGAAGAAAATGCTGATAAACAGCATTTTCTCCTTTTGTCTCAATGTTTTCTGTGCAATATTGTACATATAAATTCTTTGAAACTAGAACTGTCGCAAAGCGGACAAATACCCCCCACTAGCACCCTGTCACTGGAAAAAGGTTCTTAAGTAGGAGCATGGAAACAAATTTTAAACAAAGTCCAACTGTGACCTTGACCTTTGACCTTGGTGACCCAAAAACAATAGGACACCTCCTTGGATCATGGGCAACAGCTGTCTAAAGTTTCATGATCCTAGGTCAACCGGTTCTCGAGTTAGAGCACGGAAATGGATTTTAAACAAAGTCCGATTGTGACCTTGACCTTTGACCTTGGTGACCCAAAAACAATAGGGCACCTTCTTAAGTCATGAGCAACAACTGTTTTAAGTTTCATGATCCTAGGTCAACCGGTTCTCGAGTTAGAGCATGGAAACGGATTTTAAACAAAGTCCGATTGTGACCTTGACCTTTGATCTTGGTAACCCAAAAACAATAGGGCAACTCCTTGGGTCATGGGCAACTACTGTGAAAAGTTTCATAATCCTAGGTCAACCTGTTCTCGAGTTAGAGCACGGAAACGGATTTTAAACAAAGTCTGATTGTGACCTTGACCTTTGACCTTGGTGACCCAAAAACAATAGGGCACCTCCTTGGGTCATGGGCAACAACTGTGTAAAGTTTCACGATCCTAGGTCAACCGGTTCTTGAGTTAGAGCACGGAAATGAAAAAGTCTACGGACGGACGGATGGACGACTGGACGGATGGACGGACGGATGGAGAGACAGACAGACATGGTGAAACCAATATACCCCCCTCTACTTCGTAGGTGGGGGGTATAATAATGATACTCGTCCTCTGTTGCAGTTTTCAAATTAGACAACCCTAAAACTAGGTTGTTTGGGGAAGGGTTAAAAAAGAAACAAAACGTTATTGCACAAAACTGAAAATCTTATAATTTGACCCTGTGGTTGGAATATGTTAGATATCCTTATAAGCTGGGATCTAGAATAAGCCTCTTCAGACAACCCAGGCCATGGTATTTCCCTATATGATGCACTGCATCGACATGAAGCGTAGTAAATGGGGAGACATCTGGATTTCTTAACCCATTCCCAAACATTGACCCTTTTTGACACCCTTCAAGATAAAGACTTAGGAAAACATTGTGGAAAATGAAGAAATTGCTTGTGACAAGCAATTTCTTCATTTCCCACAATTTTTTCTACCAAAAAACAACAACAAAGTATAACATTACATTGGCTTGAAACTGTCATATTCATCATCTTTGATTTTGGAACAGTCCATAATTTTGCTGTCTGGTAAAGGGTTAAACAAGTTACTATAGGTAATTTAAAATATATTTTTGCATGCACAGGTCCAGCTGGATCCATGTTGGTCTCAATTGACCAAACGCCGGCTGTCAATCAAAACCATTGATAAGCCAATGGACGATCAGAAAAATGACGCATCACCACTGTTTGTCTTAAATTCTTCATTGCACATGGTATTGTATTGATCTATTGATTGACAATCAAAACAATCGACATGCCAATGCCCCATTGTTTGTATTAGATTCTACGTAGGGCGGAGCGATCTATCTATTGGCTTTTGGTCTATTGCTCTAAAGGGCATTTTCCAGATATTGGCTGATAAAGATTTACTTAAATGCTTGCCTATTCAAAAGTAATTTATCATGGATAACATAAGTCTCACACATTATCAAACTTTTTTTAAAAAAAATACAACATTAAATCTAAATAAAGACTTTAAGAAATGTATCCTATCATACACATTCATCAATTTAAAAATTTCATTAGCATAAAAAGGAATCAAAATCCATAGGATATGCTATATCTTGCATAATATTCAACTTAAAATATGTCAATTAATTCCCAAAATGTAAGAATTTTCAGTTTTTCATCATTCAAATTATGAAATATAATGTTGTTGTTTTTTTTTTTTTTTTTTTTTTTTTTTTTAAATCAAATCAAAGAGCAACAATTGAATTCTACAAGCACTAGCACACCACACATTAAAATTCTACAATAAAAATGTAAGGACAATTAAAAATTCTTGGGCACAAGCATAAACACTACATAAAACTGATGAACTTCTATGAATTGCATGAAACTTCACTATTTATTAATGTACATATGTAGAGGCACCTTCTCTGAAAAAAAAAACCAACGAGAGATCGACCATGGTTTAAGAGTTTTATGACAGATTAAAAGTCTGTGAATAAATGGCATTTGGTGCACACAGTAACAGTTTCTAAACTTTTAAAACAAAAGTTAAATTTCTAAGTAATATCTTTATTCTATTATATAAAAAAAAACATTACATCTGACATATTTTTTTCAACAATCAAATCACAAAAAGAGCAAAAATGAAATGGGCATCAATGAAAATCTCTTAAAAATGTATTTGTAAGTCATTAGGTTGACATGTGTACAAAGACAATTCTACAAGAAGTATTGAATGGGCATCACTAATCTAGCCTTAGAAACAGTCTAAAAAGTTATAGGAAGTAAATATATATGAAAAGAAAATTCTCACTGAAAAAACTTGCAGATGATTTTAGTATGTATCCAGTATTAGAAATGTAGTGAGATGGTTTTCAAACATTTCATCTTAAGAAAAGTTCAATACATTGGGATAAATGAATATTAATAGAATAACACAAATAATTTCCTTTGGAAAATTAATTTTAAAGAAAATATAGAATTGTCAACATGTGTTAATGTTTGCCGTGCTTATATTTTGCTCATTAGTGTGCATAGACATTAATCCCTATGAGGGACATCACAAGCATGCAGCTAGGTCTTGTTTGGAATGTTTTCAATTCAACGGTTTCCAAACAACAATTTTTTACGGTGGTCCAATTTGAAAGCTGCTTCTGACGACAAAATGGGTGTTTCTAAAGGTAAGAATTGTGAATAATCTAGTACAGAAAGCATCGAGGTAAAAGGAGAAAATGCTGATTATCAGCATTTTCTTCTTTTGCCTCACTGTTTTCCAAAACCAATTCTATCTGAGAAGTCAAATCCAGGTCTTGTCTGGGAAAGGGTTAAACAAATAAACTCTATAATGAAGATATGAGATTATTTGAAATGTAACCAAATGTTGTGAAAGTAGCTTGACAAGACAAAAGTTGAGATTAAATTTGATACTGGTCCTGTTTTCCTGAAAAATCCCTATAACAATGGACATCATGATCATACATTTATCATTGACCGTTTTCTGCATGTTGATGCCATTTGAATCCCCCCTCCTCCTAAGAGAAAGGTAGGAGAAAAGTTCAGAAAAAAATATGTAAAATGAAGAAATTGCTTGTCACAAGCATTTTTATTTCATTTTCCACAATGATCTCTAGTGCCTTTGAATTTATTTTTCACCTTTTTGGACAGACATATGGTTTAAGGAAGTTTTACGCCGTTTTCAAATGTTATGGTCATATTGCGGCGGCTGGAGCTCCTAACCATGGATTCCTGTCATTTCTCATACCAGTACTACCACAATACCCTTACCGAGCCTCCAACTGCTCCCCCGCATAGGTTCACAATATCAAAACATTGATGGGTGATATTTTTGTCAGAAAGGGCATCTGCCGCAGCCGGGAATCGAACCCGGGCCCTCTCAAATGAGAGGCAGATGCTCTACCAACTGCGCCAAGGCCGTGACCAACAGACATACAGATGGACAGGTGAATGGATGAACAGTCCGACAATGATAAAACAATATTCCCTCCATCTTTCAATAAGGAGGCATACAATTTTCAAAGAACTACATCTATTTGACAATGTTGTCTTCAATTTTTTCCTTAAGGTAGACCACCCCTAGTGAGATTCATATGACAATGCACTTTTTCAGGCACCATCCTTAACTATTTCCCACACGACAAAATTTCTGACTGTTCCAATTTTAAAGCTGCTGCAGATGACAAAATAGATGTTGAAAAAGATTGTATTTATGCAAATTTTAGCACAGAAAACATTGAGGCAAAAGGAGAAACTGCTGGTTATCAGCAGTTTCTTCTTTTGTCTCAATGTTTTCTCAAGTCTTTCCTATTTGGGACGTCAAAACCAGGTCTTGTTTGGGAAAAGGTTAATGGAATAGAAAATGAATGCTGTTATTTTTCTAACTCATAATGTATCTGAATAGATTGGACGCGGTACAAATGTTTACCATGTTACATGGAAAATTCTGACATCGCATGAATCTCATAAGGCAGTTGCGGATCCAGGATTTCTTTTAGGGGGGTTCGAATATGCAAATAGGGGAGGGGGGGGTCGTTTTCCTAGTATTACATAATTTTGACTGAATTTCTGCATGAAAATGAAATAATCAGGTTAACGAAGGGGGTTCGTTTGAACCCCCCCCCCCCCCCCCGAACCCCCTCTGGATCCGCCACTGTAAGGTGTGGACTATCTTAAGTTCTGTTTTCTGGAAATAGATCAATTTAGCTGAAAGGGAAAGGGCAAAGCTAAATCAGCACAAAAACTGCTTTCTATTCAAGCACATATTCAAAATATTTTCTAATTTTAAAAATATTGCAAAACATCTAATCACTACATAAGCTTATCTTTAAATTTTCTAGATTTTCTATTTTTACCACCCATACAAAATTCTTACCAGTATCTTGAGCTAAAGATAGCAACAACCATCAGAATTGCGTTGCAAGCGCATTATAGGTTGAGCACATGCAGTTGGAAAAGATACAAAGAACCAAGATTAGAATATGATATATGTCAAATTACATGTTATACAGTTTGATACATCAATACATTCATGCATAGAGTGAGAGCAATATAGAGCAACAGCTAAGAGGGGTTAACCCTTTCCCAAACGACAAAATTTTAGGGTGATCAATTTCAAAAGCTAATGCAGACATTTAATTGGATGTTGAAAAAGACTGGATTTGTGTAAAATATAGTATAGAAAATATTGAGGCAAAAGGAGAAACTGCTGGTCATCAGCAGTTTCTTCTTTTGGCTCAATGTTTTCCAAAGCCTTTTCAATTAGGGATGTCAACACCCGGTCTTGTTTGAGAAAGGGTTAAAGGCATTCTAAATTTGTTATTTCAATTCCAAAGCCAATGTTGTGGGTTTCATTTGAATCATCTCGAGAACATTCCAATGAGTACCCACAACATAGGGTTTGACTTAACAGTTAATAATATATTGCATTTTGAAAGGCCAATACGCCTCTTATATGAAGCTCTTGCAATAGAAGACATACAAGTAGACATATTTAAATTAAGTTAAAGAATAGAGACATTAAAAGTAACAAGGAGCATACTAGAGGAGGACACTTTGTACTTCTGTGTACTTTTTACCAACATTGTCCATTACAAAGTCCAAACACCGCAAGTGAAGGAGCAACATCTTGGCTTACATGTTGTCATTTCATTACATTACATCCTACTGTTTACTTCTTGAACACTTGAAATTTGCTATACATGGACACATGTTTCTGAAGTTTTGTCTGCGTTACAATTTTAGACGTGACATAGTCTATATTTTCTTGCACTAAAATCTTTATTCAACTTGGGAAAACAATTTGACCAATTTGAATGTGGTCCAAGCAGAGAAGGTGGGAAAATACCAGGAATTATCTGGATGTAGATGTTTTCAAAATCAGCAATTAAAACTTTTTTGGCAATCAACCAAAACTTTGCTTGGTCAAATCATTTTTATCATTTGATTTTTGAAAGATTCTTTGCATTCAGCAAATCTCTGACATTTTATCGAATTCGCTGCTTCAAACCTTTTGCAAATAGGACATGTATTAACAGAATTATTGAATATATATGGAATATGTTGTGTGGAATGATTCCCCAGCATGAACAAGCATGTATACAGATATGCAGACAAATGGTTTAATATATGAACTTTTCAAAATAATGGGTGATTATAAATTACACTCAAGTGTGTGTACAACATACATACATTGTGTATATGGGTGTTGATTATGTTATGTGATATAATAACAAATAACATAAAACAGTTACCGGTACACTAAAAGTAATATTTATCAAATGAATATAATTCAACAAGTGCCATCAGAACAGAAAAAGGAAATTTGTGTATCATTACTATGTGCATTAGCCAGAAATTAAATTATGTATACATAATGTTAATATAATGTTACATATTCAACACATTTTAAGTCATAATTTGGCCTTGGACAAATCACACATATTGACCTATTTACGCAAAGATGTTTGTAAGTTCATCAGTAAAACAGGGCAGACATTGGACTCCTTAAAGTTGCAGATTGCCAAGGTAACATACTTGATTTAAATGAGATCCTTAAATGAAACTAGATCTAGCAAGTAGATAGATCTACAAAATATTTTTGTAAAAAGAAATTAATCATAAATTACGTTTTTAGCATCTTTATCTGTGTATAAAAATGTGCCAACTTGTGTACATAAAAGTGTTCAAAACTGTTTGTGCAATGTTTGGCAAGTGCACAATTTATGTCTTAACTCTAAACCAAAGAAGTTCATACTGACCTTCTATATGTATGGGTAGATATGTTAACTCCCTCCAACAGCCAACATCCTTGTCAAGATCGCAGTACTGGTAATCATGGGCGAACATTTTCCATTCATGTTCGTAACTACAGCCACTGCACGTCGATGACACATTCGCCACCAGACCTAGCTGGGAGTTCGGGTTGAAGGACTTTCCTTCTGGGTGGGGCTTAAACACTGATGGTACTTTGAAGCTGAAAGGAGATCATTTTTACTTTTGTAATGGATTTTGAATAATTCTTAAATCTGAATAAAAGTATGTCATGTGGATAAGATAAGGATACAAGATGTGTTTGAGAAAAACACAAAATTTATACCTGTAGAAAACAAGATGTGTTTGTGGAACACCAATGTCCCGAAATGGCCATTTTTCTGAAATGTTAAGTTTTCGTGTAAACGGTTGATAACATAAGGGTTAAAAACAGATGACCTTGAGAAAGATCAACTTGCATGGAGCAGATAGATATTATTGAAAGGAAGTTGCATACCAAATTTGAGCTTTGTATGTCAAATACTTTTGGAGAAAAGGTAAATGTTAAGTTTTTGGACAGACAGACAGATGGACAGACAGACGGACACAAGTAAAACAATATGCCCAAGATCTCTCAATACGGGGGCATAAAAATGTCTGCAAATCTACTTGGCCCTAACAATAAAACAACCTTTACCTTGGTTTCAAATTTTGCATGACAAGATGTATCTACATACCAAATTTGAGCCCAGTAATTTTAACCCATGGGTGCAAAGTTATAGAAAAATGTTGAGTTTTCACACAGAGGACAACAGGTAAACTGTGCTTTAACAAAAAAAATCCCCTATACTTTAAACTTGTTTATGATATGAATGCCCAAGTGGAGAAGATAAATAAATGTGCAAAACTCAAAAACTAAAACTTTTCTAAATCAGCCCAAAATATTTGCCAACTGATTTAGGATTCAAGAATTGTCATATTCTCCATATAGAGTAATGTCATTTGACTCAAGATCCCTTGAACGTAATACAGTGGCTGCCATAGAGTTGACAAATTTTGTCTTGATGTCATTTTCACATGCCTACTTTCACATTCAATATGGCAGCCTATGTATTACACTCAAGTCATGTTTCAAACAGCCCTAGTGTGGCGATTGAGAGTACTGTTATACTTACTCAATCTTGAAGTCTGGAGGGTTGTCATGCAGGACTTTTATCCTGATTGTGTCATTCGAGAATCTTGTTGTATTCCTAGTCCTGTAAAGCAGATATTAGGTTAGTAAATGCTGAATAAAACCATCAATAATTATTGTTAGCTTTATCAAATCATATCATTCAAATTTCATTGACATTGCACAGATTAACTTTTGTTATCATAACTTTCACTCTTTGGCTATCTCCTAAATATGGTATAATCATTATTTTCTTGAATTCTTTATAATCAGTGTCTTAAGAATTAAAAGTATTTTTGATGTTAATTAGGCAATTTGCCAAATATTAATGTTTCTTGCAAAAATGTCAATGCCAGGCCAAATAAATAAAGTAATAGTATTCTATCAACATGCAACAACTATTGTCTGCAGCTTTAAAATTTCTGTCATACGCTAAAACTAAAGCATTATTATGTAGTCAATAAAGTTTGACCTGCAACCTTAAATTGACCAAAACTAAATTAGTTACTCACCCATTAACAAAGAACTCATATGTATGGTGTTGTTCTAGAACAGCTGTGTTGAAAGTTAGCGATCCATCAAAGTTCAGTATCCATCCCTTACCCTGTTGGAAACAGCCTCCTGTCAATTGTAAACAACAACAACAGCTGTGAGTATGAGAGGGCAAGATCGTGAGTTAGACGATCATAATTTAGGGCTATCTTTATTCTTCCTTTGTATTTGAGACTCATCACACTAAAAGGGACCTTCTTTGAAGCAGGGATTTCAGTAACTTTTTGAACATCTGGTACTCGAGGCAAAGTAAGATGGGGATTTCTATGTCTTCCTTATTAACCCATGCAATATTTACAAAAGTAACAAAGGTATGACGCACAAAATGGGGTAAAATCAGCGAAAGTCCAACCTGAGTTTAAGCCAGGTGGTAGATCAGATACGTTGTAAGCAGTAATGGTCTCATTGGACATTGGTAGTTCGAATGATTCACTGTTGTTGGTGACATCACGACACGACATCGCAAACGAATCCAAGGTCTGAAATATGCATGACATGAAAAAAAAGAATAAAGATCCTTTGATAAAATTTTCATTTCTGACATGACTTTTTAAAAATAACATTTCATGTTAGTAAAAATAATCATGTATTTTAATAGCTTAGCACTAAGCTCCGACTTTGAAACAAAGGTGCATTTTAGTTAACACAAAATGTAAGAAATAAATAACTAATATAACCATTCCAAGACCACTGTCAAAATTAGTATCTACACAAGTATACACATTTATATGTAAATGGGCATGATCAAAACTACTGTAAAGACACATACATGTAGTTCCAACGCACTTACATAAGACTTGCACCAAACCTTTGTTTAACCTGAACTAGCATGCCTAGTAACAAAAAGAAAATGTTAACATTTATCATGCTTAATTTCAGCAAGAAACAAAGAATTTGATCAGACTGCATATTTGGTGTGATTCCTCAATGAAACAGGGCTATCAAACATATAAATAGTAAAATGGGTCCATTTGGCAGCATCTAGCTTCTCTCAGAAGTCTCTGTGGCACCTTTTACTTTGTCTTCCTGATAGATCATTCATTTGTCTTTAATTTACTATCAAGAAAGTGGAATAAATAGCACCATCAGCTTCAAACAAGCTTCGATGAACACAATCACCCTTGCAAATCTCTTTCGGGATCTGCATGTGACACACACCCATGAAAGGTCACAACCTCGCAAGAAACTAGTTCCTGTGAGGTTCATTAAAACACATCCTAGCCATACACTGATGATCTGCAAGAATGTTGAACCACATTTCATGCATCTGCCTATTCTATAGACACAGAATCAATGCAACAAAAGGAGTGAATCCATTTTTGCTTGAACTATGTTTGTATACTATGACCTGGAAGCATTTCCCATAGTGGAGTGTCTCCATTTTTGCATGTGGACCTTATTCTATGCTATTGCTTAATTAAGTATTCTAGGATCAACATAAGGGTTAAATTATCTATATCTAACAAACCTTGACCATTCCTAGTTCAGTGTTAGCATCAGGATCATACGAGTATTCATTTGGCATGAGTGTAACATCAACAGCTGGTCCGACCGTAAGTAGACTCATACGACCTTCAGTAATCTGGACCACAAGGTCAGAGGGCACGACCTCTATAAAGGTCACATCACTACCAGAAAACTCCTCCCCTCCAGTACCACTAGCCTCCATAGTTATCTGGGAATGATAAACATAATGTATTTGTGACATACAAATGAGCATCAAAACATGATTTTTCAAGAGTGTGACCTTGACTTTGATAGATGACCTTGACCTTAACAGCTGCGACATTGTGCAAATTCTGACTCAGTTCCAATGGAAGCGGAAGGAATTCTTTATTATTGCAATTCTTTTGTTTTTAAGAGAAATCGTCACCCTTTCAGAGGTTAGTTTCAATTAATCACTGCCTTCTTTTTTTACAAATTTAAACATACCTGACAACAACCATATAATTAATACCAAAGGTTTTTTTTTAAAGTTAAACCATTCCAAAACAGCAAAAATTAAGTTTTAAAAAGTAAAACGCTGCACACAATAAAATTGATGATAATAAATATTTCATATGTGTGCAATGTAGCACAGAAAATATTGAGGCAAAAAAAGAAAATGATGGTTTCAGCATTTTCTTCTATTGCCTTGACATTTTCCAAGCCTTATCTTTAAGAGATGTACATATGTGGGTTGTTCGGAAAGTTTTGAGACAACTTTGATTAACAGTTTAAAACAAAGCATATTCACACAATTTTTTAACATACATTTTTGTAATCTTTAATCTATACCAATATTTAAATTTCATTTAAATCGTACATCGTCTTCACATAAAACATGGATATCAAAAATAGTTACTGACATACAGGCGGCGCACGACGTCGTACCTGAACGTCAGGTCATTTGAATATAACGGAAAAGGTAGTTATTTCTCAAAGCGCCATCTTTCACGCTGAATGCATATTTCATGTATTCCTGCCCATCTACTTAAAATCAACAATACAAGTCACATGAAAACGGTGATACAATCTTCCATAAAAGGATACGTAATTATTTCAAGAGCCTAACAGTGGTGCGGTCATATTCGTTGATAGAACGTCGTGTAAATCAATTTTTACGTTAATGACGGAAGGCGGCAGCATCTCTCTTTACCTTCAGATGAGGTCCTTGCCTCATTGTACCAGCGGTAGAAAAGAGCTCACATGCCTTTCTGTCCCATACTGACATCTTCCAAAAATAGTTTAAATTGGGGATTTTCTGGCATTTACAGAAAACCTTTTTAAATATTAGCTGTTCTGCCTTTGACAGTGTCACCATAGAAAGCAATGAAATGAAATTTTGTAATGATGTCAAACGTTTGAATCTAACGGACAAATAAGGCAATGAATCATAAATGATTTTAAGTACGTTATATCAAAGTTTCTAATGAAAATATTGCATTTATACCAACGTATTAAATAAACATTTCTTATTTGCGAGCCGTGCGCCGGCCACATGATGGTTGTGTTGCTATGGTTACTACTAGCAGCAACCCGATGATACAAATCTTAAAACTTTATTTGCATTGAACTCGTTATGTTTTCAACTTTGTATAGACTGAAAATCACTAAGAAATTCGCAAAAATAAAGATGAAATGATGTTTGTCTCAAAACTTTCCAAACAACCCTCGTACTCGGTGTTATTTTGGAAAGGATTACAAGCCATACTCACCTTGTATGTGAGTTTATACACTCCGTATTCCAACCAAAGTGGGTCTATGGACAGTTCTGAGTGGTTGTAAGAGGGGATGCTCGTAATGTCAACATCCGCGATCTTCGTGTTGGTATTCTGATCCCAGAATTCAACAGTCCACAATTTAGTGTTCTTTAGCGTGTAGTTACATTTCACATTTGCAATCCCAACAAGCTTGATACGCTTACTTCTGAAATATTGTAATGGGTTGAGGAAATCCCTAGATTGCTGTATACTTGGTGTGGGTGACCTGCAGTCGATTGCAGATATAGGAAACTGGAATGAGGCTGAAGTGCTGGAGAAATCTGTCCAAGCTTCGACCGTGAGATTGTATGTTCCTTCTTGTGTGTAGACATAACTCACAGAGAACGATTGTGAAACATCGAGTGAGCTGTCAAACCTTGATGACGAATAGTCAGAATCCATTGCGCATGTTGTTGGGTTTCCAAAGTACTTGTTTGAGAATCCATTATAAACCTTGACACATTGGTCTGTTCCGTAGTTTCCCATGGTGATGTTGAATGTTTTGGTCGTATTGGCAGGGGTTGTTCCCTCGTCTCGTATGGTGATGTCCTCCGACGGGTAGACGACATGGATTATCTGTGACACCAACGGTCCACTGAACAACACATTATTGGGTACAACAGATAGATTGTATGTTCCCTCCTGAAATATACCAACATGTGTTTACACAGTACCAGACGACAACAATTTTACACTGGTCTAAATTCAAGGATGTTGCCAAGGACATTTCGGACAGAATGTAATTTTACAATTTTTTTCATTTTTCTTGTTAGAAACATTGTGGGACATACAGAAATTTCCAATAACCATCCCTTAGAAAGTGTTGAATACTAGGAAAGGAAATGTTGATATGTAGCATAGTAGGTAAAACTTACTGTTGTAACCCTTTCCCAAACAAGACCTGCTTTTGACATCCCTAACATTAAATAATTGGGAAAAAATTGATACAAAAGAAGAAATTGCTGATAATCAGCAATTTCTTCCTTTGTCTCAATATTTTCTTAGCTATATTATGCATAAATATTGTCTTTATTAATACCCATAATGTCGTCTGTTGTAGCTTTCAAATTGGACCACCCTAAAATTTTGTCGTTTGGGAAAGGGGTAATCTACATAGATAATAGAGACAAGTCTGTGGTATTGCAGGCTCAATGTTGTATTACTATTTTCTACTGATAACAGTTATCACCCACGATACAACTACAAACTGTTACAAACAAGAATTGTTGCAGAGAGGACAAATACCTGCCACCAGCCCAGGAAACAAATTCAAAGTCAAATTATCTCCCTTGGTTGACCACAGAGAGCAAAGAATGTCCATGTAAATTTGATAGTTCAAGTGAATTTTCATCATAATCCATCCAGCCGTTTGGGAGGAGTTGTGCTCTTGTTTATGTTGGTTAGTCCAGCAATCTCCCGGTCTCACCAGACAACTTCCTCCCATGTTAGCTTGGGTCTGCCACGAGTTCTATTTTCCTGCATGGATGATTAGGGATCTCACATTGGTCAGACAGCTAGAGTTTCTTTCTAGAACTACAAAAACTGTAAAACTTACTGTGGTAATCTCCATTGATAGTACAGACAGGTCAGTGGTATTACAGGAGAATGCTGTGTTTGTACTGATGGCCGTTATCTCCCACCAGACAAGGGTACCTGGAACATTGCATAACAAGAGTACCAGTCAAAATGTTTGTAACTTTTTACAATTAATAAGTTCATTTTTCCTTGATGCAGCCTGACATGAGAAATAATTCTGAAATTATGCATAAGGTGACTGGAACATTCTGTAAAACTTCCACACACATGTAGAATGAGCTACAATCACAAGATGTGAGAGTATTATGTCCGGACAGACATACAGACATCTAGATAGGAGCAGATGATACCAGAGGTGCCTTCTTTAGAGCGAGATTTCTTGAGATTTCTTAAGATGTGACCTGTCGCGCTAAAAGGGACCTTATGGGTTTTGTGTAAAATATCGACCCTAGTCAGTCTGCGCTGTCCGTGCAGCCAGACTAGGGCCGAAATTTTTCACTTGTATGTAATTTTTTAATCCAGAATGTTTTCCCTATCTAACTATATGTTCATTTTTCTCATACGGGATCTGCTTGACCTGTGCTGAGTCTGACAAGTTTGTCAAACTTTGGGTTTTTGGAGTTCGGATAAGGTCCCTTTTAGCGTGACGGGTCACAGATATTTTAGTATAAAGCGTTCTTTAGAGCAAGATTTTTAAGATGCTCAATGGGAGGCGCCATTACCCTATACTTCGTGCGGACCCCTCGGTCAATTCTGTAGAAACAATATGAAAGAGACTTGACCGAGTTGTTCCGAACGCTCCATAATTTATAAATCGCGGTGTTCCGAATTCTCCATACTTTATACAAATGATGTTATGATGATGTCATTTGTATAAAGCTGGAGCATTCGGAACAGCTCTGTCAAAGTCTCGGTCTTAAAAACGCTTTATCCAAAACACCTTAAGAAATCTTAAAAAATCTCGCTCTAAAGAACGCGCCTCAGTATATCATGTCTACTTGTGGTAGCATATTATCCCTTTTTACGGAAAACCTTGTAACTGCAGCTTACATGGTTTTCATTTAAAAGCAGCGATATGAAAAGGTCCCGCTGATGGTCATGCTTCCCTTAAGCTATGGCAGATGGAGCCAAATTATAAAGTAGGAAGGACTAAGGACTTTGTATGCTCACTTTTCTCCAATTTTTCCGAGATTACAAGATTTTTTGATAAAAATGATGATAAATTAACCTACCAGCTGACATTGAAGTATGAATCGTGACCAGATCACTGGCCAGAAACTGGTCCGAGTTTGTCCCAAGGCATTTTGGCCATCAATGTTTAAAGGTAGAAATAGCATTCTATGTACTGCCAAGGTCACAAGATTTTTTAATGAAATCGATGATCAATTAACATACCTGCCGACATTGAAGTATGAATCTTGACCAGATCGCTGACCAGGAACTTGTCCGAGTTTGTCCCAAGTGGAACTTGGTCAGCGATGTTTAAAGGTAGGAATGGCTTCCTGTACACTACCATGGATAAATTGTCAAATTTCTGGTAGCATCCACTCTGTAATAAACAGATTTTAACCCATTACCAGATGGCAGAATCTTACAATTGTCCAAATTCAAAAATTGTGCAGATAACAATTTTCAGACAATGTCAAGTAAATGAACTTAAAATCTAGGTCTTTTGAGGTAGAAAGTATAGTGGGAAGTGAGGGTCAAACAGGATCATTGTATGGAAATTGATTATCCTTGTGAAGCCAATCTTTGCAGACAGCATTAAATAATATCAGAGTAAGATTGGCCCAGAATTACATGTTTGCCTTCTTTGGTTGTTTTCTTAGTGTTATACTGGACACATACATTGTATATTAGTTTACATCTTCAAATTTAGGAATAAAAATTATTTTTTCATACCATTTTATGCAAATGGATCAGCTTAATAGCCAAACAAATAGGGCTTACTCAAATTCTGTTGTTTAATCTGGATTTATTTTATGCTGGTATGTACAAATATAGGTGTATAGATATCCAATTATCATCAATATGTGACCCGTCAAGCTAAAAGGGACCTTATAGCAGTCCGCGCAGCCAGACAAGGGCCGACACTTTTCACTTTTATGTAATTTTCTAAATCCAGAATGTTTTCCCTATCTGACTATATATACATTTTTCGCATACAGTATGTAGTTGACCTTTGGTAAGTCTGACAAGTTTGTCAAAATTTGGATTTTTAGAGTTCGGAAAAGGTCCCTTTTAGCATGACAGGTCACATATGCAATTTTTTCCTCTGTAGTTGCTTTCAAATTGGAACAGAAAATAAATCTAAAAATTGTTCTTACATTGACGATCCTTGCCATAGAAGTTGTATCATTAACCCCTTCCAAAATGGCAAAGTTTTGGGGTGATCCACTTCAAAAACTGCCACAAATGACAAAATGTAATTCATTAGAGATAGGATTTGTGTAAAATATGACATAGAAAATATTGAGACGAAAGGAGAAACTGCTGGTTACCAGCAGTTTCTTCTTTTGTTTCAATATTTTCCCAAGCATCTTCTGTTAGGGACGTCAAAACCAGGTGTTGTTTGGGAAAGGGTTAAATATGGTCACTAAAATCATTTATTTTGTCATAAGTAAAGACTTTCAATTTGGACCAGACATTTTGTTTTATTGGGAAATGGTTAAAAACGCAGACTGTTCAAATTTGAAAGTTACCTCAGGCAATAAATCAATTTTGATAAAAATAGGATTTCAATATTTCCTATAACACAGAAAATATTGAGGTAAAAGGAGAAAATGCTGGTTATCAGCATTTTCTTCTTTTCCCTCATTATTTTCCAAAGTGTCTTTTATTAGAAGCATCAAAAGGCACCATTGTTTGGAAATGGGCTAGTATTGTTCTTACATTAATGATCCTTGGCACGGAGGTAGCATCATTATAAATGGTCACGTTAGTAAAGTAATGACCATGAGTCGCATACGAGTGTGTTACTTGTACATTGTTGGCAAAGTTGATGGGTCCGTGTGTATTACCATCTCCAAAGTCGTACAGTATAAAGGCTTCATCCGGTAGAGGGGCACCCGTGTACGATATCTGGAATGTCAGGTCACCTAGCAAAACAATTAAATAAGGCTAAATAAGGGTATGTAACTTGTGTGTCATTTACAAAATTGAAATATCTCTGTTTGGTTCTCAGAAGTTGTACAATACAAATGCTTAATTCATTAGAGTGGCACCCATGTATGGTATCTGCAATGTCAGGTCACCTTAAACTGGAGATTTAACAATAGAACTTAATAAATCTTTCCAAGACCGCAAAAATTGGAATCAGCATTTTCTCTTTTTGACTCAACATTTTCTGATCTATATTTTACACAATTCCTATCTTTCAACATGCATTTTTTCGTCTGTGGCAAATTCAAAATGGGACAACTCTAAAATGTGGTGGTTTGGGAAAAAATTAATCAATCAAGCTTGAAACATTAGTCTGTATGTTATTTTACTTTTGAAGAATGTTCATACTTACAATTGCTAGTGAAGTCATTGTCCACAGGAGCATTAGTAAGGATGTCAAAATCTTCGGTAACCGGCTGAAGTACTTTGAAGGTCTGTGTGCAGTTTTGCGACTCTTTCACGCTAGTTGCTGTGATGAGGAATGTGTAAGTTCCCGGAGTCGCAAATGTGCAGTTGTAGGAATCTTCACCGTCAGGGCTCTCATCTGGAATAACCCATTATCAGGCAGCAAAATTGAGACTGTTCCAAATCCAAAAATGTTCCAGACGACTATTTCAAGTAAATGGAATTTTACATTTGTTTGTATTTCTGAGTATAAATCAAAGTAGGAAACGAAGAAATTGCTTGCCTGATGCCACAAGCAATTTCTTCATTTTCCACAATGATTTCTTAAGATTTTATATTGTGTGGGGTCTAAAGACATCATCATGTAGGAATGGGTCAAAAATAGGAATAGGTCAAAAAGGCAAAATTTGTTGAATACTTCAATCACAGAAACTATAATTCAGTCAAAAGGAATCTTGAAATAAATAATTTTGATCTCCTTTAATTACCTTCATAATATCTTTATTGGTGCTGATTTCCAATAGATCTAAATTAAAGCAGTTACAAAATTCGAAAGCAGAGAAATAATTTGAAAGCAGCAACATAATTTTTCTAACAAATTGAATTTTTGAAGCATTGAATATGATATAAAAGGGCTTTAAAAGAATCACTAATATAGTCTATCCACATTCTGGAATTAAAATTTTTTCCAAAATTCAGGTTAGTGCAGACCAAAGTACAGATAGCTTAGATACAAGCCAGAAAATGATTGTAAAAGAATTCTGATTTTAATTGCATTTCTTTTTTTGACAAACCACTACATAGAGTTCTAGATAGGAGGTGGTATAATAATGGACACATTCCCACTAAGACCCCCGCACACACAACAGCCACAGGAAGTCGTTCTTAGAGGCAAAAGGCAAAATTTTTAAACGGGGAACGGTTGAAGTAAATCCAATATAGTAACCCTCTTACCGCCTTTTAATGAATTAATTCAATGTCATAGTTTTTTTTTCACTTAAAACTTCACTTTATCGCTGTATATTGAATGCATGTGCCCTTTATCGCTGTATATTGAATGCAAGTGCATCGTCATTGTTTTCTCCGCATTTTTGGGGCCTCGCTTTGATAACGTTGATTTGTTACTATTTTTAGTAACAATTCTCATGTATACAAGGTTAATATCACATAAACCCATTGTTTGCAACCGGAAGTTAATCCGAGTCTTCTCTGATGAAAATTCGCTCTTTGATATTTGGATGTCGCTATTTACATCAGAGCGCTGTCCCATTCAAATACAAAAGAAAATTCTGACACAAGTTATGTCACTGTGTCGGACTTTTCTATTGTTTTTGAATGGGACAGCGCTCTGTTGTAAATAGCGACATCTATATATCAATAAGTGAATTTTCATCAGAGAAGACTCGGATTACCGGAAGTGTTCTGCGGGTACGGACTAAAACGATAAATGAAAGGAGTCTTTTATGACCACAGATTCTGAAACAACATCTAACTCACGTTCTCTCTTCCTGGTTAGATCAGTTCCAGCTATGGAGGTGTCACAATCAAACTCTAGATCGAGTACGCCAGGTCCTGGTGCCCGGCGAAACTTGACAACAGAGGCCCCTGGCACTCCTGCAAATATGTAAAAAGCTGACTGAGATCAGCATGTTAATTGATGAAGGGCAGGATACAGAGAAAATTCTGAACAAAAAAGGGGACTTATTTGTAGCAAAATGCTTCTCAAAGTGCATACCCCCTTGTTATGGTTAAAACACATTTTAATGTATACAACCAATCATAAGCACTAAAGAGGCAGAGGCGAAATTTGAAAAGTGACTGTAATTAGTAAACCATGTTAAATTTCCATTCCAAATACAAGCATAAGCATTTTGAATGGTTTAGAATTTTGAATTAATGCAAACTTACAGAATTTTTCAAAATTACCTGCCTTGCATATGAATATAGAGTAAAACTATATTTGGGAATTTTTCTCTTCTTGAAGCATAATCTTGAAATCCAGCATGATGAATCAACTTATGTGTATTTATAAGTGTGTGTGATTTGATGCATTTTGTATCGCTAGAAAGTGGTGTTTTTAATGATGGGTCATATACCTTAAGGCAATTTATACAGTCTGTTCTACACTATGGGATGGCTATTACATGGATAACAATTACGATTGAAACAAATAATTTAATTTGTAAAGTTGCCTGCCCTTTTTTTTCAGACAGTGCATACAAAAAGTCAAAAGTCATGCCATACCTGGGCTAAAGGCTTTTGGACTTGTAAAACACTCCATGTCAACGATTGGTGAAATAACCTCAACAAGGATAGATCCAGTCAAAGAGTAAAACAACATTAGATTGTAAAGTGGCTTCAGCAGATATAATAGATCAAGATCAGCCTGCACATATGTGTAGGCTGATCTTTGTCTATGGTACCTGGTGGTGTACAAAAAGGTGTGAAGTTTTAACATACATACCTGGGCTGAAGGCTTTTGGACTTGTAAAACACTCCATATCAACGATTGGTGAAATAACTTCAACAAGGATTGATCCAGTCACAGAGTCAACCAAATTAGACAGTGTGTATGTCAAATTCAGGTTACCTGGAAGAAAAGCAAGTTAAAATTAATCAATATTCTATTTGGAAAACAGAAAGAAAAGAAGAAAATGTTATTGACAAATAAAATCATTACTCACATTCTTGTACTTTTTCTAATTAAACCAATTACATTGCTTTTAATTGATGAGCAAAAAATTGTGAAATTCAACTAGACCCATTCCCATATCAGGACTCTTTCTGACATCTTACCAAATAAAAGCTTTGAAAAACATTGCGGAAACGAGATGCTTGTCACAAACAATTTCTTCATTATCCACAATGTTCTCTACTCAGAAAGACAAAAAAACGCAAATTTTCATTTACTTTGAATTTTGGTCTACAACATCTTTAAATTTGGAATACAGAAAATTTTGCTTTTTGGGAAATGGTTAAATCTTTAACCCTTTCCCAAACAAGACCTGGTTTTGACGTCCCTAATAGAAAAGGCTTGGGAAAACATTGAAACAAAAGAAGAAACTGCTGATAGTTTCTCCTTTTGTCTCAATATTTTCTTTGCAATATTTTTCACAAATTCTATCTTAAATAACTTCCATTTTGTCATTTTTTGCAGTTTTTGAAGTGGATCACCCTAAAATTTTGACGTTTGGGTAAGGGTTAAACAATAATTCCATCTTACCAGCAGCATCATAGTATGTATGATTGAGGGACTGTGTCAGGTCTACATTGTTTATTGTGTTGTTGTTATTGTCACCCCAGAATATCTCTGCTGTCACTCCGATGGGTATATGTGTCACACCCGAGGTGTCCCAGGTGAATATAACCTCCGCCGGTGGGGTAAATATCACGAACGGTACACTGTTGAGAGAGATCCCACTGACCCCGGAAGTCACCATGACAGGGTACAATTTGGACTCGGTGAACAGGGAATTCTTTACTGCGATTGTAATGTTTGTAAACACTGGGCTTGAAAACGTTCTTGTCTTGGAGTCTGTCCATCCACTTGCTGTTGCAGCAGTGCTAGTTTCATTTGCAGTTCCGTCACCCCAATCTACGATAAACTCGATGTTTGTGCCGGACGCCACAGATGCGTAACAGGTAACACTCGACCCAACATTGATGACAGTATAGATGCTCGGCTGTGTTGTTGTGACTGCACCATCAAACGTACAATTGAGTTCAATACCGGACGGCAGCTGTTCTATAGTGTATGTCAAGGTTACAGATAGTGTACCTAGTTCATTAGACAGGGTAACATGTACATTATGAGTAGAGAGCACAGTTTCTGCTGGTCTCACGTCCGACAGCGCTCGTCTGTCCGAGTCGTAGACGGTCATCCCCACGGTTGTTGTATCATACTGTAGTGTCAGACTCACACCCGACCCAGTCTGCCACTCTAGTATCAGCTGAAAATCAAACCCAGTAATACAGCCGGTCTGAGCCAGATACACACCCGTTATACCCTCAACTAGCTTCAGTGTCTGTGTGTGGGTTTCCGAGTTGATGGAATTATAACAAGTCGTGGAGACCAGCATTGTACCAGGGATTGTAAAGGTCTTGGGTAGAATGAGACCAGTCAGATGTGTCAACGTGTTGCTATCTGTCGTACCATCAGCGAATGTGTAGGTGATCACACACGTGTAATCTGACCCAGAACTCAACACAATAGTTGTAGTATGTTGAACATTCAGCTCCACGATCCCTGTATATTTCTCTGGTATACTGTAATTGACAGTGCCGATCTTCTCCTGTACGCAGATGGTTGTGTCGTTATTCTTGAAGCTCAGTGAGTTAGAGATGTTGACAGACAGCGGGTATTGTCCAGGGCTGCTATATGTATGCTGAACCTCGGTGAAGGGGGCTGTAGTCACTGTATGGTCATTGGTGTCTCCGAATACCCAATATACGCTCACAGCAGTACCTAGCAACAACAGAAATGTTTAAGTTTGTGTTAAATTTGAAAAATTATGGACATATATGACTGTTTGTTAATCAATTTTGAGGTAAATTTTCTTATGGCTTAAGAGAATAGGCCCTAGCATGCTATTTTTTATCCTACTATTTAAGCTCCAAAACTTTAAGTTTTAGAGCATGCATGATCTTATACTGGTTATCTCCCCTGATACTACTTCATGTTTACTAAAATTTATATTTGTAGTGCTATCAGGGACGGTAAGCAGTCTAAGCTTGTCCATGCCTTAACCCTTTCCCAAACAAGACCGGGTTTTGACGTCCTAAATACAATAGTCTTGGGAAAACATTGAAACAAAAGAAGAAACTGCTGATAACAGTTTCTCCTTTTGTCTCAATATTTTCCATGCCATATTTAACACAAATTACATCTTTAATTACATCCATTTTGTCATTTGTGGTAGTTTTTGAAGCGGACCACCCTAAAATGTTGTCGTTTTGGAAAGGGTTAAAGGGCTTCTGAGGGTCAAATGGTACAATAAATAACATGAAAAACTTCAATATAGATTTCGGAATGGGTTAACCAATACCATAACTTTAAAGTCTGTGTGAATTGGACTAGCTCCTGTGTCTATTCATAGCCATGTTTACCTTAGACAACAAGAGCTTCGCAGAGCGGCGCATATACGCCCGAGAGGGGCTTGTCAGTAAAATTGGCCATTTTTTTTATTCAAGGGCAGATAATTTAAACTTGAAAAGTTATCAAAATTTTGTTTGCAAAACACAACACCAGAGAGATTCATTGTGGTTTGATTGAATTCTTGTTGAAACTGTAGGAGTTGTGCACATGAGAAAATGGGTGTTTTTGAGAAAATGGGCATTTTCCCTTAAATTCAAGGGCAGATAATTCAAGAACAAAAACAGTTATCTCAATTCCGTAAGCGGCGTGCAGAACTAGACACCATGGAGATTCACTGTGGCAAGTGTGATAAAATTCTGATAAAAAAGTAGGAGAAGTTGCGCTCACAAGAAAATGGGCATTTTTTTCAAATCAAGGGCAGATAATTCCAGAACAAAAGGAGTTATCTGAATTCCGTAAGCAATGTGCACAACTAGACACCATGGAGATTCATTCAGACAAGTTTGATGAAAATCCGATCAAAACTGTAGGAGAAGTTGCGCACAAAAGAAAATGGATTTTTTAAATCAAGGGCAGATAATTCAAGAACAAAAAGACTTATCTAAATTCCGTAAGTGGTGTGCACACCTAGACACCATGAAGATTCATTCAGGCAAGTTTGATCAAATTATGATTACAAGAGGACCATACTGGTCCTTAATCGCTCACCTGCACCTAGATAGAATGAAAGTCCCAATGTTGTCAAGTTCAAGAGTACATAATTTAATATGCGAGATCATGATCCAGCTGAAAACTGCTTTCATAATCTTGAATGATCAATATTTGTAGCTGTTACTGTAAAAACAAAGTGGAAGAAAACAACAATTTTGTCACAGTAAAGGGCATATAACTCTGTTCTGATAAAGATATTCTCATCAACATTATGTCCATTTTTTTTTTTTTTTTTGTTCATATTTATTGCTGTTTGAGAGAAAACAAAGTAGAAAACGGCAATTTTGTAACCGTCAAGGGCACACAACTCTGTTTTTAGTCCAATCAATCTGACAAATTAAAACATTTAAGATATTATGGTCACCAACATTGCGACCAAGTAACTGTTGTGTCTTGATTGGTCCATATTTGTTTGTTAGAGAGAAATTAAAGTCGAATATGGTAATTTTATGAAATTAAAGGGCCAATAACTTTTTTTCTGGCCAAATCAAGCTGAAAATTTAACTCATCAAGGATCTTATGGTCACAAACATTGTGGCCAAGTTTTGTCTTGATTAGTCAATAAATGTAGATGCTACAGTGTAAACAAAGTCGAAAACAGCAATTTTGTCAAATTCAAGGGCACATAACTCCAGACTTCCTTTTCCTATCACACTGAAAATCAAAGTCATCCAAGATCTTATAGTTACCAACATTGTGGCAAAGTTTTGTCTTGAACGGTCAATATTTGTAGATACTAGAGTGGTAACAAAGTCAAAACTAGCATTTTTTGACGTTCAAGGGCACATAACTCCGGACTTCCTTGTCCGATTTGACTCAATATCGAACTCATCCTATAACCTATGGTCATACATGTTTTGACCAAGTTTGATTAAGATTGGTCAATATTTGTAGATACTAGAGTGGTAACAAAGTCAAAACTAGCCATTTTTGATGTTCAAGGGCACATAACTCTGGACTTCCTGGTCCGATCTGACTCAAAATTCAACGCATTCGAGAACTTATGGTCATACATGTTTTGACCAAGTTTGGTCAAGATTGGTCAATATTTATGGATGCCAGAGTGGTAACAACAAATTGTGGACAGACGGACAGACAGACGGACGGACAGATGGACAGACGAACGGACGACAGACAAAAAGCGACCACAGTAGCTCACCTTGAGCACTTCGTGCTCAGGTGAGCTAAAAACTGTAGGAGGAGTTTTGCACACCAGAAATTGCTAATGGACGGGCATTTTTCCTTAAATTCAGGGCAGATAATTCAAGAACGAAAACAGTTATCTCAATTCCGTAAGCAGTGTGCACAACTAGACACCATGGAAATTCACTGTGGCAAGTTTGATAAAATACTGATCAAAACTGTAGGAGGAGTTGTGCACACAAGAAAATTGGCATTTTTTTAAATCAAGGGCAAATAATTCAAGAACGAAAGGAGTTATCTGAATTCCGTAAGCGGTGTGCACAACTAGACACGTACCATGGAGATTCATTCAGGCAAGTTTTAACAAATTCTGATCAAAACTGTAGGAGAAGTTGCGCACACAAGAAATTGCTAACGGATGGACAGACAGACGAACGAGCGGGCCATAACATAATACCACCCTTCGGGCGTATAATAAAAAGGGGACATAATTCTTGTCCGATGCTTGTAAGATTTATGAGACATTGAGAATAACTCGGCACTATGGTCACACAAGTACAATGTGTAATTGTGCAATTAGCAAAGCTTCAAAGCAATAACAAAAGTAGGTTTGAACAAACAGAAACACCTTAACTTGCATCTTAACAAAAATTTATCTTCAATCAGTCAAGCACTCAAAAGCATGAAATCAGAACTTACCAGTAAAGGGAAGTAATTGTAGAGTGACAGGTACAGACGACTCGACACATGTAGGTAGATTAAATATCGCAAAGTTGACACCCTGGAGAACCGTAATGGCTGCAGAAGCCGTGGCGCTTCCAGTGATCTGTCTGTTTCTTACTGAGGCCTGAAAATCATACATGTTATCCCATTACCACATAATGACGCTTTTTAACCCATTACTTATCGACAAAATTTTTGGGTAGTCCAATTTGAAAGAAGTTGCAGACGACATTTCAATGTGATGAAATATCGAAGCTTTATAGCTTTTTGGGTAGAAAACATTGTGGGAAATGAAGAAATTGCTTGTCACAAGCAGTTTCTTCATTTTCCACAATGTTTACCAAAACCATTATATTGTGGGGAGTCAAAAGGATTCACTGTGTGGTAATGGGTTAAAGCAAAACAACATAAAGACTTTGGAAAACATTGTCGAAAATGATAAAAGTGCTTGTGACAAGCACTTTCTTCATTTCCCACAATGTTATCTACCCAAACACCAAAAATGTGAAATATTATTCACTTGAAATTGTTGTCTGCAACATCTTTGACATTGGATAAGTCTCAAATGTTGCTGTAAGGTAATGGATTAACTCTTCACCAGACGGCAACATTCAAGAGTGTTCAAATGTGACAGCTTCTCCAGGCGATTAAATGGATGTTGATAATGATACAATTTGTGTACAAAATAGTAAAGTAAATGAGAAAATGAAGGTTATCAGCATTTTCTTCTTTTGCCTCAATGTTTTGCCAAACCTTTTCTACAAGCTCCACGAAAACCTCAAAAGGTGACCAATCATACAATGTGGATGCTATCTAAACGGAATGATGTAAAATCTTAATGTTTCCGAGAGGGTGAATTCAGGGATGAATTAAAAACACACAGTCAGGGAGGCTTAACCCTTTCCCAAACAAGACCTAGTTTTGACGTCCCTAATAGAAAAGGCTTGGGAAAACATTGAGGCAAAATAAGAAAGTGCTGATAATCAGCACTTTCTCCATTTGCATCAATATTTTCTTGGCTAATATATACACAAATCTTGTCACAATTTACATCCGTTTTGTTGTCTGAGGCTGCTTTTGAATGGGACCAACCTGAAATCTCGTCGTTTGGGAAAGGGTTAAGATGACAAAAAGCTAAGAACAATGGTAAAGCCTGGGTATTTAACAACAATAATCACCTGTAGAGTGACACTGCCTCCATTGTTGAAGGTCATCGGGAATTTAACGGTCGAAGGTTGCGCGTAGATAGCGCGTATCTGATGAATAACACCAGTGGCAGTTTGTGTACATCCACTTGGAGTAATGGTGGCAACACCAACATTTTGGCCCTGACAAAATATGTCTGATGTGTTGGTTGGAGTATCTTCAGTGACGATCGCTATGTTGTTGTCGCCCGATACAACCCGTAACACAAGTGCATCTCCCGGCATGACGTCGAAGTTGTCGCTTGTAGCGTCATAATAGCCATATCCTAATGAATTTCCCATTATGATTGTTTTTTGATGCCTGCAATAGATCTAAATATTTTTTATTTTTTATTTTATTAATTTATTTCTTAAGGACTAACCCTCTTCAAATTGGAGCAGTCTAAAATTAGGTTGTTTTAGAAAGCGTTAAGAAGTAGTAAAAAAATGTTTTTAGTTTTTACTGCAAGTTGTACATACAACAGACAGAAATATGAACGACAGTGAATAAAATTGAGATTGAGTCTGAAAAAGGTATCTTTATCATAATCGGTACTATCATTTTTCAAGATCCGTCCACTTAAGTGCAGTCTGATAAGAATCCATGCTGCTGGCTGAAAGTTGCTGCAGGTACTGATGAAGTCGTGAGAACAACATTCTCAAATGCTTTAACGGCCCTCTCCCAGATCCCAGTTCAAATTTATCCGTAGATTTGTACTCACGCAAACGTAATTGTTGGTATTTCTGTCCTCACATTTGGACCGTCACAGCATGACTCCAGATCCGTGCAGAATGATGTAGCACCAGTACAGGTCGCACAACCCCCACAATCATTCAGGCTATTGCAGTAGTTAGCGCAGGACGGTCGATATACCTGTAACATAAATACAAACAAACTATACACTGCAACAAGAGTGCCACAGTCACGATATACGCCGCAAGGCTGCAATTTCAATTAACCCCAGAGACTAAGTTTTAAGGGGGCATAACTCAAAAACCTATGAACCATAAAATCCTTCATGCACATCTACCCATTAAGGTGATAATGACCAAGTTTCAACAAGAGCCGTCATAGACGGATTATGCTCCCCGAATAAGTGTTTGTCACAAAATAAAAATCATCATACAATAAGCCCCCTTTTCCCATGACAGATTTTTGTACACACATTATTCATATAATATGGTCTAGAACATCTCATTTATCACAAAAGTACAAAATTTCATTAAATTCTACCCATTGGATGAAGAGAAATTGGAGAAAATCTAATTTATACATTAAGGCCCCTTTTTCCATGACGCAGCCTCAAATCAACAAACGAAGGAAAAGCTTCCTAGGGATTATTCCTGGAAGTTCACATGTGAAGTTTGGTTGAATTTGGTCCAAGGGTTGCTGAGATATGACTGTGGACGGACGGACGGACAAATTATCATACATTAAGCCCCCTTTTCCCATGACAGGTTTTTTGTACACACATTATTTATAGAATATGGTCTAGAACATCTCATTTATCACAAAAGTACAAAATTTCATTAAATTCTGCCCATTGGATGAAGAGAAATTGGAGAAAATCTAATTTTTACATTAAGGCCCCTTTTTCCATGATGCAGCCTCAAATCAATAAACCGAGAAAACGGTCTCTAGGGATTATCCCTGGGAATTCACATGTGAAGTTTGGTTGAATTTGGTCCAAGGGTTGCTGAGATATGGCTGTGGACGGACGGACGGACACACAGACGAACGGACAGCCGGACGGACGGACAGCATGGCGACTATATGCTCCCCCGAAATTTTTTCGGGGAGCATAAAAAGATCTATCCAGAACCTTATGAGGAGTTTTGTTGACGAGAAAAGTGGATGTACGTACGATATACGACAGTCTCTGGCGGTGTATAATAAAAAGGATGCTTATTGGTAATGGGTTAACTCTTTTCCAAATGGCAAATTTTTAACTTGTCCAATTTTATAGTTGTGGATGACAAAATTTATGTTGATAAAGATAGGACTTGCGTAAAATAATGCCCCAGAATATATTGAGGCAAAAGGAGAAAATGCTGATCATCAGCATTTATTAATGCTGATTATCAGCATTTACTTTTTTACCTCAATGTTTTCCAAATCCTTTTCTAATAGGGAGGTCACAACCAGGCCTTGTTTGGTAATGGGTTTACTTTTCACATAGTGTCAATAGATGCAGAAAGATACAAAGTTAAAAAAAAACAACAACAACAGGCAACTGTTAAATTTTCTGAAAAGACGATCTCTGTCAAATCAATTTTTTCTCATCAAAACTGTTGTGACAAATAAAGATACTGGTATCTGTGTAAGAAATGTCAAAAATGCTCATGACTTAATAAGTTGCTTCATTTATTAATCAGCACTTTAACTTCAATAATTATTCAATTCTAACCTACCCCAATAGTTATGGTGCCTGATCGCATCCCAAAGTACTCAATGCCCACAAGTTTGCCGGAACTTTTAGCGTTGCTCCTTGCCAGGAAGTAAACACCGCTACTAGCAAGGTTCTCTTTAAATGTTGTGTTTGCCTGGTCCAAATGTTCCAGGGGTGTATGACCGAAGGAAGATTCCAATGCATCTGTATAGGAAAACTATGGGTGTCAGAGTAACAGATAACAAGGAGTAAAGGCATACTATTTTTTATTTCTAATCCAAACACTATGTTTTGGGTATTCATTTGAATTGTCTCAACAAGACCATTCAATTGAGAAGCAACATTTGGTTAATTAACTTTATGAAATATTGCAATTTGAAAAGCCATTAACCCCTCTTATCTGTAGCTCTGGATACTCATAGATCTTGAGCCAACATTTCTAAATTGATTGTGTATATGTAAATTACATTACCAGCCATCTTATTGGATTAGATGTATGTCATGGGCTATAAGATTTATTGTTGTGTAATTTCAAAGATTAACTTGAAATAAACTGATTGGTGAATATCACACTAGCTGTGCAAATAAAAAAGTTAAGTCCTTTTCTACACAGTGTATAATCATGTGACTCAGAATTTCCGATAATCTTCAATATCTTTTTTAATACTTGACCAATATGAATTCGGTTTGAAGCGCAGAATGTGGGAAAATGCCAGGAATAAGCTGCACGTGTTGGATTTAAAAAAAAAACTGATAAAAAATTTTGGTTTACCTTCAATTACTTTTTTATCAGTTGATTTTTCAAAAATCATCCATGTCCATCTAATGCGTGACTTCTGTCCACATTCTCTGCTTCAAACGGAATTCAAATTGGTCAAGTATTAAAAAAGATATTGAAGATTTTCTGAAAATATTGTATCACGTGATTATCCACCATGTTCTAACCAATAAATATTTTCTAGTGACCTTCAATCAGGAAGACTGTGTTAACCTCAACAGCGTTGCCTCTTTGATTCACATCTTTATCATTATCATTAATATCATAAGTTATCAGCAATAGCAAATATTTCTTCACAATTCCCCCATCAGTATTGTGTGAATGAGATTAAGCAACAGAAAAAAGAATTTATCTTTTTTTATTTTTTATCCAAACCCTATCTTGTGGGTACTCATTTGAGGTATCTTAATGAGACAATTCTAATGAGTACCCACACCAAAGCATTTGGATGAACCCACTACAACTGGTTTGTGAAACAATGAATGACATCAGCTCTGTACCTGCGATGGCGAATGTTTTATTCATAGGTCCACCATCAGTGTATGTGAATGAGACGGTCATGTCTGTCCCACGATCAACAACAAGCATACATGTATCTTCCTCATATGTTGCCATTTGACTGGGACACGTCAGAGTCAGGCCACTCACAGGGGTATGTACCAACACTCCATTCTCCGATACAGCATCCTGTGTGCAGAAATAAAGCGATGATTAGTTAATAACAAAAATAAATACCATACACATGACGTCAATTTTGTATCTTGCATTTGACTAAGACATGTCAGAGTTAGGCCACTCTCCCCTTATCTGAAGAGGAGTCTTAAATAACTAGAACTGTCGCAAAGCGGACAAATACCCCCCACTAGCGCGTTGTCACTGAAAAAGTGCTAAAGTTCAAAGTGGCATAACTCTGAAACTACTGCCTGGATCAAGATGAAAATTGCAGGTGCACAACTTCATATGATAGGAAACATCCTGCTAAAATTTCAGCAAAATCGGTCAAAAACTGTGGGAGGAGAAGAGGACACAAAATTATGTCCACGGACGGACGGACGGACAGACGGACAGACGGACGGACGGACAGACGGACGGACAACCTGAATCCAGTATACCCCCCCCATAACTTTGTTGTGGGGGGTATAATGAAAAATTGTAGATGCTAGTAACAAATTATTGTAGATGTTAGTAACAAATAATTAAGGACAGATTAATGGACAGACAGATGAATGGACAGAAAGTGACCACAGTAGCTCATTTTGAGCACTTTTGTGCAAAGTGCTCAAGAGAAAATGCACCCATAACACAGTATCTAAAATATTGATTTAAGAAAAAAGAGAAAATATGTAAATTATATCTCTTTTTAAGGAAACCAAGGATAGCAGCAGAAAAGAAACTCACTGAGACTGGTTCTGTTATGTAGTTTGCGTAAGTCTTGATGGCGTATTGTCCGGCCAGGTTATATGTCCAGCTAGTTATACCAGTCCCATAGTTCACATATCCCATATCAAAGCTACTGTCACTGTAATCTACACGTAATGCATAGTTTGATACAGTCCCAGACGAAGATGAGACCGTCGGTGTCAGATTAAGCGGTGATCCGGATGCTACGACTTTTGCGGATGTTGTTACGGAGAGATAGATCGGAGCCTTGGCGTCCCATACAGAGATGTGTGTAAGAGAGCCACAGTTCAGGGATGGATCCCCTCTACATGCCACAGAACACTTGCCATCAGGCTGTAGTGGCATCACGCTGCTGGGACTGGTGTTGGAACAGAAACACTGGTACCCTGTAAATACAAGAATGAAGTTTGATCAGTCACAAAAAATTGCATTGTTCAATGATTCATTGAACAATGTCATTTTTTGTGACTGATCAAACTACAATGAATGAAACTCTCTCAAAATCTGCCAGCTGATAACATCACTATCTGAGACTTACATCCCAAATCCTTTTAGTAGCAAAATCTTATACCCATAAAACTGCCTAGTAACTCTGTGACCTTGAACTTATTGACTGACAACAATACACCCATTTAGGTCCTAAGCAGCAACAATTGTGAGAAGGTTCATGATTCTAAGTAAGGAAAATAAATTGCTTTCCAAAAGCTACCTTTTCATTACCTTATGCGTTATAATACGTAACACGAAACAATTCTACTGTTATCCTTTTTGATGGCAATGAATTTTGTGCTTAAGTAGACTGGGTTTACCGTTATGTATCGATAAACCATACATGTATGTGTTGTTATAAAATTTTGTAACTACTAACTACAGCTTGATTAAGCTACTAACTACAGCTTGATTAAGCTGTAGTTACAAGATTTTATAACAACACCAATGAAATGCTATTATTTGTCCGAAATTAGGTCATGGTAAACTGGATAAAATGGTTTCCTATTCCTTACCATTTACTATACCAGCGTACAAGTAGCTCATGGATCCACATCGTGTGTAGCATGTTTCCGGTGTGACCTCGTCAAGTTTTAATGCTCCAGGATTCTTTGAGTAATTTCTCCTTCTAGATGCCTCTTTGAAACATCCAATATAAGCTAAAATAAAGTAGAAAGCTTTGTTAGTACAAGCGGCAAAATTTTAAATTCAATGATAATGCAGACAACAATTTCAAGCAAATGCAATTGTGGACTTTTAGGTAGAAAACATGGTAACAAGTCTAGCAATTTATTCATTAACAATACTGTTTTGCAAAGCCTTTTGACATTCGTAATTAACCCATTCCATCATAATGACACATTTTGATGTCCTATGCAAAACAAGACTTTTGAATACATATACAGTCAAATCTCTCTATGTCGAACTTTGTGGGACCTACGAGAAAACTTCGACGTATAGAATGTTCGACGAAGAGATATTTTGGAGACAAGCGGCCATCGTCGCTTATATGGGCACTTCACGTCATGTCGGTCGGAGTTGCTGGACATCCCCCCCCTCTGTGTTGACCCGAGTGCTTTACCAAACAAGTCCTGCGTGATGCTTAGATGCTTCTGTAGTCATTGTGAATAACAAATCGTCGTTGTAAATGCAAAACATCTTACCTCGTTTTTGGAAGATTTGTAAGGGGAAAGAAATAAGTTACTTTTCCCAAACTGAAAGGTATACTTGATATATGGACATATTGTTCACTAATAAGGTGCCATCAATATTGATCAGTAGCCTAAAATATCTCAAAATCTTCAAGAATTGTCTTAACTGGGCACCACAATGTTTTATTTTGTAAATCGCAAAAATCTACATCCGAGGTTTCGCACTTACACCGACGAAATATAACGCTGTATACAATTTCCCGGGGCCTTTTTATTTTAAAATCATCAAATCACCCACTTTTTACGTCCTCAACAGTAATTAATACAAAAAATCAAACACAATCAGGTAAAAATCAATATTCGATAAAGGTAAACACCTGTTTTGACGGCTAGAGTTGACGGGTCGAAAGGTGTGAAAAACTGACTTGATTCGCAATTATCATCATGTAAGTTTGACATTCGTCGTATACAGGTGTGAATGTGTGCAAATATAGGTGGTTGGACTTCGAAATTGGTTTGACGTAAGGAGGAATTTCGTGCAAGAGAAAACGACGTATAGAGGTTGAAACATATAGAAATAAAGAGCAAAAGAATCGGGACTTGAAAATTACTTCGACGTAGGGAGAACTTCGGCTAAGGGAGGTTCGACATAAAGAGATTTGACTGTAAATGGAAAATGAAGAAATTACTTGTGACAAGCAATTTCATGACAATGTTTTCTACCAAAAAAGACTCCAAGATAAAAAATTCATTCTCTGAAATTCTTGTTGCAACCTAGATCTATGCAACATGCTATGTTTTGCCATTTGTAAGTAGTTTAACCCTTTCCAAAACGACAAAATTTTAGGGTGATTGACTTCAAAAACTGCCATAAAAGACAAAATGGATGTTATTAAAGATAGGATTTGTGTAAAATATGGCACAGAAAATATTGAGACAAAAGGAGAAACTGCTGGTTATCAGCAGTTTCTTCTTTTGTTTCAATGTTTTCCCAAGCCTTTTCTAGTAGACGTCAAAACAAGGTCTTGTTTGGGAAAGGGTTAATCTGGGTTTCAGTAATAACTCCTCCCTATTTGTTACAATGGAGCAGGGCCTGGAGTGATTCACTCCAGTATGTTTAGCATGACATGATAGATCAAAGTCAAACTTCCAAATAAAGCTATTGAATGTTACTGTAGCTAGAATGTTCCCTGACAACAGATTAACCATTTTTCTGTCATTCCAGCTTAGTTTTATGTTGAAATAATTTAATATTAGTTGATTTCATAAAAATCTGAGCGTTTTGATTGGCTAAAAATTTTTTTTCATAACTCCATGAAAAAAAAAAATGACATTGCCGGAACTTCTTTCGGAGTCAACAATATGGATAAATGGATGTGCCCTGTACAAATCGGCATATTGCGTTCGTTTTGAGTAGTAAACTGCAAGTTTTATCCTTAAATCTTACTCTTAAATAGATTTTCTAGTTGAAACAAACTCAGTTTCAAAAAGTTATTGCTCAAAACGCACTTGAGAGGATGGAAAATAACGTTACGACGACTGAATTCGCTGCAAACGACGTTGCAGTTACGCGCGCTTTTTATGACGTCATTTTAAGTTTTCGTCACGGAACGGCACGTGCGTAAGATCTGAATACCTTGGCAGCGGGCAGATATCGCACATCTGTCCGCTTCTTTGAACATAGTCCGAACGATTTCACATCTTTCTAGTCGCAAAAAAAATCTATTTACGGTAATAAAATGTATTATTAAATTATAAGGAATGAATGCAATTTAATTTTTTTACATGCAGGTATGAAAAATAAAATCTAATCACACTTTTGTATGAACCGCTTCGCGGATTCATACAGTGTGATTAGATTTTATTTTTCATACCTGCATGAAAAAAATAAAATTGCATTCATTCCTTAAATGACTTTCAAATAAAGTTTAATTTAATTTTGAAGCAGACTGTACATGTATGCACAATTTATTCTACTGAGACTGAAAATTTATGTAAGTAAATGGGTTTCCACTTGTGACTTGCGCCAAAAACGGAATAACGAAAAAGAAAACTTTATGATGGGCATTGGTTTGTGAAACCCAGATCAAAATTCAAAAAGGTTTCGGTTACATTATTGCAACCACAGGGAATTTTAGCGATTTTTATGTAGACTCTTTCTATTAAAGACAAGGGGACCAAGTTTTCATGTATAGAAAATAGTACCCATTCTCGCAAAACACCCATTACGACGCCAATTTTGAAGATAATTACACGAGATCTTCACTAATTAACTCCATATATATTTATTTAGCGAAAAATCCGGTGGTCTGTACGCGTAACGATCAGAGTTTTTCGTGACAGAGGCCGGTTTCTCGACGAAAGGGTCGAAAACGCCATGAACGACGTGACCGTGTGACCCCCGCTTGTAGGACTAAATCTGCTAGTTTGTGCATGATCGTGGCCAAAACATGCATTAAAACGATAAAATAAATTAAAATCTTTCACCAACCTTCCTTGTTGAATAATATCACAAAGAATTCAGCTTTAATTTGTTGAATGTTTTGCCGACTCAACGGATTTTAGATTTCGGCAATTTTAGGCGCGTTCGCTTGGGATACTCTGGTGAGTGTTTTTATCACAATGTTCCCCTTGACTTTCGAACGAAACAGAACGGTTCAGTTTCAAATTTCAACAAAATTGTCCAAAGCAATGCTTTAATTCGTATCTTTTTACGCTTATTGAACACAAATTTTATTTTTTAACAAGAAAAAGAATTACTCGAGTAATAATGAACGTATGACTGATGGAGGGCGAGTTCATCTCGCTGTTGAGCACACTCACTCAAGTAATTCTTTTTATTGTGAAAACTAAAAAAAATCATCGACAGTTATGCTAAATTAAGCTTGAAAAAATGAGAATTAAAGCATTGCTTTGGACAATTATGGTGAAATTGAATAATGAACTGTTCTGTTTCGTTCGAAAGTCAAATGGAACATTGTGACATAAACACTCACCAGAGTTACAACCGAACGCGCTGACATCACGCTTGTGTCGTACATGGCAATTTCGAACCTTTTGTCGTGAAACGGCCTCTGTCACGAAAAATACTGATCGTTACATGTACAGACCACCGGATTTTTCGCTTAATAAATATGTAAGGAGCTTATTAAAGAAAATCCCGTGTAATTATCTTCAAAATTGGCGTTGTAACAGGTGTTTTGCGAGAATGGGTACTATTTTCTGTACATGAAAACTTGGTCCCCTTGTCTTTAATAGAAAGAGTCTAAATAAAAATCGCTAAAATTCCCTGTGATTGCAACTAGGGGTCTAGTAGCCACAAACCAATAGGCTACCCATCATAAAGTTTGTGGCTAGGATATCGCAGATGAGCTAGGTCAACTCTTTCATAGACAGAGTAAACTTCGGAAAGTTTCAGCTTCATACATGAAAGTCGACCAATTCCGTTCGAATTGAATTCAAGATTTTCCTGCTTTGCAGAAAAAAATGCTTACAAACAGCATTTTCTTATTTTTTTTCCCATGTACCTTGAGCTACATCTAAGTCTATTCTAGCATTGAACATTAGTTCATAGGCCTAACAGTTTTGAGTTAAAAAGTTTAAATCATCGCTTATTTACTTTTTCAAAAACAAAACCGCCGTCGAAACTGAAAGTAAGAAAATGGCGGGAAGATTGTTGTTGTTGTTTTATTGGAAACGGTGTCATAAAATTGACAAGAAAAAAAAAAAAAAAAGATGCGAGTATAATAACGTCAGTTGCAGTTTCGCGCTTTTGTCTCTCGTTCAGAATAAGAGAAAAACCTTTTTTATTGGTTTCCTTATAATTTTTTGGTTTACAGATTGCATTTTTCGTTGTTGTCATTGTGGCTCGGGGAATTTTCTTTTCTTTTTTTTTTTCTATCTTTTTTTTCTTTTTTCTTTTTTTCTTTTTTTTGGAGGGGGGGGGGGGCACCCTAATTTTCTGCCATTTGGAAAGGACTAACTAATTCCCACAATATTGACGCATTTTGACAACCCAATACATGAAAACTTTGGAAAACTTTGTGGAAAAGTAAGAAATTGCGTGTGTATTTAGCAATTTCTTCATTTTATCACAACGTTTCCTTTTTTCAGAAAGACCAAATAATGTAAAAATCCATTCAAGCGAGTCTTGCATGTTACTGAACGAGAAAGGTTTAATCCATAGCCAGACAGCCCGAGGCTTTGACGACCGCACAAATAATACTACAGAAACTGTTTGGGGAAAGAAGACCCTAGCCGACATTTTCTCCTTTAGGCCTACCTTTCCCTGAAGGATTCTATCCTATCTATCGCAGATTTTACTTTCTTGCAACACTTTTAGTCCTGTAACCCCTTTCACTGCCTTACCCCCATCTTCGCAAGCCAAGGGTGACATTTACGACGTAGGGGGCCTAACGTCGTTTCTGTATTCACAATGATGGCAAATGCGAAGGGGGTAAAATATTATGTTTTTACCAGAAGATATGTTATAGTAAAATTGCACAATCGACCTAATGGCAGTGATGTTGTTTCATATTCAAACTCAAAAGCAGAAATTAAGAGAATTGGTATATAAAAAAATGTAAAATTCTTTAACCATTCTTTAGATAACAATTTCATCTTTTGCTTATGGCGGCCTTACAGAATCGATTTTTTTTTTAAAAAAAAAAAGATATTTCCAGAAAGTCTTTTTTAATGCCGCAAAAAAAAATGTGATTAGATAGATCTATCATTACAAAATTTGTTTTTAATTATTGAAGAAAGAATACAAAACAAACATCAATTTGGTGAAAATCTATCAGTTAGTTTTGAAGTTAAATTGTAGGCCTATATCGTCGGTAACTTGGTATGCAATAACTTTAATAGCCATATTATTCCCCGACATATATGCAATTATAGCGTGCGCTTGTATACGGCAGTGAAGGGACCTGATACAACTTATATGAAATTGAAACAATTTAAAATTGTGTAGTTTGGCAGAGAATAATGCGAATTGAATTGTCTGTTTTCCCATGACGGGCCACACGTCGATCAAAGTCAATAAAATCCCAAATCACACAATAAGAAGTCATTGCTGGGTTTATCGACTTTTAATGGACTGGTCGATAACCGCCGAGGTCTAACCAAATAACGGCTTTGCCAACGTGATTGATTGGAATCAACAACTTTTTACCTCGTTTGCGACTTCTTATCCCATTGCCAAACGACAAAATTTTATGCTTGTCCGAATTGAAAGAAGTTGAAGACGGCATTTTCCATGTGATAAAATTTTGAAATTTCGCAACTTTAAGGTTAGAAAACAGTGTGGAATATGATTTTCCACAATGTTTTCCAAAGCTTTAGTCTTGTTTGGCGTCAAACAGCGTGATTGTGTGGGAATGGGTAAAATTTTCAACATAATTTTATAAGCTTACGAATTCTGCAGAAACTGATTTTGAATCAACATCATTCCGCTGATCATGTTTTTGTCAACACATTTTTTAAACAAAATAAGTGATGTGCAGCATTATTCTTATTTTTATCTAAATCTATTCATTTATTTATCTTTTAATATGTATTTGATAATACACAAAAGGTTAAATATTTCAACCATTTTATGAAACATTTGAAAATGATGAATTTCTAATTTAGTAGATCTACAATTCAACATTTTCAACTGTTTCTAGAAATAAAACAGTTTGTTGTCGTTTTTCTGTTTGATCACTGAATGTTTTTGTAGCCTACTATTTATTTAATCAATAATGGGTTTATAACTCAGATTTTCTTCTGAAGTACGGCTTTAATTACATTTATGACAGATATGATCAAAGGTGAAAGAGTTGATACAATGTATCATCGGCCTGGGGAGGAAAACGTCCTTGTTTTGTTTGGGATTTATTTATTGAACGCTGCGGTCCGACCGTGGTCCGTATTTCCTGTCATAATGGAATCCAGCTTAATTGCTTTTATAATATTGTTCGCACCTGAAAATCTGGATCGTGAACCATCGATTGTGCTGCTTTTAAACGAAAAGATCGTAACTGCAGCTTAAAAGAAGCCGCAGTTACGAGGTTTTCGTTGAAAAGCGACGGATCGCCTATCTTAATATTTGTATGTAAAATTGTAACCCGAGAGTCATCGAATGTGGTTATACCGATGTCATATTTCGGTATTATAAAACCCCGTCGATTTAGGCCTATACACTGTAAAAAAATACCGTAATTTTTTATCACTTTTACGGCGCATTTGTAACGGTATTGAGCCGTAGCGAAAAATCACTGGACGAACCGTAAAATCTGTTGCATTATGGGTAAAACGTGTTGCATTGTGGGTAGTAAATTTGAAGCGTGGACATTTTGCTGCAAGCAGACAGGTATTTTTCCCATTGAAAGAGTCCGTTTTTGCCTCGTCCTTGTTCTATTTCGGCCTATTTTTGACATTATACAACCGGTATTAGCATTTTTGTTCTAGATATAATGCTTGGCTTTTGCATTTTCTGAAATAAGAAGCAATATTTACCTTTCGGTCATGTGTTTCTGAACACTACCCCACCCACCATCTTTTACATTGTATCACAAACAGATCTTCAAACCCCCCTCTGAAGCCTGATTATTTCATTTTCATGCAGAATGTCATTGTAATTCTAGGAAATGACCCCCTATTTGTACTTTCCAACACTCGAGTGGCGGATCCAGAGGGAGTGGGGGGATGCAGACGGGGGTTTCCCAAACTATCAGTATAATTTTTTTTCGTTCCGTAACCATTTGTTTTTCTGTTTTTATATGTTTAGCTAGATTTAAGGAATTAAGTTAAACTTTTGCATGTTTTGTTACATGTTTTATTTAGATCTGTTGAGACCGCAATATTACAGGAAAAGGAGAAGAACTGTACTTTTATTGAAAATTTAGATTTTGCAGTATTGTTGTTGGTAGATTTACTTTAACAGGTTATAAGGTAGAATAGTTAGATGTATGATTTTCAGTAGAAAACCAACAAATCAAACAAACATATTGGAAGAACAGGGGTACGGTGAACTCGGCCTGAAAAAAACTCGGCCTTATAAAAACTCGGCCTGTATACGAACTCGGCCTGTCGAACTCGGCCTCAATATAGGCTATATAGCACTGTTATATATATTGAAATTATGATTATAATATTTCGTGTAAAATATTATGATTTTTTTAATTCATTTTTATATCGTCCGAATTATTTATTATTTAGAATTAGATCTAATATTATCTAAATTTGTAATTAAATTAATATTTTGAACTTATGCCATATTCAACTATGTTTTTAATCTTAATGTTTGATTGTAAATGATTATTATTATTGTAAATAAATTGCCTTTTACGCATTTAGATTTAAAAAAATCTTCTTTGTTAACATTGTATTATTTTCTATTTCGAATATTATAAACGGCAAAATATTTGGTTGGTTCATTTCCTTATCTGCTGCAGTCTTCAAAATGGATATTGTCGAAAAAAGTAATATTTTATGTACAATATTTAAAGGCAAAATGAGAAAATGATGATATTCATAATTTTCTTGTTTTGTCCAAATTAGGCTCATCAAATACCAGGTATTGTTACCAAACGATTAACAAGTTATGGTACTTAAAGAAGTTAAGGGTAGGTCTATGAATCACAGGCTACTTTAATTGCTACTTTGATTATGACGCGTGCCAACCCTTTACCTCCGCGATAAAATAATAGATTGTTTGAATGTATGTACTTTAATTGGCATCTTTGTTTTTTATTCATGTCTAAATCTTTATCGTCTAGTAACGGCTAAGAATAAAATGCTGATATATTTTGAATGCGCGCCGCGCGGTTTTCAACATTGGGGCGGCGGACGGGGAGGGTTTGGGAGGGGTGTCCCCTCCCGTCAGTAAGAAAATTTTGTCTTGGAGTAGACGAAATGGCGCTATTTCCTGGACTTTAAATCCCATTTCTGGCTTATTTTAACGACGTAGAATCGAGTATAGTACAGTGATCGTATAAAATTGGCGTCTTTCAAGTTGCAGAACCTGAAGGTGAACGTATTTTCGGCTTTCGTGTTGGAGATCTTTCCGTTTTTCGCCGCCGACATACATACAAAGCAGAAGCAAACATCGTCTGTCTGATATAAATAAAATCGACATACAATTAAATGTTATCATCATTATCTATTTTTCCACAGTCGAAAGAATCGTACCGGTCAGACGATTTTTGAAAGCACAAACAAAATAGGCTAAAACCCGATTTCAATGTACGATTTTTTTAAAATCCTTTTTATACAACTTATGCGCTTTGTTTACTCCGAGTTTTTCAATCTGTCCATTTTAACGGTGGAATTGTGCATCATGGGATGGATAACTTCTACAGACAAAAATCTGTTTCTGGTAAGATATTTGCAATAACTTTCTTATTTCTGTCTCGTAGTAAATTATAAGTGAGTTTCCAAAAATGTTGTCCCAATCGATTAGACAGCGAAATGGTAACAACTACCGTAAAATAAGCCCCGCTTCAGGTAAGAATTTTTGCAGCAAAAAAAAAGTCTTAATTCTGCGTCAATTTTCAAGCGGTTTTAGCCTATTCGTTGCATGTACCCCGTCTTACTTCAAGCTCTTTCCTCTGGTGTGTGACTTATTTGGGAACTCGTACTTTTCCCGAAATTTGATTCACCACAAAAACAATCTGAATTTTTTGTCGTTTTCTGGTCGTTTGAGATCAATTTTTGAAAACAAAATAGTAGTATTCCACAAACAAGTCATATATCTCAAAAAGGCGGGGTACATGCAACGGGGAGCCCATGAAACAAACCGCTTGGAAATTGACGAAGAAATAAGAAAGTGAGTGTACAATGTTTTACCTGAAGCGGGGACAAATTTGTCCTTATTCGCTACCCATCCCATGATGCAAAATCACCATCTTGATTTTAAACCTTTTAAATATTTGTGTAACATAGGAATAAAAAATGTATTTTTTCGATAAGATGCTTTTTCCAGCAATGTTGATAGTATCAATCCAATTTTCTCAGTCTTTTATCAAATTAAAGTGTGAAATTGAAAAAAGAAAATATGTTCCGTGTACCTCGTTGTTACATCTATGGAGCAACGAGGATTGTTTGGACCATAGTGCGATGAATAATCGCGATTCTATCTTGTCTTCTAAAGGAACGTTTTGGGAAGATGAAATTAACGAAATATACCCTTTAGACATGTTTACTCTCAGACAATATAGTAAGGGATGACGTTAGAAGGTAGAGAAGAAAGTGGACTAAATTTTTTAAGTTTTGATTATGGCCTCGAACAAAACAATTCTTTTATTATGAAAGTCATCTGAAAGTCGCCTTTTTTCTTTTTTTTTTATTTATTTTTTTTTTTTTTTTTTTTTTTTTTTATTAAATCACAACAACATTATGCATGAAATGATTTTGTGTTCAAAAAGTTCTGGATAACCAATGCGCAAAATCAGTTTGCTTTCGGTTAATAATTAGATAGTCTGACCCATTCAGTCAATAAACACGTAACAAAGCAAGGTAAAGGGTTACTCGCGAAACTATTGTAAGTGCTATAGATTTTACATACACCTACAATAGTCTTGCGATAATCACTGAATGTATATTCGACGGGTACCGCACGCTTTCACACTTTTTTTTATTGCTTTTGAAGTGTGACCGTTTCCCTGGAAACCGATAAGAAGGGAAACCAAGCGATTGCCTTATCGCCGCCCCAAACGACAAAATGCCTTTTTACTTGCCGAATTATTGGGGCGGCGGCCGCCGCCCCTGCCGCCCCGCACGCGACGCCACTGAAAATTTTAATTTATTTTCAGTGGTTCTCTGGATACATTAATTTTCCTGACAACGCAACAAAACATTGTGCAATAAAGAATAAAAATAGAGATAAAGAAATCGTAAATGTAACTTATAACGTTTCATTTTTTTCTCGCTATTTTTATAACTACATCAAGTGATATTGATATTATTATTTAAATGGCATCAAGAAATTGTAGACGTAGACCGATATGATTCTGCAACTATGTAGGTATGGTACCAGCCTATGTCTTCCGTTTAGTGCTTACTCAGATTGTATTTTAGATATTTCAAGATTTTAATATGCATTATTTATATTAAACATTAATCGATTCTATCCAATTTGTTGCTTCTTTTTTATTATTTATTCATATAATTACAAATTATCAAACTGTCCAGCATTATTGCTTTTATTAAAAACCGGACCTTTAATGATACTAAAAAATAATAAAAATAAAATGCGTTTGCTGATAACAAACCACAGTATAAGTAATTGTCAGACAATCAAACATTTGATATAGTCCTCCAACGATAATCAGATTCCCGCCAAAAATATAGACCATACCCATTTGATAATGAAAAGTTACACAGATCAAAACACAATTATCACAATTATCGCAATGAAAACAATGATAAAATTGTAAGTATGACTGTCTAAAATTACATGTGTTTGTGGTCTAATGGTTAAACAGTTGGCGCTTGACCTTATCAAAGGAGTTCTTTTTTAACTGTGTGGGTTCGATTCCACACACAGCCGTGTTTTTTTTTTTTTCCTTATTTGCTTGCGTTTTACTTTTTTGTTTTTGTTCCTTTTACATTAAATAGACATATTCTTTATTTTCAATATAAACCATTGCCAAACGAATCTTTTATGTTTCATGACTTGAATGTTGTCTTAGGCCATAAACCCACTATATAGCACATTATGTATATGATTTTCCGATATTATCTTATAAATCTGAATAAAATCATAAAGAGTCTGCTTTCTTCTCATCTTTTTTTCTAAAATGATAAAACAAAATATATTTGTAAAATAAAATACAATTATCCATCGTTCTATATGAGATTCGAACCCACGTTTGCTAAAAGAAAATGGACGAAGCGCCGGTGCTGTATCCACTGAGCTATCGAGTATGTATATTTAAAGCAGCGTAAAATAAAAGATTTTAATCGTATATAACAAGTCTTTCTTACCTGTAGGCAGAGGTCATTCTTTGTTTGTAAACAT
The DNA here is from genome assembly GCA_963680895.1 of Fragum sueziense. Lineage (NCBI taxonomy): Eukaryota > Metazoa > Mollusca > Bivalvia > Cardiida > Cardiidae > Fragum > Fragum sueziense. The sequence goes on along the minus strand of OY804592.1, from coordinate 81,317,266 downwards.
CACATTATCGTTGGAATGCTATATGTTATTTTATCGCTGATGTAAAGGGTAAACAGAGGCCACGCGTCATTCACGGTAGCCACGCGTCATAATCAAAGTAGCAATAAAGGTAGCGTGTGATTCACACCCTTAATTTCGAAAAGTGTGCCTACCATAACTTGGTAATCGTTTTGCTAACAAAACCTGATATTTGAGGAGCCTAATGCGGAAATAATTTAGGCAAAAGAAGAAGTTATGAAATTCATCATTTTTGTCATTTTGTCTTTAAATATTCAATGCTTAATTGTAAAATATTACCTGTTTCGACAAAATCCATTTTGAAGACTGCAGCAGCTAGGGAATTGAACCAACCAAACATTTTGCATTTTATATTCATTGTGAAAGAACAAGGGTTTTTCCCCTTAAGAAAGTGACACTGGTTTCCAGCGTCTTCCCCTCCAGAAATAATGCATTTTCCCCCCAAAATAAATTTTCCCCAAGATATATTTTCAAAAATCACACTAAAAACCCAAATACAATGACAAGGACAGCTTTTCCACAATTTCTACAGCTTTACAAAGTAGCCCTGTTTATTCTCAAGTCTATGTACAGTAGTAGGTGTAAGAGTAATCCGAGTCTTCTCTGATGTAAATACGCTCTTTGATATTTTGATTTTTCGCTATTTACATCAGAGAGCGTTGCTCTTTGAAAAAATCAAGAAGTTCGCAACAAATTGTTGCGCATCGTTCACCGTCCGATCTTAAACGCTATCGTTAAAAGCCCTGATGATATCGATAAATGAACCATTTATTGTTATGGCTGCTGAAAAAATTACGACCAAAAAGTATTTCTAAAAGGTTAATAGGCAATGTTTTGCAACAACCCTCACCTGAGCAGCCTTTGTTTACCTTGACCTTCCATTCAAAACCAAAGGTTATACTCATCCAGCAGGCCGATTTGAAATGAAATTTTTGGTCAGGTATGACAAAAAATGATTTATTGATCTATACCCTACAGTGTTATACCGAGTGATTCGATATGATACACAAAAACAAAGCTTCAAGTTACTTGTAAAGTTACCGAACTTTCCGCTGTTTTCAAAGAGCAACGCTCTCTGATGTAAATAGCGAAAAATCAAAATATCAAAGAGCGTATTTACATCAGAGAAGACTCGGATTAGTGTAAGAGGGGTTTAGCCTATCAAATGTACTTTTTCTACGTTATACAATTTTCCCCAAAACTGTGATACCACATGTGATTTTTCCCCTTTCTACCTGCATCCTGTGTCTTCCCTCAATCCTAAAAAAGCCCTGTAGAAGATAATACATTGTTAATAAATAACAATTTCGACTTTTCTCTCGATGTTTTTTCTGCGTCAATATACAATTTTCTGCATTTGAATTCAATCTTTTATGTCGTCTACAACTTCTTAAAATTCTAAACTCTCCATGTTTAATAATAATGGATAAATGTATTATATAAATTCAAGAGATTACTTACAATAAGGTTCAAATATTTTAACATGAAATATTAATTGATATAACAAAAATCGAAGGCATCACTATAATTTCAATTCACTATAGGGGAGATTCGGGATTTCTCGGACATGTGGGTAATCTCGGACAGCCAGACGTTTGTCTTTATAAATAAAGAGTCTTTATTAAATATTTCCCAAAATCAGCTGTATTTATAGGCATAACCCGTCATCAATCGAATGCGCCTGAATAGATGACACCACGTAACATGTATCGTGACGTGTGGGGGAGTTTACTCATTTCTGTGACGTAGTGTCCGACTTTACCCGGCGTAAAATCGTATTTAGCTATTTTAAACTCGGACACTTAAGTTTTCTCCATGTTTTCTCCGATTTTCATGCGCGAATTAGCAACATAAATGATGTCGACTGCAACAGCTTTCAAATTGGAGCAGTGTGCAAAACTTTACCCTTTTGGAATGTGTTAAAAAACAGGTGCGTCCGAGATTCCCCGGTGCCTGTCCGAGTTTACCTTACTCTGATAGTATACTTTATTTCGTAAAATTATCTGCCTTGGCTTTATTTTAACTGTTTCAGCCAATGAAATTAATGTAGAATTGGAATACTTTATTGTTTTTGTTGTTGATTCAGAAGCTTGTCTGTCCGAGAGAGTGAGATATCCATGGTGTCCTGACAGAGACTACGTTTTGTGTCCGAGTTATACCGAATCTCCCCTATATATTACTACATATCCTATAATAAGGCCGAGTTCACCAGGCCGAGTTCGCTAGGCCGAGTTCGACAGGCCGAGTTCGTAATAAGGCCGAGTTCACTGTGAACCGGAAGAACAAAGAGGATTGCAATGACAAAAAAGAAATGGACCAACAAGACAAAAGAGGGCAAAATTTTGCACCAGCTGGCGACGGATCAACTACAGTATAGACCGGCCATGAACAAACTGACGCGAAATGGTTGACGGCCGGTGCATGCAGATTTTATAACATACTGTCTGTATCGGTTGTCAACCTCTTTGTAAGTCAGATCCTACATCACTTATTGGTATCCTTTGACAATTTGGCTGAACTTTACCTGAAGAGATTGAATTTTATCAGTGGTGGCTTGAAAATATTATAGACTGCCAGGGATTTTGATTTCATTTTGAAAGGAAAATAATATCATTCATACTGAATAGAACATCTGGAGTCTAGAACTTGGATTTGAGGTTTTGTCCCAGCAGATGGATGACTGCCACAGTGCCACAAAAATGCTTGGACAAGATAGGTACTACAACACATCACGGCTCTGACAATTTGCCGAAGTACGAAGTATGTATTGCTCGACACTCCCAGCAAACGATTCCAGTCCTAGACGATTATGCCTTTGTCCAATCTTAATCAGATGAATAAGAACACAGTGGTCTAAAACTAACTTCATCATGACAAGCCAGAGATTGCAACTGTTTAGACTATTTCCTTTTAATATGCCTGCGATAAAAAGTGTGATTGAGGGAGTAAATTTCCGATTTTGCCAGGGGAACATTGGACACAACATTTAGTACTTTATCATGCCAATCAGCCGTCTCGTTAATCAGAATGTCAACATGAGCAGGACATGACACATTCGTAACCTCGGCTCCATTCCAGAGGCACTCATCATTTCGTGCCTTGATCAGTTCTACTAGATGGAGTTGTTTTTGTTTTGTACAGATTGTAAGGAAGAGAGAGTTGGATAGAACAGCAACTGTTGCGCGATTTATTTATCATCCAATTAAGTGCATATTAGATAACTCTTTATTCTGCAGTATGATTGATGAATTGTTACAGTTTTCTTTGTGTGTTGACCTTTTTTGCAGATGAAACCATTGCTGCAGAGACAGCTTGATTATCATCCTTACTGCCATCTGTATAAGTTTCGAGGTGCTCAGAATAGTTTTATTTAATGTGCGCCTTGGTTTGAGGCATTTGTCTGTATGTCGATTTGTTAACAAACATAGAAATTAAACCAAAACGAACCATCAGTTTTCAACAGAAAGTGAAACATTTTAACCCAGATCAGCATGTTGATTCGTGCACATTTCTAAAGGACAATAAACCAGCTTAATTTGAAACCTTTTTCAGTAATTTCTTACAGGGAAACATCAAGAACAGTATCACCGTAACGGTACTTCATGGTAGATTTACGGGAAATAACCCGGCAGCTGGTTTCCAGGACATTTCCGTAAAGTTACGGTTTGGCTGTAACTGTCTCACTGTAGATTTACGGTTAATGCTGTAGATTTACGGAAAGACATGGTTATGGGCGGAGCGTAATTTTACGATACGGTCCTGGAAACCAGCTGCCAGGTTTTTTCCCGTAAATTTTTACAGGATTTTTTTACAGTGTACATCGACCTATATGTGGTAAAAATCGGCGCACATAATTATAGGTCCGTTCATTATCACTCAACCAACTAGGCATATCAGCCATTTGGAACGTTGCTTATAATAATAATAATAATAATAATAATAATAATAATAATAATAATATCTTTATTTAACGAAGGTGACTTATTAAGACATCACTACAATACACAATATCATAATGATTAACTTATTTACAATAAGGCCTTCAAACAACATTCATACAAAAGTCAGTATTACTTTGATCAGGATGAATGACAAATGAAGGCATGGCCCAAAAGATGATCAAGTAATCAGTGTTGACGAGCATGAGATACTTTATTAAGGTAGTCTACCCCTAATGAGATTCGTGCGACGTTGGAACTATTCGGGCGCGGTCGTAAACATTCGGCGATGGAAAGTTCCACCGCCGAATGTTTTCGACCGCGTCCGAATATGTTTGGATACGTAACGACGCCGCTCGAAAATCCCGATGTTTTGTAAATCTCAAAATTGCCACATTACGGGTAATCTACCTTAGATTCGAAAGCATTAATAGAGTCTTTGATATGATGCAGCCTCGGAAACTATCGTAACGCTTAGGCCCTACATGCGAAACAATATTAGCCAGTTTCGTTTATGTGTGAGGAATTGGTCACAAACTCGAGAAAGAATCAGCGCTGGTAATATCATATCTGTATGCAAACGCATGTCAACCATCTATTTGAGTAGGCTAGGTAATAAATGTTAAGAAAATAATTACAAATAAAACGGATACACATGTTTTCGCGAAATTTTATTTTCTTGTGAATATTCTGAAAATTTCAAGCCTTAGTACTGCGTCGTTTACGAGAAAAATATTTTTTTTGTTAGAATATAACAAATTGATGTATAGGCCTATGTGTACAGCAGTGCATTTGTAGGCCTATATGGATTTGTCATTTTTGTCTCAACTTTAAAGGCGCGTTTTCGCTTATCAGCAACAACTTCAAAACTGATAGCATTTACAACATTAGAATAACCAATCTTGGCATTACTTTCAAAAATTAAATGGGATTGTGATGTATCTTTGATTATGTAGGCTTACATGTTGTATGTGGAATTCAACAATTGAACGAGATTGTATTGAAAATTTAAGAAGGTTCAAACATTTCGTCGCTTTTCAACGAACACCTCGTAACTGCAGATTGTTTTAAGTTGCAGTTACGAGGTTTTCGTTGAAAAAAAGCGATTTCTAGTTCTCGTCAGCTAATTTTATAATAGTTACGTAGACTGAAATACGAGGTAATGAATGTATTGGACAAAATTGATGTGTTTTTTATAAGTTCGTCTTAAGTCAAAATGGCAAAGCGATTCGCGCGAAATGTCGCAAAAAAGCGTATAATTGCAGGCCCGTAAGAAGCACTTTCATATTGGGTGGGCTAAAGCCCCTGTGTCTGAATATTGGGGAGGCTAAATTGGATTTCCCCTAAATTTTCAGAGTAAAATAAGTAAAATTCGGCCTTTTTGGCCAACTTCGGGGGGCTTTGCCCTCCCTCCCTGTTCCTACGGGCCTAATGGACCTTTCCGACGTGTCAATCAAACCGTAACTATTGACCAATCAATACGGGATAACCACGCCCACCGGATATCGCCGATGACGTTGTCCCACATTCAAAACAAAACATGTGAAACGAAGGACAACTGCTGTTGCGCTATTTTCTTATTTTTACCTTTGTTTTTTTCAATGCTGGTGAAATATTCGAACAGAATCAATCATGCAATGTTTATGTTACTTCCAAAGCCGAATATTAACCGGCAAGATTGTGTCATCGTTGGATTTAACCGATGAAGCGTGCACCGGGACTCGCGATTTGACAGTTGAATGTTGTCATGGACAGAATAAAAAAACAAAGCAGGCAGTAAGAGACATACAGTACAGCAGGGCCTAAGCGCCGAACACTGTTTTTAACCTGCTTTTATCTTGTATCTGACTACATAACACAACCCTAACACTTTTATCTTTTTTTCAGTCTTACTTTTACTCTTTTGCTTTCTCTTACTTACTAACATGCACAGACGCGCACCTGCACAAAATCCTCGCGAGAGGGTGTTGCAAAATGTATAGATAGATAGATAGAATAGATACAAACATAGCAGTTCGTTCAACGGTATGAAACTTGTCTTTCATGTATTTCGTAGTTGTGCAATTGTTTAATACTTTCCCAAACAATATCCCATTTTGACTTTGTAATGGAAAAGCTTGAGAAAACACGACATCGCCTGACATACGTATGTGTTTACACATTGGACTTTACCCAATCGGGTAAAATGATGACATCCCGTTTCGTGTTTGTCTGTACATAAATTGAGCATTTGTCAACATCTATCTTGTCCTCTGCTATCAGTTTCAATTTTCTGTTCCCACTAGCCAATGCATTTTGTTAAATTTGAAAGAAATGATTGTGTATAAAAACATTATGAGAAAAGAAGAAAAAGTTCCAAAGCAATCTCTTCTTTTCCCATAATGTTTTCATACACATTTATTGAATGATCATGCATTGAAAAATTGATTCAACCATTTTTTTTTATTGAAATTAAGACATGGAAATGGGGGGGGGGGAGACTCTGAGCCCCACCTGGATCAGTCAATGAATGCAACCACCAGCAGAAAACAGAGGCATTGTGGCAGGATCAAAATCAGACATTAATCTGTATTACCAACAAAAATAATTGTATTTATTGTAACAGATTAACTATATATTATATGTAGGTAACAGTGGTAGATTTAGGATTTCTGTGATGGACTGATGGGGTTCAAACACACTAAATAGGGGGTTCCTTTTCCTATTATTGTCCAATTCTTGACTGATTTTCTGTATGAAAATGAAATAATCAGGCTACAGACAGGGGTTCGTTTGAAACCCCCCCCCCCCCAAACCTGCCCTGGATCTGCCACTGGGTATTCTGCTAAATATTTACAATTACTTCTGTTGAGGGCTGCTGGTAGGAATAAATAAACACAAACAAGATATAATGGTAACACATTTCTTAATTTTTTTCTTCTCTTTTTGATGAAAAACTCTTAATTTATTTCAGTATGAATCAAAGCAATTATTGGATGACAAGTACACATTACAGGTTCACAATACACAAACCTTACTTTGCAGGAGCAAAATGATAATTATACAATTGTTTTAACCCTTTCACAAACAAGACCTGCTTTGAAGTTCCTAAATAAGATTTGGGGAATTTTTAAAGAACATAAGCAATTGTTGATAATGAATTGCTAATAATCAGCAATTTTCCCCTTTCCTTAAGGTAGTCCACCCCTAATGAGATTTGTGCGACTTCGGAATTATTCGGGTGCGGTCGAAAACATTTGGCAGCAGAATTTTCCACCGCCAAATGTTTTTGACCGCACCCGAATAGGCTCCAATACGTAATAACGCAGCTCGAAAAAATCCTATGTTTTATGAATTTTAAAATGACCATATTACAGGTATTCTACCTTAATATTTTTCTTGCAATTTGCAGGTTGAATTGTGAACCAGTGAATGGAACATGCTACACTAGGGAGGTACTTGGGATGACTGATTCAGCTACACAAACAGGGGAAGAGTAAGTATTTATAATGCTGAATGCAACATTTTCATGATTTTGCCTATATTTTCAATGCAATATTTCTTACATTTTATGGAAATTATATCATTCAGCATACAGTCAAAACTGTGTTAGCGGTCACCTGTGTAAAGCAGCCAAACTGTCGTATGCAGCCAGTCCAGGTCCTCCCATGTAATTTTACTCTTTAAAGTAACTGTGAATAACAATATACTGTCTAATGTGGTCAGTGGCCAGCTTTAATTGTCCGAATTGCTCTTTACCTATATCCCCTTAAGCAGCCATACATCACTAATTGGTGGCAGGCAATGTGTGAAATATTGATAATACATCTGGCATTTTGCCTAATCATGTGCATAAACCATGAAAAGGTGTGATAAACAGTTAAATGTCATATAAAAGGGTACCCTTTTTACTGTACAACACTTGCCTTTTCTTCATATTAATAGGGCCAGTCATACAAGTAGACATTTACATCCAGCCTTCAGAATATTCTTTTTTGTGTTAAGCAGTCAACTGTCATATGCAGCCAATTTTGGTGCGTCCCTTGGCTGGCTGCATACGACAGTTTCGACTGTACATTTTTCCTGTCATTTTCATGTATTTCTTCTAGTGTAATAAATTGATTACAATCTGAAAGTTGTCTTTGCAATTTCACTGGTGCTCTTCACATCCATTAGGTGTAACTTGTACCTGTGACTGTTCATGTTTTTGTCTGTAAATACATTTAAAGAATAAGCAAATACATGTAATTCAAAACACAAATAGTATCACCTTGTAAATCCTTTCCTAAGCAAGACCCTTCTTTACATGTCCCTAATATCAAAGATTTTTGGAAAACATCGATACAAAAGCAGGAAATGCTGATTAACCAGCAATTCTTCCTTTTGCATCAAGCTTTGCTGTTAGTGTTAGTGTATAACACAAGTCCTATCTTCATAACAACCAATTTCTATGTCTGCAGCTCCTTTTGATTTGTTGCAGGCTAATTTTTTTCTGTTGTTCAGGAAGGGTTAACTAGATATATAATGAAAAAAAAAAATGTTTATTGCAGGGACCTCAACTTAAGATTTCCTTTCACCACAAAATTGCACAAGAAGTCTGTGGTCAAAGATCAAGAACAGAAAATTACAGAACTTTAAAGATAGAGAAAAAACAAGATGTTGGAGTCAAAGATGATTTTTTCCCTTCTGTTATAGCTCACGATAAATGACCTGGCAGAGCAGCCCATGCTAATGGAATGAGATTCTCTGCCAGGTCATTTATCATGAGATATAATTAGATACATAATTACATATACAATTTCACACTGTGATTGATGTGTATTTTTATGTGATGTACTGCCATTAAACATAGAGCTTTGCAACCAATACATTAATGTTATTTTTGAAAATTTGTTGTTTTTCTTTGTGTTAATTTTCAACCATCCCCCCACCCGCCACAAGATCTTAAATGTTTTAAAAAGGCTTGAGAATACATTGACACAAAAGAAGATAATGCTGATTATAATTTTAAGTATTTTCTTCTTTTGTTTCAATGTTATCTGGACTAGATCATTCACAATTCTCAGTACTATAGGCTTAGTGCAAATTTGACCACCCTAAAATTTTAACATTTGGACAACTACTGATTATCATTCCCATCTTTTTCTTTTTTTTTTTCAATTTTGTGTGGACTACATCAAGCATATTTCTGTTCTTTATCAAAATTTATTTTACAATCTGCAGTATAAGCCGAGTCGTCTCTGATGCAAATTAATAAAATGGAGCGACTAAGCGGAATTTGCATCAGAGATGACTCGGATTATCTGCAGTAGTACAAATTTGACAACCATAAAATTTTAACATTTGGAAAGTGTTAAAAAAAACAACAACAAACAAACAACTCCCAACAATACAGTCAGATATGACTCCTGACCTTACCAAGGTAGATGAAGACCTGTTTAATATTTAGAGCAACAGAGGAGTGGGTAAAGACATTCTAAAACTGTTATTTCAAATCCAAAACCTATGTTTTGGGTACTCATTTGAATAATCTTTAAGATTCCAATGAAGACCTGCAACATAGGGTTTGATATAGAATAATGTTTCAAATATTGAACTATGAAAACCACTGTTTAATGCTCTAATATTGGTGAGCTGGGTCAGAATAGCTCAGTCGGTAATTGTAAACATCCGAATCTTTTAATACAGGGGGCAGTGGGTTCGAACCATGGCTCAGCCAAAATCCTATCTAACCAGAAAAAGTGGTGGTGAAGGCATTCTTACTTTGTAATTTGGATTCCAAACCCTATGTTGTGGGTATTAATTTGAATCATCTTGACGAGATGTTTCCTATGAGTACCCTTGACATAGGATTTGGTGAACAATAAATGCAATATTGCATTTTAGGAAGCCGTCACTCCCTCTTATCTGTAGCTCTGTATCTGACATTTGTGATTGTGTCTGCTACAAATGCATATGAATTACCAAAATGAGTGATCAGCTGGAGTTTTAAATTGGATGATGTGGTAGTACTGGTAAAAGAGAAGCAACAAGACCCATGGTTAGATCCCCAGTCAAATACCCCATTTAACAAATAATGATGCAATTGGATCAGAATGATGATTAGTATCATTACCTGCATGCATCCGCCACATCAGGCCCGACTGTTTTTACCGATAAACATTGTCAAAAGAAGCAATGAATGTGTCAACCCAGGCAGCCAAACCTAAAATGAATAAGTCTAAGATTTAGTACCAGAGCTCATCAGATTTACCCTTTCTCAAATGACAAAATATTTTGAAAAATCATTTTAAAGACAGATTCAAAAGACAATTTTGATCTTTGATGGTAAATATTAGATTTGTGTACAATAGCCAATAGCACAGAAAACATTGAGGCAAGAGAGAAAATGCTGGTTATGAGCCTTTTCTTTATTACCCCCATGTTTGCTTGAAAGCAAGTCTTAGTGGGGAGCCAAAACCATGTCTTGTTTGTGAAGAGTTAATCTGATCTGACAGGCTATTTAATAATATGATTTTCTTAAATAAGCAGATTAATTTATATAACTCGTTCAAATAAATGAATACTGAAGTTGAGAATCCCGATTGCTATCGAGGAAAGGGCTAGAATGTTTGGTTATTCCCGTTACTAAAAATAGAATGGAATGTGATGAACACCGGTAAAATTTATCCGACCAAAAAGTTAAAGATCTAGTGTGGAATGATTTAAAAAACATACGTGTACATGTGCCGGTATGTGTACTTACTCGACATGTGAAATAAATCTCCGTAAGCGACTCGGGTGTAGATATTTCTCAATAAAGACGATGCGGCCCCTCGGACTTTCGCACTGATGCCAGTCTCCCGTATCCACTTTGAGTCGGCGCCATTCGCCTTTATTCGAATGTTTTGGCTATATCCATGTGTGAATTAATCCAATGTCATCTCTGCAACATTTCTGCCGACAAAGTTTTGCTTGTCAGTCTAAAATTACGGAGAAATATCTGCCGGAATGTTTAACAAGGAAATTTGTCGCGGCTTCACCGGAAGCCATTATATCGATAAAATGTGGCCTTTATTAGCAACAGTATCTAAGGGGCGGGGCTTATCTACAAATCTCGGAAAGGTGCATTGTATGCTGAAATACTGTAAATTCAGACTAAGGACTCTGAAAAAAGAATAAGTTCAAAATCAGAATTGATTTCTTGAATTTTGAGGTTCAAAAGGTAATTTCAAGAGTTTGTCACCGTATGACTGCCGTTCTCTGGGGCGGAAATCAATAGCTGCAATAACTACTTTTTAGCCGATGTTCGCGTATAGTAGGCCCTACACATCGTTTACTTTTCTTGGCACGGTTATAATGGCCTTAATATTGTAACCTTTTCACAATAATCATTGGTTTTCACGGCCCCAAGAAAAAACTTTACCACACATTGACGCTTTTGGACGCCCCGCAAAATAAAGGCTTTGGAAAACATTGTGGAAAATGAAGAAATTGCTTGTGACAAGCAATTTCTTCATTTCCAACAATGTTTTCTACCAAGACAGACCACAAAATGTTAATTTTATTCTATGGAAATTGTCGTCTGCAACGCCTATGAGTTTGGACTAGGCTAAAATTTTGTTGTTTGGTAATGGGTTTAAAAGACTATAATTATACATATACAACCTACCTCCATCTGTTAGCAATGTGTTTGACAAAACCTGAAAAAGATATATAAAAAGAAATACACGAGAAATTTAACATGAGCATCAAAGAGATACAAAACTATTCAAAGCGCGCCCGTAGACCTGAAGCGAGTCTCGTATAACATACACACTTGTAAGGGCCAAGATCAGGAAAAAGGTCCTTTACAACATTTAAGACAGTGATGTTTCAAGATCAGCTTGTGCCTAACTTGAACCCAATCGGCATCTTTGCTGCTCTCATTCCTTTGCTGTAGGTCATGAAGTGGGTGTTTAAGGTAGAATACCCGCAATGTCGCCATTTTGAGATTGATAAAACAACGGATTTTTTCGTGCGTCGTCGTAACGTATCCGAACATATTCGGGCGCGGTCGTAAACATTCGGCGATGGGAAGTTCTATCGCCGAATGTTTTCCATCGCGTCCGAATAATTCCGACGCCGTGCGAATCTCGTTGAGGTGGACTACCTTAAGAACAATATGATTCATGATCATACTGGGTGTAATATGTAGGCCTATACGCAGGCTGGTCTGAAGCCATGCTGGCCTAAAAAGACTAAAGGACCTATTTCCAGATCTTGACCCAAGTGCATTGCCGAAACATGGAATTTCATTTTCTGATTCATTGGGTCGTACGATAATGTTGGTATTTGTTGTACACATTTATCGCTTATCGTCGCTTTTCTGCTAAAACCTCGTATCTGCAGCTTAAAACAATCTACAGATACGAGGTTTTCGAAGAAAAGCAGCGTTATGCTGATCTCTCTGTATACTGATTTTTGTCTTATGAAAGTTATTTACAGTATGCGTTTCTTTAACCTAAAAATGACCACATTACGGATATTCTACCTTAACATTAAAATTTCGAGACGTCGAAGGAAATTCGGAGAAAGAAATCATATGAAAGCCGTTTCAAAATTTTGAAGCAAACTGTCATGAAATTCCGGAGACTATGTTTGCTTTGTTGAAAGACCTTAACCATTTCGCAAACGTGACAAAATTTCAGGAAACAGCTCAAATTAAAAAAAAAAAAAAAACCAAAACAAAACACACACACACACAAAAAAAAAAAAAAAAAAAAAAAAAAAAAAAAAAAACAGTTGCAGACGACAAACTGCTGGACTTCAAAATTAGAAACATGCACGTTAGGATATAAAATAATGGCGAAAGTGAAAATTGTGGACTAAAACCATTTTTCCTCATCTTATTCGCAAACTTTTTCTATCCTATCGGATATGTCAAAAAACATTTTCAAAAATTAAATACGAATGATTGTAGATCTATATAGTGCCTACAAACCATTCCTCCATTCTGGCACATGAGTAGAAGTACTATATAGAAAATTGCACTTTTGTGTACATCGTAATTTGTACGTAGAAAGTGTTTTATGTTAATGATTTAAATTTCAGCTTTAAAATATAACTGATTATCGTCTCACGATTTTATTCAATTAAATTATTTGTTTTATTTATTTCTCCCTTTTCCTATTGATTTTAATTATTTTTTAATTATTTATTCAATTCTATTTTATTTTCATCAATAGTTCTACCTTTGGCATTTCAATTGTAATAGCAGATACGAAATACAGAAAAAAAACAGAACAACATAATAATAGTAATGTTTTAAGAAATTTAGGAAAAGGTACAAGCGCCTACAAATTTTTGAGTTCACAATAGGCCTAGGGCCTAAACGAATAGATCTATGCCAACTGTTTTGAAAAAAAATCAAAACCATCAAATATAAGCAGCTGCAGTTCTTTTATTTTCACACCATTTTCATTATGCATAATGTTATAGGGCCTATAATGCATTGGAATCTGTAAAAAAAACCCAGTCAATTATATCGCATTATAATCGTTGAATTTAAGAAAATAGTTTTTCGGAGAAAAAAACTTCTTTCTTAGACAATATAATTGTTACATTTTCGCTCTTTAATCAAAATCATGACAACAAATACGTTTATCTTACCGTTATGATAAAATACAACAATAATCTTGTTTTTTCGTCCATAACCGTTTTCCATATATTCCTCAAGTTATCTAACTTTAGTTGCGCTCGGGACACTTTCCCGGGACGTCAATGACGTCACGTAAAATTCACCAATCGGATACGCGGAAATAACTCGACCAAAGTTTTCAATAAGCTTTAGAAAACCTTTTCAATAAACATCGATGCTTCTGGTTTGACATGCAGAAATTTATTGACAAAAGTCAATATGAATACAGTTGTTTGGCGACATTGTTATGCTTCCGCTTAAATATAGGCTATATGAGGCAGGATCTGGAGCCCAACATAGATCCTGATCATCCTGTGTATACGCACAGTCTGATCAGGATCCACGTTGTTCTCTGATAGCTTCTTCGTGACCCGTAGTTACTTAAAGAGAGCAGCATGGATGCGTATTGGACTGCATTTGACAACAGGCTGATCTCCAAACTCAATTTTTAAACATGCTATAAGGGACGTTTTTCCAGATCCAGGCTCAATTATCATTTTGATCAGATGGTTGCTTTTAGGTTTTAGGCCTACTTTTTGGTTTACATTTTTAATTCACTCTTATACCGTGTTTTTTAGGCTATTATTTTTTCAAGTCCAAAAAGAAGTCTCATCAACAACAGAGCTGACCTTTTAGGTCTATAGCTTTTGCATGGTCAAAATAGATTAAACCTGATCGGACTGCACTTTTGCGAAGACTGGTCTAGATCTTTGGTTATATTAATTACATTAAGGACCCATTTTACAGATCCCGGCTAAATGTCTTCTACAGAATACTATAATGTCAATAAATGTTTGACAATGTATTAAACAGCGCTGGAACCGATACCCAATACAGCGCTGATAGATATCACTGCTTTTCAACAAAACCTCGTAACTTTAGCTAAAACAAGCTGCAGTTACGAAGTTTTTGTTGAAAAGCGACGATATATTGGCCTGTTATGGAGACAATTTTGTCTGATTGCACAGTAGGCCTACCACCCGATTCCCTAATTCTAGATGCCGGGCGTCTAGCAGATATAGATATATGGTACATATTATATGTAGGCCTAACCATTCTTTCAATGGCTGGCGGCTCACCAACCGGTCGCTTCAGTTCTTATCCTGATGGTTGGATTCATTTATATAATTCCAAAGCAAAGTTTTTAATGTGTGTTAATGTGCATGGCGACCATAGACATGAGTGAAAAGGGAACTGAAAAAGAAAATAGATCCGGTGTCGTACAGAAACGGAAATATAGGGCTACAAAGACATTATTACATATACTTGAATGGGCTGAAAAGTCTTTCTATTACTTTTGATAAATTCACTAAAATAAATACTCGTTTATAAAATCGTCAGAATTTCCCTAGCCAAACGATCGATTGTGTCATAACATTCAGGTGCCAAACTTGTGCATTGCAGATCTAAATAAGGCATGAATAAATAAATTTATTTTTATCATAAGAATTCCATTTCTGTTAATTCAAACATAGTTGATTGGCATTCGACTCCCAAGGATAGGCACTGCAAGGGCGGATCCAAGATTTCTTTTAACCCTTTCCCAAACGGCAAAAAATTAGGGCTGTCCATTTTGAAAGTTGCTGCATACAACATAAAAGATGCTTAAAAAGAAGGGTTTTGTATACAATATAGCAAAGAAAATATTGAGACAAAGGAGAAACTGCTGGTTATCAGCAGTTTCTTCTTTTGTCTCAATGTTTTCCCAAGCCTTTTCTATTAGGGACGTCAGGTCTTGTTTGGGAAAGGGCTAAAGGTGTTCATTTTTCTCAATGGGGACCGACCCATGTCAATTCTAACAAAACGTAAATACTAATAACTAGATAATCAATAAGAATGGATCCAATGGGGTTCGTTTGGACCCCTCGAGCCCGTTAGATCCACCAGTGCATTTAGAAAGAAAATCATACTTAAATTGTCATGATTAATACGATTGAAACATATACCTAGTTCAATAGCTTGTTTTGCGGTGTAGGCCTAATTGTTGTTGTTTCGTGTTTTTTTTTTTTGTTTGTTTTTTCGAATTATGTTTATCAGTGTCAATACGGCTTTATGAAAGTAAAATTCGAAAATAGCAGAAAAGTTAAACGACCATTTTTGCAATTTCTAATACATGTATGTATTATTCATGATTGAAAATTAATTACGTTGATAAATTTCATACAATGGAAATGCATTGAATCATCAAATGCCGATAAAATACCCTTGTCTCAGAGTATTTGTTTTAGTATTTCGACGCTTTTACACAAAATTCTCGTAACTGCAGCTTAAAACAAGCTGCAGTTACGAGCTTTTTGTTGTAAAGCATAGGTTTCTGTTTCAGGTGCCAACACCAGAAAGTATTTCGTGAAGGGTTATCAATCAATTAATATCGTACCTTGGTAACCCGAAGCTGCGAGGAAATAATGGGCCAAATCACAAAGCCGACCTGATGGTGTTCAATAGGCATTATAGATCGTTATACAGCTCGTACAAGAATAAATCATCCTTTTTTTATTTTCTGATGGAAAACATAAACCCGTATTGAAATTTATCAAATTTTCTTCCGATATAAGTTGGACTTTTGAGTATTTTAGACAATTATGAATGGTACAGATGTCTGTAATTAGAACACATTCTTAAGAACATTTAACAGTGGTTTGAAATCGAAATAGCAGATTAATATTCTTTTGAACAATGAATAAAGTTTTGTTTCTTTTTTCATTCCCATTCTTAATCCAATCATCAAAGATAATTATATCGGCCAAAAAGCAAAAGCTGAACCATCATCCTTTTCTAATGCGAGACGACGGATTTTTAACTATGTAAATGCATCTTCATTTCCTCTCTGACTTTTAGTAGCATTGTTAAAGAGACATCACATTCGCATTTCATTTTTCAAAAGTATGTCTTGATGCAGATTGGTTATTCTAATGCGTTTAAATGCTATCGGTTTTTCAATTGTTGCTGATAAGCCAAAGAAACGCCTTTGAAGTTGATGCAGAAATGACGCTTTCCATTTACACATGAAGTGTTGTTTACCACAATTAGCTTAAATTTAAGATAAAAAAATAATTATTTTCCTCGTAAACGGCGCAAAACTTTAGCTTGAAATTTTCAAAATTTTCTTAGGAAAATGACATTGTGCTCTTTCAGATTAAATTAAAACCAAAATTTATAAGAAATATCTATGATGTGTACCTATAATAGAATAGATAAATGGATATGTAGAAAAAGATGCGAGCATTTTTTTCGTTTTTTCTCAATGTTTTCAGAGGCATTGTTCCTTTGGAACACATTTGGCTTACTCCCGCCATTAGGTAAAATCGATGGTCCTTACTGAATGATTGCGGATACTTGACTTAACAATCATCATTTTCTGTTTTTCTCCCGATGTTTTTTGAAAGATGTTTTCGGCATTCATACCTCACGGTCCCGACTTTTCCGTCAGGTATTTGTCGTGTTGTCAATCAAAATAGGGAAGAAAGTATTAAGAGAAATGGAGAAAAGGGTGCATATCAGTATTTTCTTCCTTTCACTCAATATTTTCAAAAGCATTGTTTCTTGGGATCACTTCTGGCCTATTTCGGCGGTCTCGACTTTTCCGCTAGGTATTTATTTGTCCCGTACTCCGCCATTAGACAAAATCGATGGTCTTTACTGAATGATTGCGGATACTTGACTTGACAAAGCTAGTGTTTGCCTTTGATCAAAACTACGCCAATATTGTTTTTCCTATTAAAGTGCCATCTATTTAACCCTTTCTCGAACAACAAATCGTTTTCGGCTCCACAAAAAAGAGTAGACTACAAAAGATCTTGATGATCAACATTTTCTATTTTGTGTGCGAAATCAGAATAGGTATACGTATATCGAGGGCTTGGTGCAAAACTATTGTAACTACATTTTATAAAATTTTACAGGAGAGGGAAAAAACTTATTGAATTTCTCAAAGGTAAAGATGAAAAATGTTTTTAAAATTTTAAATATCTTTTTGAGTATACAGAATTGAAACCTAATATTAGAACACATGATGTATTCCTTCCTAAAGATTCAGAAAATGCAAAAAAGTGAATTTCTGAAAAATATGTAGTTACAATAGTTTTGCACTGAGCCCTCGATATGCAAAAACCTTGAGATAGTTTATTACGGGGAAAAGGAACAATTACTGACTTTGACAGCCCCCATGAGGATATTTAGCAACTAGCCGGGAGATTATGGCACGCATTTACAGAATAATACACGCTTTCTTCCCTGCAACAACAGCAAATGCAAAAAAATCTACAAAAATGTGTTAGTACGTGACCGATTTGAAAATGGTTTGAAACAGAAGAGGGAAAAGCACAAAAAACATTGACGACAAAACATGAGTTTGTACCGTTTGAAAGACATTTTTAACTCTAAGATAGCGATGAAAAAGATATGTGTACAACGTCGGAAAAGAAAAGATGAAGCTCAAGAAGGAAATGCTGGTTATAGGCATTTCTCCGTTTGCCTATTTTCTTCCAATGCATTTTCTAGTAGGCGCTTTAGCTTTTAATCTTCGGCCACATATTCATATAATTTTGACTAAAAGTTAAATGAACTGAATAACATTTGATTTGTTGTCTGCATCAGTTTCTCAATTTCATCAGTGTAAAATATTTTGTCTGTCAATATGTTGAGCAGTAATTAAGATAGTCAATCATTTTCTGTGAAATATTGATCTTAATTATTCAGGGCAGTGAGCGAGACGCGTTTTGCTGCGTGCTTTTAAAAAGCAAATAAATTATTTTCATTTTTTACCCTTTAAAATTACCTCACCTCTGTATTGGGACAATTGCTTAACTCCCCATGAACAATAAAATTTCATCAGGTACAGAATTCTATTCTCTATGGAAGAAGATCGGGGTGGAATTCACCAACAAGTCTTATTCAAAGTTAACCTTTGGAATTACACAACAATTCATACGATTGGTTGAGACCACAGGGAATTTAAGCGATTTTGATGGTGTCTCTTTCTTATTCAAGAAGAAAGAGACACCATCAAAATCGTTAATATTCCCTGTGGTCGAGACATACGTTTCGTCCAATCAGATGCCATGTTAAGTAATTTTGCTTCAGACAATTGATCTAGAAATGTTGGTGAAAAAGGTCCCTGGAAAACATTATTACATATCACCAAGTTGAATGTCCGGCCATCGTAAAATTTTGTTACTAGCGCTTTTTCATGAAGTATCACCATTGTCCAACTGCTCTGGTATCTACAAATCGCTGATTTTCTCTTTCCCCCTCTCCCCTCCCCTCAACCCGTTCATAAACCTGATTACGACGCCATGACCCTAGTAGAAATTAGATTGGGAAAAGATAATCAGCAATATCTCCTTTTCTCCCAATATTTGCTACACTACAACACAAATTTTCTACTTTGGAAAGGGTTAAACAAACTGTAATTTGGAAGAAAATTAAAGATATATGAAGCATCTCAATAGTTTCTTTTTTTAAAAGCTTAATCCACTCCGAAACAAGCCCTGGTTTTGACTAACATTTAAACAAAAATTAGTTTGGAAACTAAAAAGAGTAGAAGAAAAAAAAATTATGACCAGGATTTTTTTTTTGCTTTAAAGCCTGTGATTTCTGTTTTCAGTACTATATATGTATTGTCTTTTGTAATAATTTTCAATTAGGACCATTCTAAAATTGTAAAATTTTGAAAAGAAACCCAAAAAGGGGTGTAAATAATCAACAAATTGGATCACTTCTTTTTTATTAAAACAATTACCAGTATAAGCTATAAAAATAGTCACTTCGTAAAACTTTGAGCTAGGACCTGGAAAAGGGTCCGTGTAGCATTGAAACAATCATCTTTTTGGATCAGCCTGCGACTATGTGTAATCTAATCTGGATCGATGCAGATCTCTAACATATCAACAAGTAATGAAGAAGCTATAAGAGAACAACAGAGATCATATGCTTCAAATACCATAACAATCCATTATCCAGATCTTGGCTTATTTGTAGCATATAAAAATGTGTTCATGATATATATCCACTCCCGAGAATTTTCATTAGAATAATTTTAATACATGTGACAACTCCTGAGATTGATATTACAAACAAGTCCTGGTTTTGAAATATGTAATCAAGATAGCTTTTAAAAGCACTCAGAGAAAGGAGTAAATGCTGACTTTCCAGATTTTCTCCAGTTTATTCAATGCTTTCCAGGCAATAAAGTCAAGCTTTATGTAAAATTATTTTAGTTGTCTGCAACATATTTGGATTTAAACCAAAAGGTTCGTTGTTTGAGTACATTTAAATGTAGAAAGGAAGTTTAGGTTATCAAATAAAAAATTGCTGGAGTTATAAGTAAAGATCTGAGTCTATTTATTGCACTTCTTGAATAAACATACATATACATTAGTGAGGTAAGATATGAATGGGCTGGCCATTCTGGCATTTAAGAAGAACATGGATCCAGATCAGCCTACACAATGACCTGGTCACAATCTATTCTGCCGTCTTATAGCTACAACATGTTATGTAGAAGCTATATCTGAAGAAGATCAGTAACACATCAGAGACAGTTCTGAATCCATGTCTCTTAACCCTTTCCCAAATAAGACCTGGTTTTGACGTCCCAAATAGAAATGGCTTTGGAAAATAATGAGACAAAAGAAGAAACTGCTGATAACAGCAGTTTCTCCTTTTGTCTCAATATTTTCTGTGCTATATTGTACACAAATATCTTCCTTTTTAACATAAATTTTGTCTTCTATAGCAGCTTTTGAATTGAACCACCCTGAAATTTTGTCGTTTGGGAAAGGGTTAAAGACCATAAAGGTCATCTTTCCAGAGCCATGATCAATACATCTTGAGACAAAAATATCACATCTAAAATCCAACTGCAGCTCCATCTGCCCTAGGATCTGACCCTGCCCAGTACACCTTATTTTGTGAAGATTTTACAGGGTTAAAGGGCCAGTCCCCTCTCGCTATAATCTGTCCGCGTCCAAACAAAGCTCGATCGTAACCCCCGATATTTGATGTGAGAGGATGACCTAGTTTCTGTAGATGTTGTATAGAGGCAGCAGGAATACCTTCTTCAAGGGCCACATGCTCTAAACTGCCTTTCTTCATCCTACAAGTAAAGTGTACAAATATAAAAATACATGATCGTAACCCCCGATATTTGATGTGAGAGGATGACCTAGTTTCTGTAGATGCTGTATAGAGGCAGCAGGAATACCTTCTTCGAGGGCCACATGCTCTAAACTGCCTTTCTTCATCCTACAAGTAAAGTGTACAAATATAAAAATACATGGTCATAACCCCCAATATTTGCAGTGAGAGGATGACCTAGTTTCTGTAGATGCTGTATAGAGGCAGCAGGAATACCTTCTTCGAGGGCCACATGCTCTAAACTACCTTTCTTCATCCTACAAGTAAAGTGTACAAATATAAAAATACATGGTCATAACCCCCAATATTTGCAGTGAGAGGATGACCTAGTTTCTGTAGATGTTGTATAGAGGCAGCAGGAATACCTTCTTCGAGGGCCACATGCTTTAAACTACCTTTCTTCAAAAAATTCTACAAGTGAATTATTTAAATGTAGAAATGCACAATCATAACCACTGATATTTTCAGAGACAAAATGACCTGTAAATGTAAAGCACATGTAATGCATTGATTCAAATACTTGTTCAGAATCAGTTACATTTTACTGCTAAAATACATCCCTCTGTCCCATCAATATGATATCTCAGTCATACTCATGAACTATACGAGACACATTATCTAGTCATTGGCTATTAACGTAAGATCATAGCATATTAAAATATGGTACAAATTTTCATTGAATGTAAAAATAATGTAAAAAGTTTAGAGGGCATGGCTAATGGCTATCAATAATATCTAAAATGGATATTCTTGGAATTTAAATACAAACCTATGGCCGTGACCAATACAGAATCTACGTTGATCTAAAGCTTGTTGTGGGTCCATACCAAACTCTAGCATATTAAGTAACACTTGTACATGGCCCTGAGGCTGAATAACTATAATTATACATACCTATGTCCATGACCAATACAGAATCTGGGTTGATCTAAAGCTTGTTGTGGGTCCATACCAAACTCTAGCATATTAAGTAATACTTGTACATGGCCCTGAGGCTGAATAACTATAATTATACATACCTATGTCCATGACCAATACAGAATCTGGGTTGATCTAAAGCTTGTTGTGGGTCCATACCAAACTCTAGCATATTAAGTAATACTTGTACATGGCCCTGAGGCTGCATAAATCCTCCCATCACCCCATAACTGGCCAGCAGCTCTCCTGTACAAGAAAATAGAAATATTTAACCCAACCTGGCTCTGTATTTGAAGCAATAGACAGAAAATTATGGGAAAACAGCTGTCAATTTTGTAAATGAATTAATTTTTGTACTTGTAGAATGGACTAGAAAAGAGAAAATTTGTGACAAGACATATATTGAAATTTTGCATCAATATTTATGTGACATTTAAGAGTGAAAATTTACATTACTAGAAAGTCTGTCCTCTTGGTCATCAAATACAGGGACAGGTTTTTTTTGTTGTTGTTGAAAGGAATGACAACCAAATATCATTTGCTTTATCACTGAGGGCACAAAAAGACCATTCACCTGTATCATTAGAAGTGACCATGGCTGGTATAATGGTATGATAGGGCCTCTTGTTTGGTGCCACAACATTTGGATGTCCGGGCTGTAGCGAGAAGTTTAGGCCCCTGTTTTGTAGAGTGAACCCACAACCTTGAGGTACAATGCCAGTACCAAATCCCATGTAATTACTGTTGATGAAGGAGCAGGCGTTACCCTGACTGTCTGCCACACTGAAGTACACTGTGTCACTACCAGATAGCTGCTCTCCTTTACATACTTCTGGAATAGCCCTGGAGCAGAACACAGATGTAAATTAGGTTACAGCACAATCAGTCCAGTCCAAACTTGATGATCAACAGTTACAATTGACCTAAGAACTTTTTTGTAGAAACCTTTGCATCTAGTCTGTTCATAAACCTGACAATATACCTACAGAACTAGCAATTACCAGAAAATCATTTGACCATTGAAAGAAAGTTTGATACTAAATCAATTAAGTTCACTCAGTTTCTTCTTAAACACAAATATATAGTTACGAATTTATATGAGACAAAACAAAAGAGTAAACTACACGTTTGACAGGCTGCAAAACCATGTAACTGCAGATATTTTAATTGAAATATACTCACTTTTCCATACTAATTAGTTTTCTTCTATCTTGAGCATATTCTTTAGATATCATCTTATCTATAGGTACATGTACAACAGACGGGTCTGCACAGTGCCAAGCAGTGTCAGCAAAACTTAGTCTGAGGGCCTCAATCAGAGTGTGAAGGTATGGTCCAGAGTTATGTCCCATTTCTAAACAAACAAGAGTTGTCCGCAGACAACGTAGCTCGCCTATACGAGAGCTTGTCACAAAAACAGCAATTTATTTAAAAGTAGGTCAAACTCCAAGGTCAAGGTCACAAGGTCAAAGGTCATTGTCCCAAATGAAAGGTCTTGTCGAGATGTAACTATGTATGAAATATCAAGGCTGTATCTCTAATAGTGCCTGAGATATAGGCCAGGTTAAAGTTTTTCAAAAGTAGGTCAAACTCCAAGGTCAAGGTCACAAGGTCAAAGGTCATGGTCCCAAATGAAAGGTCTTGTCGAAATGTATCTATGTATGAAATATCAAGGCTGTATCTGTAATAGTGCCTGAGATATAGGCCAGGTTAAAGTTTTTCAAAAGTAGGTCAAACTCCAAGGTCAAGGTCACAAGGTCAAAGGTCATGGTCCCAAATGAAAGGTCTTGTCGAGATGTATCTATGTATGAAATATCAAGGCTGTATCTCTAATAGTGCCTGAGATATAGACCAGGTTAAAGTTTTTCAAGTGAAGACGGGACGGGACGCGACGCCGATGCCAACACTAGGGCTGTGACATTAGCTCCCCGGACATAAAGTCCCGGCTCGCTAAAAAGTAAACAAATGCAGAGCAACTGATAAAAATGGGTATAAGATTTGGACATTCTGAAGATTATCATTTTCTTCTTTTCCAAAAGCTTTTCAAAGTACTTTTCTTGAAGTTGGATGACCCAAGTTATTTGATAAGCATTTTTTGTCTCTGTACCATTGACATTGATTCCTTCCAGAATGTTGAGCGCCATGAGAGCAGTAATTCCCTGTCCATTAGGCGGTATTTCCCAAACATGATATCCCTTATAGTCCATACTGATTGGATCCTCATTTGTGGACTTATGAGCCTTCAGTTCTATATTACTCTGAAAAAAATTGAGGCAAAAGGAGAAAATGCTGATTATCAGCATTTTCTTCTGTTGCCTCAATGTTTTTTCCAAGCCTTTTCTATCAAGGATATTTGGCAAACAGTAAATACCTTTGACATTAAATCCTTCCAGAATATTCAGAGCCATTAGAGCAGTAATTCCCTGTCCATTTGGCGGTATTTCCCAAACATGATATCCCTTATAGTCCATACTGATTGGATCCTCGTTTGTGGACTTATGGGCCTTCAGGTCATCTGGCGTCATCACACCCCCGAATGCGCATACAGCCTCACATATACTCTCCGCTATTCTGCCTTCATAGAAACCAGATTTGCCCTTTTCTGCAAGTTCCTGTGCAAAAGAAAGAATCACCTTAGTAATTTACCTTTGTCCAAATCTTAAACTTTGGCAAAAAAAAACTTATTGGAAATCAAATAATAAAACCTTGAGAGAAGTAAAAGACAATGCTGTATTTTCTGTTTTTTCCTTTTTATAAGCAGAAATTTGTAGGTTTTTTAATTTACTACATGTATATATTTTGTTGTCTACATTGGACGTCAATACGCACTAGACTTAACCCTTACCCAAACGGCAAATTCTAGGGTGATCCACTTCAAAAACTACCACAAATGACAAAATGGATGTTATTAGAGACAGAATTAGTGTAAATTATGGCATAGAAAATATTGAGGCAAAAGGAGAAACTGCTGGTTATCAGCAGTTTCTTCTTTTGTCTCAATGTTTTCAAAATCCCTTTCTTTTAGGGACATCAAAACCAGGTCTTGTTTGGGAAAGGGTTAAATGTTGTCATCTGAAAAGAGATAAACTAAATAGCAATAGCTAAATTAAATTAATATATTAAAACTCTGAAAACTTTCCATCTAAAAACATTCTATCTAAGTGTTATTGTAAACAAAGATTTTATCAGAGAAGGTCACTAACACTCTCTGCTTTTCTTAAATACCTCATTTTTGAAACCTGCATGCTATGAGGATGTCTAAAATTCTAAACTACAGTATATGTTTTGTAAACAATTTGACAGTATACCCTGAAAGTTCTGGCAAGGTTTGGATTTTTCATGATCTCTCCATGTTTCGGTGCTTTTCCATTCAACAACAGATCACATCCATGTTTGTTCTTCTTATCCTTTAGATATATACTGCCTGAAAAATACGTTTTCATTAACCCTTTCCAAAAAGAACAAAATTTGGACTATTTCAACATGAAAGCTTTTGTAAGCAAAAAATTAAGGTTGATAAAATGAGATATAAGTCATCTTGATACAGTGATCTACAACACTGTCTAGCATTTTGTCATATGGGAAATATTTAATTCTAAGGCTCAGAATTAAGTTTTAAAGTATCAAATGATACCTACCATTTTGCCATGATTCAGCCGTTATTTTTTGTACAGGAAAGCCGTTTTCAGCTAAATCTATAGCTGGTTGTAAAATTTCTGTCATGGTTAACTGAAATTATATTTTTGATATGAGCTTTATGTATAAACTAAAATAATTCATCAAAAATTCAATTCAAATTTAAGTTTTTTAAAAATGCATAGTTGGAATATAGCAAAGAGGGAAATAGCTCTAAATTCCTTACTTTTCCACTACCAAACCAGTCTACAGTATCACACCATGCCGCTGCAGCCCCAGGGACTGTCACCCCATGTCCATGATTTACTGGTAAAGAGGTGTCTTCATTGAAGCCTTGTTGGTTCAAAAGGTCAAGGGTTAAACCTGAAGGTGCTCTACCACTGAAGAAAGAAGATACTGGTTGGATTGAATTAACCAATTACCACACAATGATGCTTTTTTGACTACCTGCAAGGAAAAGGCTTTCAAAAACAATGTGGGAAATGAAGAAATTGCTTGTGCCAAGCAATTTCTTCATTTCCAACAATGTTTTCTACCATGAGAGACAAAAAATGTTACTTTTCATTCACTTGAAATTGTCCTCTGAAGCATCTTTGAATTTGGATCTGTTTAAAATTTTGCCAACTTGTAATGGTATAAGACTTAAATTTAAGTTTAATGCTGTGTTCCATAACGGGTTAAACAGCTAAAAGAAACTCTATGTTCACATGCATGAATATGAAAGGGGAGATGGGCCTGCTGGTCCTAAACCCCTCTTAAATTTGGTGTAAAAATGTTTATGACCAT
Source organism: Fragum sueziense (assembly GCA_963680895.1). Lineage (NCBI taxonomy): Eukaryota > Metazoa > Mollusca > Bivalvia > Cardiida > Cardiidae > Fragum > Fragum sueziense. Next base: position 81,291,196 of record OY804592.1, on the reverse strand, counting down.
TTAGTAGTAATTTGTTTATAGACTTAACCCTTTCCCAAACAAAACCTGGTTTTGATGTCCCTTGTAGAAAAGGTAACATCCCAATTGGTCTACTCCCATTTCGTCTACTGTTATTTAAGTGCATTGAGTCCCAATTCGTCTACTGTCCCAACTCGTCTACTTTCATGTCAAATTATCAATAAACAACATTATTTTTGTTTTAAGATAAGAAATTAAGTCAATATATTCACAAATACAATAAAAATGCTAATAATTTAATATAAATGATAAAATATCATATTGATATACAAAGTATAGAAAAGTAGACGAAATGGGACTTTTGTCAAAAATAGTAGACGAATTGGGAGTAGACCAAATGGGATTAAACCGTAGAAAAGGCTTGAGAAAACATTGAGGCCAAATAACAAAACGCTGGTGACCAGTATTTTCTCTGTTTGCCTCAATATTTCCTGTACTATATTGTACACAATTAACCCTTTCCCAAACAAGACCTGGTTTTGACGTCCCTAGTAGAAAAGGCTTGGGAAAACATTGAAACAAAAGAAGAAACTGCTGATAACCAGCAGTTTCTCCTTTTGTCTCAATATTTTCAGTGCCACATTTTACACAAATTCTATCTTTAATAACATTCATTTTGTCTTTTGTGGCAATTTTTGAAGTGGATCACCCTAAAATTTTGTCGTTTGGGAAAGGGTTAAACCAGACACTGTGTTCGAAAAAAGTAAGATAGGGTAAACATTCCAGATATAAAAAATTACATACAAGTGAAAAGTGTCGGCCCTAGTCTGGCTGCGCGGACTGCGCAGACTGACTAGGGTCGATATTTTTAACACACCCGATAAGGTCCCTTTTAGCGCGACGGGTCACATATATTAACCTTTCGGGAAAATTCCTGGATCTGCAGTTAGCTCATGACAAGTTACACTCACCTTCCATTCAAAGCTTTCACAGATTTAGTCTGGGCATTATAGAACAGACAGAATGCATCTCCACCAATACCAGTACTGCAAGGTTCTGTAACGTTTAGAGCTGCAGCAACTGCCACTGCTGCATCTGCTGCATTACCTCCCTTTTGTAGAATACCTACAACATAGTTTACATGTTGTAAATAACCCTCACAAAATAAAATCTTATTGAAAAATATTTTAATTAACCCTTTCCCAAGTGACATAAAATCTGACTGTTCCATATTGAAAGATGATACAGACAATAAATTAAATGTTGATAAACATAAGATTGGTGTACAATAAAGCACCAAAAAATATTGAGCAAAAAGATTTTTCAGTTATAAACAGTCATGGTTTATCAAGTAATTTACCATTAGGAATATCAAAATTTGGGTTTGTCTTGGAAAGCATTAACATAAGATACATAGTTTAAAATGATAATAAAAATTTAGATCTCATTCGAATAAGTTTGAACTATAAGTCTTTATTAATCCATCTATGGAAAAATATTTTAATGAATGTAACAACAGATTAGAGGGCCTTAATGCCTTGTAAAATTGTTATCTCTAATTCAAACCTAACTGCGATATCGTAGCCACAAACTTGATGATGGGTCAAAATTCAAAAAGGGTTAGTTTACATTATTGTAACTAATTCAAACCCTATGTTGTGTGTACTCAGTTGAATCAATTTGAGATGATTCCAATGAGTATCCAAAACATAGCCTTTGATGAACATTGAAAGATAAATCTATTACCCCCTATTATCTATAGCCATGTGTATGATGATGACTGCAAACTACAACAGGATATCATAACTTGCTGTAATATCGATAGAAAGTGAAAAGGGGAATAACAAGAGCTGTCATAGACAGATTATGCTCCCCTAATAAGTGTTTGTCACAAAATAAAAACTATCATACATTAAGCCCCCTTTTTCCATAACAGCTTTTTTTGTACACACATCATTTATAGAGTATTGTCTAGATCATCCTATTTATTACTTGAGTACATAATTTCATTAAATTCTGCCCATTAAATGAAGAGAAATTAGAGAAAGACTAACTTTTACACTAAGGTCCCTTTTTCCATGACACAGCCTAAAATTAAGAAACAGAGAAAAGAGTTTCTAGAGATTATCCCAGGGAGTTCACATGTGAAGTTTCATTGTATTTGGTCCAAGGGTTGCTGAGATCTGGCCGTGGACGGACGGACACACATACAGACGTACAGACGGACATTCCAACATTTCAGGATTAAGTGTTTTTTTCTTTGAACTTTAAGTGCCACATAAAATGGCATGGTTTAAGTGGTTTTGTTCTTTATTTCATACAAATTATGGACGGATTGAACCACATAAACACCATGAGGTTTGCCCGGACAGACGGATGGACAGACAGACGGACGGACAACGTGGCGACTATATGCTCCCCCGAATTTTTTCGGGGAGCATAAAAACAATATTTTAGACATCTGGTTGGCATTTATCAACTATTTCATCACACCAGTGCTATCATTCTGATTGACCCAGACTAGCTGCGGTATCATAACCACAAACTTGATGATGGGTATTGATCAAGATTCAAACATGGTTTCGGTTTTTAAGGGCCGATCAAGCGGGAGGTCGGAAGGTCCGGACCCTCCTCCCTGGCATTGGCCTGACACTAAATTTTGACTATATAATTATTAATGATAGTACAACATTACATACTTTAAAACACATTTTAAGTCATCATTTAGGCTTGGACCTCCTGGGAAAAAATCCTGTACAGGGTTTTCCCTGAGCATGAGAATTTGGGGGTCATTGTGACCCCCTTGCCTTCAAAGTTAGGGGTCATTTCTACTATTTAGTGGGTCAAATGCCCTAGAACTCAAGTATCATACGAAAATCTGGATTTTAAAACTTGCGTCATTAATGACCCTCAGGTAAATTTTAAAGGGGTCATTTGTTGTGAAATTGCGACAATGACGCATGATTTGTGCGTCATGGAAAACCCTGCCTGTATCCAGCCTTTGTTACATTATTGCTACTAAACTGAGAGATGTCTCTTGTTCAATTAGATTGCTGGTTAAATAACTAAAAGATAGGCAATAGAATTAGAATTCTAGTTGAATATGGCCCGAAACATTTGCAGAGAAGAGAAAGGTCAAAAAGTGTGTCAAGTGCTGGAAATTATGGATCTAGTGTTACTTCTAAGTTGTAAGTATGTACATTCTCAGGAAACAGTGCAGTATATTTATCAAAAGTATGTGGATAGATAAAGATATAGTAGGATGTTCAGAGATAATAGCGACACCAAAATGAAAGCTTCAAATTGGAAATGAGTACTTGTAGTACTTTGATTTACAAATGTCAGAACCACAATTTCACTGATTACCAAGTCCCACTTGAGAAGCTAGATGTTGCGATGATGCCACACAACCATTTTGACATACAAGCACCGATCTGCGTGAATCAAACAAAATGTCATTCGCCATAATCTGAGAAAATGGCATTTAAACTTGCTGTGTCTTCGACAGGAAAACTTCCTCTTCGAGAGTAACGTCCCTTGGTCAAGCTCTCCTCAAAGGAGGCGTTGTGCTAGCAAATTCCAAGAAATTTTAGCATTGCTATGTCGTTGTAACTTGCTATAATGGGAAACAGTCCGAGTAATAGTGATACAGAAGATGACAGGGAGCTAAAAAGCGTAAGTTGTCACCGTATGCTTACTTGAGCTTGTGCTGGATTTTTTTCTTGTGTAGTAGTACTCGGATAAACATTATTCTGGATACATCCGCTCTTGCGCTGATGGAAACAACACGTACCATCAAATATTGGGCGAAAATGAAAGTGTTTTCAGCCAATATTTTAATTTTCCTCATAAAACTATTTAAAAAGAACATGTAATCTCATTTTTCAATAGAATTTGGCTTGATAATCTACTTCCTAGTTCATACGGTTTAATCCCATAGAATCAGTCAGCATGACGTCATAGTCTCACTTTCATTTTTTCATGAAGGGTACTTCCTCGGTCTTTATCGTTACGGGATACTATTTTTGAGGCAGAATATTTAAAAAATCCTTCGTTAAAATTCATAATCAAAACTCTTTCTTTAAAGGGGGGACCAGCTAGGCTGTCAAAAATGCAAATGAGACAATAATTACAAACCAGAAATAACATATGAAATTACCAACCTGAAGGGGTAGATCACTTATGTCCATTCTTAGCACTCATCAAGCTTATTAAGTTTTAAGATCCAAATCAATGAATAACATGCTGGTCCGTTTTGTTTTGTCCTTGTTTTTGTTTTGTAACGGTTAAATATGCCCAACCTTCAAAAATCAATTACATCAGAGGTACGTCATCTGTGCTCAGCGAGATTCAACACACCGTACAACCGGCCGCGTCGAAAGTTTGAGAAGACAAATTCGGCATCTGATGTCATGTGCATGTTAGGTCAAATGAATTTACTTTTATAAATAAACGAAAGGATCTTTGGTATTCTATAGTTGATAAATACGCGTATAAATGTTCAGTGCTTGTACAAAATAAACCTTTCCACGTATCCCTTGCAAATAAGGTCACAGTCATCGACACAGCTTGTTGTACGGTGTGTTAATACCGTGGAGGTGTGTCTTTGTTGACCTTGACATTGTCTCGTTTTGAAGTATAAATAGAATGTGTATACACGCTTGTAAAGGATTGATCTATAGCAAAGGAAAGATGGTTATTCGCTGTGATTGAGGTTTTTATGCATTGCAAATTGTTTTTCCATGCACAAATATTAGTTCTCGAACAGTTCGGAAGCATAAAAACCTAGCATGGGCCTCTTTAAAGAATGTGATTTAAACTTTCTAACTACCAACACATTTTTAATAATCAGGCGTAGTCGACGAGATATTAATGCTGAAAGTTGGTAATGCTTTAACGAAAAAGACCGATGCTTTCACCTCCACAGAATGAGTGCAGGTCCGCACTTTATGACTGACAACGTTTTTGATTGGCTGAAGGGATTGTGCCGACGAATAAATTTCGTCTACTCCCTATTCGTCCCCAGTTCGTCAACTCCTAATTTGTCTGCTATTTTGGACTTAATTCCCATTTCATCTACTTTTCTATACTTTGTATATCAATATGATATTATGTGATTTTTATTGAAATGTTTGCATTTTTATTTCATTTGTGAATATTTCGAAATTATTTCTTTTCTTAAAACAAAATATATTGTCATTTATTGATGATTTGACATAAAAGTAGACAAGTTGGGACAGTAGACAAATTGGGACTCAAGGCCAGGGTTCAACACTAAGGCATGTCTGACAGACATTCACTGCCTGTTGCTTGGTCAGGGCTAGTAAGACCCGCAAGCTGCTAGCCCGACTGGTCGTCCTTACTTCAAATCTAAAATTCACTTTCGCCGAAATTGAAACAGAGGATACATTCATTTGAGATTTCGCTTATTTAGAGATTTCCTGTTTGGTTTCATCATCATCATCGGTGTTTTGATTAACATGCAGGTTGTGGGACTTTTCCAGCGTTAGTGGGATCCCGTCCAGGTATCTGGCTGGCTGCACGCATGGCAGATTTCACGTCTTCTCTCCACTTTTTCCTGTCGTGGGTGTTGGTGTTTGATAGCCTCCATTCTCGCATATCTCTCTCTGTCAGCTCTTTCCATGATGTTTTAGGTCTTCCAGCAGCACGCTTTCCTAATACTTCGAGATCGTATGCTGTTTTGATGGCACTGCTGGACCTTTGCACATGGCCATACCAGCGGAGTCTTCTCTCACGCAATATGATAGATAGCTCCTCCAGGCCTAAGCGCTTCAGAAGATCAGTTTGTTTACATTTTTGCAATATCCGCTAACGATGCGCATGGGTAAGGAAGAGATCATGAGAAATTTGCATAAATGGGCGGAACTTATTATCAGTAGGTGATTGGGCAAATTCATCAGAGAGGATAATTCTGAAACCTAAGTACATGTATAATTGTGCTGAAAACGATCGAACACGCTTCAAATTCAGTTATTTTCTGGAAGTTAAACCAATATCATACAAAAACAAAATATGTTTTATATTTTTTTCTGTGTGCAAAATGCATTCATTGATCATTTTTCTGACCCAATTTTACTTGTTTCAAAATAGACCCTTCCACGCACCTGTTAGATTGGAAAATTACTACCCGAGTAATTGATCAATTAACTTCATTTAGAGTATCCCTCTAGGACAAAAGTAATTTTACTCCTGATCTTTGAAACACTTTTTGAAGTGCATGTTTACTCAAAATCAAGCGTTTACTGGACTCTGTTGTTGTTGATTTTGGTTCTACTTTCATTTTGAAAGAAACTATTGTAGGCCTAAACAATCAATAGTTTAAAGAACTATCGTGATATTTATCAACTTTTAAAAGTTCTATCGACCTATCACTTTCGTAAGGTAAAATATCGCGATACAGCCATAAGTCGACATATCATATTTAACACCACTATTTCTCCTGAAATGGAAAGTTTTGGTCAGGGCTAGTGCACATCTGGTCCGGGCTCGTAGCATCTTGCAGCAGCAAGCCCGGCGGTCTTGTAGTCAAAAAAGTTAATGTTGAACCCTGAAGGCACTAAAAAACAGTAGATGAATTGGGAGTAGACCAATTGGGATGTTACCGTTCATACAAACATTATCCAACCGCTTTGTTTCTGTCATAGGGAACGATTTTATCCAGTTGACCGTGACATAATTTCAGACAAACAAAAAGCATTTCGTGGGTATTGTTATGAAATCTTGTAACTACGGCTTGTTTCAAGCCATAGTTATGAAATTTTTTAACAACACCGACGGTTTATCAAAGCATAACGGTAAACCAATTATATTTCTAGCACAAAATTCATTGCCATTGCCGTAAATTTGTAATCTGATTTACCTTCTAGAACTGTACAGAAGAGGGGGTAATAGACTTAAATGTTCTCTTCTTCAAACTTTGTTTCCTGGTACTCATTGGAATCATCTCATCACGGTGATATTCAAATGAGCACCCACAACATAGAGTTTGTTGTTGAAATAACAAATTTAGAATGCATTTACCTAGCGTTTTTTCTCATAGTTTAGGGCACGGGTCTGAAATCAGCCAAATTGGGAAAAATGCGTCATTTTCGCGAAAGTAGGGAAAAATGTTGTAATCACAAAATGCAAAAAACTTAAGTCCTGTATATTTCAGTATAGCTAAATAGATAGAAATGAATTATTCCAGTTAACTTTAGTCTTGGATATTTTAGCTCAACATATGAAAAGCATTGGAGCAAATTTTCAAAAATCAAAGTTGCACTTTTGTATTGGGAAATTTCTTTTTATGTTTTGGGAAAAAATGACCCTTTTTGGCTTTGGGAACGGGTCTGTTTTATGGAACCATGAAAAGAAGGAGGAAAAATACTGTTACCCCTGTTATCTGTTGCTCCGAACTTCTGTAATCACCTCAACTGATCTTTAAAAAATGATCTTTATATATTATTGTAGATGGATGAAAACAGCTCTGAAAATGAAGACAATGGTATGTAACTTACACAATATATGTGATTCTTTCATTTTCATTTTTCCTAACAACAAAAAACAAATCTGTCCAAATTCAGATTTAGCAGATTTAGAATAGAGAGTGGAAAGCATTTAGGGGCAGAAGAAAATCCTTGCCAAACAGCCAAAGTGCTTTTCAAAGTTTCTATTGAAGACATCAAAGCCTGGTATTGTTTTGGAATATTAGAAATGAACTAATAAAAGATTCCAAAATATAGAGGGTTTATAGAGTTTGTAATTTCTACTTCTGAAAAAGAGAACAGAAATCGGATTTTCAAAAAAAAGTGTTTCCATCAGAGACTTCAACAAACATTATGTTATAATATTATGTTTCTGATTCCATGTACCTCATGCAAATGATGCAATAAATGTAAAAGACATATACCCTGTAACTGTTGCAGCTAATGAAAACAGGGGCCAGTGTCATCAAAACATTTAACCCATTACCAAACGTCAAAATTTTGGACTGTTCCAATTTGAAAGGTGCTGCAGACAACAATTTCAAGTGCTTGAAATTTTACATTTTTATGTGTTTTTGTTTAGAAAACATTGTGGAAAATAAAGAAATTGCTTGTCACAAGCAATTTCTTCATTTTCCACAATGTTCTCTAAAGCATTTTTCTATAGAGGCGTCAAAAGGTGTCAGTGTTTTGTAATAGGACATATTTTTGTCTTACCGATGACTTAAGACAAGTTTAGGGCAAAAAACGCGTATCACCAATATATCAAGACCTGCGTTATGCGGTTGTTGTTTTAACCGAATTTAAGACATCTGTAAGTCAAAAATGCGTCTTAAATGTTTTGATGAAACAGGCCCTAGGATGGGAAAAGATTAAAAAAGATAGATGATTTTCCTTTTCCTCCTTGTTTTGATACATGAGATTAAAGTGGGATGGGTGGAATGGAAATGTGTGCTCAGCATTATTTCAATACCATGACAGTTTTTGACCAATATTAACTTTGTAAACCTGTAGACCACCATACTAGCTAAGCTTGCTTTATTTCTTTCAGAAAAAGAGAGTCAAGTACTCACAGAACTTGAATCAATCTTTGATCATGCTACTCTCAGGGTTGTAGCAGCAAAAATAAAGTAAGTCTTCTTTTAACCCTTTCCCAAAAAAGACCTGGTTTTGACATCCGTAATTATACCCCCCACAACAAAGTTATGGGGGGGGTATACTGGATTCAGGTTGTCCGTCCGTCCGTCTGTCCGTCTGTCCGTCCGTCCGTGGACATAATTTTGTGTCCTGTTCTCCTCCCACAGTTTTTGACCGATTTTGCTGAAATTTTAGCAGGATGTTTCCTATCATATGAAGTTGTGCACCTGCAATTTTCATCTTGATCCAGGCAGTGGTTTCAGAGTTATGCCACTTTGAACTTTAGCACTTTTTCAGTGACAACGCGCTAGTGTGGGGTATTTGTCCGCTTTGCGACAGTTCTAGTTTAGAGAAGGATTTGGAAAACATTGAAACAAAAGAAGAAACTGCTGATTACCAGCAGTTTCTCCTTTTGTCTCAATATTTTCTGTGTCATATTTTACACAAATCATATCTTTCATAACATCCATTTTGTCATTTTTTACAGTTTTTGAAGTGGATCACTTAAAATTTTGCCGTTTGTGAATGGGTTATGCAGAGCTCCAGATAAGAGGGAGTGAAGGCTTTTCAAAATGCAATATTTCCCTTATTGTTCATGAAACCCTATGTTGTGGGTACTCATTGGAATCGTCTCATCAAGACGATTCCAAAGAGTACTCACAACATAGGGTTTGGATCTGAAATAACAAATTTAGAATGTCTTCATTCCCGCTTATCTGTTTCTCTGTTTTTTGATTATCAAAAATTTAGCCAGGATCTGGAAAAAGGTCCCTTATGGCATTTGAGACCACCATTGATCCAGATCAGCCAATGTATTTATGCAGTCTAATCCAGTTTCATGTTGTTCTTTAACAATTTCTTCCTGACTTATAGCAACTGTATGAGAGGATGTATCTGTTCATACTGCCTGTGTATGCAGGCTGATCAGGAACTATAATGGTTTCAAATTTTATAAGGACCTATTTCCTGATCATTTTGAACATTGTTGAAGCTTTCTTCGGAAGAAGTAAACATAATGTTACAATGACTACTAGTGTACATATAATATTTCTGCTTGACCTCGGTGCATTTCTCAAAATTCAATTTTTTTTTTATGCAAAAAAGTTTTTGCACTTATAATAAAGCAATAATAGGTATAAAGCAATTATTTGCAGCAAAAACAATGAAAATGCTGATCAAATGGTTAGTTAGCTTTATTGAAAGTTCATATAATATCATACCAGATTGTTTTTAACTCTTTCCAAAGCAACAATGCCTTTTGATGCACAAGTTTTGAATTTTTTTGGAAAAAATGAAGGTAAATTAAAGGCAGAAAAACACTTAACATCTTGCAAATTTTCCAAGAACTTCGTACAAAAAAATAAATATATATTATTAAAATATGGTCTTTAAATTGCATATATGCCAAATCTTAGCTTTCTACCTTGTGTATTGGCTTAGATGATGACGGATTTAAAACCCCATGATTTTTTGTCCCTGGGATAATATTTACAATAATGGAACATATGGGGTTTTAAATCCGTCGACATCCTAGCCAATACACAAGATAGAAAGCTAAGATTTGGCATAGATGCAATTTAAAGGCCATATTTTCATAATACATATTTATTTTGTACGAAGTTTTCGGAAAATTTGCATGATTTTAAGTGTCATTCCCCCTTTAAGAAAATGCTGATAATCAGTATTGTCTTCCTCTCGCCTGAATATTTTCTGTTTGGCATTGAACGCAAATCATAGCTTTATAAACATCCATTTTATTGTCTGCAGCAGCTTTCATATAGGACCACCTCAGAATTGTTATTTTGTATATATATATATGTTTATTTCAGAGAAGAAATCCCAGAGAATGTAATCCAGCAGCACAGATATCAGATAATACGCTGGCTGGATGACAGAGAGGCCAAGAGTGAGGAGACAGTCACACTTGTGCAGTTTTGTGACTTTCTTATCAATAAACCAGGGGTCACCAGGGAAGATGCCATCAGGGTAAGGATGATTTATCTTTTCATTTGCCTTTAACCACTGCATTAAACTATTACGGCAATGTAGAACAAGAACAAGATCAGACTGTGCTTATGTGTAGGCTGATCTTGTTCTGTGTTGTCTTTGGAAGGGACTGAAATAGTAAGGGTAAATAAAGATACACCATCAGTTGCAATTTTTCTCTTGCAGTATTTAACTTGTACAATTTTGTGACTTTCTTATCAATAAACCAGGGGTCACCAGGGAAGATGCCATCAGGGTATGGATAATTTATCTCTTCATATGCCTTTTATAACCCCAGAGTTAAAGCAAGCAGGCAATCTAGGATAAGATCAGACTGTACTTAAATGTAGGCTGATCCTATTCTATATTGCCAGAGGAACTTTGGATCACAGGTCATTGGGGAAGATGCCATCAGGGTATGAAATGTCTTAACCCTTTCCCAAACACCAAAATTTTAGGATGGATAAATTCAAAAGCTGCTGCAGACGACAAAATGGGTGTTAATAAAGACTGGAATTATGTGTGATATTGTCAAGAAAATATTGAGGCAAAAGGAGAAACTGCTGGTTATCAGCAGTTTCTTCTTTTGTCCCAATGTTTCACAAGCCTATTTATTAGGGACGTCAAAACCAGGCCCCGGTTTCTCGAAAAAACTTAAGTCTATTCTCATGAGAACATGCTCAACTTCAAAGGGATACTCTCCAACGGTGAAGGGTATTCGATTGAAGTTCACGTGGATTTCGAGCGATTTGAGCACGGTGCTCAGATTTGAGCATGAGAACGTACTTAAGTTTTTTCGAGAAACCGGGGCCAGGTCTTGTTTGGGAAAGGGTTAAAAGAATTTCCTTACCCAAATGATAGTATATTAATTGAGATTTAAATCCTTGTCGTATAGTTACATCCTTCTATTTTGATGGGTAGCTTTTTTCTAGCTTAAACATGGTTGTCAAAAAGGTAGATTTTCTTCTTAATTTGATAAGAAATGAAGAGAGATTGGGTTTATCAGAAACGCATGTTATTTAGTCATTAGATTTATAGAACAAATTAATCAATTAAATTGTAGATTCCTGTTAGTAACAAATATATTATCCTAGTTATATTGGAATTTTACTGGAGTCTGTTCTGTATCGAAGTTTTTTCATTGAGATTGTTGAAAGCCATATAAACCCATTCCAGCACATTGACGCTTTTTGACGCCCCTCAAGAAAAAGGCTTTGGAAAACATTGTGGAAAATGAAGAAATTGCTTGTTACAAGCAATTTCTTCTTTTCCCTCAATGTTTTCTACACAGGAATACCACAAAATGCAAAATTTCAATAACTTGAATTTGTGGTCTGCAACATCTTTGAATTTGAAACTGTCTAAAATTTTGCCGTCTGGTAATGGGTTAATCCTTATCCATTGTGTTGTTTGATTCAGGCCTTCCAGCAGTTTGACACGGATGGTAGTGGTGTTGTGGAGGTCAGTACTATACTATCAGCTATCAAGTTTATGAATGGACCCAACATGATGGGCGAACTTGGCAAGAGTATCCGCATGTTGCAAGCTTGTTCTCTCACACCAGGTAGGTCTCTTTTATATACCAGTACTAATTATGAATGGACCCAACATGATGGGGGAACTTGGCAAGAGTATCCGGATGTTGCAAGCTTGTTCTCTCACACCGGGTAGGTCTTTCATTTCTTTAACCCAACATTCATGGGAAGATTCACTGGTGGATCCAGAGGGGGTTCGGGTTTCATAGAAACCCCCCTCTGTAGCTGGATTATTTCAGTTTCTTGCAGAAATTGTGTAACACTAGGACTACTAATCCCCCTATTTGCATTTTCAAACCCCCTTCACAGAAGTTCTGGATCTGCTGCTGATATTCTGTGACAAGAAGTCATGTTCAAAGCATTGCCTCTGCAATGATTCTTTTCTTTATATGAAGATTTTTTCTTCCAGGGTGCAAATGTTTAATATTTCTTACTTATAATAGCTCTGTAATATTGATCTTTCTGTAGATATAGTAAAAGAGACACTAAATTGATTAATTCAAAACTTTAAAAAAATGACTGCAGTTGTCCGCTAGCAATACTGTCATAATTTGACTCTTTACTGATGTTGTTTTCTCATAAAGACACTTTAACCCTTTCCCAAACAAGACCTGGTTTTGACGTCCCTAATAGAAAAGGCTTGGGAAAACATTGAAACAAAAGAAGAAACTGCTGATAACCAGCAGTTTCTCCTTTTGTCTCAATATTTTCTATGCCATATTTTACACAAATCCTATCCTTATTAACATCCATTTTGTCATTTGTGGCAGTTTTTCATGTGGATCACCCTAAAATTTTGTCGTTTGGGAAAGGGTTAATATTCTTTCCTATACAGGGTTTGTAGATGTGTATTCAGAAGAGAAAGATGCTGTTAACCAACATGCAGAGAGAATTCTTAAGGTAGGGAAATCATGCGTGCATTATTTCAAAACCTTCAGTCTGCTTACTTCTCTGAGCATTTGTAAAGATGAAGATTGCTTGCCATCAAAATTTTCTTTTCCAGACATTTACTGTTTACAAAGATTGAGGGCATATTGTTTGACAATTGTCTTTCCATCTGTCTCTACGTCTGTCTGTCGGTTTGAATTTTAACATAAAACTGAACATTGGCCATTTTGAGGGCAAAGGTGTTTCACAAGCACACCTTGTTTCTTCAATATCTAATTCTATAGGCATATTCAAGCTAAATTTGCTATGATCTAGAACATCTAGAATTTTACTGGTAATTCAAAGGATTGAAATTCAATTTTAATTTATTTCAGTATTTACTTCGCAACAGAGCCCCTACCAACAGTCTTCCGTTTCCCTATCTGAATGGGTTCAACAATACTTGTAGTATGAGATGGTCAGTCCTGAAGAATACATTCAATCATCTTAAAGATGCAGGTAATTTTCTCAGAAATTCATAGACTTTTCTTGTAATGCAGAACGAAAAACTGCTTGACTATAATTCAATTCAGAAACATATGTATAGCTACTGAGTAATAAAAGATAGCAAGATAAAAATATAAAAGACAATTTCATTGCTATGATAACATCCAGAGAGAGGTACTGATCTTTTATGCACTATAATTTGTCCAGTTGAGATAATAAACTCTAATGATGCTTATTGAAATGAATTTATTGTAGAAGTTGGAAATATGTTACCTGTTTTAAGTAGATTCTAGTGTAAGCCTTTCCCAAATGGTGGAATTTTAGGGGGGTTTCATTTGAAAGCTGCTTCAGACTACAAAATATGTGTTTATAGAGATAACATTTGTGTACAATTTACCTATAGAAAATTTTGAGGCAAAAGGAGAAAGTGCTGGTTATCAGCACTTTCTTCTTTTGTCTCTATATTTTCCCAAGCTATTTCTATTAAAGACGTCAAAACCAGGTCTTGTTTTGGAAAGAGTTAAGTTATTTTTTACCTTCAGCACAAGGAGATTTAACAGGAGAAGCTTTATCTGATGGAGAAGAGGTCAAGCTACTAAACCGATGTTATAGTTCTATAGAAGTCTCATCAAATGCATCTGATGCATGCAGGTAGAGGTTTACTATATATTGTCAATCTATTGCACTTTACATATTACCTGACTACACAAATTTAGATTGATTTTCGAGAAACAAAATAAATACTAGTACCCATATTTGCTTTTTTTGAAGTTTCTCTTTATAGATGTCCAATTAATTGAGATATTGTACAATTGAAAGTATAAATGATATAGGTTGTTTTGACATGATAAATTTTACAAATGTAATTGTACTGGTAGTTGTGTAAATGATTTAAAGTTTTTAATGCACTGTCTGTCCATCCATCTGTCTGTCTGCCTGTTCAGAAAACTTAACATGAGAACTTAATATTAGCATTTTGGGGGGGGGGGGGGGATTAGTGTTTCGCAAACACATCTTGTTTGTTTATTGATTTAAATATGTTTTACTATAGCTCCTGTGCTGCGGCCTTAGCGCAGTTGGTAGCACATGTGCCTCTCATTCAAGAGGTCCCAGGTTTGATACCCGGCCACAACAAATACTCTTTCTGGCAATGGTTTGATATCGTGAACCTATGTAGGGGAGCAGCTGGAGGCTCAGTAAGGGTGTTGTGGTAGTACTGGTATGAGAAACAACAAGAATCAATGGTCGTTTTCTCCAGCCTCTGCGATATGACCATAGCAGTTGAAAATGGCGCAAAACCCCAATAAACCAAACTGTAGGTCCTGATAAATGACCTGGCAGAGCATCTCTAGCTAATGGCTAGATATGGTCTGCCAGGTCATTTATCAAGACCTATACTTGTATTCCAGGTTATCCAATGGTCTTCCACATACATTTTGGCAGTCTGATGGTGCTGCAAGGTCACACTGGATCAGGTCAGAAAGTGTTTGATTTGAAAATGTCATCGTAATGATTAATCTCTATTGTTGATGGGTGCAATACAAAAGATATGCCAAGTAATTGCTTGAAATGTTACATTCGAATCAATGTTAATTTGTAGAGAAAGAAATTGCTTGTCTTTTAATTAAGTAAACAATGTGTGTGTAAACATGCACGGATCTAGGGGTGGGACCCTGGCCCCGTCTGAATTTGTAAAAAAGACTTATCAAAGTGATTTTTAGCTCCACTGGCCAAAGGCCAGCGGGGCTTTTGTCATGGCCATGTGTCCGTCATGCGTCCGTGCTTGTGTAAACTTTTTCTTTAAACATCTTCTTCCTTGCATTAATCTCTTCTTAATTCCTTAAAAAAAATAAATTCTATGTAGAACTTAAATTTTGATTAATTAAATTGAATTAAATTTTCGAAAAATATTCTTTTCCAAAACTACTGGACCAATTTTAACAAAACTTCAGACAAATCTTCCTTCCATTTATCTCCTTTAAATTCCTTAAAAAAATAATTTCTGTGAAGAACTTAAATTTTGATAAATTTGATTAAATTGAATTTTCGAAAAATTGTTAGACAATCTTCTTCTCCAAAACTACAGGATCGATTTCAACCGAACTTCACAGGAATCTTCCTTGCATGAATCTCTTCCAAATTCCTTCACGATCGGATGAAAAGCATGGCCGTTGTGGGCTAGGATTTTTTTTCGCTTTATGAAACAGTGTAATTTTAAGAAAATTTTAAAAACATTTCTGCTTCTTAATCACTTATTGGATTTCATTCTGGTGTAGCATGAATCTTCTTTGAATAGACTTCTATTTTATTTTTTGAAGAAGTTAGTAGTCTAAATGTCTAAAAGCCAGTAGAGCGATACAGGGCCATCTTATCCCTCTTGTCTAACATATTTTTCAAATCGTCCATGCAGTCATGCGGACTCTGGAAATCATGGGCCACCTCTGAGAAATATGTCTGAATCCGTGTATGGTATATGGCCTGTTTAGAATTTTGATCATGGGGTTTTTGTATTTACCCAAAGATACAACAGATTCACAAATCCAGTTTTGGCAAGCTTCAAATGAAACCAATTTTGAATGCCTGATAAGTTGTTGGACTTATAACAGATGACATTTGTTAATATCAAATTCTTCTATTTATTTCAGACTTCATGTTAAATCCAATGTGGTGATAAAGAACCTGTCTATCAATGTAGCCTCAGCTGATTCAAGTTATATGCCAGAACAAGTGTCCGTGACAGCTGGCCGTAGTGTCAGAAATATGAGGGAGATCAAGGAAATCAGAATACCTAGGTATGCTATACTGTTTAACCCTTTACAAACTGACATTTGGTTGTTTTGGTTTGAGCAGGCAGTGTGGATTAAGCTCAGCCTGCACATAAGTGCAGTCTGATCTTGATCCACACTACCTGCTTGTTATAATTAAGCAAGTTATGTACCAGAACAAGTGTTGGTCACAGCAGGGGCTAGTGTCAGAAATATGAGAGAGATCAAGGAAATCAGAATACTGAGGTCTGTATTCTCTAGGGTTAATTTGTGACAAATGTTATAGGGTTAATTCACGTTTTTGAGGTCGTTAACATTCGCAGAGGCCCAAGAAATACTTTAACGCCCGAGTGCGAAGCACAAGGGTCGTTTTCGTATTTTGAGGGCCTCTGCGAATGTTAGCGACCGAAAAATATGTGAATTGACGCTATAAATGCATAAAAAAATAAAATTCCAATGGTTACTTACCCTAAACCTATTGATATGTGCAAAAAAATGAACCGAGGTGAGAGCAAAAATGTCCGCCATTGTTCTTTTGTTCTGATAAATTTTCCGAAATGTTTTTGTTATGCGTGACATCAGCAAAACGACGTTACATCGTTATTTGGCGCCAAGGGCGAACATCTCTTATTCAACATAAGACAATGAGGATTTTGCGGGAAAAGGGGAGTTGTTTATTTTGAATTTTAAAATCGAGGATGATTAAGTGCAAAGCCGGTCCTATATTGCATGTGAATCTACCGATTAATGCACGATTTCTCAGGATATCTGCCCGGTTTCTTCTCGTTATTCAATACTGATAACGGCCTGAAAACACACATTTTATGCTTTAATTATATTTAAGATATGTTCTACTTTCTGTTCCTGAATATGAAAATAATATGGAAAAGTTGATTCCTCAAAAAGTTTTATAGGAAGTAGAATTTGCCGTGTTGTGAAAACTTGAGTGAAAGGTGTTTCTCTTTTCAGTAATGTAAATGGTAACGTGACGCTGTTGAAGAATGCCAAATGCCATTATCCAAGTAAATATATTCTTATTGTTCTGTCATTCATCATTCGAACACATTACCACACAGGCCGCAGCCATGGCATATTTGGTATGGCATCTGCCTCTCATTCGAGAGGTCGGCGGCAAATACCCTATCAGACAAAAAAGTCACCCATCAAATGTTTGATATCGTGAACCTATGTGGGGGAGCAGCTGGAGGCTCGGATATGGTGTTGTGGTAGTACTGGTAAGAGAAATACCAGGAATCCAGGGTTAGGTGCTCCAGCCTCTGTGATATGACCGTAGTAGTTGAAAATGGCGTAAAACCCCAATAAACCAAACCATTACCACACATTGACACTTTTTGATGCTCAACAAGAGAAAGACTTGAAAACATTGTGGAAACTAAAGAAATTACTTGTGACAAGAGAAATGTTTTTTGATGCTATGGTTTTAATTATGCCCCCTTTCGAAGAAAATGGGGGTATATTGATTTGCAAGTGTCGGTCGGTCGGTCGGTCGGTCGGTCGGAAGGTCGGTCGGTCGGTCGGTCGGAAGGTCGGTCGGTCGGTCTGTCCGTAGACCAAACCTTGTCCGGAGCATAACTCGAAAAGTATTAAAGGTAGAATCATGAAACTTCACAGGTGGATAGATCTCATCATGGAGAGGTGCAGTGCACAAGAACCGTAACTCTGCCGATCAAATTTTTGGAGTTATTGCCCTTTGTTGATTTTCAAACTTGATTCTTGTCCGGAGCATAACTCAAAAAGTATGTTAGGTAGAATCATGAAACTTTACAGGTGGATATGTCTTATTATGGAGAGGTGCAGTGCACAAAAAACGTAACTCTGCTGATCATATTTTTGGAGTTATTGCCCTTTGTTGATTTTCAAACTTGATTCTTGTCCGGAGCATAACTCGAAAAGTATTAAAGGTAGAATCATAAAACTTCACAGGTGGATAGATCTCATCATGGAGAGGTGCAGTGCACAAGAACCGTAACTCTGCCGATCAAATTTTTGGAGTTATTGCCCTTTGTTGATTTTCAAACTTGATTCTTGTCCGGAGCATAACTCAAAAAGTATGCTAGGTAGAATCATGAAACTTTACAGGTGGATAGATCTCATTAGGGAGAGGTGCAGTGCACAAGAACCGTAACTCTGCTGATCATATTTTTGGAGTTATTGCCCTTTGTTGATTTTCAAACTTGATTCTTGTCGGGAGCATAACTCAAAAAGTATGTAAGATAGAATCATGACACTTTACAGGTGGATAGATCTCATTATGGAGAGGTGCAGTGCACAAGAACCGTAACTCTGCCGATCAAAATTTTTGAGTTATTGCCCTTTGTTGATTTTATAACTTGATTCTTGTCCAGAGCACAACTCAAAAAGTATGTAAGGTAGAATCATGAAACTTTACAGGTGGATAGATCTCATTATGGAGAGGTGCAGTGCACAAGAATCGTTACTCTGCCGATCAATTTTTTGGAATTATTGCCCTTTGCTGATTTTCAAACTTGATTCTTGTCCGGAGCATAACTCAAAAAGTATGTTAGGAAGAATCATGAAACTTTACAGGTGGGTAGATCTCATTATGGAGAGGTGCAGTGCCTAAGAATCGTAACTCTGCTGATCATATTTTTGGAGTTATTGCCCTTTGTTGATTTTCAAAGTTGATTCTTGTCCGGAGCATAACTCAAAAAGTATATAAGGTAGAATCATGACACTTTACAGGTGGATAGATCTCATTATGGAGAGGTGCAGTGCACAAGAACCGTAACTCTGCCGATAAAATTTTTTGAGTTATTGCCCTTTGTTGATTTTATAACTTGGTTCTTGTCCAGAGCACAACTCAAAAAGTATGTAAGGAAGAATCATGAAACTTCACAGGTGGATAGATCTCATTATGGAGAGGTGCAGTGCACAAGAACCATAACCTTGCCGATCAACTTTTTGGAGTTATTGTCCTTTGTTGATTTTAACACTTAATTCTTAACCTTGCCTATATCTCATGTATTTTTACACATACAGACTTGATATCTCACACATAGATACCTCCTATCAACATCAATCACATTTGACCATGACCTTGGACCTTGTGACTTTGACCTTGGAGTTTGACCTACTTTGAAAAAAAATTAAACCGGGCATATATCTCATGACCTGTTACACATACAGCCTTGATATTTCACACATGGATACCTCCTACCAAGACCTTTCACAATTGACCATGACCTTGGACCTTGTGACCTTGACCTTGGACTTTTACCTACTTTTATAAAATTTAAACATAGCTGATATATCATGTCCTTTTACACATACAGCCTTGATATTTGACACATGGACACCTGACTGAGACCTTTCACATTTGACCATGACCTTGGACCTTGTGACCTTGACCTTAGTGTTTGACCTACTTTTATAATACATTAATCTGGCCTATATTTTATGTCATTTTACACATACAGCATTGATATTTCACACATGGTCACTTCCAACCAAGACATTTCACATTTGACCATGACCTTGGACCTTGACCATGAAGTTTGACCTACTTTTAAAAAACTTAAACTAGGCCTATATTTCATGTCCTGTTACCTATACAGTCTCGATATCTTACACATGGACACCTCCTACCAAGACCTTTCACCTTTGACCATGACCTTGGACCTTGTGACCTTGACCTTGGTGTTTGACCTACTTTTATAATACATTAATCTGGCCTATATTTCATGTCATTTTACACATATAGCCTTGATATTTCACACATGGTCACTTCCAACCAAGACATTTCACATTTGACCATGACCTTGGACCTTGACCTTGGAGTTTGACCTACTTAAAAAAACTTTAAACTATGCATATATCTCATGTCCTGTTACCTTTACAGCCTCAATATTTTACACATGGACACCTACCAAGACCTTTCACATTTGACCATGAGCTTGGCCTGTGTGACCTTGACCTTTGTTTTTTACATACTTTTAGAAATCTTTAACCTAGCCTTTATCTTTTGTCCTATTACACCTACAGCCTTGATATTTCACACATAGACACCCCCTACCAAGACCTTTAACATTTGACCATGACCTTGAATATTGCAACCTTGACCTTGGAGTTTGACCTACTTTTAAAAAACTTAAACCAGGCATATATATAATGTCCTTTTACACCTACAGCCTTGATATTTCACACATGGACACCTCCAACCAAGATCTTTCACATTTGACCATGACCTTGACTTTGGCATTTGGCCTACTTTTAAAAACTTTAATCTGGCCTATATTTCATTTTACTTTTACATATACAGCCTTGATATTTCACACATAGACACCTCCTACCAAGACCTTTCATATTTGACCATGACCTTGGACCTTGTTAACTTGACCTTGGACTTTGACCTACATCAAATGCAGGCACTTGAAGGGGGCATATATGTTTTACAAACATCTCTTGTTTCATTCAGAGTTTTTTTCTGTTAAGTTCAAATTTTGCTGAAAATTAGTGAAAGAATGCAGATACACACAACTAAGAAGTGTGAATATATTGACAGTGTAAAGTTAAAGTTGTTGCGAGGAGATATTGAATGAAATCATTCATTTTCAATTCCACCAAATAGATTCTACAAAATATATACGTTTTTTATCTGTTTTTATAGTTATACAAATCAACATAAAGAGATGTAGAAATGACGGATGTGACACAAGAATACATGGAATTAAATGTACTGGATACAGGTATGTGTGTTATGGTATAGTTTAACCCGTTACCATACGTCAAAATTGTAGACTTTCAAATTCAAAGGTTGTGCAGGCGACAATATCAAGTGAATCAAATTTTACATTTTTTGTTGTTTTTGAGTAGAAAACATTTTGGGAAATGAAGAAATTGCTTGTCACAAGCAATTTCTTCATTTTCCACAATGTTTCAAAGCTTTTATCTTGTAGGGCGTCAAAAGGCGTCACTGTTTGGGAATGGGATAATGACCATTTCATGAAAAGAATAAATACAGATTGCTAAAAGAGGAGATACGTGTGATTATATACAATCTTAATGATTATGAAGTTCTTAGGATTACTTTATTGTTCTAATTAGAAAACGATTTCATTCACAGAGTAGTTAAGGAGACAGGTATCAGTGTATCAGACTCAGCGGCCATGTGGTTTCTACAGATCATGGCGTCCACAGTAACCTCGGCTATACCAGTAGCTCCAGCACTACAGAAACACATTATTGAACACTCCAAGTAAGTGGTGATTGGTGAATATGCTGGATATGGTGAAATACAGTTATTATCATTATCTTATGGCTGATTTTCTTCAAAAACCTCTTAACTGCAGCTTAAAAACTTGCTGCAGTTAGGAGGTTTTCAAAGAAATGCAACATGCACATTTTCCCTCTATATTTCACTCATTCTAGTATAATTTATTTCTTATCACAAGTCACTTTTGAAACACTAAGTTTTGTGACATCAATTAGAATAGAATAGAATAATGTTGACATCTCATTGTGCAATATGGTTATTTTCATACTTGCTTTACTTAACCCATTCCCAAACAAGACCAGGGGCCCGTATTACTAACGATCGTACGCTTGATTTTTGCATAATTACTTGTAACAACAGCCCTGATTGGCTCAGTCGGATTTCTCGTGCAATCAGATGTCTTGTTACACAGTTTACACAAACACTTTATCGTAAGATGTTTAGTAATACGGGGCCCAGGTTTTGACTTCCCTAAAAGAAATCACTTGGGAAAACAATGAGACAAAAGAAGAAACTGCTGATAACCAGCAATTTCTCCTTTTGTCTCAATATTTTCTGTGAAATACTTTATGCAAATCCTATCATTATCAAAATTTATTTTGAGGCCGCGGCCTCAGCGCAGTTTGTAGCGCATCTGACCCTCATTTGAGATGTCCCGTGTTCGATACCCGGCCGTGGCTAATACCCTTTCTGACAAAATTGTCACCCACCAATGGGTTTGAAATCATTAACCTAAGTGGGCGAGCAGCTGAAGGCTCGGTAAGGGTGTTGTGGTAGTACTGGTTTGAGAAACAACAGGAATCCATGGGTAGGTGCTCCAGCCGCCGCGATATGACCCTGGTAGTTGAAAAACGGCGTAAAACCCCAATAAACTCAAACTCAAAATTTATTTTGTCGTTTGTAGCAACTTCCAAGTTGGACTACCCTACAATTTTGCCATTTGGGAAAGGGTTAGACAACATTCTGAAATGTAACTAAAGAACAGAGTTGTAAAATGCTATTCCTGTACAGAACTACAGGTAAAAGGGGATGTTGGCTTTTCAAAATGAAGTACAGTTGACACTGGTTGTGTCGAAGTCGGAGGGGCCGTCAAAATACCTCGACATATCCGGAGTTTGACTCATCCGATTTTGATTATTTACGAAGAAAACGATATTTAACCATTCTTAATGCGCATCATATGTGTCCAAGATTGAAATATAGTAGGAAAAGGAAAGAAATTGCTCGATACGAGCAATTTCTATCCTTTTCCTACTAAATTTCAATGGCTGTATTTGTTTCGAAATAATTTTGATTAAGCACTTTGATATCCATATGTTAAGGACGGGGCATGACTTTCACTTCGATTGAAACGGAATTTTGACTTATCCGATGTCGAGATAACGAGTGTCGACTTTATTTCACTAAATGTTCATCAAACCCTATATTGTTGGTTCATTGAGACGATTCAAATAAGTACTCACAACATAGGTTTTGTATTTGAAATGAAACATATCTTCACCTTTTATCTTTTGCACTGCCTTTATTTAAAGTAATCCATTTTCTTTTTAGGAGAGCACTAGAGAACATACCACCTTTGTCACTGAGCCCAGCGAGTTCAGATAAACCTGCCTTCCTGAGTAAGCTGGTCCTACAAGAAGTAGAGAAATTTGTGGCGGATGTTGCTGTGTAAGTTTATTTTGACAACTCATGTATTAGGTGTATAAAATATTGTGGCTTTTCAAATGGAAACCTCATAACTGCAGCTTGTTTTAAGATGCAGTCACTAGTTTTTTGTTGAAGAGCAACAAGATGTTTAAATGAATTATGGATGACAATATTGCATACTTTATTCCTGTGATGAATTTAAAAGCAAAACTTTGCTTTACAAATTATTTGTAGTAACCAAAATGTACAGTTGAGAACATCATGAAATTGACATTTATACCATTCCATTCCAATCACAATCATTCCACTCCAGCATTCATTCATTCCGATCACAAAAACACTCAAAACGCTCATAAAGCATTCACACCGCTCAATAAAGGTTCACTGGTTTAATTGGTTGTTTTAAAAAGAAGGCATTTCATTGGCCGAAATATTATCGTGGGCGTTTTATCGATAAATCTTCATACCTATAATATTGGTAAATTTCCAATATCAGGCTGTTACTGTTGAAAGACCATGTTTGATTGGTTGAACGGTTATCGTGGGTGTGTTATCGATTTTTTAGAAACACAAAATCTTTCCAAACGCTCATTCCATTTATCCATTCATTCGCTCATAAAACATTCCCATTCCACTCCAAATGTCAATTTCATGATGTTCTCAACTGTAGTCTTATGCTTCATGACACAATATAAGGAAGCATTACACAAAGAAGCTTCTGGACTTTCATCAAATAAGATACTCATTGAAATTATGTGAATGAAACAAATGAGGGTCAAGAAAACAAAAAATTATTCAACCTTTCTAAGATGATAGGACAAGTCATTCAGCAAGTATTACTGGATTATTTGATGGGCTCGGGCAAACTATCGAAAAAAGTATATGGGCTGACAATTTTCTTTTTGTACCAACACATCCTTTACCCATTACCACACAGTGACACCTTTTGATGCTTAAGGCTTGGAAAAACATTGTGAACAAGCAATTTCTTCATTTGACACATTGTTTCTATCAAAAATGACCAAAAAGTGATAAATTTCATTCGCTTGAAATTGTTGTCCGCAACATCTTTGAATTTGGACATGTCTATATTTTGCTGTTTGGTAATGGATTAAAAGGATTGATACTAAAATAAGTTAGCAATAATTTTAGAACTTTTACACCTTGTTTGCAGAAGGGAAAGAGAAGTATTAGCAGATGGGGTCCATCTTATGTTAGCATTCAACCTGGCTAGAGGACATATAGGCGGTCTGTTGAGAACACTTAAACTTTTACAAGGTACCATTAGAAAACTTTTCCATTGATCTTGTTAAGTCCTTTCCCCAAACGACAAAAACTTATGTTGATCCAATTCGAAAGCTGCTATAAACGACAAAATGGATTTCGATTAACCCCTTCGCTGCCAAATATCCAATATTGGACTGTCCTCTGGATGCCAAATTAATTCGAAGAAATTTCCAAGAATCGTACCCTGTAGTCAAAAACAGGCATAACTTTTGACTCGATTGATACATTTCTTTCAAATTTTCAGCACATACAGAGAGATTAGTAATCTATTATATTACATAAATTTCAAAGTTATTTATGAAGTGGCAATATGTATTCATTTTGATTTTATTCGCAAACTGTTGGAATCTTAGAACAACGGAAAAAAGTGGATGAACATACCTCAACTAGATGTTTCCGTTGAAAGTATAATGTTTTGGTGGAACAGATTGTTGAAATTGTCAACTAAACATAATTTCAAATTATCCCAAAGCCTTTTCCAGCATTTTCTGTGTCATTCATGGTGATATTTTCAGCTTCTAGGCATGACTAGTAAGTGCATGTTCTAATGGCAGCCATATTGTTGTCTTTTGTTTGAAAAATTCCTCATAATAAACATAATTTTCACTGTTTTATCTGTCAAACGCTAGTACTTTGATTACTAAAACGGTGCTATAAGAAAAAGACTGTGTTCAAACCACTTAGCTGGAAAAAATATTCATATATTTCACCCCCCTAAATTTGTCGAGAAAACTCGCCTATGGCAGCGACCCCTAGAGTCGAGTTAACTCGCCTATGGCAGCGAAAGGGTTAAAGGTAGGGTTTGTGTGAAATATAGCAGAGAAAATATTGAGGTAAAAGAAGAAAATGCTGATTTTCAGCATTTTCTTCTTTTGCCTCAATATTTATGCAAGTCTTATATATCAGGGATGTCAAACCTTGGTGTTGTTTGGGAAAGGGTCAAACAGTTGAAAACTTTGAATATACATGATTATGCAATGTTTTGTAATATAAAATTATAGCCAATGATTGATTTTCATTTCATTTGAATAAAGTGTTTTTACAAGCGTGTATAGATGTCAAACTTTGTTCGAAAATTGATGAATGCAAGGTATATTTCTGTACAATCAACATTTCCAAACATTTAGTTTTTAGCTCCACTGGCGGAAGGCCAGCGGGGCTTATGTCATGGCCCTGTGTCCGTCGTCCGTCCGTCCGTCCGTCCGTCCGTCCGTGCGTGCGTAAACTTTTTCTTTAAACATCTTCTTCTCCAAATCTATTGGACCAATTTCAACCAAACTTCACATGAATCATCCTTGCATGAATCTCTACCAAATTCCTTCAAAAGAATAAAATCTGTGCTGAACTTGAATTTTAATTAATTTAATTGAATTAAATTTTCAAAAAATCTTGAAAAATTCTTCTTCTCCAAAACTACTGGACCAATTTCAACCAAACTTCACAGAAATCTTCCTTGCATGAATCTCTACCAAATTCCTTCAAAAGAATAAAATCTATGCAGAACTTGAATTTTAGTTAATTTAATTGATTTAAATTTTCGAAAAATCTTTAAAAATTCTTCTTCTCCAAAACTACTGGACTAATTTCAACCAAACTTCACAGAAATCTTCCTTGCATGAATCTCTACCAAATTCCTTCAAAAGAATAAAATCCGTGCAGAACTTGAATTTTAATCAATTCAATTGATTTAAATTTTTTACAAAAAATCTTTAAAATTCTTCTTCTCCAAAACCACTCGACCAATTTCAACCAAACTTTACAGAAATGATTTTTGCATGAATCTCTTCTTAATTCCTTCAAAAAAATAAATTCTGTGTAGAACTTTTTATTAATTAAATTAAATTAAATTTTCGAAAAATCTTCTTTTCCAAAACTACTGGACCAATTTTAACTAAACTTCACATGAATCTTCCTTGCATGAATCTCCTCTAAATTTTTGGAAAAAAAATTTCGTGTAGAACTTAAATTGTAATAAATTTAATTAAATTGAATTTTGGAAAAATTGTTAAACAATCTCCTTCTCCAAAACTGCAGGACCAATTTCTACCAAACTTCGCATGAATCTCTTTCAAATTCCTTCACGATTGGATGAAAAGCGTGGCCGCTGTGGGCTAGGCTTATTTTTCGCTATATGAAACATAGTGTAATTTTAAGAAAATTTTAAAAACATTTCTGCTCCTTAATCATTTATTGGATTTCATTCTGGCGTGGCATGAATATTCTTTGGATATTGTATTCCTTGAAGAATTTTGTAGTCTAATTGTCTAAAAGCCAGTGGAGCGATACAGGGCCATCTTGGCCCTCTTGTTGCATTTAGTTCATGTTTCTGTACAATCGACATTTGCAAACATTTAGTTTATGCATTTCTTTTTACTTAGAACAATGCTCTTAAATTTGGGGAAGGAAAAGGAGTGATAGGAATCTGTTTTTTGCAAAAGAATGTGTGGTTGTTAGTTTTAAGTGCAGGGATTACTAGTATAGAAGTTTGTTACATTGCAAACATTTTCTCTGATCATTTCAGAGAATTCAGAATTGTCACTACCTTGTAACCATTTAATGGCTAAGATGCTGAAAGCCAGAGACAGTTGTTGGGAAAGATCAGGTATGAAATAGATATAGTTCTGTCTGGTCCTTAGTCAACATTCATTAAATGAGCTGGGATCTGGAAAAACATCCCTTATAGCATTTTTAAAAATTGAGTTTGAAAATCAGTCTGTTGTCAAATGCAGTCCAATATGTACCCATGCTACTTTCTTTAAGTTACTAAAGGTCACAAAGAAGCTATTAGAGAACAATGTGGATCCTGACCAGACTGTGCGTATGCACAGGCTGATCTGGATCTATGTTGGGCTTAAAAGCCTTAAGGGACGTTTTTCCAGATCCTGGCTCATTTGTTTCTCATGAATTGTCATATCGTCTGAAATGAATAAACAGCTGATTACTTTGATGAGATGTTGTATTACTACTGGTATGAGAAAATCCTAAAATGCACATGCCCTGTAGTATAGATAAGATTGGGTGTTAATTTCCATGTAAGCAACTATCAGCTCAAGGTGCATTTTATCTACATACTTGCTCATATGTATTATCATTTGTTTCACATCTTTTCCATTAACATATCGGGCTGCTGCCTTGGCACTGTTGATAGCGCATCTGCCTCTCATTCGAGAGGTCCCGGGTTTGACACCCGGCTCGGCAAATACCCTTTCTGACAAAAACGTCACCCATCATTGGTTTGATATCGTGAACCTATGTGGGGGAGCAGCTGGAGGCTCGGTAAGAGTGTTGTGGTAGTACTGGTATGAGAAACAACAGGAATCCATGGTTAGGTGCTCCAGCCACCGCTATTTGACCATAGCAGTTGAAAACGGCATAAAACCCCATAAACCAAACCACTTACATATCTTAATTGAACAATTCTATTATATGACTTCTATAATGAATAAGTGAGTACTGGATTGTCTGTATTAGGTTGACATAAGTCTTGTATATTCTAGGTCACCAGTTACAGTTGACAGTAGCAGGCTGTGATGGGGGAAGTGTAGATGAAGGATCTAAACCAGAAAATGTCCTCAACTCGTCATGGACAGAAACTTCTCCAGGTAATTTACTTACAATATCCTATACAGTGATTTTGGTGTGCTAATCTGCTGGTCTGAAAAAATTTAATCTGGTCTACACCTCATGCAAGATAGAGACTTGATATTTCACACATGGATAAATCCTGTCAAGATCTTTGATTTAGGCCTATGACTTTTGACCATGTGACCTTGACCTTGGAATTTGACTTACTTTTTTTTAAAAAAAAAAGCCTTAACCTGACCAGTATCTTAGGCGCTATTTGTGATAGAACCTTTATTTTTCACGCACAGATACTTTCTGCCAAAACTTTTCGTTTGGGACCATGACCTTCAACCTCATGACCTTGACCTTGGAGTTAATTTTTTTTTGTGACAATCTCCTGTATATGCGGGCTATTTTGTTCGCGGACAACTCCTGCTGAGCAGTACTTGTCATCCACTTTCATATCTAGTATCACTTCTAAATATTAAAACTTGACTTGCACTGAAGCATGATGTTCAGCAAGTTCAAATTGTACTATTAATTTTTCATCCAGAATTCTGATTGTTGTACTAACCCATACCTCAATCCTACATTTTAGCCTTCAGTGATAGATTTCTAGTTTATCCAGAATTCTGATTGCTGTACTAACCAATAATTAAAGTGTGGAAACATATTCCAATTAAATTCCATCCTGAGTGCTATGGACCGGAAGCGGACATTCAGGATCGAAGAAGATACAGACGGGTCGTAGAGTCTACGGACTAATGTATAGACCTCGATGGAAAAATAAAGTAAAGCAGTGTCTCAATCACACATTTCAGCCTACATATCAGAAGAAGGGAAGACTAAAGTGAACATGTTCTTTAAGTCAACAGAATATATACAACTTACTAGAATCAAACTGAAGGTAACACTTCAATATATCGTCGTTGTAAATGCAAATCCTCGTATCTCCTTTTTAGCTCGACTTTTCGAAGTGAGAGCTTATGCTGTCACCCGGGTGTCGGCGTTGGCGTCGGCGTTGCAACAAAGGTTAAAGTTTTTTCAAACATAAATAAATTCCATACTATCAAAGGGATTCAACCCAAACTTGGAATAATTATTCACCATCACACCCTCTACCTTACTACCAGGGCCCATGACTCTGGCTCCACTATATTTGGAGTTATGCCCCCTTTATACTAAGCAACTTAGAAAGTCGAACGCGCTGTTTTCGGACAGCTCTTGTTGGAAAATTTTAAAGGGGAGGGAATAAAGTAATTACTTTTCCCAAACCTCTCAAAACCTGTGAGAATTTTCTAGACTGAACACACAAGTTTGTACTTTGAAAATCGCAAGAATTGACATGCGAGGTTTTGCATTTACACCAACGATATGGTTTGTGTGATGAATGGTGTAGACTATCTCTTAGCTGAAATCATTAATCTTGAATTTCTTTTTAAAAAGTTCATGAATATTTAAATAGTTCTTGCTAGAATAATTGTTCGATGTGAGATAATTTGAAGTTTTATCCCGAAAGATATTGCAGTCTGTTATTGCTGTCTGCAGCATGTGTTGAAAAAGTCCCAAGAGATGTTTAGAACTGTATTAACCCTCTCTTAGTCCATGAGCCAGACAACTTTTTATTACCACTCGGAGGGAGTAATTCTAATTGTAATTTCTGAGTACTTTGATATGTGTAGTTAACTAATTGGTATGATAGCAGTCCGCAATTGACCAAACGCCAATCGACAGATCGCTCCGCCCAACATAGAATTTAAGGCAAACAAAGGACATGTGGTCGTAAATCGGGAACAATTTTATCCAGTTAATCGTGACGTAAATTCGGACAAACAAAATAGTATTTCGTAGTTGTTGTTATAAAATCTCGTAACTACGGCTTGATTTAAGCCGTAGTTACGAGATTTTATAACAACACCGACGGTTTATCAAAACATAACGTTGAACCTAGTTTATTGTTAGCACAAAATTCTTTGCCATTGGTATGTCGATTGTTTTGATTGTCAGTCGATAAATCGATACAAAACCACGTGCAACGATGAACAATTGGGGCATGACATTTTTGTGATAGTCCATTGGCTAATCGATGTTTTTGATTGACAGTCGGCGTTTGGTCAATTGGTAGCTTATGCCGAGAAAATCACCACTTTCTGAACCCACCCTATTTCTAGTCTGTCACAAATGAAAAAGTTGATGCGATTTCTTTCGGACGTGTATGATAAATTAAAAAGTTGTTCGTGAATTTATTCTATGCCCAAACAATCTTTGGGAACTTAGTTTCAGTCTAATTTTATCAAAACTCAGTTATATGACCTTTCTGGACTATAATTCAGAAAACAATATACCGGCCCCTTCGTCGAACGTAATACACGCATTTTTGTTTGACAGTTTTTCACTGTTCAGAAGCCAAAATGCATCTTGCTACATCTAAGGACTCACAAATATAATTTTTGATGTCTAGTAATTGATTCAAGCCAGATTCGTCACATAAAAACCTTGGAAAGAGTCCCGAGAGACAAAAGAAATAATGGCCAATTCGTACCCTGAAATGTTCGTACCTACACTTGAATTTAAAGTTAAAATTTCTAGTTAAAGTCTATTTTCACTTGCGTGTTCAACCGACTTTACACTTTAACCCACGATCACTGAGTCTCAAGTCGGCTGTTAACAGTCGGCGCCTTCGGCAGCCACAGCTCTTTGACTTTCAACTCTCCCGTGTACCCATTTATACACCTGGGTGAAGAGGAGCAACGTGGGGTAAGTTTTTTGCTCAGAAAAATTCCCGTGGCGCTGGCGGGATTTGAACCCAGGATCCCTCGATCCCAAAGCCCGCGTCCTACCATTAGACCACGGCGCCCCACGGATTCTCGGTGTTTCAATCTGTTTGAGGTGGTCCTTTTGCATTGTCAGTGTTCCCAATTTATTCCAAAACATTGTATAAAGCATTAAGTGGTCGTTTTGTGTACAAATTTTAAGAATTCGGTGCCAAAATGGGAATTTACATTACTTAACAAAACTGAACTCACATGCACGTTTATTGTAACTTTATTTAACAATGAACAACTGATTTGATTTAAATTAGAAGTTCTACACTAGAAAGTCATATATTTGTAATGAAATTAATATCATATATTTATAGTAATTATGTTGTTCGCAACCAAATTAATAGATTTTTAAATTGGGGTAATTCTAGTGTAAATACAAGGCGACAAACTCTTATGTCAATACACCAACCTATATTAAACCTTATAATTCTGTATTATATATACGAAATAACTCGTTGATTTAATTCTAAGTACAAAACAACATTCTTTTAATAAATGGGCATTCAAAGCAAGTGTCATTTGCTTTGAAATATAGTCAGTGTTTGATAAAATGAATTGATGATTTAAATTACGTTTTGCACATTTATATATCATCTGGACACGTTAAGTATGCGCGTATTCTTACGCATATATTACATCTATTTCTTGTTAAAAGATTAGAATACTGTAAAATGGATACCATTTTTCAAGAATACGATTAAGGTTTGGAAGTGCAAAAAAGATATTTAGAGTGTACGCAGAGAATACATTTCTTTGTTAAATCTGTCTATTTCTAATTTGTCTTGAATATATGACATTGTTTATGATTTGCTGCAAAAACCACAATCATTGCAAAAAACACAACAAAAACAAACAAACGTCTGTACATTTTGTATTGAGTTTGAGTCTGGACACGTGAAAAGAAGAGCAGTTTTTAAGCCCAATGGTCGTGTTACATTATATAAAATCGCCGCCCATCTACGTACATGTCTCTATGTCTGTCTGTACGTAAATTCTTGTCATCCCAGCTCTTCCTACATTAACTACAGCATACGATCTATAGTAATAGTGTGGATGATACCTATTGTAGTTTGTTTCAAAATAGTCGTTGGTTTTTGAGGTACCTGTTAATGAATTTAATGCATTTACTATCACTGACAAGCCCTTTAGTATGTTTAAGCATAAAGCCGCTTAAGAATAATGTTAGTATATGTTTGACTTGAACAGAATAAATACGTTATCTTTTTGTCTATTATATTGATTTGGCACGGATTTTAAGAATTTATAGCACTGATAAAAAATCACCAGCACAGCCTTTAAACTGTCTGCAGATTGCAAAATAGTTTCATACTAATGGTAGGACTGCTACGGCAATGATCCTTCTGCATGATAAAGCCTAAATGTAAATCCACGAGTAGATTTAACATATCGACGCGCGTATTATTGAAAAATCTCTTTAAGAATCATTTTTAGAGTTGCCCTCGTTATAATGTTATTACTAAATTGTGTGATTTCCATTAGGGGGATGGGACAGAGAAAGAATGGAAGTCCTTTCGTTGTCCCTTAGTTTCATGTATAACTACATATTCCAATACAAATGAGTTAACCTAAAGACAGGTATATAAATGCTTAATTGAGATGCATGATTTAAAATGGTACTGAAATAAACTTCAACATATTTTCATTTCTTTATTCTTCAAAGAGCAATTCGACTTGGTGGCTTTTATCGCGTGTTGCAAAATAAAGTAATTTTTGCACGATAACAAGAAAATGAAATGCAAAAACTCGACAGCGTTCTATGTTTCTGGGTCATTTGATAACGTTGATAAGTCTACAATATCACGTGAGTGTTCGGACTTGTACATAAACTTACATAAACTCTGAAAATGGCGGGGAAAACAATTCTGATTTTGGTTCCAACTCCAAATAAAAGTTTATTCATCCAGTGAATATAACCACATATAATTTTAAAAACAACTTTTTGAATGCTGGAAAAGGCCTTTCCTAGGTACAATCTGTCTAAATCTGCTATTCTTCTTTAAACGATTTAACTTATCCAGAGTGATGTGCTTACTAGTAAATATTTGTATAGCTTTTGTTTATGGCATAATAGACAGTTTTGCTGATAGTGTTCTTTTAACGCTTAGAACTAGGTGTGAATGAACATATGCTGTTATAAATTAAACTAAGACCACCAGTAATTTAGTTTTGTCCTTCTACAAGTAAGAAACTTTACAAAGAAATGAATGGCGGGATAAAAGAATTCTCGCAAGCACTTAACATCCCTGATAACAATAACTAGCAAGTGCTGAAGAATGACCAAAGTATTTCATTGTCATGTATTTCAGACGGCATTTTCCGCTCCTCGTTTTATCAACATTTCTGTGATTGTACTCGTCCAAATGATGTACAACATTAAGCTTTTTTCAAGAATACCGATTGTTCCAATGCCTTACATAGATGATTTGATATTGTCTTATTTTGTGATTTAATGCATGGGTAGCCTAAAATCTTTTTGGAGGGGTTGATCATGTGCGATGGTAAAAATCAAAGGTTGTAATTGCTGCCAAAAGTTATGATACTGCATTTCAATAATTTGCTTCGAATGCAAAACATCAGCATTTCTTTCTTTGTATCACTTCATACCAATTTATTTCTGAAGTAGATATACACTGTAGAGGAACCCGTGTAGCGACTCTTGCTTTCTTTACTGTCCCTTTTAACTCTGTATGATGCAACTTGACATTGCTATGTTGTATTGTAAATGTCAATTTGTTTTCCAGCATCTGTTTAATCGGTATAACATATTCTAAGTTAAGCGTTATCATTTATTTTAAAGTCATTTCTATATTTATTCTTTAGTAATTCAATTTAACAATATAATATCTTACATTGCTGGATTAGTATATTACATCAAATAGCAACCGGCTTCATATGATTATGTGCGTAATTGTTATAAGGTTTTGTTTCTTGATCATTGATCAGTTCCGGGACAGTTTGGCTTCAAAAAGCTATTTTGTAACATTTTTCTTGGCAGTACTGTATCCGTGTCGTTTGTGTTGTTTCCTTTTCCTGGAACCATTTCGTATGTTGAAGTCAAGTACAGTATATGATTAGACCATACGTACACACGAATATGAATTTGAATTAAATAACACATGGCCAACATATTTATCCGTATTAACACCAGAATTACAAAGTCCCCACAGTTATATTTTTAGCATGTTTATATACCTGACAAAATGACAAACACAATTTCCAATTTTCCATACATTACATGTGCTGTATAGCTTAAAGAATTCCTTGCGAAACAATTTGTGTAATCTCTCGCCTTAATTTCAATGTTTTCTTTTCTTCCCAAATAAATAAAACGGGAAAAGCGTGTGAGCTGCTTGTAATCACATCATGCATTATAATAAAGTTTTTGTATGCATTGTACAAATATACCAGGAGAGCACTTTGTCTAACCTTCCACTTCAAATATTGAGTTTTAAGACAAAAAGAGGAGGGGCTTTTTCGGGGAACTCATTGTTTGCATAGGTTATATTTTTCCATTGAAATATACTAGTATTTTATAGAAACTTTACAATCGTATTTCTCCATAAAAATCATTTACACGATATAGCCGTATTGACTCTTTGTTTGAAACACTAATAGATGACTCACCGAGTTACGTTAAACACCAGATTTATATGGATAAAAAATTTGTTTCGGCACAGGCTATCTGTCAGATCAATTTCATTAAAAAAATCTCACAATGCCATTCGCTCCAACTAATTCAGTTTCACAATATTTTTTTTTTCTCCCTTTCTTTGTCATCTTTCATCTCGTGATGAATTAGCTTTTCTGTGTACTCTATCAAATAATTCATGGGTCTCTACGTATTTAGCATGAAACAATAGTTGGTATAGTTACTTGTACTGCGTATGCTTTCATGATTTGAATTAATCTAACATTTAATGAAGAATTTACTTTTAATTATTTGTTTATGTTTTTTTTATTACTGATTGGTGGTCATTGAAGAAATTATGCCGACAAAGTCAGTATCATTTTCGTATCCAGCCATGTTTGGTTACACCACAAACCACTTGCGCACGGTTGTATAAACTTCGGTTAGCGCTAACTGGTGGTTAAATACATCTTTTGGTTAAATCTCCATATGACAACACAGGTAATTTTAACCAAAGCAGATATTTAACCATGTGGTTAGCGCTAACCAAAGTTTATACGACCGGGCTGTGTTATCTAATAAATACTGCATTTTAGACGTTTTGTAGACCGCACTATTTTCATTGATTGTATTTACAATAAATGCAAATTCTGTTATCAACAAAATGTCTAAAAGCATTATTTGTTGGATACCAACTGGTTTATGATGTAACCAAAATTAGCTGGACACGAAAATCATGCTCATATGATATATATAATCTGATAACTGTGCTAATTTAAAATTCATTTGGATAACAAAACAGTCTTTACTTTCCAAAAAGCAACATTCTTGTTGTTTCTTTTCTGAAAATTCGAGTGTAAGTGATAGTTCTCTGTGTACACTAAGATCACACAACAAATGACATTTTAGACAAATGTAAAACTTCTCAATATGCTTCTTCAGTCCTTATGTCCATTAAAAATGAAGAATATGGCAAAAGAGTTAATATAAAAGGCCGAACCTAAGCTTGTTTTGTTTCACTGGAGATCAAAGGAAACACTTGTGAGTAAAGTGTACCCCTAAAAACCAGTGTTTTTCGGGAGTATTAGCTACCATTCTGACATTGATATAATGAGGAAACAATGTCCTGAGATAACAGACAATACCGAAATTGTAAAAAGACACAAAAGTGGCGTATTCTGTTCAATATGCACTATTATTTGCTATTCCCCGGGCAATTTGAGTCCCAAGTAACTAGTTCTCTGCGTACACTAAATGCATTAAACAAGTCATTTAGACTACTGCTAAACTTCTCATTGCATTTTCCCATCCTTCATCACGATTAATAATCAAGAGCTTTGCAAAAGTAGTAATGTTCAGGGCTAAACCAATGCATGTTTTGTTTCACCAGAGGTCAGAAGAAAATCTTGTGAGTAAAGGGTACCCCTTAAAACAAGTGTTTTGGGGGCATAAGCTACCATTCTGACATTGATATCATAGTGAAACATTGCATTTAGATATTAGACAAATATCAGGGTGCAAACAGATTTGAAAATGGCTTTATTTGTCCAAAAAGCACTATTATTTGCCAATTTTCCCTTAGAATTCGAGTCAAAGTTCGAGGTTCTCTGCGTACACTAAAAGAATGCAGTAAATGACAGTTTAGACCACTGTAAACTTTCTAAATGTGCTGCTTTATCCTTTATCCCAATTATAAACCAAGAATTTTGCAAAAAGAGTAATGGTTGGGGCTGAACCAATGCATATTTTATTTCATCAGAAATCAGAAGAAAAAGATGTGAGTAAAGGGTACCTCTGAAAATAAGTGTTTTTCGAGGCATAAGCTACCATTCTGGCACTGCTATCATAGTGAAACATTACCCTCAGATATCAGACTAATCAAAAAGGGCAAAAAGATTTACTCCCTCTGAGTGGTAATAATCGGCCAAAATTCGGGTCTTGGCTCATGGACTATCTCACACATTGACGCTTTTGGACGCCCCACAAAATAAAGGCTTTGGAAAACATTGTGGAAAATGAAGAAATTGCTTGTGACAAGCAATTTCTTCATTTCTCACAATGTTTTCTACCAAGAAAGACCAAAAAATGTTAAATTTTGTTCAATGTAAATTGTCGTCTGCAACACCCATGAGTTTGGACTAGGCTAAGATTTTATTATTTGGTAATGGGTTAATGTCTTGCAATGATTCATTTAACCCTTTACCAAATGGTAAAATTATGGACTGGTCCAAATTCATAAATGTCGCAGACAACAATTTCAAATGAATGAAATCGAAATTATTTTGGTCATTCTCTGTAGAAAATATTGAGGGAAATGAAGAAATTGCTTGTCACAAGCAATTTCTTCATTTTTCACAATGTTTTCCAAAGCATTTATCTTTATGAGTGTCATAATGTGGCATTATGTGGTAATGGGTTAAGAAAGTCAAATCCTTTAGTTATTATTACCAGCGGCGGATCCAGGATTTCTGTGAGGGGGGTTCGTTTTTACAAGAAGGGGGGTTCGTTTTACAAGTTTTCCATAATTTTGACTGAATTTCTGCATGAAAATGAAATAATTAGGCTGCATAGGGGGGTTCGTTTGAACCCCCCGAACCCCCCTGGATCCGCCACTGATTACATACAGTAAAGATTATATTTCACATGTCTATGTTGTATGATTATTTATGCTATATGATTGCAGGTATCATCAGGTGTAAAGGGTCCAAAGAGAGGTCTGGTCTTTGTTTATAGAGATGAGTAAGTCACATTCTAACCCTTTCATAAATGACACAATTTTATACAGATTCATTCTAAAAGGTTGCTGTACACAACAAAATAACTATAGGAAAGATCATACACTATAAAGATAGGACACTATTGCACTGAAAAAATGAGGCAAAGAGAGAAAATGCTGGTTATAAGCATTTTCTTCTTTTGTGTCAATTTTCCTAGGCTTTTTATTAGTTACATCCAAACCATGTCTTGTTTGCTCAAAGATTATGTGATTCTAGTCACCCGGGCATCTTCGCTAGCCAAGGTTGAACCCACCTACGTTTGTATTCCGATTTTCTTGAAATTGCGAAGCCCCGCCTAGCGGTTGTTCTGCTGGTTGTTTACGTCCATTGTTGATGACGTCATTAACGCGGGTTGTCTTTCGCGTCATACGTCATAAGGATTATGTAAACATTAGCTGCTCTTTTGGTCGAATTGTCGAAAGTATAATAATTCGTCGATTAAAGTAAGGGAATTCCTGTCTATTGCAGTGAAATACTTAGGAAAAATCGCCCATCTTCGCGTTTTTGAGTAGAAATGCAATGCTTTTTCCCGCCCATTGTCATGATTTGGTTACTCATAACAAATGTGCCAGTCGACAATCTGATTGGTTCCAGCCAGACCTCGCTGGAACCAATGAAAACGCTTTCCAGGAGACCAAGAGAATCGGACTAAATACGCGAAGGGTGAATACAGAAACAACGTTACGTCTTAGATGTCACCCTTGGCTTGCGGAGATGGTCACCCGGGCATCTGAGTAATACTTTAGTTTCTATAATCATATGCAAACTTATCTATCTTTAATGATGCCCTAACTCTATACTTTTCTGATCTATGTTATATCTTTCATTCCCAGTGCTGCCTTCAAGCTTGAGGATCATGTAGAGAAGTTCCAGGGTTATGATACATGGGCCAGGCTGGAGTACCAGTTTAGTGTACAAGTCAGGTAGGGCATTAGGTTTAATCTTATTTCGTCTACTATTTTTGACAAAAGTCCCATTTCGTCTACTCTTCTATTCTTTGTATATCAATATGATATCATATGATTTTTATCAAAATGTTTGCATTTTTATTTCATTTTTTAATATATTGACTAAAATTCATATCTTAAAACAAAAATTGGTGTTGTTAATTGATGATTTGACATGAAAGTAGACAAGTTGGGACAGTAGACGAATTGGGACTCAAGGCACTAAAAAGACAGTAGACGAAATGGGAGTAGACCAATTGGGATGTTACCGGGCATTAGACATTGTTTGGTAAATGTTTGATTTTTGTGCTAGTATGCTTTTCTGTTAAGTTAGCCTTTCAGTGAATTTATCATCCAAAAGAGTATAATAAACAAATTATGATAATAGTCAACATCTGTCTATTCATAATGTAGTTATCTTTTTGAAATTAAGGGCTGGCTGTTATTTCAGTAGCTTTACCAGTCTATAATTACTTGTGGAGCTACTAATAAGATAACAGTATTATAAATATAAGGTCAAAACATTATAATATATGGTCAAAATAAAGAAATGGTATGCAATTTTAGATAATTTTACAAACTGTACCTTTAACCCATTACCAAACGACACAATTTTGATGTTCAAAGATGTTGCAGACGACAACTAAAAATGAACGAAAAAGTACATTTTTTAATCATTTTGTATGGAAAATATTGTGGGAAATTAAGAAATTGCTTGTCACAAGTAATTTCTTCATTTACCACGTTTTCCATAGACAGTTTCTTGTAGGGAGTCAAAAAGAGTCACTGTGTGGTAATGGGTTAATATGTATTATTTGTAGGACTGCTGGTGTTGCAGGCAAACCAGACAATCCTGTAGCTTACTTCACTCTGGAGGAGGACTGGTGAGTGGTTAACCCTTTCCCAAATGGCAAAATTTTAGGGTGACCCACTTCAAAAACTACCACAAATGACAAAATGGATGATATTAAAGACAGGATTTGTGTAAAATATGGCATAGAAAATATTGAGACAAAAGGAGAAACTGCTGATTATCAGCAGTTTCTTCTTTTGTCTCAATGTTTTCACAATCCATTTCTATTAGGGACGTCAAAACCAGGTCTTGTTTGGGAAATTGTTGATTTGAAAAAATGGATGTTTTATTAAAAAAAAAAAAAAAAAAAAAAAAAAAAAGATCTCCTGCTAATAAAGTTATTGATGTAACTTCCTTTAATAATTTGCACCTGTGCCTTTTATCAAGTATCAAAAAGTTTAATAAAAAAGTTTAATTAACTGTACCGAATCAATGTCTATGTTGTACGAATAATTCCTTATATTTTGTTTCAATGAATGAATTAATCTGTCACATATACAGTGATTTTTTTCCTGCGCATCCTGCAACTTTTACTCATAAATTGGTCTCTAGGATGCAAAGTTTTTATTCTAGCGAGTCCCAGGATGCAACAATTTTTACAGATTTCCTATTGAAAATAGTGTATTGGACTCACTAAGCTAGTAGCTGGACTCATTGATATGGAATCCAGTGAGTCCCCAGGACTCACAGTCTTAAAATTGTAAAATCATCACTGCATATACTTTCAATTTTTATTGATATTTATTCTTTTTTTCAGTGATGAGATAGATATACCTGTAGATTGGCATCCAGTTGGACAGGTTAGTCAGTGTGAACGAACAATTCTTGTGATAAATTAGTTGTATATGCTTAGAAATGAAACATGATTTTCTAATAAAGGACTTCTTTGTTGTAAATGTTTTTATTGATAGAGCAAATGGAAAGAAAAGTTTAATGCTATAGACAGTTTAAGTCAAAATTGCAAAATAGAAAAGTAGAATAGAATCTTAATTGATTCTTGTTGGATTTGATACCAAAGCCAAAGATATGTTAGAAGTTATGATAAAAGATACTTCTGCAGGAAGATGTTATGCTTCATTAAGAAATAAAAAGCAAAATTAATCAAGAGAAGGGCATTCAGTGTAAAACTATATGATATATTTCTGTTTTGTGCAGCTCCTTATCTTCCGTATCTTTTTCATTCCAGTACATATTGATAAAGTTCCTGGAGCCCCGACATGAGAGTGCAGGCAAGATAGGTGTTCTGGGGATCAAGTTTTATGGCTTTACTAGGAAGGCTGTTTTAGTTGAGGACCAAATTGTGGTAAGTGTTTTTGTGTGCATGTGTCCATCTGTATATCCCATTTCAAGATGGTGAGAATTGGAACTTTTATGAAAATTTCACAACTTTTTGGATAGAAAACAGTGTGTATGAGTATAGTTCATAGATAAATGGGTCAATACATAGTGAGATCTGCCTGCATATACAAGCAACCTGATTAACCCATTACCAAACAACACAATTTTAGCCTAGTCCAAACTCATAGGTGTTGCAGACGACAATTTCTATTGAACAAACTTTAACATTTTTAGCCTTTCTTGGTAGAAAAAAATTGTGGGAAATGAAGAAATTGCTTGTCACAAGCAATTTCTTAATTTTCCACAATGTTTTCCAAAGCCTTTATTTTGTGGGGAATCCCAAAGCGTCAATGTTTGGGAAAGGGTTAAGATCCATATTGCCCTGTGATAACTTCATCATAAGCTGAACCATATACAATGTATCAGACTATACTTATGCGCAAACACATTTAGAAACATTGTGATCTCATTTGCTATAGGGGCCCTTTATCCAGATTCTGGCTTATATGTCACTGTTAACCTGCAGGTGAAGCACCCACCTAATCCAGAGAAGAAGACACACTGTTTGAGTGTAGAGATTATACAGCATGTGTTAAACTTTCTGGTGGATCTGTCACAAGATCAGGCCCAGCGCAGAGTGTTGTCATCGCGGCCAGAGTATCTCGAGTTTACTGATATACCATTAGATACTCTCTGTGAACTATATTACGCATTTAGGTCAAGGTAATGTCATGTGTAAAAATGCACTCAGACTTTTCTTAGATAAATTCTTTTATTCTTATTGAATAATTGTCATATCCTTAAAAGTCATCTGTTAAATTAAGGACAAATATCATAAGAAATATATCTCAAAATTTAGCAGTTTTAGGGACATTTCTGATCTTCCTACAGGTATAAAATTGTGTCATATAGTAATTTATCATATTTTTTCTATCCTGTTACAGAGAAGAAGAGAAGTGGGAGAGTTGTTCTTTGATGACATTACAGTTATTGTTCTGTTTGTTGCCAGCATGTACCTCACTAAGTGGAGAGAGTAAGGTAGGTATAACATTTAAATACCGGTATTGTTGTTAGCATGAAGTCTATTTTTTTACCCCTATATCCAAAGATTGTGGGTATATTGTTTTACTCATGTCTATATTTCTGTCTGTCTTTCCATCTGTCCATCCGAAATACTGAAATCAGCTTGTCGGTCCACAGGTTGGTTGGATGGTTTGTTTGTTGGTCTGTCTCCAAAACTTTGTCCAGACAACTCCTTTTACACTTTTGGACCGATCTAGTTCATACTTGGCACAAGTGTTCATTATACCCCCCACCTACAAAGTAGAGGGGGGTATATTGGTTTCACCATGTCTGTCTGTTTGTCAGTCCGTCCGTCCGTCCATCCGTCCAGTCGTCCGTCCGTAGACTTTTTCGTTTCCGTGCTCTAACTCAAGAACGGTTTGACCTAGGATCATGAAACTTTACACAGTTGTTGCCCATGACCCAAGGAGGTGCCCTATTGTTTTTGGGTCACCAAGGTCAAAGGTCAAGGTCACAATCAGACTTTGTTTAAAATCCGTTTCCGTGCTCTAAGTCAAGAATCGGTAGACCTAGGATCATGAAACTTTACACAGCTGTTGCCCATGACCCAAGGAGGTGCCCTATTGTTTTGGGTCACCAAGGTCAAAGGTCAAGGTTACAATCGGACTTTGTTTAAAATCCGTTTCCGTGCTCTAAGTCAAGAACCGGTTGACCTAGGATCATGAAACTTTACACAGCTTTTGCCCATGACCCAAGGAGGTGCCCTATTGTTTTTGGGTCACCAAGGTCAAAGGTCAAGGTCACAATCGGACTTTGTTTAAAATCTGTTTCCGTGCTCTAAGTCATGAACCGGTTGACCTAGGATCATGAAACTTTACACAGCTATTGCCCATGACCCAAGGAGGTGCCCTATTGTTTTTGGGTCACCAAGGTCAAAGGTCAAGGTCACAATCGGACTTTGTTCAAAATCCGTTTCCGTGCTCTAAGTCAAGAATCGGTTGACCTAGGATCATGAACTTTACACAGCTGTTGCCCATGACCCAAGGAGGTGCCCTATTGTTTT
Source organism: Fragum sueziense (assembly GCA_963680895.1). Lineage (NCBI taxonomy): Eukaryota > Metazoa > Mollusca > Bivalvia > Cardiida > Cardiidae > Fragum > Fragum sueziense. Next base: position 81,248,730 of record OY804592.1, on the reverse strand, counting down.
TGGTTCACCAAGGTCAAAGGTCAAGGTCACAATCGGACTTTGTTCAAAATCCGTTTCCGTGCTCTAAGTCAAGAATCGGTTGACCTAGGATCATGAAACTTTACACAGCTATTGCCCATGACCCAAGGAGGTGCCCTATTGTTTTTGGGTCACAAAGGTCAAGGTCACAATCGGACTTGGTTTAAAATCAGTTTCCGTGCTCTAAGTCAAGAATCAGTTGACCTAGGATCATGAAACTTTACACAGTTGTTGCCCATGACCCAAGGAGGTGCCCTATTGTTTTTGGGTCACCAAGGTCAAAGGTCAAGGTCACAATCGGACTTTGTTTAAAATCCGTTTCCGTGCTCTAAGTCATGAACCGGTTGACCTAGGATCATGAAACTTTACACAGCTGTTGCCCATGACCCAAGGAGGTGCCCTATTGTTTTTTGGGTCACGAAGGTCAAAGGTCAAGGTCACAATCGGACTTTGTTCAAAATCCGTTTCCGTGCTCTAAGTCAAGAACTGGTTGACCTAGGATCATGAAACTTTACACAGTTGTTGCCCATGACCCAAGGAGGTGCCCTATTGTTTTTGGGTCACCAAGGTCAAAGGTCAAGGTCACAATCGGACTTTGTTTAAAATCCGTTTCCGTGCTCTAAGTCAAGAACCGGTTGACCTACAGCACTTTTTCAGTGACAAGGCGCTAGTGGGAGGGTATTTGTCCGCTTTGCGACAGTTCTAGTTGTGACCTGTAGATATGCAAGAAGTAAATTACACGAAAATCAGATCATTACTTTCTGAGTTATGGCCCCTGATTTGACCAAAAAATGCTTGTCCGGACAACTTCTCCTGCAGTTATTGTCCGATTTGCTTCGTACTTTGCACAAGTGTGCATTAGCACCTGTAGATGTGCAAGGTGCAAATTTCACGGATCAAATTTCAAGAAAATGGGATTGACAATTTCTGACTTATGGCCCCTGATTCAACAAAAAACGCTTGTCCCAACAAAGGTGGTGGCGGGGGTATTTTTATCACCCTCAGTGATCGATTTCTAGTCTTTGACTGTTTGGGGGGGCATTGGTGTTTCACAAACACAATCTTGCTTCTTCTGTGCCCACAGATTTTACAATTAGATCAGTACTTATTATGCTGTATACAACTTTACCAAATATATTTTTGGAAGGTCTTTGATAAATATTATGAACCAGGATCTGGAAAAAACGTCCCTTAAGGCTTATGAGCCCAACATAGATCCAGATCAGCCTGTGCATACACACGTTCTGATCAGGATCCATGTTGTTCTCTAACAGCTTCTTCATGACCTTTAGTAACTTAGAGAGAGCAGCGTGGATGCATATTGAACTGCATTTGACAACAGGCTGATCTTCAAACTCAACTTTTTAAAATGCTATAAGGGACGTTTTTCCAGATCCCAGATCTTATATTTTAACCGGTATTCATTTGTTACATGTACCTTGATAAAGATGTTTACTTTTTCAGATGTCAGCCGAGTCGTTGTTTCAACATTTATGTAAGACTGTAGATAGTGCAGACACAGATCAGAATAGTAAACATTATAAACTGTGTAGACAACTCATCATTGATGGTAAGGATGTATTGATAACTCTGTTGGTTTTAGAGGAATCATCATGGTAATGTCATAAGCCTGTTGCCTCTGCATTGATTGTACAATTAACCCATTATCAGACCGCAAATTTTGATCTGTTCCAATTTCAAAGGAGTTGACAATTTCAAGGTGATGAAAATTTAAAAATCTTACCATTTTGAGTTGTTGCAAGTAATTTCTTCATTTTTCACAATGTTTTCTCAAGTGTTTTCTTGTAAAGTAGTCAAAAGGCGTCACAGTGTAGTAGCGGGTTAAATATATTTTGTTTCCATTCAAATTTCCACCTTACAATCTCCTATGTACTTTGAAAAAACAACTGCTTTGTATTTGAATTTTAAAAGTTCAACCAATACGGGATCCAGTTACAATATCTTCTTTCTAAAGGAAGGCCAAAAGATTGGCATAGATTAGCCTGCATTAGCTTTAACCCTTTCCCAAACAAGACCGGGTTATGACATCCCTAGTAGAAATGGATTGGGAAAACATTGAGATAAAAGAAGAAACTGCTGATTACCAGCAGTTTCTCCTTTTGTCTCAATATTGTCTGTGTTATCTTGTACACAAATTCTCTCTTTAACAACATCACTTTTGTCATCAGCAGCAGTTTTCAATTGGACCACCTTAAAAGTTTTTCTGTTTGGGAAAGGGTTAAGGGACCAAGTTGGCTTGAAAGTCTGTCAGGAATTCAAGAAGTACTTATACAAATCATGATGAAGCCGTGTACTCATTGAGATGCCTGCATTACAGGTGCAGCTGTATTTTTCTCTGACAAGGAAACCAGAAAGAAACAACTGTTTTCTATGATGCATAAAGTTGAGGTAAATGATTTTGTATTCAATTTATTGAAAATTATGCTTTGCCTGTATTTAGTTATTATGATTCCGGAAAAAAAATTTGGGGGTCTTATAGTAGCCAAGCTGTCCGTCTGTCCACAGCCAGATCTCAGCATCCCTTGGACCAAATTCAATGAAACTTCACATGTGAAAACGCTGGGATAATTCCTAAGGACTTTTCTCTGTTTCTCAATTTAAGGTTGTGTCAAGGAAAAAAGGGTCTTGCTGTAGAAATTAGTTTTCCTTTAATTTCTCTTCATCTACGGGGCAGAATTTTTAATGAAATTTTGTACTTAAGTGATAATTGAGATGCTCTAGCCTGTATTCTAAAAATAATGTGTGTACAAAAAATCTGTCATGGGAAAAGGGGCCTTTATGTATGATAGTTTTTTTTTGTGACAAACACTCAGGGAGTATAATCCATCTTTGACAGCTCTTGTAATTTGTCAGATGTCTAGTAACAACTGTGAAAACATTCATGCTTTTATTACAATAAACGTCTCAATTTCTAATTGTTGTCCCGACGAGACAATTAGAATGGGTACCCACAACATAGGATTTGATAGAATTGTGAAATATTTCCTTTTTGAAAAGTCATCACTCCTTTTTATCTGGAGCTCTGGCTCATCATTGTGATTGTATTTGTACATTCCAGACGCTAGCAGATACTCCCTCCGTTATGTTGGTATTCCAGTCTTTATGCCAGTTCTTCAGCTCTGTGGATCCTAGAGGACTGCTAGATCTACCCAAAAATGTCAAAGATGTACGTTCGCTTTTAATAAAAAATATTTTATACTTCAATTTTTATGCATGAGGGAGTAACACACAAGAATAATATTTTTAGCAGAAGAATATAATGTATCCGGTTGTGAAACACTGGCTTAGATTCATTCTGTTTATTGATTTTAACCCATTACCAAACGGCAAAATTTTAGGCTGGTCCAAATTCAAAGATGTTGCAGACAACAATTTCAAGTGAATGAAATTTAACATTTTTTGGTCTTTTTACGTAGAAAACATTGTGGGAAATGAAGAAATTGCTTGTCACAAGCAATTTCTTCATTTTCCACAATGTTTTCCACAGTCATTATCTAAAAGGGTGTCAAAAGGCGTCAATGTGTGGGAATGGGTTAAGCAGAGACTGGAAAGCTCAGTTGTAATGTCAGAGTTTGTCAGTCTAGGGGTTGTGAGTTAAAACCCTGACTCGGCTAGTATCCATTCTGACATGTAACAAAGGTCATTTGTCCCTCACCAATGGATATGAATCATCTTTATGAGAGAGCAGCTGGAGGTTTGGAGTACTGGTGAGAGAAATACCAGGAATCCATGGTAAGGTGCTCCAACCCCAGCAATATGACCATAGCAGTTGAAAGAAGTGTTAAACTTCAATCAATCAATTTATTAATCTTCAGTTTCAATATAAGCAGGGTGTTTGCTGTATGAAGCATCAAGATTGATGTTCAATGTATTTCCAGACATTTGACCCCACCCCAGTTTTAGAGGTTATGGAGACAATGGCAATGGTGACGTTTCATGAGTTTAGCCTGGTGGTCACTACTGGTCAGACAAATGACCAGTTAATGCCATGAAACATTACATGACCAGTTAATGCCATGAAACATTACAATATTTGTTTATTTCCAGACATTTGACCCTACCCCAGTTTTAGAGGTCATGGAGACGATGGTCATGGTGACATTTCATGAGTTTAGCCTGGTGGTCACTACTGGTCAGACAAATGACCAGTTAATGCCATGAAACATTACAATATTTGTTTATTTCCAGACATTTGACCCTACCCCAGTTTTAGAGGTCATGGAGACGATGGTCATGGTGACATTTCATGAGTTTAGCCTGGTGGTCACTACTGGTCAGACAAATGACCAGTTAATGCCATGAAACATTACAATATTTGTTTATTTCCAGACATTTGACCCTACCCCAGTTTTAGAGGTCATGGAGACGATGGTCATGGTGACATTTCATGAGTTTAGCCTGGTGGTCACTACTGGTCAGACAAATGACCAGTTAATGCCGTTATTACAACTGGTCAGCTCCCTACAGACATCCCTCCTGGCCTGGACCTGGGTACAAGTAACAGACAGCACTGATGTTATGAAAGTGAAGGGGATGCATACAGCTACATCTTGTAAGGCTATTCTTCATTTCCGTATACAGTCAAATCTCTCTATGTCGAACTTCGTGGGACCTACGAGAAAACTTTGACGTATAGAATGTTCTACGAAGAGATATTTTTGGAGACAAGCGGCCATCATCGCTTTTATGGGCACGTCATGTCATGTCGGTCGGAGTTGCTGGATATCCTCTAAGCCCCTCATCGTGTAAGTTTGAGGTTGGTCGTATAGAGGTGTGAATGTGTACAAATATAGACGGTTGGACTTCGAAATTGATTCGACGTAAGGAGGAAGTTCATGCAAGAGAAAATGACGTATAGTGGTTGAAATATATAGAAATAAAGAGCAAAAGAATCGGGACTTGACAATTACTTCGACGTAGGGAGAATTTGGGCTAAGGGAGGTTCGACATAAAGAGATTTGACTGTACTTAAGGTTTTTGGATGCCCCGTGTAATAAATGCTATATGGAAAACATTGTGGGAAATGAAGAAATTGCATGCTACATGCAATTTCATCATTTCCCACAATTTTTTCTACACAAACAACCAAATAAGTTTAAAAAATTCATTTATTTGCTGCATCTTTGAATTTGTACGATTCTAAAATGTTGTCATCTGGTAATGGTTTAAGTATTTTTCACACAAGTTACAGACAGCACTGATGTAATGAAAGTGAAGGGGATGCATACAGCTACATCTTGTAAGGCTTTTCTTCAATTTCATATACTTAAGTTGGTTTTTTTATGCCCCTGTGTAATAAACGCTTTGGAAAACATTGTGGGAAATGAAGAAATTGCATGCTACATGCAATTTCTTCATTTCCCACATATTTTTCTACACAAAACAACCATATAAATGTAAAAAATTTATTTATTTGCAGCATCTTTGAATTTGTACTATTCTAAAATGTCATCTGGTAATGGTTTAAGTATTTTTCACAAAAGTAACATACAGTACAGATGTTATGAAAGAACATCTTGTAAGGCTTCTTCTTTATGCATTTTTAGCTCGACTTTTCGAAGAAAATAAGAGCTTATACTGTCACCCGGGCGTCGGCGTTGCAACAAAGGTTAAAGAACTTACATTCTATCAAAGGGATTCAACCCAAACTTGGAATACTTATTCACCATCACACCCTCTACCTTACTATTAGGGCCCATGACCCTGGGCCCACTATATTTTGAGTTATGTCCCCTTTATACTAAGCAACTTAGAAAGTCGAGCGCGCTGTCTTCGGACAGCTCTTGTTTATGCCAAATGAAACAACTTTGTTGAAAATACTTTTCATGTTGTAATTGTTCACCATGATCTTAGTTGCCATATTATCTGACTTACGCTTTGAAAGATAATAGTTATATAGCAGTTCTATGTTAAACAGATACCTTTTATTGCAAGTGTACAATTATATTGCAAACATTGATGGATTATAATACTCAAGATTCAAAAGTAAAACAAAAATGAAATATTGTTTCCTTAAAAAAATTAGAGTGTTGAAGGAATAATACTCATCACTTTGTTTATGATTCTTTTTGTCCTTTTCCCATACAGATGCTATCTTAGTAGTAAACAAAGCTGTAGAAGCATGTAAACTGTTAGAGAAGAAGGATGCTGAATCTCTGGTAGGTAACATACTGTTTTGCAGAGATACAGATGTGAGGGGTTGATGGCTTTTCAAAATGAAATATTTCATTTACTGTTTATCAAAGCCTATGTTGTGGGTACTCTTTAGAATTGTCTCGTCGAGACAATTCAAATGAGTACCGTCATCATAGGGTTTGGATAACGAAAAACAAAGGATGGGTTGCAATAAGGGGTCAAAAAATAGATTTTCTTTAAATTTCGTGGATTGATAGGGTTACATAATATCTTTAATTTGTATGTGTAAAACATCTGGTTTTGGCTTATTTTTTGAGATATGGGTAAATAAAGTGGGTGGGGTAAGATGGACTGAAACACAGTAGGGGTCATTCTAAGTCGCTTATCTTTCTTATTTTTAGCCCCAGGTGCGTGAAAATTTGTATGCGTGTCTTGTGATATATGCGTTAAACATTTATGGGCTTACATTTGATATTCTATGTATATCTTTTCCGTAATACTCATTCTTCTTTCTTTCGAAGAATTTCGCTATTTTTTAACGACCAACTTTACCAAACTATCTCCACACGTTTTATTTGAAACCCGATTTCTATGAAACTTTACAGATTTATTGTCCAGACATTAATGTAACTTTGTGTGAAATTTGAAAGAAAAGCGTTGGTCCGTTTTTGAGATATTTGACCTTGACCTTCAAAATTACTTCAAAACTCGGGAAGTGCCAAAATGTGATAGTTAAAGCGCCAATTTTATTCATAAGGGTTGGAAGCATGGCTTCTTTTTATTGTTCCTAATGAGTTTCGTAGCAATATTTACTTTTTGTATCGTACAACCCATTCGGAAGAATTGGAAAGAAAAGAAATTCTTTTTACTTCTCAGTTTTCTTATCAAACTAAATATTGCACATGAAACATGTCTACGCGGAAAGCGCTGTGATTAATATTACTACCACAGGTGAGTGAAATTAAATAAAAGCATTATGTTAAGATTGCTAAAACTACCAAAGCTTTTTATGCAACATGAATTGTCTAAGAGTTTATATTCACTCATCTCATGATGGACAAGAATTATCAATTTGCTAGGAGAAAACTAATCAAATTCAGATTGTATTTCTTATATGGTTATAAAGAAGACGCGCTGTGAATGATTTTACTAAATGACCAAATGTGCTTACAATTAATTAGTTGAAGCTAAATATTTACATAACGTTATATAATATCAACAAAAGGAAACAATGTTAAATGTATAGACAGGCCTTAAACAAATATCTGTCTATCAATGATTTTATTAGATGAAATGACCGGGTAACTCTGAGAGGTGACCAAGTTTATTATATTGAGTATATCAATTTTAACGGTAAAATCATACAATAAAAATCACAATCATGTGTGAAATGCATTTTTTTATGAATGGGCTGTCACATGCCATTCAACCCTAACCATTTTCCCAACAACGCGTAGTTTTAACGGACATTCCCGAATTTGATGTTATTTTGAAGGTCAAGGTCAAATATCTCAACAACGGACTGACGCTTTTCTTTCAAATTTCACACAAAGTTACATTAATATCTAGATAATATATCTGTAAAGTTTCATAAAAATCGTGTTTCAAATAAAACGTGTGGAGATAGTTTGGTAAAGTTGGTCGTTAAAAAATAGCGAAATTTTGCGAAAGAAAGAAGAATGAATATAACGGAAAAGATATACATGGAATATCAAATGTAAGCCCATAAATGTTTAACGCATATATCACAAGACACGCATACAAATTTTCACGCATCTGGGGCTAAATATAAGAAAGATAAGCGACTTACAATGACCCCTACTGTGTTTCAGTCCATCTTACCCCACCCACTTTATTTACCCATATCTCGAAAAATAAGCCGAAACCAGATGTTTTACACATACAAATTAAAGATATTATGTAACCCTATCAATCCACGAAATTTAAAGAAAATCAATTTTTTGACCCCTTATTGCAACCCATCCTTTAGAATGTCTTAACCCCCCTTATCTGTTGCTCTGGTGTTGAATTACCCGTTATGATGCAATTACTGGTACTTTAACGCTTCTGTAATAACTCTTCAATGTAATTTTTTGTTTGAGATAACTTGAAGGCTATTTGATTTCCATGTTACATGTATTCACTTCAATTTAATTCCTCAAAACATGAAATTGACCAACATTGAATATAAAATGAACGATCCCTTTCTTATACAGTGACTATCAATCTATAATGAGCATAGTTTGTATTGTAGAAAGAACTGATGCCAAAAATAGAGAAGTCTTTCCTTGGATCCATAGTTAGGCAGATGGTAAGTTACAGCTTTAAAAAATTAACAAAGAATTTGTCTTGCAGAAAAACTTACTGTTTCTTAAAAATATAAGCTTTTAATAAATTCTGAAACCTCTATGATAAAGAGGTTGATCCTGGGTAGTGGTGGTTGATCTTCACAATTTGCCCACAGGTTTTGTGTGAGTACCGATATACATTGTACTTCCCAGCAAACAAAAGCAAGAGGGACTACAATAATCCTCTACCTTACACACAATGAACTTAAAAAAATTGTCTAGAAAATTAAAAGTGTTTCATTGAAGTTTGTGTTTAAATAGATATTTCAAGGTTAAGTGTATTAAGCGAACCATTTATACTTTCAATTGTATTGTACATGTACAAGATAGACTTATTGTCTTTTGTTACCTAATAAACTTGAAACTTAAAGTGTAGGTGAACTTACATTTACCTACTAGTTTGTCTTGATCCTTAAGTGTGTAAAAGCCTTTTTAATCGGGAAACACCTATCCAATGACTTGTTTTCCGCTAATATTTTCCAGATATTAATGATGTCCTACCTGTGTACCAACCTGAATTCACAATCCAGAGTCAGTCTACTCAAGAGTATACAGCCCTTCAACCAGGAACTGGTGAAACTATCAGAACTGCTGCCTGAAGTCTTCCCATCTGTAAGTCAATTGTCAGAAACGGGCTGTAAAAAGCTAGTCCTGGCTTATGTATGCACCACTGCATGAATCTGGTCTTGACTATTGTATAAACTGTATACATAGCTTCATATTTATACCCCCACCTACGAAGTAGAGGTGGTATATTGGTTTCACCATGTCTGTCTGTCCATCCATCTGTCTGTCCGTCCCTCCGTCCGTAGACTTTTTTACATTTCCGTGCTCTAACTCAAGAACCATTTGACCTAGGATCGTGAAACTTCACATAGTTGTTGCCTATGACCCAAGGAAGTGCCCTGTCGTTTTTTGGTCACAAAGGTCAAAGGTCAAGGTCACAATTGGACTTTGTTTAAAATCAGTTTCCTTGCTCTAACTAGAGACCTGGTTGACCTAGAATCATGAAAGTTTACACAGTTGTTGCCCATGAATCAAGGAGGTGCCCTATTGTTTTTTGGTCACGAAGGTCAAAGGTCAAGGTCACAATTGGACTTTGTTTAAAATCTGTTTCATGCTCTAAGTTAAAAACCGGTTGACCTAGGATCATGAAACTTTACACAGTTGTTGCCCATGACCCAAGGAGGTGCCCAATTGTTTTTGGGTCACGAAGGTCAAAGGTAAAAGTCACATTGGACTTCGTTTAAAATCTGTTTCTGTGCTCTAAGTCAAGAATATGTTGACCTAGAATCATGACACTTTACACAGTTGTTGCCCATAATCCAAGGAGGTTCCCTATTGTTTTTGGGTCACGAAGGTCAAAGGTCACAATTGGACTTTGTTTAAAACTGTGCTCCAACTAAAGAAGCTTTTGACCTATAGCATTTTTCAGTGACAAGGTGCTAGTGGGGGTATTTGTCCGCTTTGCGACAGTTGATTTAAGTATCTTTAAATAATCTTAAGATTAATATTTGTAAGAAGACAATCAACCAAATGGTGACAAAAGACATCAAATTGTGCTAGACCTTTAAGCCGCCAATTACTCTTTTACGATTCACACAGAACCAAACCGATAACATTGCACTTAGGACTTTGGAAATAGAATTAGTCCACAATATTTAGTAACATGCACAGATATTTAACTGAGGAATATGAAACTTAGAGAGAGAGATATGGAGAAAATGGCTTTCATCAACATTTTCTTTTCTCCCAATGTTTTCAAAAACCATTTCTCTAACGGTATTCAGAAGCAGGCTATGTATGATAGATATGATAGATTTGAATTCATTTATAGATTTTGATTGCTCGCTGTTTGTGGATTTCTTTCTTGTAGATAACAAGTGCCCACTGGTCAAATGTCCAGACAGACGATATTGTGTTAAGGACCTGGGAAATAGAATCCGCCCACAACTATGAGAATAATGTACACCGTACACAAACATTCAACTGCCCTGGTGCTAATAAGTTTCTGGTCGAGTTTGATCAGAGATGTGAAACTGAAAGAAGGTAGGATGTTTTGCAAAAGGCATAAGTGCTATAAATTTTATCCATTCTTTTTGTGTTTTCATTTCATTTCATTAGATTGATCTAACTAGTTTTAGTACAGACTTACTGTTATTAGGCTGGACTAATAATTTAGATGTCACTGTACAATCCTTGGAGATAACATTTTGGAATATAGTTTTAAACCAATCAAATGGCTTCATAGGAAACAATAAGCCTTGTGTTTTAACAGTTTTGTGGGAGTTTTGAATAGTTTTAGTCATAAGAATGAATGGATTAAATAGGTAAATAAATGAATGAAGAAGTAGAATTATTGAAATAGAATTAAATGCATCTAGTGGCGATTTCATAATATCCACACTGTTGAATGATTGCTTTGCCAACAAAGTAGAGTTGAATGTCCTCGCTTTTCAACAAAAACTGTGTAACTGCAGCTTGTTTTAAGCTGCAGTTACGAGGTTTTGTTGAAAAGCAGCAAAAGCATTCTCTATACACCCTGCGTTTCAGATATGATTACCTGGTATTTACTGATGCTAAAGGTCAGCAGATGAGGTTTGACCAAAAAGTGGGTAATCCTAAGTGGCCAAAGACTGTCCATTTTGTGGGGTCACATCTACACTTTCTCTTCCATTCTGATGGCAGTAATACAGAATGGGGATACAAATTCAAGGTAAAAACAAATTTTTATTGAGCCTTTCACATTGAGAGATTTTTAGTGGTTAAAGGCAGAATGTGGTGTGTTTAGCTTGTTTGTTCTTGTAAAAGACTACCTGGTATTTGAACCATGTATTACTGTAAAGTAGAGGTTTAAGTTACAGATAAAGCAATACTCTAAAATGAGATCATTGACAACATTTGTAATTTTCTACATGAAATCAGGATTATTCCATCAAAGGTTTTTATCAAAGTTTTGTATTTGATGAATGCTTATTATGGACTTTGCAGTACAATTTCTTGGCATCCCAAATTTTTGCTTATCTTCATAATGAAATATTTCAATGTTTCCCCATGTGATTGCAGGTAACAGCTAGAGGGAGCCCTGACATGCCTCTATCCTGGCCATTTGATCTACAACTGGGGTTAACAAAGTTGATGGGAAGGCTTTGTGGAGCAACACTGAATGCCAATCCAGGTAGTTTTTGCTTGGAATAAGTCTATCAGTTATTCTCAAAGGCATTTTGTTACCTCTATAATTGGTACCTTTTAAATTGCCTTATAATAGCACCGATCACTTCTGTTGAAGTGCACAATTTAAGATTATGGGGCCCCGCATTAATAGAAGAGGACAAATAGTTTTTGTACTTTGTCTTTTGACTTGTAACATGGGGGTAGCCGGAGTGACCCCCCGCCTTGAGTCATTTGTATGAGACTCTTAAAAACCTTTAAAAACCTAAATTTTGTCTCCATATGACCTTAGTTGTTAAGTGGGACATAAAGCTTTTGATTGATAGGTTATATAATATATCATATGTTCAAAGTTAAACAACAACCATAATAGTTGTTTTGGTTTATCAAAACAACTGTAACGATTCTTGTTTTACTTTGAATGTATAATACAAATGATCTGTGTATTGCAGTATTACCCCGAGATCAGTTGATGGAGCTAGAAGAAGCTGCAGAACAAGATATTCTCCGAAGTGATTTGTGGACTACTCTCTTTAGAGGAGGATATATGATTGGGAAACTGCAGAGATCACTGTCGGGAAAACATGTAAGTGTATTTTAATGCCCCCGTATCGAAAGATGTGGGGCATATTGTTTTACTTGTGTCTGTCTGTCCATCTGTCTGTCCGAAAATTTAACTTTGGCCTTATCAGGAGCATTTGCATTTCACAAACACATCTTGTTTTATTTTGAAATTAAATGCCTTATAAATGCTGCTATAGAGTTTTAATCTTCAGAAATACTTAAAAAAAAAAAGAGAGAAAATGTTTTTTGTAATAAATTTTGCATTGCCTTGTCTCATTTATAACTTTGTAAAGCATACCTTTTTGATCCAGTTTCAATTTTCAAGGATTATTTATTTATTTTCCCAGACTGCTGAAGAGCCTCTTGAAGTCCTAGAGTTTTTATGGAGCTGTATTAATGGAGATGACAATACAAAGGAGTTCATGAAAAAGTATAACTAGATTAATTATTGCTTAAAATAAAATAATAATCAAAGAATCAATGACGACTCCTGCTTTGTTTGTAAAACAATAGACAATGAGGACTAAATTACGAGTGCACTGTTTGGTTGATTCCTATGCATTATGCATGACTTCACCCATTACCAAACGGCAAATTTTAGACTTTTGCAGACGACAATAAAAGTGGACAAAATTTTATTTTCTTTGGTCTTTTCGGGTAGAAAACATTAAGGGAAATGAAGAAATTTTTTGTCACAAGCAATTTCTTCATTTTCCTCAATGATTTCTAAAGCCTTTATCTTATTGACGTCAAAAAGCATCATAGTGTGGGAATGGGTTAAGATATTTCGTAAAGAGAGACTAATGCAATATGATAAGGGCTTGCTTTTGTATAGAACAGTCTTATAGATTCTAGCTACTTTTTCTGGAAAATTGCATCCTGTAAGGCTAATGAAATTGTAGTTTTTTCTGACCTCAAATGTGATGTAGTTTGATCTCTGTCATATGTCATGTAATGATTAGTATTTAATTAGTGCATTTACATACTGTTTAAGGTGTAAAGATCTGTGTAAGGGTATCAAGGTAGGTGGAGAGAGTGTTGACCAGGCTATCATATCAGTGTTTACTGCTTTAGTATGGCATACCCAACAACTAAGAGAGGATCTGGATAAATACTGTAAGAATTTCTTTGTTTTAGAAAAGGAAGCATTAAGTTCTAAAATACTTAGTTTAGAAACATCATTTGAACTTTGTGTTCAGATACTGCCTCTTTGATCAAAGCTTTGCCACTTTTCAAAAGACAATTTAAATTAGGTTTACATAAGTATGTTATCAAATTTTAGGATTTTGTATCATTTTCCGGCTTTCCTCTGGCGTGTGCATTGATGTTACATGCTTCATTTTCAAAATTCTTTACTTTACCTTCATTCAGAGCTTTGGAAAGGTACGCATGACATTAACCCTTTCCCAAACAAGACCTTGTTTTGACGTCCTTAATAGAATAGGTTTGGGAAAACATTGAAACAAAAGAAGAAACTGCTGATAACCAGCAAAACCTATCTTTAATAACATGCATTTTGTCAATTGTGGCAGTTTTTGAAGTAGATCACCCTAAAATTTTGTCGTTTGGGAAAGGGTTAAGACCGATGCTGACCTTGATCAGTTTCAGTATACAGGCATTATGATCAATATCCAATTTGTTCACTTGTAACTTCTTCATAGCTAATAGAAATTGTGAGAGATCAGCTGCTAAAACCATTATCGCACATGCACTAAGGCACAAGTTGATCTAGTTCTATGGGTGGTCTTAAGTTCAATAGGGGCACTATTTCTGTATGTTTTATTGTCATTATTTGTGTTTATTCCAGTGCAAGTTGGCATGATTGGCCCTATCAGTGATGGTATTAACCAAGCATATATCCTAGCTGATTCACTGAGAATTAGTCTAGCTAGTCAAAGACAAAAAGTTATAGCAGAACTTGAAAACCAGAGTAAAATAGATGAAGTTGACCCAGGTAATATATTCTTAACCCTTGTCATGAAGTCTGATCCTTGTAATATGGTAGATTCTCATTTCATTTGTGTTTATCAAGACACAATTACAGATTAATTCTAACCATAACTTTCTACAGAGTGACCATAGTTATGTGTTATCAGCTTGTTCAAGCTGTTTAGTGGACCAATTTTAAATTGAATTACAAAGTTTTGCCACAATTGCTCTTTGAAAGTAAATCTATTAATTTTGGGGATATGGGGGCAGGAAGACTTATGCTGACTTACCTTTTATTATAATGTTTTCAAATTGTTTATAGTTATGTGTCTTGTATATTTCAGCCAATGTGTACAAGGAGAAGGCACAATTTCTACTGAAGTTTGCTGGTCTCACTAAAGTTCAGTTGAAGCAGGAGGTAATGTTTCTTCATTCATTTTCATTTGAAGAAAAACATGCTTAATGAAATGAAGAAAGGAAGAAAATCAAATTGATAACGGCCAAATTTGCATTGTCATTAGATTATTGACCCATTACCATACATCGACGCTTTTTTGATGCCCCATAAGATAAAGGCTTAGGAAAACTTGTGGAAAATTCCACAATGTTTTCTGTCAGAAAATTTTAATAATATAAGATTTCATTTGTTGAAATTGTTGTCTGTAACATCTTTGAATTTGGACAGGTCTAAAATTTTGCATTCTGGTAATGTGATAAATCTCTCTGAAAATGTTATACAAATACTGCACAATTATCAGTTAATACTGTAGACTATTTAGGATGGTGTTCGTGAGATTACCCATTTATTTTCTTCTTACACTTTGTTACCTAAGTTGATGAAGATGAAATCTAAACAGATGAAAAAGTCCTTCAGAAGAGACAAGTTTGGGAGTAAAGTAAGTATTTTGGTCAACTGTTTTGTACCATTGCACGGGTGGTAAACAGAGAAACTAGCCCCAAAAAGAGGTAGTTGCATAGAGCGAAAATTTGTAGGTCACGAGCACATTTTCTAAAATAATTTCTTTTAAAGCGAGTTTTTGAGAAATCCGGCGATGCTGTAATAAGAAGAAATATTTGAAGTTTGTTGTGCTCGAGAGTATACGGTATTAGTAGCAGGGTATTAATACAATTGTTGAAAAACATTTCAAAATCGAAAGCAAAAAAGTTTTTACTTTCAATTTTGAAATGTTTTTCAACGATTGTATTCAAACTCTGCTTACTAACACCGTATATTCTCTTGCACAACAAACTTCGACCATTTCTTCATATTACAGCATAGCCGGATTTTTCAAAAACTCGTTGTAAAAGAAATAATTGTAGAAAAATGTGTTCGTGACCTACCTTTGTTTACAGATTTTCGGTCTATGCAACTACCTCGGTAGAGGCCCGATGTCACGAGGCAACGAAATACCGTTGACTCTTTTTGGAGCTAGTTTCTCTGTTTACCACCCGTGCATTGACATCTACATGTATTTAGAAATGAAAAGTGACACTTGACTATTTCAAAACAAGAAGGTCTTAAAATGTTTATGAAATAATCATATGATGTGTTTATCCATTTTTTATGCTCCCCGAAAAAATTTCGGGGGAGCATATAGTCGCCATGCTGTCCGTCCGTCCGGCTGTCTGTCCGTCCGTGTGTCCGTCCGTCCACAGCCAGATCTCAGCAACCCTTGGACCAAATTCAATGAAACTTCACATATGAATTCCCTTGGATAATACCTAGGGACCTTTTTCTCCGTTTGTTAATTTGAGGCTGCGTCATGGAAAAGGGGGCCTTAGTGTAAAAATTAGTTTTTCTCTAATTTCTCTTCATCTAATGGGAAGAATTTAATGAAATTTTGTACTTATGTAATAAATAGGATGTTCTAGTTTTAAATAAGGGATATTAAGTATTTATGACTTCAAACACATCAATTCATGTTTCTTTAAGAAAAATAATAGTAAATTACTCATTAGAAAAGCATATATTTTAATTGTATTCTGTCTGATTATTGTGATTGATTATACTTCCAGTATGACATCTCTGAGAAGTTTCCATCATTCAGACTAGTGTTAGAATTTGTTCAGGATCAAGCTTGGAATACTGAAAGGTGAGATAGTTATTCTGCAGCATAAGAATATTATTTGTTCTAAAGTCTTGTCTCTCTTTGTAAGGCTGCGGCCTTGGCATAGTTGGTAGCGTATCACACTATCACTTGGGAGGTTCCGGGTTCAATCTCCAGTTGTGACAAATAGCCTTTTAGAAAAAAATGTCTCAAACCAATGGTTTGATATTTGTAAACCTGTGTAAGCAACTGGTGGTTTTGTTAGGATGTTCTGGTAGTACAGGTATGATAAATTACTGGAATCCATATTTAGGTGCTCAAGTCACCATGATATGACCATAGCAGTTGAAGAATGTGTTAAACCACAAAAAACAGCAACCACTCTTTGTAATTGCTTACAGAAATTCTTTTATCTTTCATACTCTCACACATTGTTCAAACCAGGTTGCTAAATTGAAAGTTCATTGTTGAAAATGGTTAAAGGCTGTTTTTTTTCTGCTTTATGCTTCCTGTACAGAGTACACAACATGTTACAAGAGAGAAGTCAACACGCCCAGGCTGTGGCGGATGTTTATATGATAGCTACAGATATTATACGGGTACTGTTTGTGTGTTATATGTAACTCATGATTCTATCTTATGTTTCCACAGAGTACACAACATGTTAGAAGAAAGAAGCCAACACGCCCAGGCTGTGGCGGATGTGTATATGATAGCTACAGATATTATACGGGTACTGTTTGTGTGTTATATGTAACTCATGATTCTATCTTATGTTTCCACAGAGTACACAACATGTTACAAGAGAGAAGTCAACACGCCCAGGCTGTGGCGGATGTTTATATGATAGCTACAGATATTATACGGGTACTGTTTGTGTGTTATATGTAACTCATGATTCTATCTTATGTTTCCACAGAGTACACAACATGTTACAAGAGAGAAGTCAACACGCCCAGGCTGTGGCGGATGTTTATATGATAGCTACAGATATTATACGAGTACTGTTTGTGTGTTATATGTAACTCATGATTCTATCTTATGTTTCCACAGAGTACACAACATGTTACAAGAGAGAAGTCAACACGCCCAGGCTGTGGCGGATGTTTATATGATAGCTACAGATATTATATGGGTACTGTTTGTGTGTTATATATAACTCATGATTCTATCTTATGTTTACACAGGGTTCACAACATGTTACAAGAGAGAAGTCAACACGCCCAGGCTGTGGCGGATGTTTATATGATAGCTACAGATATTATATGGGTACTGTTTGTGTGTTATATATAACTCATGATTCTATCTTATGTTTCCACAGGGTACACAACATGTTACAAGAGAGAAGTCAACACGCCCAGGCTGTGGCAGATGTTTATATGATAGCTACAGATATTATACGGGTACTGTCTCCAGAAAATCCATTCCAGGTTTGTTATAATTCTTGCATTAGCCAATTTTCATGCTGATACATTTTATGTGAAAAAACAAGAACTTTTGTTACTTCTATAAGTGGTCTCTATAGAATATATTTTGAACATGCTTTATAAATGCTTGATTAAAAATGCAAACTTGATAATGAAAATATTATCGCTTTTCATAGAAAACCTCGTAACTGCAGCTTATTATACCCCCGAAACGAATGTTTTATTATACCCCCGCAAAACGAATGTTTTCTTATACCCCCGCAAAACGAATGTTTTAGGGGGTATACAGGAATCAACCTGTCTGTATGTCTGTCTGTCCGTGGACAAAATACTACTCAAGAGCATATCTTCTAAACCATATATGCTACCAACTTCAAACTTGGCACACTTATACATCTTATTGTGGGGAAGTCCCATGTACAATAGCCATTACTCTGCCACGCCCACTTTTTGAGTTATTGCCCTTTGTTGTTTGTACCCTTACATTTTGGTTTGGACCATATCTTCTAAACCATAAGTGCTAGCATCTTCAAACTTAGTACACTTATAGATCTCAATGTTGGGAAGTGTCATGTACAAAAATCGTTACTCTGCCACGCCCACTTTTTGAGTTATTGCCCTTTATTGTTTGTACCCTTGTATTTTTGTCCGGAACATATCTTCTAAAACATAAGTGCTAGCATCTTCAAACTTGGTACATTTATAGATCTCAATGTGGGGAAGTGTGGTGTACAATAATCATTACTCTGCCACACCCACTTTTTGAGTTATTGCCCTTTGTTGTTTGTACTCTTGCATTTTTCTCCGGACCATATCTTCTAAAACATAAGTGCTAGCAACTTCAAACTTGGTACACTTATAGTTGTCATTGTGTGGAAGTGTCATGTACAATAGCCATTTCTATGCCATACCTACTATTTGAGTTATTTCCCTTTAATGTTTGTACCCTTACAATTTTGTTCAGACCATATCTTCATAACCATACTTGCTAGCAACTTCAAACTTAGTACACTTATACATCTCATTGTGCAGAAGTGCCATGTACAATAACTGTTACTCTGCCATGCCTACAATTTGAGTGATTGCCCTTTGTTGTTTTTTACCCTTTCATTTTTATCCGAACCATATCTTCTTAACCATAAGTGCTGGCAACTTCAAACTTGGTACACTTATATGTTTCATTGTGCAGAAGTGTCATGTACAAGAACTGTTACTCTTCCATGCCAACCTTTTACAGTTATTGCCCTTTGTTGTTTGTACCCTTGTATTTTTGTCTGGACCATATCTTCTAAACCATAAGTGCTAGCAACTTTAAACTTGGTACACTTTTTGCCCTTTCTTTATTATACGCCCGAAGGGTCGTATTATGTTATGGCCCCGCTCGTCTGTCTGTCCGTCTGTCTGTCCGTGCGTCCGTCCATCCGTCCGTCCGTTAGCAATTTCTTGTGTGCGCAACTCCTCCTACAGTTTTGATCGGAATTCAATCAAACTTGCCACAATGAATCTCAATGGTGTCTAGTTTTGCATCCCGCTTACGGAATTTAATTAACTCTTTTCGTTCTTGAATTATCTGCCCTTGAATTAAAAAAATGCCCATTTTCTTGTGTGCGCAACTCCTCCTACAGTTTTGATCAGAATTTGATCAAACTTGCCACAATGAATCTCCATGGTGTCTAGTTGTGCATACCGCTTACGGAATTTAGATAACTGTTTTCGTTCTTGAATTATCTGCCCTTGACTTTAAGAAAAAATGCCCATTTTCTCAAAAATGTCCGTTTTCTCCTGTGTGCAACTTCCACAGTTTCAACCAGAATTTAATCAAACTAGCCACAATGAATCTCTGGTGTTTTATTGTGCAAACAAAATTTTGATAACTTTTCATGTTTTAATTATCTGCCCTTGAATCGAAAAAATGGCCAATTTTACTGACAAGCCCCTCTCGGGCGTATATGCGCTGCTCAGCGAAGCTCTTGTTGAAAACTTGTGCGGGGGGTATCAGGTCACATCCTGTGGTAGTTCTAGTTTTAAACTTCAGTTATAAGGTTTTTCAAAGAAAAGTAGCGTTATATAGATCAGGAAGTAGTAGACTTACTTTACTTTACAGATTCTAGTTGTGCTATTTTTGCAAGAGATGTTGAGTTTTCAAGATGGGTTTGCCAAGCATTATGCTGAAGGTCTGGACGGGTGTGGTCTGGAGTTAGAGGGGAAAGTTAGAGTAGCGTTCTATATACTGGTCCGCAGACTAACAGAGGCTTTTCATAAACATAAACGACACAAACTGGATAAGTATGTATATTTTGGCTGAATTTGCTTTGAATGTCTTTCTTTATAAGTCCATCAATGCCTGAAGTATTTTTGTTGTACTCATTATTCATAAAGAACATTTCGTTGGTATGAATATACTGTGACTACTAATCTAGGGTCAAGGATGTTGCCAGAATGTTTTGTTCATTTAAAAAAAAGTTACTGTGTTGGAAGATACCCTCACTGTGCAGAAAATTCAAAGGAACTTGTAAATTTAACTGTTTATTTCTACAATACTTATAGGCTTACTAAGTTTTGAATATGCACAAAACTGTGTGTGCTTGCATGCTTGTTATGGTGATAAGCCACATTTTGATGAATCTGAATATTTTACAGGAGGTTAGATACTGCGTATGACTATGTACAGTCTTGTGTACTACATCTACTAGATGTGCAGTGGCAGGTAGGGGTTCCACTTATATGTGACCCGTCATGCTAAAAGGGACCTTATCTGACCTCAAATAATCCAAATTTTGACAAACTTGTCAGACTCAGCATAGGTCAACCATATCTCGTATGCGAAAAATGATCATATAGTAAGATAAGGAAAACATTCTGGATTAAGGAAATTACATAAAAGTGAAAAGTGTCCACCCTAGTCTGGCTGCGCGGACTGCGCAGACTGACTAGGGTCTATATTTTTCACACTTCTTATAAGGTCCCTTTTAGCATGATGTGTCACAATATTATACTCAGTATCATATGATTACATCTGATTATGTGCATAGTATTTCTATCATTCCTTGCTTAACTTTGTAATAGAAATGTGCAAAATTGCGAAGCTTTATGCCATTCAAATTATTTCATTAGATCAATTTATATTTTGGTAGCATATTGTAATAGAATAAAAATGAATAAGTTGGAAAGTTGAATTTGAAAGTTCCATGCTTTTACTTTGAAATTTTCAAGCATTGATTTTGTTTGATTTGATAATACAATCATTCGATCATTTCAGCCATATGACCTGTCGTTTGTGTCAGAAGTAAAGCTCCCAGACCTATTTGCCAGTGTTGCCAAAGAGACGGTGAAGATGCGAGATTGTCGTCTAGAGAAGCTAGATGAAGCAGAGGAGCTAAAGGAGTACACACAACATATGAAATGGTTTGATGAATGTAGTGGAGGGTCATTCCTGACATGGTACCAAAATAAACAGGACTTTGGAGAGGAAGAGAAAAAGGTAAAAATAATGTCTATTGATATGCCTTTACATTTTATAGATTTAGAAAATGTTCTACATTCCATCCTTTCTTTCAATTAATGCAGCTGTCACTCTATATTCATTTTTTGTGTGACAATTCATAGAACAGGGTCTATTCTGGTCACATTATAGGCGTCAGCATTGTTGTAATGCTTTGGTTTAGGTTTTACATACAAATGTCATATCTCTGTTTCTACTTGTGCTATTGCTCTGAAACTTTGCATATGCTTTTTTGACCCTAATATTAGCCTCTAGGCAAAGATTGGTAACTTTGACAGTTAATTTAGTGGAATTTTGACACTTATGGAATTCGATTTTTTCACTTTTTAGCACTTGATAGTGATGCTTTGCTGTCCTCCAATAGTTTGTGTTAGCATTATTAGTGTTTTGCAATGACATATTGTCCTGTTTCAGGCCTTGCAGCTATTTATAGCTCGTTTCTGTGATCTGTTGGAAGTAGAAGTAAACTGTGATGGGTGTAATGTGACACTTCCTGGTCGCCGGTATAGATGTGTACAGTGTACAGATATGGATCTGTGTGCTACATGTTATGCAGGTAGGGCTAGTTGTGTATACAAAATGTGTACATATGTGTATGTATGATGGGTGTAATGTGACACTTCCTGGTCGCCGGTATAGATGTGTACAGTGTACAGATATGGATCTGTGTGCTACATGTTATGCAGGTGGGGCTAGTTCTGTATACAAAATGTGTACATATGTGTATTTATGATGGGTGTAATGTGACCCTGCCTGGTCGCCGGTATAGATGTGTACAGTGTACAGATATGGATCTGTGTGCTACATGTTATGCAGGTAGGGCTAGTTGTGTATACAATATGTGTACATATGTGTATTTATGATGGGTGTAATGTGACACTTCCTGGTCGCCGGTATAGATGTGTACAGTGTACAGATATGGATCTGTGTGCTACAAGTTATGCAGGTAGGGCTAGTTGTGTATACAATATGTGTACATATGTGTATTTATGATGGGTGTAATGTGACACTTCCTGGTTGCCGGTATAGATGTGTACAGTGTACAGATATGGATCTGTGTGCTACATGTTATGCAGGTAGGGCTAGTTGTGTATACAATATGTGTATACAATATGTATACATATGTGTATGTATGATGGGTGTAATGTGACCCTGCCTGGTCGCCGGTATAGATGTGTACAGTGTACAGATATGGATCTGTGTGCTACATGTTATGCAGGTAGGGCTAGTTGTGTATACAAAATGTGTATACAATATGTGTACATATGTGTATTTATGATGGGTGTAATGTGATGCTGCCTGGTCGCTGGTATAGATGTGTACAGTGTACAGATATGGATCTGTGTGCTACATGTTATGCAGGTAGGGCTAGTTGTGTATACAATATGTGTATACAATATGTGTACATATGTGTATTTATGATGGGTGTAATGTGACTCTGCCAGGCGGGAGATATAGATGTGTACAGTGTACAGATATAATGGATCTAATTGCTACATGTTATGCTGGTATGCATACCTTTATATCCAAGGCAAACAAAATTTAAGGTGGATATATTTATTCCCCCCACCTACGAAGTAGAGGTGGGTATATTGGTTTCACCTTGTCTTGTCTGTCTGTCCGTCCATCCATCAACCGTCCATAGACTATTTCGTTTCCTTGCTCTTACTTGAGAATCGTTTGACCTAGGATCATGAAACTTTTATACAGTTGTTGGCCATGGCCCAAGGAGGTGCCCTTTTGTTTTAGATCACAGATGTCAAAGGTTAAGGTCATAATTAGACATTGTTTAAAATCTGTTTCGGTGCTCAAAGTAAAGAACAGGTTGACCAAGGGTTATGAAACTTTACTTAATTGTTGCCCATGACCCAAGGAGGTGCCCTAATGTTTTTGGGTCACAAAGGTCAAGGTCATAATTGGACATTGTTTAAAACCTGCTTCCGCGCTCTAAGTCAAGAACTGGTTGACCCAAGATCATGAAACTTTACACAGTCGTTGCCAACAACCTAAGCAGGTGCCCTATTGTTTTTGGGTCACGAAGGTCAAAGGTTAAGGTCACAATCCGACTTTGTTTAAAATCCGTTTCCGTGCTCTAAGTCAAGAATTAGTAGACCTAGGATCATGAAACTTTACTCAGTTGTTGCACATGACCCAAGGAGGTGCCTTGGGGTCACAAAGGTCAAAAGTCAAGGTCACAATCCAACTTTGTTTAAAATCCGTTTCCGTGCTCTAAGTCAAGAACCAGTTGACCTAGGATCATGAAACTTAAGTCAGTTGTTGCCCATGACCCAAGGAGGTGCCCTATTGTTTTGGGGTCACAAAGGTCAAAAGTCAAGGTCACAATCTGACTTTGTTTAAAATCTGTTTCCATGCTCTAAGTCAAGAACCATTTGATTTTGGATCTTAAAACTTTACACAGTTGTTGCCCATGACCTAAGGAGATGCCCGATTGTTTTTGGGTAAAAGGTCAACTTGGCCACAATTGGATTTTGTTATACCCCCCACAACGAAGTTATGGGGGGGTATACTGGAATCAGGTTGTCCGTCCGTCCGTGGACATAATCTTGTGTCCTCTTCTCCTCCCACAGTTTTTGACCAATTTTTAGCTCGACTTTTCAAAGAAAATGAGAGCTTATACTGTCACCCGGGCGTCGGCGTCGGCGTTGGCGTTGCAACAAAGGTTAAAGTTTTTTCAAACATCAATAACTTCCATACTATCGAAGGGATTCAACCCAAACTTGGAATACTTATTCACCATCACACCCTCTACCATACTATCAGGGCCCATGACCCTGGGACCACTCTATTTGGAGTTATGCCCCCTTTATACTTAGCACTTAGAAAGTCGAGCGCGCTGTCTTCGGACAGCTCTTGTTCTGAAATGTTATCAGGATATTTCCTATCATATGAAGTTGTGCACCTGCAATTTTCATCTTGATCCAGTCATTAGTTTCAGAGTTATGCCACTTTGAACTTTTTAATGGGGGGGGGGGGGGGGGGGAGTCAAAATTTACAATTTGGTTTCTGTGTTCTAACTCAGTTGTAACCCATGACCCAAGGAGGTGGGTGCCCTATTGTTTTTGGGTCACAAAGGTCAAGGTCACAGTTGGACTTTGTTTAAAATCCGTTTCCATGCTCTAAGTCAAGAACCTTTTGGGTCACCAAGGTCAAAGGTCAAGGTCACAGTTGGACTTTGTTTAAAATCCGTTTCCATGCTCTAAGTCAAGAACCTTTTGACCGATAGTACTTTTTCAGTAAAAAGGCCCTAGTGGTGGGTATTCGTCCGCTTTGCGACAGTTCTAGTTTAAAATTGGGTTCCCTGCTGTTAGTCAAGAATCGTTTGACCTAGGAATAGGAAAGTTAAAACAGTTGTTTTTGGATCACAAAGGTCAAAGGCAAAGGTCACAATTCGACTTTCTTTAACATCTGTTTCAATGTTCTAACTAAAGAACATTTTGACCTATAGCACTTTTTCAGTGACAAGGTGCTAGTGGGGGTATTTGCCTGCTTTGCGACAGTTCTAGTTGAGTCAGCCTGTCTGTTGGTTGATGGGTTGATTGATTAATTGGTTGGTCGGTCTGTCAGCAAAGTTTTATCCAGACAGTTGTTCTGACAAATGTAGTGGCGTTGGTGGGGGGGGGGGGGGATCACCTTTAATGATAGATTTCTAGATCATAGAAGATACATCTGTGAATGTTTATAATGATGGAGTGATATTTTGTGTAGGTGTGGTAAAAAGATTGGATGTTATGCTTTTAATGCAGATATTTGCCATATATTTCAAAGTTTTTCGAAAATATATTTCGTTTGAAATTAAGTTTCAATGAACAAAAGGCACTTTTACTAACCATAAAGTTTTCAGGATTCACATTTACGATCTATTACGTCTTTGTATTATTGCAGGTGGTGTAGAGCCAGAGAAGCACACAGATGAACATGACATCATACATCTTGTGTAAGTTATAATGTTTGTTTTAGATATTAAAGGGGGGCGAGCTAGGATGTCGAAAATGCAAATGGCACAATAATTACAAACCAGAAATAACGCAAGAAATTACCAACCTGAAGGGGTAGATCAATTATATCCATTGTAAGCGCTCATCGAGCTTTATTAAGTATTAAAATCCAAGTCAATTAATAACATGCTGGCAGTTTATTATTGTCCTTGTTTTTGTTTTGTAACGGTTATATTTGCCCAACCTTCAAAAATCAATTACGTCAGAGGTAAGTCATTTGTGCTCAGTGAGATTCAACACACGGTACAAACGGCTGCGTCGAAAGACAGATTCGGCATCTGATGTCACGTGTATGGTAGGTCAAATTAATTCACTTTTATAAATAAACAAAAGGATCTTTGGTATTCTATAGTTGATAAATACGCGTTTTTATGTTCAGTGCTTGTACAAAATAAACCTTTCCATGTATCCCTCGTAAGTAAGGTCACAGTCATCGACACAGCCGGTTGTACGGTGTGTTGAAACTGCGGAGGTGTGTCTCGTTGACCTTGACCTTGTCTTGTTATGAAGTAAAAATAGAATGTGTAAACACGCTTGTAAAGGATTGATCTATAGCAAAGGAAAGATGGTTATTTGTCGTGATTGGGGTTTTTATGCATTGCAAATTGTTTTTCCATGCACAAATATGAGTTCCCGTACAGTTAGGAAGCATAAAACCTAGCATGGCCCCCTTTAATTGTATTTTTCATCAGTGAAAGATCTTGCTATTTACTAAAGTTTTTGCTAATCATTTACCCTATTTCCTGATATCTGTATGTTGATTTATTATATTTCCAGATATAAATGTAACAAGTGTCAAGCATTTATAACAGGGACCAGAATCCACTGTAATGTATGTGAAGATTTTGACTTGTGTTTTGGATGTCATATAAAGGGAAACCATCCTCATGGGTAAGATTTATTCCCTATTCTGTCACTTAATTTGGTATGATATCTACTTTACACAAAATTGCTAGAAGTTCATGACTTTTAACCCTTTGTGTTTATTCTTATTAAGATATGTTTTAATTTCTTATTCATGAAATGACAAAAACACGCTGTTTAAGTCATCAGAAATATTTCTGAAAGAAGTGATTGCTTTTATTCCGATTCTACCAAGCTTGAAAGTTTTTATCCATTTGTTGTCCAATATTCCTCTTCAGTATGTTAGCTATAGAATTAAACCAATAATATTCACTGACTCTCCTTTTTTCAGCCACAATGCAGAACATGACATCACTAAGTATCATCAGATGAAATGTGAGTTATGTTTACTTACTTGATTTTCCCTGTCATAATCGAGATCTATTCTCATATAAAAACTGCTATAGAATATTACCACCCAGAAATTTGACAGCTTTTGTTAACCATGACTGCTTATATATTGAAAACCCCAATTTAAGTTGTAATAGTTTCCATGATTAAGTATGAATTATTTCTTCTAATTATCAATAAAATTGTCCCTGGTCCAAGGGTGATTCTCTAGTGGCAAATTCAAGAGATCAACAGAGATCATGAATAGTTTGCTTCATAATTTTGTAGTTTCAAATTCCATATGAGCTCATTATCTAGATTCTGGCTTAAAATGTTTATTTCTCTTTCCCAGTAACAACCTCTCAGGAGACATATTTTGGACAGGCTTTGGAGACCAACATGGATCCTGATCAGACTGTGTATACACACAGTCTGATCAAGATACATGATGTTCTCTGTATGATCCTGGCTCAAATGTCTTGTTTCTCTTCCCCAGTAAAAACGTCTCAGGAGACAGATTCACTGATCCAGGCATATATACACCAGCATGTGTGGATGTTGTTTACACTCCTGGCTATATCTATGGGTGACATTATACAGACTGAGACAGGGGTTGGTATGGACGTGGAGTACACAAGTCTAGCTGCACAGTTACAGAACAAGTCCATTAATATTGTAACACACTGTCTACAGAAGGTGCCCGATGATGAAGAAGGTAGGGAATTATTTATCCTTTTCTCACAATTGTTCACTTATGATCACAAGAGTTGTCAGTATGGATGTAGAATACACAAGTCTCCCTGCACAGTTACAGAACAAGTCCATCAATATTGTCACTCACTGTCTACAGAAGGTACTTGATGATGAAGAAGGTTTGTATGTCTGTATGTGTGTGTGTTTGTCTGTCTGTATGTATGTCTGTGCCTTACTGCACAGTTACAGAACAAGTCCATCAACATTGTGACACACTGTCTACAGAGAGTATCAGATGATAAAGAAGTTTTGTTGGAAAAAAATCAAACAAGCAATTTTTGATATCACGAATATTTCTTAATTTTCAAAAATGGAATATTTTCAAGCCTTTACAAGTAATTTATTATGCTTTTGTTTAAAAGATATAGGGAATATTGTTTTATGGTTTTTAGTCTGCCTGTCTGTCCAATTGTCTGTCTTTCTTTCTAAAACTTACTATTAGATTAGAATTAATTAAAATACAATCAAGAGGTAATACTTATTCATAAAAACTTTCTTTTGTTTCAGAAAATCGTATGAACCTAAAGAGAAGTTCCAACTTGCTCAAATTGGCAGAAATGTCACCAGAGGAGAAAGGTAAGGTTCTTGGTGTTCTCTGTTCTTTGTAAACAAAGCTTAAAGGCTTCAGTATGTCTTTCATATCAAAGATAACTCATTAAATAGAATGTAATGAAATGCATCTATTTGTAATTAAACAATAGATATAGAATGTACACTTTCAAATTAATGTCCATGCACACAAACTTATCCATTTGGTCAATTGTAATGACCATCTTGTAGATTATAAATGCTCAAGTTGTAAATGAACTTTTATTATGCCCCCGTATGGAGAGATCGGGAGTATATTGTTTTACTCATGTCCGTCTGTCCGTCTGTCCGTCTATCCATCTGCCTGCCATCCATCTGCTTGTCATTCTGTGTGTCCGAAAACTTAACATTTACCTTCTCCAAAAGTGTTATACATACAAAGCTAAAATTTGGTATGCAACTTCTTTTCAATGACATCTATCTGTTCCATGCAATTTGACCTTCCCCAAAGTCATCTGTTAACCCTTATCAACCCTTTACATGAAAACTTAACATTTTAGAAAAATGGCCATTTTGAGGACATTGGTGTTTCACAAGCACATCTTGTTACACCTTGTTACTATAGATTATAAGATTGTTTGTAAAACAAATTGCATTAATAAAAAGACATCCAAATTCCAAATTGACTTTGCCAGTACCTTTTATGTGATTGTGCACCATGTTTATAATTCACAGAGAAGCAGATAGAAGCTGTAGAGGAGAGACCAATAGAAAACAGACAAGAAGAAGCTTTTTCTATACACTCACAGGAGAGGATCATGGGGTTACTGGGGGCCATGATACCTCATGATAGTAATGTAAGTTACTGATATAATAACTCTTATATTAACCCTTTCCCAAACAAGACCTGGTTTTGATGTATATGAATAAAATGGCTTGGAAAAACATTGAGACAAAAGAAGAAACTGCTGATAACCAGCAGTTTCTCCTTTTGTCTCAATATTTTCTGCTATATTTTACACAAATCCTGCCTTTATCAACATCCATTTTGACATCTGCAGCAGCTTTCTAAGTGGAAAATTTCATTTTTTTTGTCGTTTGGGAAAGGGTCATACATGTATATAAGCTAGGATCTGGAAAAAGGACCCTTATTTTCAACAGCCATGTTTCAACATTAGTATGTGACTAGTTGAAGTCGGACTGCTCTACATGGTATTAAGATGCTGTTGGACAACAACATGGTTCTTGATCAGACTGCATGAATATGCAAGCTGATCTGGAACAATGTTGGTCTCAAATGCCTTAAGAGACTTTTCTGCAGATCCAGGATCATTTCAAGTTTAGAGAAATTTACTGTCCAATGATACCTGATTTTGCAGGGCTATATGTTAAAAGTAAAACAGGGCGGAGACTTTCACAAAGCATCAAGTTCTGCATGATCAATTTCATTTGATCCAATGTTCTGTATATTTCAGGCACCAATATCCAGTAGCAGTTTTAACTTTATGACCAAAGATTTTCTTAATTTACTCTTCAAGATATCAAGGTATTTGATTTTCATTCTTAGAGCCCTTGAAAAATTCAACTACCAAAATTATCCAATGTAGAATTTACACAAGATAGGATGTTTTTCTCATAATCATTTTCTCTTTGCATATAGAAATACATTTTCATTGGTCATGTATATTGCACAAAGTTATTGTCATACAAACTTTCAAGGCTTTGTTTAAACCAGAACTTCTATTTTGCTAGTTATGATTCTTATGATTACTGATTACAATTTTAGCAAAACATATAGTTGGTAATTTATTTGTCTCCTGAAAGTTTGGTCAAAGATTCTTTAACCATACAAGAGATTTAATCATTGAAGAATAAACACAAATACTCTTTCTCATCCCCTAACTCTATATCTATTGTAGAGGAGAGACAGGTCATGAAGTAAACACACGACATTTAGCTATGGGACTACTGGGTGTGTTGTTGATGAGATGCCCTGTAGAGGTGGGTTATTATGCCCCCTTTTGAAGAAAATGGGGGTATATTGTTTTGCAAGTGTCGGTCGGTCGGTCGGAAGGTCGGTCGGAAGGTCGGTCGGTCGGTCGGAAGGTCGGTCGGTCGGTCGGTCCGTAGGTCGGTCGGTCTGTCCGTAGACCAAATCTTGTCCGGAGCATAACTCGAAAAGTATTAAAGGTAGAATCATGAAACTTCATAGGTGGATAGATCTCATTATGGAGAGGTGCAGTGCACAAGAACCGTAACTCTGCTGATCAAATTTTTTGAGTTATTGCCCTTTGTTGATTTTATAACTTGATTCTTGTCCGGAGCATAACTCAAAAAGTATGTAAGGTACAATCATGAAACTGTACAGGTGGATAGATCTCATTATGGAGAGGTGCAGTGCACAAGAACCGTAACTCTGCTGATCAAATTTTTTGAGTTATTGCCCTTTGTTGATTTTCAAACTTGATTCTTGTCCGGAGCATAACTCAAAAACTATGTTAGGTAGAATCATGAAACTTTACAGGTGAATAGATCTCATTATGGAGAGGTGCAGTGCACAAGAACCGTAACTCTGCCAATCATATTTTTGGAGTTATTGCCCTTTGTTGATTTTCAAATTTGATTATTGTCCGGAGCATAACTCAAAAAGTATGTAAGGTACAATCATGAAACTTTACAGGTGGATAGATCTCATTATGGTAAGAACTGTTACTCTGCCAATCAAATTTTTGGAGTTATTGCCCTTTGTTGATTTTTACACTTAATTCTTAACCTTGCCTTTATCTAATGTCCTTTTACACATACAGCCTTGATATCTCACACATAGATACCTCCTATCAACATCGTTCACATTTAACCATGACCTTGGACCTTGTGACCTTGACCTTGGAGTTTGACCTACTTTAAAAAAGATTAAACCCGGCATATATCTCATGACCTTTTACAAATACAGCCTTGATATTTCACACATGGACACATGTTACCAAGACCTTTCACAATTGACCTTGACCTTGGACTTTGTGACCTTGACCTTGGAGTTTGACCTACTTTTAAAAAACTTTAACCTGGCCGATATATCATGTCCTTTTACACATACAGCCTTGATATTTGACACATGGAAACCTCCGACCAAGACCTATCACATACGACTATGACCTTGGACCACGTGGCCTTGACCTTGGAGTTTGACCTACTTTTAAAAAAATTAAACTGGGCCTATATCTTATGTGCTATTAAACATACAGCCTTGGTATTTCACACATGGACACATCTTACCAAGACCTTTCACATTTGACCATGACCTTTGACCTTGTGACGTTGACCTTTGACTTTTACCTACTTTAAAAAAAACTTTAAGCTAGCCGATATATCAATTCCTTTTACACATACAGCCTTGATATTTGACACATAGACACCTACGACCAAGACCTTTCACATTTGACCATGACCTTGGACCTTATGACCTTGACCTTGGTGTTTGACCTACTTTAATAATACATTAACCTGGCCTATATTTCATGTCATTTTACATATACAGCCTTGATATTTCACACATGGTCTCTTCCAACCAAGATATTTCACTTTTGACCATGACCTTGGACCTTGACCTTGGAGTTTGACCTACTTTTAAAAAACTTAAACTAGGCCTATATCTCATGTCCTGTTACCTATACATTCTCAATATTTTACACATCGACACCTCCTACCAAGACCTTTCACATTTGACCATGACCTTGGCCTGTGTGACCTTGACCTTTGATTTTTACATACTTTTAGAAATCTTTAACCTAGCCTTTATCTTATGTCCTATTACACCTACAGCCTTGATATTTCACACATAGACACCTCCTACCAAGACCTTTTACATTTGACCATGACCTTGAATATTGCAACCTTGACCTTGGAGTTTGACCTACTTTTAAAAAGACTGAAACCAGGCATATATATCATGTCCTTTTACACCTACAGCCTTGATATTTCACACATGGACACCTCCGACCAAGACCTTTCACTTTTGACTATGACCTTGACCTTGGCATTTGACCTACTTTTAAAAACTTTAACCTGGCCTATGTTTCATTTTACTTTTACATATACAGCTTTGATATTTCACACACAGACACCTCCTACCAAGACCTTTCATATGTGACCATGACCTTGGACCTTGTTAACTTGACCTTGGACTTTGACCTACATCAAATGTAGGCCCTTGAGGGGGCATATATGTTTTACAAACATCTCTTGTTTAATCTTTGTTTTGTTGAAGAAAAGTTAAGCTTCTTCAATGCTATCTGTAAAACTAATCTTAATGCATTGCAAACATCCTTTTTAGTGAGCCGAGACTTTATGTTCGAGGAGCTAATGTTACAGCCCTAGTGTCTGCGTCGCGTCTTTACTTGAAAAACTTTAACCTGGTCTATATCTCAGACACTATTAGAGATACAGTCTTGATATTTCACGCATAGATACTTCCCGCCAAGACCGTTCATTTGGGACGATAGCCTTTGACCTAGTGACCTTGACCTTGGAGTTTGATCTACTTTTAAAAAACTTTAACCTAGCCTAATGGCTATATATTATGCACTATTACAGATGGAGCCTTGATATTTCACAAATGGATACCTCATGCCTTGACCTAGAGACCCTGACCTAGGACCTTGGCCTTTGACCTTGGACTCCTTTTTAGCTCGACTTTTCGATGAAAATGAGAGCTTATACTGTCACCCGGGCGTCGGCGTTGGCATTCAACCCAAACTTGGAATACTTATTCACCATCACACCCTCTACCTTACTAGTAGGGCCCATGACCCTGGCTCCACTATATTTGGAGTTATGCCCCCTTTATACTAAGCAACTTAGAAAGTCTAGCGCGCTGTCTTCGGACAGCTCTTGTTTTGCAACAAGCTCTTGTTTAGGCAAGCTACATTGTCTGCGGATAACTCTTCTTAAGTGCTCCAGCCACGTTTATATGCCCATAGCAGTTGTAAGAGGCGTTTAACCCCATTAAATCCAAATTACTTTATGATGATGATCTATTCCATCACATGTATATTGTACTGTTTGCTTTATGTATTTCAGGTATCAGATAACTCTGTGAAGGAAGCTACTCTAGCAGTTGACATAGAGACAGATATACCCGGGGACAGGACCATCACATGTATATTATACTGTTTGCTACATGTATTTCAGGTATCAGATAACTTTGTGAAGGAAGCTACTCTAGCAGTTGACATAGAAACAGATATACCCGGGGACAGGACCATCAAATATTTGTTTTCTTTTGGTGCTTATTGTTTGCTACATGTATTTCAGGTATCAGATAACTCTGTGAAGGAAGCTACTCTAGCAGTTAACATAGAAACAGATATACCTGGGGACAGGACCATCAAATATTTGTTTTCTTTTGGTGCTTATTGTTTAGAAAGGTGAGGAAATATATCACTATTGATATAATTATGTTGAATGTCAACAACAAAATAAGGAACTTTCATTTGGCTTTGAATTTTGTAAAGGTATTTGTTTATGTGTTAAGCGCCACACACAGAGTATTCCAATAACATCAGGTTTGTATATAGTTATAGAGGGTAAATTTCAATACATGAATAATTCTTTTTAGCGCCCAAGATCAAAATTATATTAGTTCAAAGTATTTTATATGAAATTTAACATTGCCATTACAAAGATTTTGTGGATTCTCCCATATACATAATGGTGAGCCAGGATCTGGAAAAAATCCTGTAAGGCTTTTGAGCCCAACATAGATCCAGATCAGCCTGTGCATACGCATAGTCTGATCAGGATCCATATTGTTCTCCAACAGCTTCTTTATGACCTGTAGTAACTTATAGCGAGCAGCATTGATGCATATTGGGCTCCATTTGACAAGAGACCGATCTTGAAACTCAATTTTGAAAAATGTCATAAGGGACGTTTTTCCAGATCCTGGCTCAATTATGTACATGTATATTGCAGGAGTGGTTTAGAATGGGCGTGTTCTGTGGCAAGGATCCTACAGAAGTTATATCTGTCATTAGAGTGGAAGCAAGTGTTACATGAACATCTGACACAATGTGTACAGAATCTCTCACATATACTCATGTACATGTATATTGCAGGAGTGGTTTAGAATGGGCATGTTCTGTGGCAAGGATCCTACAGAAGTTATATCTGTCATTAGAGTGGAAGCAAGTGTTACATGAACATCTGACACAATGTGTACAGAATCTCTCACATATACTCATGTACATGTATATTGCAGGAGTGGTTTAGAATGGGCATGTTCTGTGGCAAGGATCCTACAGAAGTTATATCTGTCATTAGAGTGGAAGCAAGTCCTACATGAACATCTGACACAATGTGTACAGAATCTCTCACATATACTCATGTACATGTATATTGCAGGAGTGGTTTAGAATGGGCGTGTTCTGTGGCAAGGATCCTACAGAAGTTATATCTGTCATTAGAGTGGAAGCAAGTGTTACATGAACATCTGACACAATGTGTACAGAATCTCTCACATATACTTATGTACATGTATATTGCAGGAGTGGTTTAGAATGGGCATGTTCTGTGGCAAGGATCCTACAGAAGTTATATCTATCATTAGAGTGGAAGCAAGTGTTACATGAACATCTGACACAATGTGTACAGAATCTCTCACATATACTCATGTACATGTATATTGCAGGAGTGGTTTAGAATGGGCGTGTTCTGTGGCAAGGATCCTACAGAAGTTATATCTGTCATTAGAGTGGAAGCAAGTGTTACATGAACATCTGACACAATGTGTACAGAATCTCTCACATATACTCATGTACATGTATATTGCAGGAGTGGTTTAGAATGGGCATGTTCTGTGGCAAGGATCCTACAGAAGTTATATCCTTCATTAGAGTGGAAGCAAGTGTTACATGAACGTCTGACACAATGTGTACAGAATCTCTCACATATACTCATGTACATGTATATTGCAGGAGTGGTTTAGAATGGGCATGTTCTGTGGCAAGGATCCTACAGAAGTTATATCTGTCATTAGAGTGGAAGCAAGTGTTACATGAACATCTGACACAATGTGTACAGAATCTCTCACATATACTCATGTACATGTATATTGCAGGAGTGGTTTAGAATGGGCGTGTTCTGTGGCAAGGATCCTACAGAAGTTATATCTGTCATTAGAGTGGAAGCAAGTGTTACATGAACATCTGACACAATGTGTACAGAATCTCTCACATATACTCATGTACATGTATATTGCAGGAGTGGTTTAGAATGGGCGTGCTCTGTGGCGAGGATCCTACAGAAGGTATATCTGTCATTAGAGTGGAAGCAAGTGTTACATGAACATCTGACACAATGTGTACAGAATCTCTCACATATACTTATGTACATGTATATTGCAGGAGTGGTTTAGAATGGGCATGTTCTGTGGCAAGGATCCTACAGAAGTTATATCTATCATTAGAGTGGAAGCAAGTCCTACATGAACATCTGACACAATGTGTACAGAATCTCTCACATATACTTATGTACATGTATATTGCAGGAGTGGTTTAGAATGGGCATGTTCTGTGGCAAGGATCCTACAGAAGTTATATCTATCATTAGAGTGGAAGCAAGTCCTACATGAACATCTGACACAATGTGTACAGAATCTCTCACATATACTTATGTACATGTATATTGCAGGAGTGGTTTAGAATGGGCATGTTCTGTGGCAAGGATCCTACAGAAGTTATATCTGTCATTAGAGTGGAAGCAAGTGTTACATGAACATCTGACACAATGTGTACAGAATCTCTCACATATACTCATGTACATGTATATTGCAGGAGTGGTTTAGAATGGGCATGTTCTGTGGCAAGGATCCTACAGAAGTTATATCTGTCATTAGAGTGGAAGCAAGTCCTACATGAACATCTGACACAATGTGTACAGAATCTCTCACATATACTTATGTACATGTATATTGCAGGAGTGGTTTAGAATGGGCATGTTCTGTGGCAAGGATCCAACAGAAGTTATATCTATCATTAGAGTGGAAGCAAGTCCTACATGAACATCTGACACAATGTGTACAGAATCTCTCACATATACTCATGTACATGTATATTGCAGGAGTGGTTTAGAATGGGCGTGTTCTGTGGCAAGGATCCTACAGAAGTTATATCTATCATTAGAGTGGAAGCAAGTCCTACATGAACATCTGACACAATGTGTACAGAATCTCTCACATATACTCATGTACATGTATATTGCAGGAGTGGTTTAGAATGGGCATGTTCTGTGGCAAGGATCCTACAGAAGTTATATCTATCATTAGAGTGGAAGCAGGTCCTACATGAACATCTGACACAATGTGTACAGAATCTCTCACATATACTCATGTACATGTATATTGCAGGAGTGGTTTAGAATGGGCATGTTCTGTGGCAAGGATCCTACAGAAGTTATATCTGTCATTAGAGTGGACGCAAGTGTTACATGAACATCTGACACAATGTGTACAGAATCTCTCACATATACTTATGTACATGTATATTGCAGGAGTGGTTTAGAATGGGCGTGTTCTGTGGCCAGGATCCTACAGAAGTTATATCTGTCATTAGAGTGGAAGCAAGTGTTACATGAACATCTGACACAATGTGTACAGAATCTCTCACATATACTTATGTACATGTATATTGCAGGAGTGGTTTAGAATGGGCATGTTCTGTGGCAAGGATCCTACAGAAGTTATATCTATCATTAGAGTGGAAGCAGGTCCTACATGAACATCTGACACAATGTGTACAGAATCTCTCACAGGTAGGTGGAAATGTTTCATATATGTGACCCGTCGCACTAAAAGGGACCTTATCTGAACTCCAAAAATCCAAATTTTGACAAACTTGTCAGGCTCAGCACAGGTCAACCAGATCCCGTATGCGAAAAATGAACATAAAGTGTGATAGGGAAAACTTTCTGGATTTAGAAAATTACTTAAAAGTGAAAAGTGTTGGCCCTAGTCTGGCTGCGCAGACTGACTAGGGTTGATATTTTCACACATTCGATAAGGTCCCTTTTAGCGTGGGTCACATATATCAAATTATCATGAGGGAAAAGGCGAATTCTATCATTTTGCAAGTTCTGTTGATTTGCACTACTATAATATTTTGTGAATTTGTTTAACTCATTCTCAAACCAATATTTAGGATTCTCCAATTTGAAAGTTGCTGCAGACAAAAGGTTAGATGTTGATAAAGATATAATTGGTGTAGAATATAGCGCAGAAAAAATGAGGCAAAAGGAGAAAATGCTGATTTTCAGCATTTTCTTCTTTTGTCTCAATTTTTTTCGCAGGCATTTTGTACTAGGGACATCAAAATAAGGTCTTGTTTGGGAAAGGGTTCAGAATTAGCTTTCAATATGTCAAATGAATTTGAAGTGAAATTGTTTGGTTTTTGTTTTGTCAAAGATTGAGAGTCTGGGGGTACCTCATAATCCCATATTGTGTATTTCAGAAACCAGAGCTGTCATCTATATTTGCCATGTTTGTGATGGCAGGATTCCCAGAGGTGGGTTGAATTACAAGTTTTTCATCATCTGATATATTTTCGAAAATGTGAATTAAGTTTTGTAAATGTTTACAATTTGTATTACACCATGACAGCCTTGGTAAAAGAATACTGTGTGTTGAATCTTTTGTTTGATAGAGGCTTGTCTTGTATATGCCTAATGATAACCCATGAAGTTGATAGCAAGATTCAAAATACTGTATAAATTGTCTATAAAAGCCTTGCTTGCATAATTAGGGCATCAGAAATTCAGAAATATAATTCTTGTGAGATTCATTTACATTAAACCTTGCCCAAATGTTAAACATATGGGGTATTCCAGTTTGAAAGCTTCTGCAGACAACAAAATAGATGTTGCAAAAGAGAAAATGTGTGCATACTATTGTACAGAAAATGTTGAGACAAAAGGAGAAAATGGTAGTTATCAGTATTTTCTTCTTTTGTCTCAAAAGTTTTGCCAATTCTTTTCTGTTTGGGACATTAAAAGCCAGTCTACGTTGGTTTGAGAAAGGGTTAAGAATTGTTTTTTGTACCACAGGTACTGACAACAGGTACCCTGGTGTCTTTTAACCACACTGGAGGTGAAAACAAGAATGGAGTAGTGTTAAAACATTATCCAGACAAACATAAAACACTACTGGTAGATGTCAAGTCTAGGAAGAGACATAGTGTAAGTTGAAAATACTATCTTATAAAATAATCTTTTGTTATTGTGCTTCATTAAAAACCGTGTACATGTATAAAGTGAAAAAGGAAGCTCCAACTTTTCTAGCTTGCACTTGGAATCAATTTCAACAGATTTTAGTTCAGTACTTAAGGTAGATCACCCCCAATGAGATTCATGCGACGTCTGAAATTATTCAGGCTATGTCATAAACATTTGGTGGTGGAAAGTTCCATCGCCAAATGTTAACAATGTCGTCCGAATAGTTTCGGATACGTAACAATTATTAACGACGTCACCCGGATAATTCCGACGTCACAAGAACCTCATTAGGGGTGGAGTACCTTAACCCATTACCACACAATGACTCTTTTTGACTCCCCACAAAATAATGGCCATGGAAAACATCGTGGAAAATGAAGAAATTGCTTGTGACAAGCAATTTCTTCATTTCCCACAATTTTTTCCATCCAAAAAGACTTAAAAATTAAGAATTTCATTCAATTGAAATTGTCATCTGCAGGATCTTTCAATTTGGACCGCCCAAAAATTTTGTTGTTTGGTAAAGGGTTAATAGGCCATTTACATAGAATCAGAAATGTGTGCCTTTGGAATGAATACAATTATGTAGTAGTCAAGTGGATAACCAAATATATGAAAAAAAGGAGTTAATACAAAAAATATAGTCTTTAATTTAGTTGATGTTTATATCCTATTCAGGTACCAGATAAATACATAGACTGTGTGTCACTAGCCACAGAAGTATGGGACTCTACAAACATTGTGGTATTTGTGAATATTGTCAAGGAAATCGTAGATAGGAAAGATCCAGGTAATCTACCTTCTATATTTAACTGTTTACTAAGCCATTTTAGATAGCCAAAGGCAGCCAAGAAAGTCAAGAATCAAGAAAGAAAAAAGACATTTTTAACCAATCAAAATGTGCACTTGTATCTATGTATACTGAGAGTAATTATTCCATTGACTTATCATGTTAAATTGCAGTAATGATTTCAATCCAAGTTTACTTGAACATGGCCTTTGGTTGACCTTATTAAGTAATATCTTACTAAAGATTTATGGTCAGAGAAAGGTTTGTTTTGCATAATAATTTATATGAAGTACACAGTGACATATTTTATCGTCTTCTGCTCTGGATTTACTTTGTAAATTTCATGATATCTAGGTCTACTTCGGGAAAACTGATATTATATAATGTACTTTTTACAGAAGATGTAGAGAACTTGTGGGTTTTATCCCTGACATTGAAGTTACTTCACAATAGTCTGAACTGTGCTGACAATTGTACCATAGAAGAGTTATATACCCCGGACTTTATACAGTGTTTAGTATCATCAGCTAGTAAGGGGACGGGCTTTAGTCAACAGTGGCTTCTCAAAGATTTAGAGGTAAATTTCCAAATCAGACTCACTGGTAAAAAAAATAGGAAAAAAAAATGGAAAAGATTGTGCAGAAATGATTTAGCCATCTTCAATGTTGGGAGAACAAAAATTGGTGTGTTAGAAACTGTGTTTCAGACTAATACATCAATATTTTCAAATGAATCTCTGATGTTAAATGCTCTTAAGAATTGCATTGCTGATAGTTATATGTTTTCCATCATTTACTGCGATTGACATGTTTAAGAAAAATTGATATAGTCCATCCCTCAAGGTCCAAGTAAGGTTAAGGAATGATAATCACACTGTTGTCTATTACAGGTCTTATCACTAATGATATACACAAATGAAGGAGGATGTACCACTCATGTAAAGAAAGCACCAACCAGCACGACTGACATGCAGCAGAAACTGAAGGAGCCCTTTCCCAAATAAGACCTGGTTTTGATGTCTCTAATAGAAAAGGCGTGGGAAAACATTGAGACAATAGAAGAAAATGCTGATAACCAGCATTTTCTACTTTTGTCTCCAAATTTACTATGCTATATTTTACTTAAAACCCATCTACATGTATAGTAAGTTCAATTATGTCGTCTGTAGCACCTTACAAATTGAAGTAGTCCAACATTTGGATGATTGGGAAAGGGTTAATTAAACTTTTCTCTATTGCAGGTCCTTTCTTTGATGCTATACACGAACGAGGGAGGCTGTACCACTCATGTGAAGAAGGCACCTACAAGCACTACGGACATGCAACAAAAACTGAAGGAGGTGCTAAAGTCATCAAAAGTGTACAATAAAGAGGAGAATAGTGACTCGGACGACAGCATGATGAGCGATGAGTCGTCATCATTATCATCGTGCGAGACGGAAATTAACATGGTCGATGAGCTGGATATGTTTAATGAATTAGACGAGAAAACACAGCTTATGTTTAGGGTAGGTATTGAACATTTAAACATGACAGACTTACTTGGTTCAGAGTAGGCTTTAAATTATCATTATACCCCCCGCAAACAAAGTTTGGGGGCTATATAGGAATCACCCTGTTTGTTTCTTGGTCTGTCCGTCTGTCTGTCTGTCTGACCATCCACAGTTCTTGTGATCTTGCAACTCCTCTTAAAGCGCTTGACGGATTTTGATGAAAATTTACATGGACGATCTACATGACATGGAGATGTGCATGAAGTAATTTCTTCACTCTGCGATGTCAACTAAGGGAGATAATTGACTTTGTTTGTTTTTTTCGTCCGCATATCTTGTGATCACAACTCCTCCCAAACCGCTTGACGGATTTTGATGAATATTGATATGGATGATCTACATGACATGGAGATGTGCATGAAGCAATTTCTTGGCTCTGCAATGTCGACTTAGGGAGATAATTGGCTTTGTTTTTTGTCGTCCGCATATCTTGTGATTGCAACTCCTCCTAAACTGCTGGATGGATTATGATGAAATTTCACATGGACGATCTACATGACATGGAGATGTGCATGAAGCAATTGACTTTGTGTTCTTTTTCGTCCGCATATCTCGTGATCGCAACTCCTCTCAAACCCCTTGACGGATTTTGATGAAAATTCACATGGACGATCTACATGACATAGAGATGTGCATGAAGTAATTTCTTAGCTCTGCGGGGTCAACTAAGGCCCTTTGTCATCCAAGGGAGATAGTTCTACTGTGAATTTGTTTTCTCAAACAAGGCGCTGCGAGGGGTATAAGTCCCCTCTGCGACAGTTCTAGTTTAGAAAGATTTTTCGTTATTGAATGTTTTCAACGGTTAGGATGTTTTCATTTGAAACACCACTTTTAGATGGCAGAAATTATAACAGACTACCAAGTCAGCCATTATAGCAGTCCTTTCATATTTCTCATAAAGGTTTACTTAACCCATTACCAGACGACGAAATTTCAAACTAGTCCAAATTCAAAGATGTTGCAGACGACAAATTTAAGTGAATAAAATTTTACATTTTTTGTCATTTTGTATAGAAAACATTGTGGGAAATGAAGAAATTGCTTGTCAAAAGCAATTTCTTCATTTTCCACAATGTTTTCTAAAGCCTTTATCTCGTGGGGAGTCAAAAGGTGTCACTGTGTTGTAATGGGTTAAAATTCTGATTTCAGACATTGAGAAGTGACCTTCACCTCCCTGTATCAGTCCTAAAGGTCATTTATGATATGAATGATAGAAATCCTGATGCTGTAGTGAAGGCTATTCTAGAAAAGTAAGTTGTTTCTATGGCTTTGTACTTTTAAAGTGGGAAATCCCTAGTGCTACAATTATATATACGGACATATGTAATCAACCAAATATTGCTTAAGCAATAACCTGTACCTAAATCTTGTAATGTAGATTTAATTGTGCATTTTATACTATTTGTTCTTGGTGACAATTATGACATTCCTTGTTATTAGTGCTCAGAATGAAAATTTCTGTCATTTTGATCAGCAGAAGGTGAAAAGGAAATAGCCAAAGCAAACAGTTTTAAACACAGCCGATATTATCAATACAAGAGACAATTTTCTCTTAACATTAGAAGATGTTATGATTTTAAACATTCCAATTATGAAAATCGCCTTAAATTGGAATGCAATGGAGCTTGTCTTTTGATGAAAGTTTGACCAAGTAAATTTCCAAATGTTTCCATTCTTACAAGTCTTTTGTCAAACAGCTACTGTCATCATGTGGATAAGTATGTAGAGAAGGTTCTTTTGTGTTACTAATGTGATACCCCATCAGTTTTTGGAGAAGACTATGAAATTACATGATATTACCAAATGACCTTAGTTGTCTAGGGAATTTAAAACTGGATTGATTCAATCTTCATAGGTTATTAAAGTTGTATGTCTCACGATTATACATGATAAGTATGAAACAAAGGGATAAACATGCACATCTCATGTATTTAAAATGCTTTCCTACCTTCTTATCCTTATATATTTGGGAGCTTATTGTTTCACCAACACACCATGTCCACAAGTAAATTAGAACTTATTCCCTGACATATTTTTCCTCTCCTCTCTAGTTTTGAAGGTGTAGCTGCCACACCCAAAGACATTGTGAAAAAGTTGTCTGAAAAATGGTAAGTTCACAGAATTTATAGGTACCACTATTAGTTGATAGTATTTTGTAACTTACACAATTATATACTCATACAAATTTATCAACCTTTAGAAAACATGCTTGGTAGAAATTTTATGTTTTAAATGTCTTTAGCCCTCTCCCAAGCAAGACCTGGTTTTGATGCCCTTAACGTAAAAGCTTGGAAAACATAGAGCCAAAAGAAGAAAATGCTGATAATCAGCATTTTCTCCTTTTGCCTCAGTGTTTTCTGTGCTATAATTATGAACAAATCTTACATTTAGTAACATCCATTTTGTTGTCTGCAGCAGCTTTCAAATCGGAACAGCCCAAAATTTTGTCTTTTGGGAAAGGGTTAAATGTAGGAAAATATGGTTATTTTTGAACCTGCATGCTGAGTTAATATCAACCAAAAATGTGGTGTTTTGTGATATTTATGCGTATGGCTCTGTTTCTACTGTTAACAGCTATTGTGAATGC
Source organism: Fragum sueziense (assembly GCA_963680895.1). Lineage (NCBI taxonomy): Eukaryota > Metazoa > Mollusca > Bivalvia > Cardiida > Cardiidae > Fragum > Fragum sueziense. The sequence continues at coordinate 81,205,845 of OY804592.1, read as the reverse complement.
TATTGTTCAACTAATGTATAGAACTTTAGAATTCTTTCTTGTCATATATTTTGTAAATTTTGATGAAAATACTTAAGTGTGCATTTGTGATCAGAAATTTTAACTTAATCCTCTATTCATGTAAACACATTTTTAGCTTGACTTTTCGAAGAAAATGAGAGCTTATACTGTCACCCGGGCGTCGGCGTTGGCGTCGGCGTTGCAACAAAGGTTAAAGTTTTTTTCAAACATCAATAATTTCCATACTATCAAAGGGATTCAACCCAAACTTGGAATACTTATTCACCATCACACCCTCTACCTTACTACCAGGGCCCATGACCCTGGCTCCACTATATTTGGAGTTATGCCCCCTTTATACTAAGCAACTTAGAAAGAGGAACGCGCTGTCTTCGGACAGCTCTTGTTAACTTCGCAGAGAATGGAAAAGTTGTTCAGCTCATCATCGTTGTAAATGCAAAACCTCGTATCTCGTTTTTGGAAAATTTGCGAATAAGTTTGAAAAAGTGTAATAATTTTTCCCAATTTGAAATGTTTTACTTAAAATTTTGACATATTGTTCACAAATAATGTGTCATTAATACTGATCAGTAAAAATATCTCAAAACCTGCGAGGATTGTCTCAACTGGGCACACAAGTTTGTGCTTTGAAAATCGCAAGAATCGACATATGAGGTTTTGCATTTATACCGACGTCATGACATCTTGCTTATCAATCTCAACTGTTCTAGACTTGGTTCATATTTAACCCATTGCCACACAATGACTCTTTTTGACTCCCAACCAGATAATGGCCATGGAAAACATCGCGGAAAATGAAGAAATTGCTTGTGACAAGCAGTTTCTTCATTATGCCCCCTTTCGAAGAAAATGGGGGTATATTGTTTTGCAAGTGTCGGTCGGTCGGAAGGTCGGTCGGTCGGTCGGTCGGTCGGTCTGTCGGTCGGTCTGTCCGTAGACCAAACCTTGTCCGGAGCATAACTCGAAAAGTATTAAAGGTAGAATCATGAAACTTCATAGGTGGATAGATCTCATTATGGAGAGGTGCAGTGCATAAGAACCGTAACTCTGCCGATCAAATTTTTTGAGTTATTGCCCTTTGTTGATTTTATAACTTGATTCTTGTCCGGAGCATAACTCAAAAAGTATGTAAGGTACAATCATGAAACTTTACAGGTGGATAGATCTCATTATGGAGAGGTGCAGTGCACAAGAACCGTAACTCTGCAGATCAAATTTCTTGAGTTATTGCCCTTTGTTGATTTTCAAACTTGATTCTTGTCCGGAGCATAACTCAAAAAGTATGTTAGGTAGAATCATGAAACTTTACAGGTGAATAGATCTCATTATGGAGAGGTGCAGTGCACAAGAACCGTAACTCTGCCAATCAAATTCTTGGAGTTATTGCCCTTTGTTGATTTTGCACTTAATTCTTAATCTTACCTATATCTCATGTCCTTTTACACATACAGCCTTGATATCTCACACATAGATACCTCCTATCCACATATTTCACATTTAACCATGACCTTGGACCTTGTGACCTTGACCTTGGAGTTTGACCTACTTTAAAAAAATTAAACCCGGCATATATCTCATGACCTTTTACAAATACAGCCTTGATATTTCACACATGGACACATCTTACCAAGACCTTTCACAATTGACCATGACCTTGGACTTTGTGACCTTGACCTTGGAGTTTGACCTACTTTTAAAAAACTTTAACCTGGCCGATATATCATGTCCTTTTACACATACAGCCTTGATATTTGACACATGGAAACCTTTGACCATGACCTATCACATACACCTATGACCTTGGACCATGTGGCCTTGACCTTGAAGTTTGACCTACTTTTAAAAAAATTAAAATGGGCCGATATATCATGTGCTATTACACATACAGCCTTGATATTTCACACATGGACACATCCTACCAAGACCTTTCACATTTGATCATGACCTCGGACCTTGTCACCTTGACCTTGGACTTTGACCTACTTTAAAAAAAACACTTTAACCTAGCCGATATATCATGTCCTTTTACACATACAGCCTTGATATTTGACACATGGACACCTACGACCAAGACCTTTCACATTTGACCATGACCTTGGACCTTGTGACATTGACCTTGGTGTTTGACCTACTTTAATAATACATTACCCTGGCCTATATTTCATGTCATTTTACATATACAGCCTTGATATTTTTACACATGGTAACTTCCAACCAAGATATTTCACTTTTGACCATGACCTTGGACATTGACCTTGGAGTTTGACCTACTTTTAAAAAAATTAAACTAGGCCTATATCTCATGTCCTGTTACCTATACAGTCTCAATATCTTACACATGGACACCTCCTACCAAGACCTTGCACATTTGACCATGACCTTGGCCTGTGTGACCTTGACTTTTGATTTTTACATACTTTTAGAAATCTTTAACCTAGCCTTTATCTTATGTCCTACAGCCTTGATATTTCACACATAGACACCTCCTACCAAGACCTTTCACATTTGACCATGACCTTGAATATTGCAACCTTGACCTTGGAGTTTGACCTACTTTTAAAGAGACTGAAACCAGGCATATATATCATGTCCTTTTACACCTACAGCCTTGATATTTCACACATGGACACTTCCAACCAAGACCTTTCACATTTGACCATGACCTTAACCTTGGCATTTGGCCTACTTTTAAAAACTTTAACCTGGCCTATGTTTCATTTTACTTTTACATATACAGATTTGATATTTTACACATAGACACCTCCTACCAAGACCTTTCATATTTGACCATGACCTTGGACCTTGTTAACTTGACCTTGGACTTTGACCTACATCAAATGTAGGCCCTTGAGGGGGCATATATGTTTTACAAACATCTCTTGTTTCCCACAAAGATTTCCATCCAAAGATACCTGAAAAATAAAAAAATATCATTCTTTTCAAATTGTCGTCTGCAGGATCTTTCAATTTGGATCACCTTAAAATCTTGTCGTTTGGTAATGGGTTAAGCTTAACTTAAAAGATAAATGGTTTCAGATTGTCTATGATGCAGATGGTATCTTGATACCTCATGAGGACATTGTTTCTCAAACAATGAAATTCATGTCAGCTTCTATTTGAATATGCCTCATTCTGAAAAATAGACATAAATAAAAGATAGAATTTGTGTATGTTATTGCAAAGGAAGTATGGAGGGGGTAAGAGAAATTGCTGCTAATCAGCATTTTGTCTTTTTATACGCCCGAAGGGTCGTATTATGTTATGGCCCCGGTCGTCCGTCCATCCGTCTGTCCGTCCGTTAGCAATTTCTTGTGTGCGCAACTCCTCCTACAGTTTTGATCAGAATTTGATCAAACTTGCCACAATGAATCTCCATGGTGTCTAGTTGTGCACACCGCTTACGGAATTCAGATAACTGTTTTCGTTCTTGAATTATCTGCCCTTGAATGAAAAAATGGCCAATTTTACTGACAAGCCACTCTCGAGCGTATATGCGCCGCTCTGCGAAGCTCTTGTTCCCTCAATGTTTTCACACAGTTACTTGAGATAGCAAAAGCTGGTGTAGTTTTTAAAATGGTTAAAATTTGAAGCACTGTGGATGGATGGTCAATCATAAATTTTGTATCATTGATTACATGAGCATCCTGAGGAAATGTAAATGAAATTGTTCTATATGAGCTGGGATCTGGAAAAACATTCCTTATAGCATTTGAGAACAACGTGGTTCCAGATCAGCCTGCGTATACACGCAGTCTGACCAGGAACCATGTTGTTCTCCAATAGCTTCCACATGGTCTGTAGCAACCATTTGAGAGTAACACGAATGCTGGCTAGACTGCATCAATGCCCAGTCTGGCCTTGAAATCTGGCTGTCTCAAATGCTATAAGGGACATTTTTCCAGATCCTGGATCATATAGATTGTTAAAGATTCCTCTAAGAAGAACTTACTTCAGAAATAGCAGACTCTGGTTAAATATGTTTCCTCTTATCCTGATATTATGATTATGGGTTATAGGATGTGAAAACTTAGAAAATCCACTTTTTTCATTATTTATCTGTTGTCTAGATTTTAAAACCATGGCTCTGACACATAGTCTTGTCACATTTACGGACATATAAGATAGAAAGGAAAATAGTTACTGAATGTATTTTTTCCGGAAAAGAAAATCAATATTAAACATAGAAATGCTTTAACCCTTTCCCATACATTGACACTTTTGGACGACCCACAAATTAAAGGCTTTGGAAAACATTGTGGAAAATGAAGAAATTGCTTGTGACAAGCAATTTCTTCATTTCCCACAATATATTCTACCAGGAAAGACCAAAAAATGTTAAATTTTGTTCAATGGAAACTGTCGTCTGCAACACCTATGAGTCTGGACTAGGCTAAAGTTTTGTTGTTTGGTAATGGGTTAAGATAATGTCAACTATTTTTTTTTATCGTAACACAATTTAAAATAATCTAATTTAAAGAATGAAATGCAGATGACAAATGAGATATTCATAGATTTTCAAAAGTCCTCATTCAGTTGGTTAGAAAATATGGAGGAAAAAGAAAAAATGCTGCATTTTCTGTTTTTCCTTCTTTGGATTTTAAGTATTTCCCTTTAATGATATAAAAACCTTGAATAGTTTAGGAAAGGGATGAAGTATAAGCTGTAACTATACATGTATTTATATATCCAGGGATACTATTCTACAAGCCAGAAGTCCAGAAGCCATACTAAATACAACACTGTCAGAGAAGGTGATAGATACAGGCATACATTTTCATCCCAGTTTTAAACAAGCTGAAAGGTATTAACTATTTACCAAACATAGAAATTTTTATGCTCCCTAGGAAAAAAAACTTGAGAAAACATTGTGACATTGTGACAAGCAATTTCTTCATTTCCCACAATGTTTTCTGCACAGAAAGACCAAAAGGTGTAAAACAAACAGATGGTGATAGATACGGGTATACATTTTCATCCTAGCTTTAAACAAGCAGAAAGGTAATAACTCATTAGAATCTTCCACAAATTGGTGTTTTTATGTTATCCAAGAAAATGACTTGAGAAAACATTGTGGGAAATGAAGAATTGCTTGTGACAAGCAATTTCTTCATTTCCCAAAATATAGTCCAGCCAGAAATACCAAACGGTGTATAACAATGAGAAAGTTATAGATACAGGCATACATTTTAATCCTACTTTTAAACAAGCAGAAAGGTATTTCCTTGTCTTGTTCTAGTTTGTGAGAGCTGAGCCCGGATAGCTCAGTCGGTTATGTCGGAGTCTGTCAATCCAGGGGTCTCGAGTTCGAACCCCGGCTCCGCCAGTATCCATTCGGACATTTGACAAAAGTCATTTGTCTCTCACCAATGGGTGTGAATCATCTATGTGAGAGAGCAGCTGGAGGCTCGGTTTGGATATTGTGGTTGTACTGGTGCGAGAAATACCAGGAACCCATGGTTAGGTGCTCCAGCCGCCGCGATATGACCCTGGTAGTTGAAAAACGGCGTAAAACACCAATAAAGTCAAACTCTAGTTTGTGAGGTTTGTTGTATATTTTAGGAAAGTGATTTCTACGGGAAGCTCACCATCTGTCAAAAGTTGATGTTGTGTAACTACAGTAACAGTATATCTGTTTCCTTGTCAAGCAGAATTTCTGGACATTCTGTTAATATTCCTGAAGATCCTGAACACTTTTACCCCTAATGACACTTTTTGACACCCTACAACATAAAGGCTTTGCAAAATATTGTAAAGAGCAATTTCTTCATTTCTCATAATGTTTTTGTTACCGAGAAAGAAGAAAAGATATATAATTTTATTCTCTGGAAGTTGTCAGAGTTGCGACATCTTTGAAATTAGACTTTCTTACTTGATTACTTGGGTTTAACCCTTTTCCATAAGGAAAAATTTAGGGTGTACTGCATTGAAAACTATGGAAGATAAATTTGCTGCTAATAAAGACAGCATAATGTAAAATAAAGCATAGAAAATATTGAGACAAAAGAAGAAAATGCTGATTATCAGCATTTTCTTCTTTTGTCTTAATGTTTTCCAAATCCTATTTCCTTTGGGACTTCAAAACCAGGTCTTGTTTGGGATAGGGTTAAATTTGTTGTTTATTGTTTTCATTGTCCTTACTCTATTCCAGAACTATAGACAAAGCGTCAGAAGAGACAGCTGTAGATAACCAGAGATTAATACAGTGGCCGGACAACGATGTTCAAGATGAGATTATTAAAACACGCAGGACGAAAAGTGCGGATTTACTGAAGAAGGAGCTCGAAAAACATGGGAAATCTGCGTCAAGAGAATACCTGGCTAAAGTAAGTTGGACTATTATTCAGCAAAACTGTTCTTAGTGCATCTGAATGTCATTTGAAATCACAAATCATTAATATTATTGCAAAACCTCATAACTCCAGCTTGATTAAAGCTGGAGTTATGAGGTTATGCAATAACATCACTGAAATGCTAAATACCAGCACCCTATACATTTATTACAGTATTTTGTATCTCAAAAGAAAAAGTAATTGATATGAGTATTTTGTTCTTTGCATTTGCATTTCAAATTTTGAAAACTTTGATGTGTTAATACTAGAGCCGTCAGAGACGGACAATGCTCCCCGATTAAGGCATTGTCACAATAAATGTATGCCATGCAGAGCTAAGATTAAGCTAACAAATGTTAAGCCCCCTTTTTCCATGACATACTTTTTATACGCAAATTTCAAGTAGTTTATTGTCAAGGGCATCTGATTTGCTACTCAAATATGAAATTTCATCAAATTCTGACCATTAGACTAGGAGAAAATAGAGAAAAACTGTATTTTACCTTAAGTCCCCTTTTCCCATGACGAGGCCTCAAATCCAAAAACTGGGAAACGTACATCAGCATTATGTCATAGGGAGTTCACATGGTAAGTTTCATTTGATTTGGCCCAAGGGTTATAGAGAAATCGCTTCGGACGGACGGAATGACGGACGGACAGACAAAGCGGCGACTATATGCTCTCCCTTCGGGTAGCATAAAAATCCTAAAAACTTGCATACAAATTAAAAGAGCAGTAAAATCTTATGAACACAAGTTTTTCAAATTTTAGCTGTTTTATGTGTTTGTAATGTGGCAAATGGCTAATAATACGCTTTCATTATGATATGTTTGCTATTACAGGTAAACATGGCTATGTCTGTGCTGTATGCGCGCCAGGTCCTGACCAGCCTGCTTGCTCATTGGCCGATGTATGGTCATGTGATCAATTCAAACCTGCTGGGATGTAAGGAGGTTCAACAGATACCTTGTGTATTAGACTTACTCAACAAGACAGGGAGCAAAGAGAACTTTCAAAAAGTAATAGAACCTTTTATATTTGTATAGATAGTTTACATTTTCCTTAAAATAAATAAGTTTACAGACTTGAAGATGATTTTATGAGTGATGAAATGGATGTTGTATGATACAATGTTTAGTTAATAGGTTAATACTTCTATCTTTAGATACCAAACATCATTAGGGTATTCCATCATCATTAGATACCAAACATCATTAGATACCGAACACTTCATGCAGCTTCCGGGGTCCTTGGCAAAGAAATTGACAAGGTTATTCCTCGTCAATTTCTGTTGCCTTGGATGATGCCTTGACATCAATTTTGGTTGCCAAAGATGAGGCTCGAATTCATATGAAGTGTTTGGTATCTAATGACGAATATAGGATTGAGTTGTGTCTTGTAATTGTGTTAGAGGGATACTTGTGTTCAATTTTGAAAAAGAGAAGATTAAGAATTTAAAACTAAATTAACCTTCTATCATTCCACCACTTTGTCTTAATAAAACCAGCACAAAAAATTGTGCACCCTTTTGGATTCTATAAGTGTAGTTATTGTTAAAAACTTCAATATATATTTTGTAGGTGGTCCAAAATTTAGTCCAGCATTGTGAATCAGAGAGCCTGGTACCTATAGCGTGTACTGCCTGTCAGTTTATGGAAGAAGTCACAATGTCCGTAGTGACTCGAGGATCTGGACATAATTATTATTTCCTTACCATGCTGATCCAAGGCTATTCTGGCTTTTGCAGGCAACATAGACAAAGACCAGCCTGCACAAATGTGCAGTCTGATCTTAGTTAATGCTACCTGCTTGTCTTAAAAATGTGAAGTAATGTTAAATGAAAATAAATATTTGAGATAAATCAGTGTAAATTCTGACTATTTTTCACATAAATGATCATTTGTTTTTCTTAGGTGGTACAGAATTTAGTCCAACATTGTGAATCAGAGAGCCTGGTACCTATAGCATGTACTGCCTGCCAGTTTATGGAAGAAGTTACAATGTCTGTGGTCACTCGAGAATCTGGACATAATTATAAAGCCGAAGATGTGCCTAAAGAGAAAATACAGCTGCCGGGGGCGTCATATCTCACAATCAACTTTGATTCAAAGTAAGTCTTAGATTAAATTATATTCAAGGAGTTTGTCCTATACAAGTTAGTCTGTATGCTTGTATATTTGTCTAATATTGAAATATGATGCCTTATACGAGGAAATTATTGAGACACTCCATTTATTTTCATTAAAAGATATCGGATCAAGTTGATATTACAGACATGTTTGGAACAACATCTATTTAAATTGTAGGTAGATAAAAAACATAATTTTATTGCATTCTTTTGGTTGAATTCGCATATTTTCATGCATCGTATCCCGACCCGGAGCACCTCGTAATTATTTCTAATTCTATTTACATAGTACAACTTAAACTCCTAAATTCACAATGAAAACGCGGGAATAAACGTACTAAATTTATGTCAAGGGTAACGTCCATCTGTGACGTGATTCAGTTAAAATTTCAAAACATTGGAGTCGTTAATACACAGGTTATCGTATTTTTGCGGAAGTCGCTACCATCGCAATATCGACGTCAAAATGAACTGTGACGTAAAGGCGGAGCAGCGATCTTACATAAAATTTTGCGTGGAATTAGAAAAGACCCTCGTGGTAACAAAGAAATTGATGGAAATGGCACAGAGTGGTAGCGGTGTGTCTCGAACGCTGGTGTATAGATGGCACAGACGATATTTGGAAATGACATCAATTCCATACAACTAAAAAGAGTGGGCCGGCCGAAGATCATCGCGGAAAAATTGACGTCTGACGTTGCTTACACACTTGGCGAAGACGCTCGTTTGGCAGTGCGGGTCATTGCTAGGACCTTTGACATTGGTGTAGCCACAGCGTATACTGACTGAACATCTCAACATGGAACGTGTGTGTGCCCGTTGGGTACCCAGCCTACTATCAAAAAGTGACCAACAACGGCGAGTTGCGGCAACGAAAATCTTCTTAAAGCGATGGCGAGCAGGTGGTGAAAGTTTTCTCGACCATATAATCACATGCGATGAAACGTGGTTGTATTTCTACGACCCAGAAACTAAACAACATTCAAGTGTCTAGGCAGTGAATGGATAGGCTCCTCCGAAAAAGCCAGGGTCAGCAGGTCAACTGGACGCGCTATTATGAACGTCAGTTATTTTGACGTCATGTGAATGACGTCACGGTGCTCCGGTACCTTCCAGATAGGAATGGTTTATTAACTCCAGTTTGTTTATTGTAATAGCAAATTTCGAAAAAAGTTACATATGAAGAGAAATATAAATTGTCTTTGTTTTGGTATATTTTTCAATCCCTTGCTTGTTATAGTTAAAGTCCTATAAGCGTTGTCTCAAAAATTTCTGAACAACCCTCGTACATTGAACCTTTCCCAAAAAGAGCATATTTTTTATAGCATCAAAATTATTGAGAGGACAGGAGGATTTGCTGATGGCCATCAGTTTCTTCTTTTCTCTCAATGTTTTTCCAACATATTTCATCTGTGATGTCAAAACCTGGGCTGCTTTGGTGAAGGATGAATTAAGTTCTATTTTGCATGATGGCAGCCAATCCTTGGCTTAATAAAAATTCTAGTAATGAAAATGTGATCTTTAGTGTGATAAATTGGAAAAAGTTGTGCTAGTATTAATCCTTTCTTAATGGCAATATTTGAATTATTAGAATTTTAAAGCTTTTGCCGGCAACAAAATGAAAGTTACAAAAAATCATGTATAATACAGTATCAAAAATGTTGAAAAAGAGAAAATGCTCATCAGCATCTTTCTTTTGCTTCAGTGTTTTTCCAAGCCCCTTCCTCTCAGGGACTTCAAACTTTGGTTTTGTTTGGGAAAGGATCAATAACTCATGTTATGTCATGTTCATGCTCTTATTTGAATTTATTACACTACAATACATCAGTATTAGTCCTGTAAGTTGAAAGGTAATTATTTAACCCTCTCCCAAACAGGACAAAATTTTAGCGTCATCCACTTCAAAAACTGCCACAAATGACAAGATGGAAGTTATTTTAGATAGAATTTGCGTAAAATATGGCATAGAAAATATTTAGACAAAAGGAGAAACTGCTGGTTATCAGCAGTTTCTCCTTTTGTTTCAATGTTTTCTGAAGCCTTTTCTAAAAGGGACAACAAAACCAGGTCTTGTTTGGGAAAGGTTTAAAATATATATAATTAGGAGAAATAACTTCACTATGAGGACATTGAATCTGACTTTCACAAGAAACATTAATTTAATCTACCTATTTCTGTATTTCAAATTATTTAGGTTAACATGTCAAAAGTTCTCATTAGTGTCCGATTCTCAACAAATCTAGACAGATGATTATACAAGGTATTTTGCTCTATTTATATTAACCCTTTCCCAAACAAGACCTGATTTTGACAACCTTCTTAGAAAAGACTTTGGAAAACATCGAGGCAAAAGAAGAAATTGCTGTTAATCAGCAATTTCTCCTTCTGTTTCAATATTTTCTGTCCTATTTTGTACAGAAATCAAAGCTTAATCAACTTCAATGTTTTTGCTGTTTGGGAAAGGGTTAAATAAACACCTTTCATTGAAATGTTCTACAAGAAAGAAGGATATGAGATAGTATTTAATTCTTACCTTCACTTACAGAAACAAATGTCTCATATTGTTAACCGTTGTCATACACACTGATCTTATTATAAATATTTCAGATGTTCTACTCGTGAGGGAGAATATGAGCTAGTATTTAGTACATTCCCTGACTTGAATCAAGAAAAACATCTTATATTGTTAACCGTTGTCATACACACTGATCATATTATAAATATTTCAGATGCTCTACTCGTGAGGGACAAGATGAGCTAGTATTTAGTACGTTCCCTGACTTGAATCAAGAAAAACATCTTATATTGTTAACCGTTGTCATACACGCTGATCATATTATAAATATTTCAGATGTTCTACTCGTGAGGGAGAAGATGAGCTAGTATTTAGTACATTCCCTGACTTAAATCAAGAAAAACATCTCAATACATTCAGCGGATCCTCTAGAGGGACTTGGAACAGTTTCCAAGTACCAGGTAGGCAAAGTTCATGTTGTCCAATAATATTTGGGTGTTCATGGACAAAACTTGATAGGAATTGCCTTTGACTACCTTAATTTCTTGTTTGTCCTTCAAAATATGTAAAGGGTACCAAAAAGACCTATTAGGCTATGGCATATGCTTACTTTATTTAAATGCCTGTTATGTATACATGTATATCTTTTCAGAGAATAGTAAAGGATTCGTTTAGATAAAACATGCTTTTCCATATTATAGGTGACACAATATATTACAAGTTTCGCAGTGCTAGCGGGTATTCTGATACACACTGGGGGTACAAGTTTACTATAACAGCCGGGACTAGGGACAGTTTTGAGACAGGATATATTATATTGAATGATGTTTTGTCTTCTCACTTGTCTAGGTAAGAAAAGACTTACACCTTAACCATGATTAAAAAGGTCATGGCTGTTATATTTGTCTATTTGTTCCTTTTAAAACAATAGCATAAGCCCATCAAAGTTTTTTCTCCACTGCTAATTTGATATGCTTTACTAAATTAATGGAAACAGTTGAAATACTTTATATTGGTCTGAATTTGAAAAGGATGTAACTTGAATACCACCAATTTTTACTCTGACAATATGAACACATGACACACATCTTTTTAGTTTGAAATGTTCTTCAAACACATTGAAAATAGCAAGAATCTAATTTGAAATTATTTTAGTAATGGCAAGAGTTAATATACATGTTTTAACCCTTTCCCAAACAAGACCTGGTTTTGACGTCTATAACAGAATAGGCTTGTGAAAACATTGAGACAAAAGAAGAAACTGCTGATAACCAGCAGTTTCTCCTTTTGCCTCAATATTTTCTTGACTAAATCACACAAAATTCCAATCTTTATTAACATCTATTTTGTCCTCTGCAGCAGCTTTCGAGTTGGTCCACCCTAAAATTTTGTCGTTTAGGAAAGGGTTAAGTATGTTTTGTATTATTACAGAGCGCTACCACAGAGTGATTTATGGGCTAGTCTAGTATATGTGGCCACCAAACAGACGGGGTCACAGAGATTAAAAACTATACAGCTGTTACTCAAGATATTACAGAATCAACATAGGTATGAGGTGTTATGTGATTTATGTTATGTGTAGTACACGGTTATGTGATTTACGGGCTAGTCTAGTATATGTAGCCACCAAACAGACTGGGTCACAGAGATTAAAAACTATACAGCTGTTACTCAAGATATTACAGAATCAACATAGGTATGAGGTGTTATGTGATTTATGTTATGTGTAGTACACGGTTATGTGATTTATGGGCTAGTCTAGTATATGTGGCCACCAAACAGACTGGGTCACAGAGATTAAAAACTATACAGCTGTTACTCAAGATATTACAGAATCAACATAGGTATGTAACAGTTATGTGATTTATGTTATGTGTAGTACACGGTTATGTGATTTATGGGCTAGTCTAGTATATGTGGCCACCAAACAGACTGGGTCACAGAGATTAAAAACTATACAGCTGTTACTCAAGATATTACAGAATCAACATAGGTATGTAACAGTTATGTGATTTATGTTATGTGTAGTACACTGTTATGTGATTTATGGGCTAGTCTGGTATATGTGGCCACCAAACAGACGGGGTCACAGAGATTAAAAACTATACAGCTGTTACTCAAGATATTACAGAATCAACATAGGTATGTAGTGTTATGTGATTTATGGGCTAGTCTAGTATATGTGGCCACCAAACAGACCGGGTCACAGAGATTAAAAACGATACAGCTGTTACTCAAGATATTACAGAATCAACATAGGTATGTAGCGTTATGTGATTTATGGGCTAGTCTGGTATATGTGGCCACTAAACAGACGGGGTCACAGAGATTAAAAACGATACAGCTGTTACTAAAGATATTACAGAATCAACATAGGTATGTAGTGTTATGTGATTTATGGGCTAGTCTAGTATATGTAGCCACCAAACAGACCGGGTCACAGAGATTAAAAACGATACAGCTGTTACTCAAGATATTACAGAATCAACATAGGTATGTAGTGTTATGTGATTTATGGGCTAGTCTAGTATATGTGGCCACCAAACAGACCGGGTCACAGAGATTAAAAACGATACAGCTGTTACTCAAGATATTACAGAATCAACATAGGTATGTAGTGTTATGTGATTTATGGGCTAGTCTGGTATATGTGGCCACTAAACAGACAGGGTCACAGAGATTAAAAACGATACAGCTGTTACTCAAGATATTACAGAATCAACATAGGTATGTAGTGTTATGTGATTTATGGGCTAGTCTAGTATATGTGGCCACCAAACAGACTGGGTCACAGAGATTAAAAACAATACAGCTGTTACTCAAGATATTACAGAATCAACATAGGTATGTAACAGTTATGTGATTTATGTTATGTGTAGTACACGGTTATGTGATTTATGGGCTAGTCTAGTATATGTGGCCACCAAACAGACTGGGTCACAGAGATTAAAAACAATACAGCTGTTACTCAAGATATTACAGAATCAACATAGGTATGTAACAGTTATGTGATTTATGTTATGTGTAGTACACGGTTATGTGATTTATGGGCTAGTCTAGTATATGTGGCCACCAAACAGACTGGGTCACAGAGATTAAAAACAATACAGCTGTTACTCAAGATATTACAGAATCAACATAGGTATGTAACAGTTATGTGATTTATGTTATGTGTAGTACACGGTTATGTGATTTATGGGCTAGTCTAGTATATGTGGCCACTAAACAGACCGGGTCACAGAGATTAAAAACTATACAGCTGTTACTCAAGATATTACAGAATCAACATAGGTATGTAACAGTTATGTGATTTATGTTATGTGTAGTACACGGTTATGTGATTTATGGGCTAGTCTAGTATATGTGGCCACTAAACAGACCGGGTCACAGAGATTAAAAACTATACAGCTGTTACTCAAGATATTACAGAATCAACATAGGTATGTAGTGTTATGTGATTTATGTTATGTGTAGTACACGGTTATGTGATTTATGGGCTAGTCTAGTATATGTGGCCACCAAACAGACGGGGTCACAGAGATTAAAAACAATACAGCTGTTACTCAAGATATTACAGAATCAACATAGGTATGTAGTGTTATGTGATTTATGTTATGTGTAGTACACGGTTATGTGATTTATGGGCTAGTCTAGTATATGTGGCCACCAAACAGACAGGGTCACAGAGATTAAAAACGATACAGCTGTTACTCAAGATATTACAGAATCAACATAGGTATGTAGTGTTATGTGATTTATGGGCTAGTCTAGTATATGTGGCCACTAAACAGACGGGGTCACAGAGATTAAAAACTATACAGCTGTTACTCAAGATATTACAGAATCAACATAGGTATGTAACAGTTATGTGATTTATGTTATGTGTAGTACACGGTTATGTGATTTATGGGCTAGTCTAGTATATGTGGCCACCAAACAGACGGGGTCACAGAGATTAAAAACAATACAGCTGTTACTCAAGATATTACAGAATCAACATAGGTATGTAGTGTTATGTGATTTATGGGCTAGTCTGGTATATGTGGCCACTAAACAGACGGGGTCACAGAGATTAAAAACTATACAGCTGTTACTCAAGATATTACAGAATCAACATAGGTATGTAGTGTTATGTGATTTATGTTATGTGTAGTACACGGTTATGTGATTTATGGGCTAGTCTAGTATATGTGGCCACCAAACAGACGGGGTCACAGAGATTAAAAACTATACAGCTGTTACTCAAGATATTACAGAATCAACATAGGTATGTAACAGTTATGTGATTTATGTTATGTGTAGTACACGGTTATGTGATTTATGGGCTAGTCTAGTATATGTGGCCACCAAACAGACAGGCTCACAGAGATTAAAAACTATACAGCTGTTACTCAAGATATTACAGAATCAACATAGGTATGTAGTGTTATGTGATTTATGGGCTAGTCTGGTATATGTGGCCACCAAACAGACCGGGTCACAGAGATTAAAAACGATACAGCTGTTACTCAAGATATTACAGAATCAACATAGGTATGTAGTGTTATGTGATTTATGGGCTAGTCTGGTATATGTGGCCACCAAACAGACCGGGTCACAGAGATTAAAAACTATACAGCTGTTACTCAAGATATTACAGAATCAACATAGGTATGTAACAGTTATGTGATTTATGTTATGTGTAGTACACTGTTATGTGATTTATGGGCTAGTCTAGTATATGTGGCCACCAAACAGACAGGGTCACAGAGATTAAAAACTATACAGCTGTTACTCAAGATATTACAGAATCAACATAGGTATGTAGTGTTATGTGATTTATGGGCTAGTCTAGTATATGTGGCCACTAAACAGACAGGGTCATAGAGATTAAAAACTATACAGCTGTTACTCAAGATATTACAGAATCAACATAGGTATGTAACAGTTATGTGATTTATGTTATGTGTAGTACACTGTTATGTGATTTATGGGCTAGTCTAGTATATGTGGCCACCAAACAGACCGGGTCACAGAGATTAAAAACGATACAGCTGTTACTCAAGATATTACAGAATCAACATAGGTATGTAACAGTTATGTGATTTATGTTATGTGTAGTACACGGTTATGTGATTTATGGGCTAGTCTAGTATATGTAGCCACCAAACAGACGGGGTCACAGAGATTAAAAACTATACAGCTGTTACTCAAGATATTACAGAATCAACATAGGTATGTAACAGTTATGTGATTTATGTTATGTGTAGTACACGGTTATGTGATTTATGGGCTAGTCTAGTATATGTGGCCACTAAACAGACCGGGTCACAGAGATTAAAAACTATACAGCTGTTACTCAAGATATTACAGAATCAACATAGGTATGTAACAGTTATGTGATTTATGTTATGTGTAGTACACTGTTATGTGATTTATGGGCTAGTCTGGTATATGTGGCCACCAAACAGACGGGGTCACAGAGATTAAAAACTATACAGCTGTTACTCAAGATATTACAGAATCAACATAGGTATGTAGTGTTATGTGATTTATGGGCTAGTCTAGTATATGTGGCCACCAAACAGACCGGGTCACAGAGATTAAAAACGATACAGCTGTTACTCAAGATATTACAGAATCAACATAGGTATGTAGCGTTATGTGATTTATGGGCTAGTCTGGTATATGTGGCCACTAAACAGACGGGGTCACAGAGATTAAAAACGATACAGCTGTTACTAAAGATATTACAGAATCAACATAGGTATGTAGTGTTATGTGATTTATGGGCTAGTCTAGTATATGTAGCCACCAAACAGACCGGGTCACAGAGATTAAAAACGATACAGCTGTTACTCAAGATATTACAGAATCAACATAGGTATGTAGTGTTATGTGATTTATGGGCTAGTCTAGTATATGTGGCCACCAAACAGACCGGGTCACAGAGATTAAAAACGATACAGCTGTTACTCAAGATATTACAGAATCAACATAGGTATGTAGTGTTATGTGATTTATGGGCTAGTCTAGTATATGTGGCCACCAAACAGACTGGGTCACAGAGATTAAAAACAATACAGCTGTTACTCAAGATATTACAGAATCAACATAGGTATGTAACAGTTATGTGATTTATGTTATGTGTAGTACACGGTTATGTGATTTATGGGCTAGTCTAGTATATGTGGCCACCAAACAGACTGGGTCACAGAGATTAAAAACAATACAGCTGTTACTCAAGATATTACAGAATCAACATAGGTATGTAACAGTTATGTGATTTATGTTATGTGTAGTACACGGTTATGTGATTTATGGGCTAGTCTAGTATATGTGGCCACCAAACAGACTGGGTCACAGAGATTAAAAACAATACAGCTGTTACTCAAGATATTACAGAATCAACATAGGTATGTAACAGTTATGTGATTTATGTTATGTGTAGTACACGGTTATGTGATTTATGGGCTAGTCTAGTATATGTGGCCACTAAACAGACCGGGTCACAGAGATTAAAAACTATACAGCTGTTACTCAAGATATTACAGAATCAACATAGGTATGTAACAGTTATGTGATTTATGTTATGTGTAGTACACGGTTATGTGATTTATGGGCTAGTCTAGTATATGTGGCCACTAAACAGACCGGGTCACAGAGATTAAAAACTATACAGCTGTTACTCAAGATATTACAGAATCAACATAGGTATGTAGTGTTATGTGATTTATGTTATGTGTAGTACACGGTTATGTGATTTATGGGCTAGTCTAGTATATGTGGCCACCAAACAGACGGGGTCACAGAGATTAAAAACAATACAGCTGTTACTCAAGATATTACAGAATCAACATAGGTATGTAGTGTTATGTGATTTATGTTATGTGTAGTACACGGTTATGTGATTTATGGGCTAGTCTAGTATATGTGGCCACCAAACAGACAGGGTCACAGAGATTAAAAACTATACAGCTGTTACTCAAGATATTACAGAATCAACATAGGTATGTAGTGTTATGTGATTTATGGGCTAGTCTAGTATATGTGGCCACTAAACAGACGGGGTCACAGAGATTAAAAACTATACAGCTGTTACTCAAGATATTACAGAATCAACATAGGTATGTAACAGTTATGTGATTTATGTTATGTGTAGTACACGGTTATGTGATTTATGGGCTAGTCTAGTATATGTGGCCACCAAACAGACAGGCTCACAGAGATTAAAAACTATACAGCTGTTACTCAAGATATTACAGAATCAACATAGGTATGTAGTGTTATGTGATTTATGGGCTAGTCTGGTATATGTGGCCACCAAACAGACCGGGTCACAGAGATTAAAAACGATACAGCTGTTACTCAAGATATTACAGAATCAACATAGGTATGTAGTGTTATGTGATTTATGGGCTAGTCTGGTATATGTGGCCACCAAACAGACCGGGTCACAGAGATTAAAAACTATACAGCTGTTACTCAAGATATTACAGAATCAACATAGGTATGTAACAGTTATGTGATTTATGTTATGTGTAGTACACTGTTATGTGATTTATGGGCTAGTCTAGTATATGTGGCCACCAAACAGACAGGGTCACAGAGATTAAAAACTATACAGCTGTTACTCAAGATATTACAGAATCAACATAGGTATGTAGTGTTATGTGATTTATGGGCTAGTCTAGTATATGTGGCCACTAAACAGACAGGGTCATAGAGATTAAAAACTATACAGCTGTTACTCAAGATATTACAGAATCAACATAGGTATGTAACAGTTATGTGATTTATGTTATGTGTAGTACACTGTTATGTGATTTATGGGCTAGTCTAGTATATGTGGCCACCAAACAGACCGGGTCACAGAGATTAAAAACGATACAGCTGTTACTCAAGATATTACAGAATCAACATAGGTATGTAACAGTTATGTGATTTATGTTATGTGTAGTACACGGTTATGTGATTTATGGGCTAGTCTAGTATATGTAGCCACCAAACAGACGGGGTCACAGAGATTAAAAACTATACAGCTGTTACTCAAGATATTACAGAATCAACATAGGTATGTAGTGTTATGTGATTTATGGGCTAGTCTAGTATATGTGGCCACTAAACAGACCGGGTCACAGAGATTAAAAACGATACAGCTGTTACTCAAGATATTACAGAATCAACATAGGTATGTAACAGTTATGTGATTTATGTTATGTGTAGTACACGGTTGTGTGATTTATGGGCTAGTCTAGTATATGTGGCCACTAAACAGACGGGGTCACAGAGATTAAAAACTATACAGCTGTTGCTCAAGATATTACAGAATCAACATAGGTATGAGGTGTTATGTGATTTATGTTATGTGTAGTACACGGTTATGTGATTTATGGGCTAGTCTAGTATATGTAGCCACCAAACAAACGGGGTCACAGAGATTAAAAACGATACAGCTGTTACTCAAGATATTACAGAATCAACATAGGTATGTAGTGTTATGTGATTTATGGGCTAGTCTAGTATATGTGGCCACTAAACAGACAGGGTCACAGAGATTAAAAACTATACAGCTGTTACTCAAGATATTACAGAATCAACATAGGTATGTAGTGTTATGTGATTTATGGGCTAGTCTAGTATATGTGGCCACTAAACAGACGGGGTCACAGAGATTAAAAACTATGCAGCTGTTACTCAAGATATTACAGAATCAACATAGGTATGAGGTGTTATGTGATTTATGTTATGTGTAGTACACGGTTATGTGATTTATGGGCTAGTCTAGTATATGTAGCCACCAAACAAACGGGGTCACAGAGATTAAAAACGATACAGCTGTTACTCAAGATATTACAGAATCAACATAGGTATGAGGTGTTATGTGATTTATGTTATGTGTAGTACACGGTTATGTGATTTATGGGCTAGTCTAGTATATGTAGCCACCAAACAAACGGGGTCACAGAGATTAAAAACTATACAGCTGTTACTCAAGATATTACAGAATCAACATAGGTATGTAACAGTTATGTGATTTATGTTATGTGTAGTACACTGTTATGTGATTTATGGGCTAGTCTAGTATATGTGGCCACCAAACAAACGGGGTCACAGAGATTAAAAACTATACAGCTGTTACTCAAGATATTACAGAATCAACATAGGTATGTAACAGTTATGTGATTTATGTTATGTGTAGTACACGGTTATGTGATTTATGGGCTAGTCTAGTATATGTGGCCACCAAACAGACGGGGTCATAGAGATTAAAAACAATACAGCTGTTACTCAAGATATTACAGAATTAACATAGGTATGTAGTGTTATGTGATTTATGTTATGTGTAGTACACGGTTATGTGATTTATGGGCTAGTCTAGTATATGTGGCCACCAAACAGACGGGGTCACAGAGATTAAAAACGATACAGCTGTTACTCAAGATATTACAGAATCAACATAGGTATGTAACAGTTATGTGATTTATGTTATGTGTAGTACACGGTTATGTGATTTATGGGCTAGTCTAGTATATGTGGCCACCAAACAGACGGGGTCACAGAGATTAAAAACTATACAGCTGTTACTCAAGATATTACAGAATCAACATAGGTATGTAACAGTTATGTGATTTATGTTATGTGTAGTACACGGTTATGTGATTTATGGGCTAGTCTAGTATATGTGGCCACCAAACAGACGGGGTCACAGAGATTAAAAACGATACAGCTGTTACTCAAGATATTACAGAATCAACATAGGTATGTAACAGTTATGTGATTTATGTTATGTGTAGTACACGGTTATGTGATTTATGGGCTAGTCTAGTATATGTGGCCACCAAACAGACAGGGTCACAGAGATTAAAAACGATACAGCTGTTACTCAAGATATTACAGAATCAACATAGGTATGTAACAGTTATGTGATTTATGTTATGTGTAGTACACGGTTATGTGATTTATGGGCTAGTCTGGTATATGTGGCCACCAAACAGATGGGGTCACAGAGATTAAAAACTATACAGCTGTTACTCAAGATATTACAGAATCAACATAGGTATGTGGTGTTATGTGATTTATGGGCTAGTCTGGTATATGTGGCCACTAAACAGACAGGGTCACAGAGATTAAAAACTATACAGCTGTTACTCAAGATATTACAGAATCAACATAGGTATGAGGTGTTATGTGATTTATGTTATGTGTAGTACACTGTTATGTGATTTATGGGCTAGTCTAGTATATGTGGCCACCAAACAGACAGGCTCACAGAGATTAAAAACTATACAGCTGTTACTCAAGATATTACAGAATCAACATAGGTATGTAACAGTTATGTGATTTATGTTATGTGTAGTACACGGTTATGTGATTTATGGGCTAGTCTAGTATATGTGGCCACCAAACAGACGGGGTCACAGAGATTAAAAACAATACAGCTGTTACTCAAGATATTACAGAATCAACATAGGTATGTAGTGTTATGTGATTTATGGGCTAGTCTGGTATATGTGGCCACCAAACAGACGGGGTAACAGAGATTAAAAACAATACAGCTGTTACTCAAGATATTACAGAATCAACATAGGTATGAGGTGTTATGTGATTTATGTTATGTGTAGTACACGGTTATGTGATTTATGGGCTAGTCTAGTATATGTGGCCACCAAACAGACCGGGTCACAGAGATTAAAAATGATACAGCTGTTACTCAAGATATTACAGAATCAACATAGGTATGTAATGTTATGTGATTTATGGGCTAGTCTAGTATATGTGGCCACTAAACAGACAGGGTCACAGAGATTAAAAACTATACAGCTGTTACTCAAGATATTACAGAATCAACATAGGTATGTAACAGTTATGTGATTTATGTTATGTGTAGTACACTGTTATGTGATTTATGGGCTAGTCTGGTATATGTGGCCACTAAACAGACAGGGTCACAGAGATTAAAAACTATACAGCTGTTACTCAAGATATTACAGAATCAACATAGGTATGAGGTGTTATGTGATTTATGTTATGTGTAGTACACGGTTATGTGATTTATGGGCTAGTCTATTATATGTAGCCACCAAACAAACGGGGTCACAGAGATTAAAAACGATACAGCTGTTACTCAAGATATTACAGAATCAACATAGGTATGAGGTGTTATGTGATTTATGTTATGTGTAGTACACGGTTATGTGATTTATGGGCTAGTCTAGTATATGTAGCCACCAAACAAACGGGGTCACAGAGATTAAAAACTATACAGCTGTTACTCAAGATATTACAGAATCAACATAGGTATGTAACAGTTATGTGATTTATGTTATGTGTAGTACACTGTTATGTGATTTATGGGCTAGTCTAGTATATGTGGCCACCAAACAAACGGGGTCACAGAGATTAAAAACTATACAGCTGTTACTCAAGATATTACAGAATCAACATAGGTATGTAACAGTTATGTGATTTATGTTATGTGTAGTACACGGTTATGTGATTTATGGGCTAGTCTAGTATATGTGGCCACCAAACAGACGGGGTCACAGAGATTAAAAACGATACAGCTGTTACTCAAGATATTACAGAATCAACATAGGTATGTAACAGTTATGTGATTTATGTTATGTGTAGTACACGGTTATGTGATTTATGGGCTAGTCTAGTATATGTGGCCACCAAACAGACAGGGTCACAGAGATTAAAAACTATACAGCTGTTACTCAAGATATTACAGAATCAACATAGGTATGTAACAGTTATGTGATTTATGTTATGTGTAGTACAGGGTTATGTGATTTATGGGCTAGTCTAGTATATGTGGCCACCAAACAGATGGGGTCACAGAGATTAAAAACAATACAGCTGTTACTCAAGATATTACAGAATCAACATAGGTATGTAGTGTTATGTGATTTATGGGCTAGTCTGGTATATGTGGCCACCAAACAGACGGGGTCACAGAGATTAAAAACGATACAGCTGTTACTCAAGATATTACAGAATCAACATAGGTATGTAACAGTTATGTGATTTATGTTATGTGTAGTACACGGTTATGTGATTTATGGGCTAGTCTAGTATATGTGGCCACCAAACAGACGGGGTCACAGAGATTAAAAACTATACAGCTGTTACTCAAGATATTACAGAATCAACATAGGTATGTAACAGTTATGTGATTTATGTTATGTGTAGTACACTGTTATGTGATTTATGGGCTAGTCTAGTATATGTGGCCACCAAACAGACGGGGTCACAGAGATTAAAAACGATACAGCTGTTACTCAAGATATTACAGAATCAACATAGGTATGTAACAGTTATGTGATTTATGTTATGTGTAGTACACGGTTGTGTGATTTATGGGCTAGTCTAGTATATGTGGCCACCAAACAGACGGGGTCACAGAGATTAAAAACGATACAGCTGTTACTCAAGATATTACAGAATCAACATAGGTATGAGGTGTTATGTGATTTATGTTATGTGTAGTACACGGTTATGTGATTTATGGGCTAGTCTGGTATATGTGGCCACCAAACAGACGGGGTCACAGAGATTAAAAATGATACAGCTGTTACTCAAGATATTACAGAATCAACATAGGTATGTAACAGTTATGTGATTTATGTTATGTATAGTACACGGTTATGTGATTTATGGGCTAGTCTAGTATATGTGGCCACCAAACAGACGGGGTCACAGAGATTAAAAACTGTACAGCTGTTACTCAAGATATTACAGAATCAACATAGGTACAGGGTGATCCAAAAAACATGTCCCACAAACAATTTTTAATATATCTGCGTAATGTGGTAGCATTGTTTTAGTTTTGGTATTGATGGAAAGGGAAGGAAATAGAATTTGTAATGGTTGGGCAGAAGAACGTCATGACGCGTCATGGTAACGTCAATGACATCACCAATGACGTCATCATATTCTCATCATTCCAAGATGGCTGACAATGCAGAATAGTCAAACTGTGCTATGTATAATGTACACACCATGCTCTAATTAGAAAAAAAATCCAAAATATGTTCCAAAATGCCACAGTGCCTTCCAGAAAGCAGATAAGAAGACTTGTGTCTAAGTTTGAAATGAAAGGGAGTGTCAATGACATGAGATCCAGAAAAAGCAGGAGAACATGCACAGAGCGAACAGACAAGAGTGTGGGGAGTGTTCATGAAGTTGTAGCTGAAATTCAAAGGGTATCCATTATGGGTATTAATTTATGAAGGACATGTCAAAAACCAATGATGTACGTTATGGTACAGTGAGAAGAATTATTAAGTTCAATTTGAATTGTTAACCATACAAAGTGACCAGACATGCTGCATTTGAAATACAGATATTATTGCTAGACTGGCATTTGTTAACTGGATTGACAGTGAATGAATGGCCACCGCATTAAACTAATCTCAGTCCGCTGGACTTTTCCTATGTGGTTGCTTAGAAGAAAGAGTTTATTAACCCTAACACACAACTATAGCTGAACTGAAAGAAGCCATTAGTAAAGAAATGGACTTGATTGATCGTCAAACCTGTAGTAACGTCATAAAAAAATTTTGACGTCGTCTTAGACTAGTTTTGGAAAAACATGGTAGTTACATCGAGCTTTTCTTGTAAATGTAGTTAGTGAATTATTATATAATTTTGTAATCAGACAAAAATTTATAGATATGTACTTAAGTTATAGAGAATATAAACTAAATATATGAGACGGTAAAAAAGTTATAAAGCATTATTCGTGGGACATGTTTTTTGGATCATCCTGTATGTAGTGAAATGAATGCTTGTGTAACAATTTTAAACCACCCACCTATGAAGTAGAGCGGGGTTTCCGCTGTAACTGTTTGACGTAGGATCATGAAACTTTACACAGTTTTTGCCCATGACCCAAGGATGTGCCCTATTGTTTTGGGGTCTTAAAGGTCAAGGTCTACTACATTTGGATGTTGTTTAAAATCCATTTCTGTGCTGTAAGTCAAGAGAACTGTTTGATCTAGGTGATGAAACTACACAGTTGTTGCCCATGAACCAAGGAGGAGGTGCCCTATTGTTTTTTGGTCATGAAGGTCAAAGATCAAGGTCACAATTGAACTTGGTTTCAAATCTGTTTCTGTGCTCTAAGTCAAGAACAGTTTCACCTAGGAACATCAAACTTAATACAGTTGTTGTGGTAGACCCAAGGAGGTGCCCTATTGTTTTTGGGTCAGGTAGGTCAAAGATCAAGGTCTCATTTGGACTTTGTTTGAAATCCGTTTCCCTGCTCTAAGTCAAGAACCGTTTTTTCTAGGATCATGAAACTTCACACAGTTGTTGCAATTGACTTCAGTTAGTGTCTTATTGTTTTTGGGTCATGACAGTCAACCGTTTGACCTATAGCACTCATTCAGTGACAAGGTGCTAGTGGGGGGTATTTGTCCGCTTTGTGACAGTTCTAGTTAAATAAGGGCTATCTTGAATTGTTTCGCTCGTTCATAGAAAAAGTTTTTCTATAAAGGATGCATCAAAAGCATTTGGAATGTTTGTTGTTTGATTCAAAAGAATCACAATTTTGTTACTGACAAAAACACAGTAGTACGAGGGTTGTTTGATAAATTCGTGGAATTTGTTTCTCATTTCTTTATTTTGCGTTAAAAAATAATGAAATTAGATACAAGTATAGAAAAGCATCTTATACATTTGGGGGTAAAACGGTAATAAGATATATTTTAATATGTATATGGGAAAGGGGAGGGAAAGCAGTTAAGTAGTATTTTCAAGATCCTAGCTTATTTACATATGTTTGATATTTTTTCAGATCCGCAGATTTACAAAAGTTAGAGATTAACCTTGGACTACTCAAACCCCTCTGGCAGTTATATAACAGTATGACCAAGTTAGAATCAGAACCCAACGCAATTCTCTCCCCTGTCTCACGAGCCCTTACAGAGTTGTTCCTCTTGGTCGAGAATTTAACTATAGTAAGTAGATAACATAAATATAACATTGCTTGTATTTACATAACTCATTCCCACAAAATGACTCTCCTTGACTCCCAACAAGATAACAGCTTTGGAAATCAGTGAGGGAAATAAAAAAAAAATGTTTGTGGCATGCAATTTCATTTGCCACAATGTTTTCTTTGAAATAACAAAAATTGTGATATTTGTGATAATTGTTTACATAGTTAACATGTTGTCAAAAGCAATGTTACAAGGATCTGTTTTGCTAACTAATAGTTTCTAAAGGTAATGAAGGATGCACTTTAATAAAATATGGATCAGGATCAGACTGTGCATATTCACAGGCTGATCTGGATCCATGTTGGGCTCTAATGCCATAAGGGGCCTTTTTCTCAGATCCTAGCTCAGTTTACATCAAAATTATTTGAAATAAGCTCATCCTTACTTGTATAGACTAGATCTATAAACATTGATTACTTTTCAAAATTTCATTCTTAACGTAAGTAATTCTAGACTGGTCCAAAGAACAGTTTCAGCCTGCATCAAGCAAAAACTCGTGTTGGTATTTTTACATTTTTGCTCTTGGAAAAAAATAAGGGGAGCATATAGTGGTCAGGCTGTATGTCTGTTCATTCTTCTGTCCATCCACAGTCAGATCTTAGCAACCCTCAGACCAAATTCGGGGAATGTAACCTGTCTATGACAGCTCTAGTCTATATTTATCTTCCATATTTTCTTGATTGCAGGAGTGGAACATAACAGAAGAATATCTTGTTATGATGCAAGACGTCTCTGAGCTGAAAACTGTAGTGGCACAGGTAAGGTCATATTTAATTAACCCTTTCTCGAACAAGACCTGGTTTTAATGTCACAAGTAGAAGTAGTTTGAGAAAACATTGAGGCAAAAGAAGAAAATGCTGATAACCAGCATTTTCTCCTTTTGCCTCAATGTTTTCTCTGCTATATTGTACAAAAATTCTTTCTTTATCAACATCCATTTCGTGGTCTGCTGCAGCTTTCAAATTGGACAACCCTGAATATAATTTGTTTGGGAAAGAGTTAATGAAAGTCATTTTATTCCCACATAATTATGCTTATTGAAGATCACAAAAAGACTTCTGAAAAGATAGTGGAAAATGAAGAAATTGCTTGTCACAAGCAATTTCTTCGTTTTCCACAAAGTTTTCTTTCCAGAATTATCAGAAAATTTAAGAATTCATCCACTTGAAATGTTATTTGCAGCATCTCTAATTTGGAAGACGGTTTTTATTGGTCAATTTAGTTTCTGCTGCCAAATGTTTTGTATGTTCAAAAGATTTGTTCAGTTATTCCTGTCTGATATATTGTTTCCTTGAAATATTTATTTGTCTCAATCATGTAAATAAAGATTTCAGTTTTGTGGATTGTTTGACAAATATACTATTTTGCCAATCTTAATGAAATTAGGAAAAAAATATTTTAAGCGTATTTCATCTGATCTGTATAAATTATGTAGATTCGGACATAATTGTAGAATTTGTCTTAATCCATTACCAGATGGTAATAACGTCTTCCAGAGGGGCGTCAAAAAGCTTCACTGTTGGAAAATGGGTAAACAATTTTCCATGGATGGATTTAAGAAAATCCTTCCTGCAATTATTATGGGTCATAACCATTGCACATTAACTTTGGTAGTGGGTAGGGTTCTTAATCATGATGGCCCATGTTCTATCCCTGGCATTATGTCTTCCACCATTGGGTGGATAATCAAAAGCTTACATCAGATATGTTGTTTTACCTGCATCAAAACCAAAGCAAAATGATAAGATAAGCAATTGTAGTTAATAAAAGTGTTTATATTCCCCTTCATTGAAAGATCAAGGTAGATAAAACATTTTAGCTAGTGGTGACTTTATGTCCAGGGAGCTAATGCCTGGTGTCAGCGTCATGTCGGCGTTGCATCTTAACTTTACAAACTTTAACCTGGTCTATATCTCAGTCACTTTTAGAGATACAGTCTTGATATTTCACACATGAATACTTACCTACAAGACCTTTCATTTGGGACCATGACCTTTGACCTAGTGACCTTGACCTTTGAGTTTGACCTACTTTTAAAAAACTGACCTGGTCTATAACTCATGCACTATTATAGATAGAGCATTGATATTTCACAAATGGATACCTCATGCCATAATCTTGACCTTGAGACCATGACCTTTGACCTTGGGCTCCTTTTTATATGCTCGAAGGGTCGTATTATACTATGGCCCTGGTCGTCTGTCTGTCCATTTACAATTTCTTGTGTATGCAACTCCTCCTACAGTTTCAATCAGAATTTCATCAAACAATGAATCTCCATGGTGCCTAGTTGTACACACCACTTACAAAGGTCAGATAACTCTTGAATGAAATACAATGCCATTTTCCTCGTGCAAACCACTTACAGAATTTAGATAATCTTTCATTCTTGAATTATCTGCCCTTGAATAAAAGAAAATGCCCATTGACTGCAACTAATAAAGTTTTAACCGCAAATTCCCCAATACAA
This sequence comes from Fragum sueziense, assembly GCA_963680895.1. Lineage (NCBI taxonomy): Eukaryota > Metazoa > Mollusca > Bivalvia > Cardiida > Cardiidae > Fragum > Fragum sueziense. Next base: position 81,177,392 of record OY804592.1, on the reverse strand, counting down.
TCAAACTTGCCATAATGAATCTCCAAGGTGTCTATTTGTGCATGCCTCTATTAAATTCAGATAACTCTTGGCATTCTTGAATTAATTGCCCTTGAATTGAAAAAATGTCTAATTTTATTGGCAAGCCCCTCTTGTGCGTATAGATCTATGACCCGCTCTTCAAAGCTCTTGTGTTGCGACAAGTTCTCATCTAGGTGAGCTACCTTGTCCGTGGACAAGTCTTGTTATGTTGACTTTCCAGAGGGATTTATTAAATATGATGATAGGTAAAGGGTCATTCTAAACCCTTTTCCAAACAGACAATGATTTTTAGCCAGTCAGGACTTTATGTGCTGAGAACTAATATCACAGCCCTAGTGTCAGCTTTGCGTCCTGTCTTCACTTAAAAAACCTGGTCTGTAGCTTAGGCACTATTAGAAATAGACCCTTGATATTTCACATATGGATACCTCCTGCCAAGACCTTTCATTTTGGACCATGACCGTTGACCTTGTGACCTTGACTTATGAGTATGACCTACTTTTAAAAAGTTAAGCTGTTTTTAGCTCCACTGGCCTTTCAGGCCAGTGGGCTATTGTCATGGCGGTGTGTCCGTCATGCATCTGTCGGTGCGTCCTTTTTAGCTCACCTGAGCAACATGCTCAAGGTGAGCTTTTGTGATCACCCTGTGTCCGGCGTGCGTCGTGCGTCGTTCGTCGTCAACAATTGCTTTAAACATCTTCTCCTCCTCAACCACTGGGCCAATTCTTTCCAAACTTGGCAGAAATGTTCCTTGGGTGACCCTTTTCAAAACTTGTTCGTGAATTTTTGATTCGTCAAAAATTGTAGGCGTGGCAGGGCGGGGCTTATCAGACTTAAAGAAATCATTAGGAAATTCTTCAAAAATCTTCTCCTCCTCAACCACTGGGCCAATTCTTTCCAAACTTGGCAGAAATGTTCCTTGGGTGACCCTTTTCAAAACTTGTTCATGAATTTTTGATTCGTCAAAAATTGTGGGCGTGGCAGGGCGGGGCTTATCAGACTTCGAGAAATCGAAAGATAATTATTCAAAAATCTTCTCCTCCTTAACCACTGGGCTAATTATTACCAAACTTGAAAGGAATGTTCCTTGGGTGACCCTTTTCAAAACTTGTTCGTGAATTTTTGATTCGTCAAAAATTGTGGGCGTGGCAGGGCGGGGCTTATCAGACTTCGAGAAATCGAAAGATAATTATTCAAAAATCTTCTCCTCCTTAACCACTGGGCTAATTATTACCAAACTTGAAAGGAATGTTCCTTGGGTGACCCTTTTCAAAACTTGTTCGTGAATTTTTGATTCGTCAAAAATTGTGGGCGTGGCAGGGCGGGGCTTATCGGACTTAGAAAAATCATGTGAAAAATCTTTAAAAATCAATTATCTGGCCAATTTTAATCAAGCTTGGCAGAAATGTCCCTTGAGTGACTGTATTCAACACATGCTCATGAATTTTTGATTGGGTGAAAATTGTGGGCGTGGCAGGGCGGGGCTTATCAGACTTCGAGAAATCGTAAGATAATTATTCAAAAATCTTCTTCTCCTCAACCATTGGGCTAATTCTTACCAAACTTGAAAGGAATGTTCCTTGGGTGACCCTTTTCAAAACTTGTTCGTGAATTTTTGATTTGTCAAAAATTGTGGGTGTGGCAGGGCGGGGCTTATCAGACTAAAAGATATCTTTAGGTAATTCTTCAAAAATCTTCTCCTCCTCAACCACTGGGCCAATTCTTTCCAAACTTGGCAGAAATGTTCCTTGGGTGACCCTTTTCAAAACTTGTTCGTGAATTTTTGATTCATCAAAAATTGTGGGCGTGGCAGGGCGAGGCTTATCTGACTTCGAGAAATCGAAAGATAATTATTCAAAAATCTTCTCCTCCTTAACCACTGGGCTAATTATTACCAAACTTGAAAGGAATGTTCCTTGGGTGACCCTTTTCAAAACTTGTTCGTGAATTTTTGATTTGTCAAAAATTGTGGGCGTGGCAGGGCGGGGCTTATCGGACTAGGAGAAATCATGTGAAAAATCTTTAAAAATCAATTATTCGGCCAATTTTAATCAAGCTTGGCAGAAATGTCCCTTGAGAGACTGTATTCAACACATGTTCATGAATTTTTGATTGGGTGAAAAACATCGGCTTACAGGGTGGGGCTTACCAGACTTCAAGAAATTGTTAGATAATTCTTCCAAAATCTTCTTCTCCTTAACCATCAGGCAATTCGTTACCAAACTTGGCAGAAATGATCATTGGGTGACTCGTTACAATATCTGTTCGAGAATTTTTTATTCGTCAAAAAAATGTGGTCTTGGCGGGGCAGGGCTTATTGGACTTAACAAATTCATGAGAAAATTCTTTAAAAAGGTAATTATAGGGCTAAGTTGAACCAAACCTTACAGGAATGTACCTTGAGTGACTGTCTTCAATATATGGTTGAGAATTTTTGATCAATTGAAAAAATGTGGGCATGGCAGGGTGGGGCTTGTTGATTTTTAAATGATTTATGTCCTTTTGTTGAAAATTGGTATTTTTTGCAACATTTACATGTGTTGTTTGGTCTGTTGATTTTTTTGTTTGCTCTTTTTCCCAATTGATCAGATCACAGTTCAAATGAAATGTACTTCTCAAAATGCACAAAAACAGTGCTGTTTGGGGGTATGATCACTTTCAGTGATATACTAGTTTACAATAATTTAATATGACATAATACTGACATATATATTTGTTTACAACAAAACCTATATTGTACACAATCAAATACATGAAGAACTCAGGTGAGCGATATCAGTGCCTTTCAGGCACTCTTGTTCTTTAAAAATGTTCTTCTTAAATATTACTGGATGGATTTCAACCAAACTTCACAGGAATGATCCTTGGGTGACCCTCTCTCAGATTCCTCCAAAGAATTGGGATTGACGCAGAATAGCCTGAGTTATCTGCCCTTGAATGTAAAAATAGCTGGTTTTGACTTTATTTTTACTCTAAAATCTATAAATATTGACCAATCAAGACAAAACTTAGACAGAATATATATAAGCATAATATCCTGCCGGGGTGTAATTTTTAGTAAGATCAGAATCTTACATCATGAGTTATGTGCCCTTGAATTTGACAGAATTGCCATTTTCGACTTTGTTTTCACTCTAACATCCACAAATGGCAACCAATCAAAATGATACTTGGAAAGAATCTTGTTGACAAAAAGATCTTACTTATGTGTAATTTTCAGCATGATCACACTGTTACAATTTGAGTTATGTGCCCTTGAAATTGACAAAATATCAGTTTTCAACACTTTTTATACGCCCGAAGGGTCGTATTATGTTATGGCCCTGCTCATCTGTCTGTCCGTCCGTCCGTCCGTTAGCAATTTCTTGTGTGCGTAACTCCTACAGTTTTGATCGGAATTTGATCAAACTTGCCACAATGAATCTCCATGGTGTCTAGTTGTGCACCTCGCTTACGGAATTTAGGGTCGTATTATGTTATGGCCCCGCTCGTCTGTCTGTCTGTCCGTCTGTCCATCTGTCCGTCCGTCTGTCCATCCGTTAGCAATTTCTTATGTGTGCAACTTCTCCTACAGTTTTGATCGGAATTTAATCAAACTTGCCACAATGAATCTCCATGGTGTTAAGTTGTGCACACCGCTTACGGAATTCAGATAACTCTTTTCGTTCTTGAATTATCTGCCCTTGAATTTAAGGAAAAATGCCCATTTCCTCAAAAATGCCCATTTTCTCCTGTGCGCTACTTCTACAGTTTCTACCAGAATTTAATCAAACTATCCACAATGAATCTCTATTGTGTCTTGTTGTGCAAACAAAATTTTGATAACTTTTCATGTTTGAATTATCTGCCCTTCAATTGAAAAAATGGCCAATTTTACTGACAAGCCCCTCTCGGGCTTATATGCGCGGCTCTGCGAAGCTCTTGTTTCATTCTTGCAGCCATGAATATTGACTAATATAGACAAAATTTAAACAGAATGATGGTGACTTTATGATCTTGCATGAGTTTGATTTTCGGCTTGATTATGAACTCGCATACTGAATTCTGTGTCCTTGAATTTGGCAAAATCACAGTTTTCAATTTTATTATCGCTCTAACCAACCCATAATATTAGTCAATCATTTACTTTCTCTTTGCTTTGATGACATGATTGCTGTTTTTTACTTTGTTTTTGCTGTAAGAACCACAAGTATTGAAAAATCTAGTCAAAACTTGGATTAAGGGGGAATGCTCCAGTTTTTCGGAATACTCGGTTTTTACTGTAGTAAATTAAATGTTTCGTACCAATATGTTTCGCTACCATATTTTCAATAATATAAAACATCATTACAATTTACCATTTTCGACAGTAAAAGTGTATTTATTATTGGAAACTGATTTCCCCAAGATGGAAATCGATTATTTAGAGCAAAACAGTCGTAAGTGTGTATGCAGTTACCACTGTTAGGCGTCATTTTATTCATGTGTAGCTGACAAAAATTGCTGTAATTCACTAATTAGTGCGCTGACCTATAAATTTTATTTTTGAATTATTACCAGGACATGTTGCTTAATACATTGAGGAAGTTTTATCAAATTCTATTATTTAGAACTTGAAATATTTCCAAAAATATATGCAAATTTTGACACAAAACACTCCAGCTTCGTAGATCTAACCGAACACGTGAGCATGCTGTTTTATACATTTACGCGTTTATAGTTGCACATATTTTGGGTTTTCTATTCTTACTAAATGTAGGCTAAGACGTTACTTTAAATCCATTTTCGGAACTAAACGATGAATATACAGCATTTTCTTAGCATTTTAGTGACCTTAGACAGGTGCAAGAAATTGTGCATTTTTTCGATGTAGGGATATGTGATACGAATGCCTATAAAATTCAAACAAGATCGCTGACCATCCATTTTTATCTTATTTTTCAATTGGTAATAACATGTAATTTCAACATACCAAATATGAATAAAATTCTATTATTGGGGAAAAAAATTAGGAAACTGGAGCATTCCCCCTTAAATCTAAAAGAAATTCAGGCCTGTGGAGCGACTCAAGACCTTCAGGTCTTTCTAGTTGTGACAAGCTCTGGTATAGGTAAGCTATATTGTCCCCAGACAACTCTTGTTAAAGCTCAATGTTATGTTAGTTAAGAAACCTTTGAGGAAATGAAAGTACTCATCAAAAGACTTTTCCATGAAGGGTTCTATGCCATAAATGGTACCTTTAAAGTGTTCAGTGATTATTTGTTGTCTGCAAATCATGGCCAGTCTGAAAATATTTTCATTTGGTAAAGGATTAAGACAGACATCATTTGTGAAAGGTTCAACCCTTTGTCAAACAGCAAAATTTTTGTCTGCTCCAAAGTCAAAGGTGTTGCAGACGCCAATTTCAAAGATAATTTTTACATTTTTTGTTCTCTTTGTGTAGAAAACATGAGAAATGAAGAAATTGCTTGTCACAAGCAATTTCTTCATTTTCCTCAATGTTTTCCAAAGCCTCAATCCTGAAGGGCATCAAAAAGTGTCAATGTGTGGAATGGGTTAAACACTTTTGTTAATAGCCGAATATAAGTTGATATTGCATGTTAATAGGTGTCAATGACAATTTCTTCATTTTCCTCAATGTTTTCCAAAGCCACAATCCTGAAGGGCATCAAAAAGTGTCAATGTGTGGAATGGGTTAAACACTTTTGTTAATGGCCGAATACAAGTTGATATTGCATGTTAATGGGTGTCATTGACACTTAAATACTTGGTACTTAATGGAAATTAGATGTACTTAAAGCCTGACAATGGTTTCAGTTTCAGACCTTTTTCTGCTTACTGAATTACAAATAGACAATCCCATAGTAACATTTTTTCTTGCCTACCCCTTTACCAAATGGGTAAATAATGAATTTATGAAAGTTGAGATGAGTTTTGATGGTCTTATTTAAAAACATTTTAGACAAAAAAAGGAGAAAATGCTGACTTGGTCTAGAAACAAACTAGATCTATTTAATTTATAGCATAGAAAATGATAAAGGAAAGGGGTAGATTAAATTGAGATCTTTAGCCTTTTCTTAAACAAGACCTGAATTTGATGTCCCCTGGAGGAAAGGTTCGGGAAAATATTGAAACAAAAGAAAGACTATGATGATCAACATATTTTCTTTTTTACCTGTATATTTTGTTTGCTATATTGTTCAACAATCCCATTTTTGTCAACATCAATTAGCAGCCTTCAATTAAGACTACCCTATGCGTTTGCCTTTTGGAAAAGTTTGTAGAAGTTGACATATACAGTTTTTAGCTCGACTTTTCGAAGAAAATGAGAGCTTATACTGTCACCCAGGCGTCGGCGTTGGCGTTGGCGTTGGCGTTGCAACCAAGGTTAAGGTTTTTTCAAACATCAATAACTTCCATACTATCAAAGGGATTCAACCCAAACTTGGTATACTTATTCACCATCACACCCTCTACCTTACTATCAGGGCCCATGACCCTGGGACCACTCTATTTGGAGTTATGCCCCCTTTATACTTAGCACTTAGAAAGTCGAGCGCGCTGTCTTCGGACAGCTCTTGTTGCATAAAGTATAAATTAAGATCTGTCTGATCATGGCCTTGACTGCCATTTTGTGTCATTGGAAACTGGAATATACTTGTTAAGTATATTTCAAGAAATCAAGGAAAAATAACAACATTTACTAAAAGAAAGTAACTTGAAACCTTGAAGTAATTAGGTGGGGGCAACTGAAGGCCACCATTTCATCCTCTATTACACTCCCTTTTAAAAAAACCCTTACCAAACAACAAACTTTAGAGTGGTCAAATTTGAAACATGCTGCAGATGATAGCATTATTGTTCAAGGAAATAGTATTTGTCTAAAGTATTATACAGAGAATATTGAGACAAAGAAAGAAAATGCTGATTAACAGCGTTTATTACTTTAGCTTCAATGTTTTGACAAGCATTCCTAATGTTCAATTAGGGAGGTCAAAATCCAAGTCTTGTCAAAGCAGGAAAAGCAGTAATTTTCATCAATTCAAGGCTTCTAATTATTGGGAATTATATTGTTTATTTGCTCCCAGGTACTGTAATGTTCAAGAATGGTGTATGTTTTCAACATAAAAACATATTATAAGCCCTTCCCAAACATTAAACGGACATTTCATTCCGATTTCAATTTTTAGCTCCACTGGTTTAAAGTATGTCTTGATGCCAAGATTGGGTATTCTAATGAGTATAAATACTATAAGTTTTTAGCTCCACTGGCGTTTCAGGCCAGCGGGCTATTGTCATAGCGGTGTGTCCGTCGTGCGTGCGTCCATCCGTCCTTGCGTCCGTAAACTTTTTCTTTAAAAATCTTCTCCTCAGAAACTACTGGATGGATTTCAACTAAACTTCACAGGAATGATCCTTGGGTGACCCTCCCTCAGATTCCTACAAACAGTTTGGATTGAACCAGAATGACTTGAGTTATCTGCCCTTGAACGTCAAAAAAAGCTGGTTTTGACTTTATTTTTACTCTAAAATCTACAAATATTAACCAATCAAGACAAAACTTGGACAGAATATATATAAGCATGATATCCTGCCTGGGGTTAATTTTCAGCTTGTTCGGAATTTTACATCATGAGTTATGTGCCCTTGAATTTGACAAAATTTCCATTTTCGACTTTGTTTTCACTCAAACAGCCATAATTGTTAACAAATCAAGATGATATTTGGACAGAATCTTGTTAACAACAAAATCTTGCTTTTGTGTAATTTTCAGGATGATTGCATTGCTACAATCTGAGTTATGTACCCTAGAAATTGACAAAATTTCAGTTTTCAACACTTTTTTCACTTTTGTGGCCACATATATAGATTAATACTGACAAAATTTGGACAGACCATAAGATCTTGCTCGAGTTTAATATTCAGCTTGATTATTGTGGTGATCAAGACATAAATTATCAAGTCAAAATCATATTTTTAGATCAGAATGTCTTTATTTTCATGACCACTAAGTTACATGCACAATCGCAACTTCTTGAACTAATTATCATAAAGAAAAACAACTCTTACTGAACTTCAAATTGCTCATATCAAAAGTTACTTCCCTTAGTTTACCACAATTATTAACTCACATATTGAATTATGTGCCCTTGAATTTGGCATAATGACAGTTTTCAACTTTATCATCACTCTAAAAATCCCCAAAATATTAGTCAATCATTTACCTTCTTTTCGCTTTGACCACATAATTGTTTCTCTTTACTTTGTTTCTGCTCTAAGAATCACAAGAATTTAAAAATATATCAGTTTAAGCATTTAGATAAATTTGTCAATTTTTTTATAGTAAACCACAAGAAATTCAGGCCTGTGGAGCGACTCAAGACCTTCAGGTCTTTCTAGTTTTAAGTTGTTGCCAGTAAGCAAGATACATGCATTTAAAGTTGACACATAATCGATAAATTGCATATAAATCCGAACTGTTGTCCACAACAATTTGTTCAATTTTAACACAAAAATATAAATTTCTTGTAAATGGTGCAATAATTTGGCTTGAAATTTTCAGAATTTTCATAAGGAAATAATGCTCTTTCAGATAAAAATAAAAGTAATATCTATGACAAAAAATTCTGAAATGTCACTTTAAGGCCTTTTGATGATCTCACCAGATATGGATTCAGAAGACATGGCAGGCAATGAAGAAAAAGACATTAATCAGCATTTTTAGCTCACCTGAGCACAAAGTGCTCAAGGTGAGCTATTGTGATCACTTTTTGTCCGTCGTCCGTCTGTCTGTCTGTCTGTCTGTCTGTCTGTCCGTCCGTCCGTCCGTCCACAATTTCGTGTTTACACTCTAGCATCTACAAATATAAGCCAATCTTGACCAAACTTGGTCAAAACATGTATGGCCATAAGATCTCGGATGAGTTCGATTATGGGTCAGATCGAATCAGAAAGTCAGGAGTTATCTGCCCTTGAATGCCAAAAATACCTAGTTTTGACATTGTTTACACTCTAGCATCTACAATTATTGATCAATCAAGACAAATCTTGGACATAATGTCGCAGACTATAAGATCTCAGATGAGTTTGATTTTCAGTCTGATCTGACCAGAAAGACGAGAGTTATGAGCCCTTGAATTTGACAAAATTGCCATTTTCGGCTGTTTTTGACCTTGTTTACTCTCTAGAATCTACAATTATTCATCAATCAAGACAAAACTTGGACACAATGTTTGGGACCATGAGATCTCGGATGACTTTGAATTTCAGCCTGATCTTACCACAAAGTCTAGAGTTATGTGCCCTTGAATTTGATAAAATTGCTGTTTTTGACTGTTTTCGACCTTATTATACCCCCCAAATTCAATTTGGGGGGTATATAGGAGTCAGCTTGTCTGTCTGTCTGTTGGTCCGTTGGTCTGTTGGTCTGTTGGTCTGTTGGTCTGTCTGTTGGTTTTTTCTTCAAAAATCTTCTCCTCCTCAACCACTGGGCCAATTCTTACCAAACTTGGCAGGAATGTTCCTTGGGTGACCCTTTTCAAAACTTTTTCGTGAATTTTTGATTCGTCAAAAATTGTGGGCGTGGCAGGGCGGGGCTTATCGGACTTAGAGAAATCATGTGAAAAATCTTTAAAAATCAATTATCTGGCCAATTTGAACCATACTTGGCAGAATTGACCCTTGAGTGATTGAATTCAATGTGTGTTCATGATTTTTTCATTCGTCAAAAAATGAGGGCGTGGCAGGGCGGGGCTTATCCGACTTCAAGAAATCGTTAAATAATTCTTCAAAAATCTTCTCCTCCTGAACCACTGAGCCAATTCTTACTAAACTTGGCAGGAATGTTCCTTGGGTGACCCTTTTCAAAACTTGTTCGTGAATTTTTGATTTGTCAAAAATTGTGGGCGTGGCAGGGTGGGGCTTATCGGACTTTGGGAAATCAAGTGAAAAATCTTTAAAAATCAATTATCTGGCCAATTTGAACCATACTTGGCAGAATTGACCCTTGAGTGATTGTATTCAATGTGTGTTCATGATTTTTTCATTCGTCAAAAAATGAGGGCGTGGCAGGGCGGGGCTTATCCGACTTCAAGAAATCGTTAAATAATTCTTCAAAAATCTTCTCCTCCTGAACCACTGAGCCAATTCTTACCAAACTTGGCAGGAATGTTCCTTGAGTGACTCTTATCAAAACTTGTTCGTGAATTTTTGATTTGTCAAAAATTGTGGGCGTGGCAGGGCGGGGCTTATCGGACTTTGAGAAATCAAGTGAAAATTCTTTAAAAATCAATTATCTGGCCAATTTGAACCATACTTGGCAGAATCGACCCTTGAGTGATTGTATTCAATGTGTGTTCATGATTTTTTCATTCGTCAAAAAATGAGGGCGTGGCAGGGAGGGGCGTATCGGACTTCAAAAAATCGTTAAATAATTTTTCAAAAATCTTCTCCTCCTGATCTATTGAGCCAATTCTTACTAAACTTGGCAGGAATGTTCCTTGGGTGACTCTTGTCCAAACTTGTTCGTGAATTTTTGATTCATCAAAAATTGTGGGCATGGCAGGGCGGGGCTTATCGGACTTATAGAAATAATGTGAAAAATCTTTAAAAATTAATTATTTGGCCAATTTGAATCAAATGTGGCAGGAATGTCCCTTTGGTGACTTTATTCAACACATGTTTATGAATTTTTGATCGGGCGAAAAATTTGGGCGTGGCAGCGCGGGGTATATCAGATTTCGAGAAATTGTTAGATAATTCTTCAAAAATTTTCTTCTCCTCAACCACAGGGCCAATTTTTACCAAACATGGCAGAAATGTTCCTTTGGTGAGTTTTTTCAAAACTTGCTCATGAATGTTTGATTCATCAAAAGTTGTGGGCTTGGCAGGGCGGGGCTTATCAGACTTAGAAAAATCATGTGAAAAATCTTTAAAAATAAATTATTAGTCCAATTTGAACTAAACTTGGCAGGAATGTCCCTTGAGTGATTGTATTCAATGCTTGTTTTGTTTGCTCTTTTTCCCAATTGATCAGATCACAGTTCAAATGAAATGTACTTCTCAAAATGGACAAAAACAGTGCTGTTTGGGGGTATGATCACTTTCAGTGATATTCTAGTTTACACTCTAGAATCTACAATTTTTTCCCAATCAAGACAAATTTTGGACACAATATTGGAGACCATAAGATCTCAAATGAGTTTGATTTTCAGTCGGATCTGACCAGAAAAATGAGAGTTATGTGCCCTTTAATTTGATAAAATTGCCATTTTCGGCTGTTTTTGACATAGTTTACACTCTAGAATCTACAATTATTTATCAATTAAGACAAAACTTGGACACAATGTTTGAGACCATAAGATCTTGGATGAGTTTGATTTTCAGTCCCATCTGATTAAAAAGTCGAGAGTTATGTGCCCTTAAATTAGACAAAATTGCTGTTTTCGGCTGTTTTTGAACTTGTTTACCCTCTAGAATCTACAATTATTGACCAATCAAGACAAATCTTGGACACAATGTTGGGTATCATAAGATCTCGGGTGAGTTTGAATTTCAGCCTGATCTTACCACAAAGTCGAGAGTTATGTGCCCTTGAATTTGATAAAATTGCCGTTTTCGACTGTTTTCGACCTTGTTTATACTCTAGAATCTACAATTATTGATCAATTAAGACAAAACTTGAACACAATGTTGGGGATCATAAGTTCTGGGATGAGTTTGGTTTTCAGTCTGATCTGATAAAAAAAGTTGAGAGTTATGTGCCCTTGAATTTGACAAAATTGCTGTTTTCGGCTGTTTTCGATCTTGTTTATACTCCAGAATCTACAATTATTTATCAAACAAGACAACTCTTGGACACAATGTTGAGCACCATAAGATCTTGGATGAGCTCGATTTTCACAACGTTATTGACCATAAGTTCGTTTTCAGTCTTAAAGTCATAAATATTTATTGAATTGAACAAAAATGTTGCTCATATCATTTTGGTTCAGGTGAGCGATATAGGACCATCATGGTCCTCTTGTCTCAATATCCCTTAAGATCATCTGTGCAATGAATTTGAATTTTCTACATGAGTCAGTATACATATTGACACTTGCAACTCCTTTTTAGCTCGACTTTTCGAAGAAAATGAGAGCTTATACTGTCACCCGGGCGTTGGCGTTGGCGTCGGCGTTGGCGTTGCAACATCGGTTAAAGTTTTTTCAAACATCAATAACTTCCATACTATCAAAGGGATTCAACCCAAACTTGGAATACTTATTCACCATCACACCCTCTACCATACTATCAGGGCCCATGACCCTGGGACCACTCTATTTGGAGTTATGCCCCCTTTATACTTAGCACTTAGAAAGTCGAGCGCGCTGTCTTCGGACAGCTCTTGTTAAATCGACTTAGGCTGTTTGGGATATGATTTATTATGCCCTCAGTATTATTTAATGAGGAGAACCTAGATATTGCACGGTCATGTTTAGTCTGCAAAAAAATGAACTTAACACATTACTAGATTGCCATATGTCAGGCTGTTCCAATTGGAGAGAGGTGTTGCAGGTGACAATTTAGATTTGGGAAAAATTTAACCCATTACCACCAAACAACAAAATTTTAGGGTGATCCAATTCAAAAGCTACTCCAGATGACAAAAATAGTGTTGATAAACATTGGATCCATGCACAATAAAGCATGGAAAATATTGAGACAAAAGGAGAAATTGCTGGTTATCAGCAGTTTCTTCTTTTGTCTCAATGTTTTCCAAAGCCTTTTTAACAAGGACGTCAAAACCTGGTCTTATTTGGGAAAGGGTTAAAAACCCTTAAATATCTTTTAGAAACCCTTGTATTTCTGAGTTTAACAGTCTGATATTATTTCACCTCAGAAACTGATGAATAGTGCCCTTGTACATTTTATTAGCAAGGGAAATGATACCACAAATCAGTGTGTAATCTAATACACTGGATTATTGTCTTCAGAATGTAATTAACTTTTCCCCAAATAACAGCGTTTTAACCAATAATCAGACTTTGAAATATAGACTGGTCAAAATTCAAAGTGACTGTTTTTGTCTCTCCAAGTACAAAACACTGTGGAAAATGAAGTATTTATTTTCATTGATGTATTCCATAGCCTATATCTTTTGGGGCATCTAAATGTTTTATTGTGTTGTAAAAGGTGATCATCAGCATTTTCTTCTTTTGCCCCAATGTTTTCCTTAACAAATTAGACATCAAAACCAGAGCTTGTTGGAAAAGGGTTAGTCTGTAACCAAACTGTCAAGCTTCAAATTAATAAGGGTTATTCATGGCATAGGGATTTAAGGTGGAATACCCATAATGTGGCTATTTTGATATGCTTAAAACACCAGATTTTTTCAAGGGGTGTTGTTTTAAAAATATTTGAACTTATTCCGGCGTGGTCGTAAACATTCTGCGGTGGAACTGCGGTGGAAAGTTCCACCGCCGAATGTTTTCAACATCATCCGAATTATTCCGACGTCTTGCAGATCTCATTATGGGTAGACGACCTTAATCCTGTCTAAAACAAAAGTGGATGTTTTCCAAGAAAACATGATTTGTATGCAGCCATAAAGTTTGCAATATGTTAACTAACCCAAACTAGATCAGGTTTGATGGTCCTAATAGATAAGGAATGGGAAACATTGAGGAAAGAGAAGCATGCCTTTTATCCTTTTGTCTCAATATTTTCTTTCCGAAAGTGTACATAATTTTATAATCATTCATATTTATGCCCCCATATTGAAAGATTAGTTATGTCTGTCTCTCTTTCCGTCTGTCTGAAAACTAAACATTGGCCATTTTTCGGGCATTAGTGTATCACAAACACATCTTGTTTTCGTCTGCAGCGACTTTCAAATTAGAAGATTCCAAAGTTTTGCTGTTTGTGAAAGCATTAAGGGTTATTAGCTCACCTGAGCAAGAAGTGCTCAAGGTGAGCTATTGTGGTCGCTTTTTGTCCGTCGTCCGTCCGTCGTCTCCATCCGTCTGTCCGTCTGTCAGTCTGTCCACAATTTGTTGTTACCACTCTAGCATCCACAAATATTGACCAATCTTGACCAAACTTGGTCAAAACATGTATGACCATAAGTTCTCGGACAAGTTCGATTTTGGGTCAGATTGGACCAGGAAGTCCGGAGTTATGTGCCCCTGAACATCAAAAATAGCTAGTTTAGACCTTGTTACCACTCTAGCATCTACAAGTATTGACCAATCTTGACCAAACTTGGTCCAAACATGTATGACCATAAGTTCTTGGACAAGTTCGATTTTGGGTCAGATCGGATTAGGAAGTCAGGAGTTATGTGCCCTTGAATATCAAAAATAGCTAGTTTCGACTTTGTTACCACCCTAGCATCTACAAATATTGACTAATGAAGACAAAACTTGGCCACAATGTTAGTAACCTTAAGATCTTGTATGAGTTCCATTTTCAGTGTCATCAGAGCAGGAAGTCCGGAGTTATGTGCCCTTGAACGTCAAAAATGGCTAGTTTTGACTTTGTTACCACTCTAGTATCTACAAATATTGACCAATCTTAACCAAACTTGGTCAAAATATGTATGACCATAAGTTCTCAGATAAGTTCGATTTTCAGTCAGATCGGACTAGGAAGTCCGGAGTTATTTGCCCTTGAATGTCAAAAATGGCTAGTTAGCTCCACTGGCCGAAGGCCAGCGGGGCTTATGTCATGGCCCTGTGTCCGTCGTCCGTCCGTGCGTCCGTCCGTCCGTGCGTAAACTTTGTCTTTAAACATCTTCTTCTCCAAAACTACTGGACCAATTTCAACCAAACTTCACATGAATCATCCTTGCATGAGTCTCTACCAAATTCCTTCATAGGAATAAAATCTATGCAGAACTTGAATTTTAATTAATTTAATTGATTTAAATTTTCAAAAATCTTTAAAAATTCTTCTTCTCCAAAACTACTGGACCAATTTCAACAAAACTTCACAGAAATCTTCCTTGCATGAATCTCTACGGAATTCCTTCAAAAGAATAAAATCCGCGCAGAACTTGAATTTTAATTAATTTAATTGATTTAAATTTTCGAAAAATCTTTAAAAATTCTTCTTCTCCAAAACTACTGGACCAATTTCAACAAAACTTCACACGAATCATCCTTGCATGAATCTCTACCAAATTCCTTCAAAAGAATAAAATCTATGCAGAACTTGAATTTTAATTAATTTAATTGAATTAAATTTTCGAAAAATCTTTAAAATTTCTTCTTCTCCAAAACTACTGGACCAATTTCAACCAAACTGCACAGAAATCTTTCTTGCATTAATCTCTACCAAATTTCTTCAAAAGAATAAAATCCACGCAGAACTTGAATTTTAAATAATTTAATTGATTTAAATTTTCGAAAAATCTTTAAAAAAAATTCTTCTCCAAAACAACTGAACCAATTTCAACCAAACTTTACAGAAATGTTCCTTGCATTAATCTCTTCTTAACTCCTTCAAAAAAATAAATTCTATGTAGAACTTGAATTTTAATTAATTTAATTAAATCAAATTTTCGAAAAATCTTTAAAAATTCTTCTTCTTCAAAACTACTGGATCAATTTCAACCAAATTTTACAGAAATGCTCCTTGCATTAATCTCTTCTTAATTCCATAAAAAAAATAAATTCTATGTAGAACTTAAAGTTTGATTAATTAAATTAAATTAAATTTTCGAAAAATCCTCTTTTCTAAAACTAACGGACCAATTTTAACCAAACTTCACACAAATCTTCCTTGCATTTATCTCCTCTAAATTCCTTAAGGACAGATCCTCCATTTATTTCCCACGGTAAGATTTTTTTTATTTTTTCTGTACTGATATCTAAATATATGAGAAGTAAAAAACTGACTTAAAAACTATAGGTCACCAAGCGAATTAAAAAGTTATTGAATTTCAAGGGAGACTACTCTTGTCTAAAATTGCAAAAATGAGGTGTCACTTAAATACCCACAAAAAAGGTGTTCGAAATGACTAGGATTACATAAATAAGTCTTTATTGTGTTCAATATGTTTTATTCTGTCTAAATGAGTATCAATTTGGGAAAATTTAGTGATGATTTTGAAATTTTTAGTAAAACATTCTTTCAAAAGTAGCTGAAATTGCTCTTTTTTCTCAACGTTTCTGATAATAAAAAAATTCCAGCGGTAAGAATTTTTTCTTTTTTGGTATAGACGTAGTGCTTGGTCATACCTACAAAAACAAAAAAAGAAAAATATATCAAACCAAGCGTTTTTCTGAGTTATAAGTAAAATTTGGTTTACTTTTTACAGCTCTGTCCGAAATTGTTTTACTACTTTTATCCATTTTCTTCCTTAGTACCGGCTTTAGATAATAAAACGTGTCATCTTTTGTGTCCATCTGAAGCGGACTATCTCATTTTTAGACACCACGTTGCTTTTGTTGCTCCATTTCCTATCGCTAACGTCACATTTTGAGCGCGTAACAGAAAGCGAAATGTACCATCCGAGTACTATTACACTTTAATTGGCCAAACAGAGAAAATTGAAATAACCGAAAAGGGCCTTGTCATTTATCAACCAAACATTAACTAAATGTAAGAAATACATTTGCTGAAAAAGTGCAATTACTGAAACAGCTTTATTTCGTTATTTAGGATATGCGCAGTAAGTTGCGCAGTAACAACTGGAGGATCTGTCCTTAAAAGAATAATTTCTGTGAAGAACTTAAATTTTAATAAATTTAATTAAATTGAATTTTCGAAAAATTGTTGTTTTCGACCAATTTCAACCGAACTTCACAGGAATCTTCCTTGCATGAATCTCTTCCGAATTCCTTCACGATCCGATGAAAAGCATGGCCGTTGTGGGCTAGGATTTTTTTTCGCTATATGAAACAGTGTAATTTTAAGAAAATTTTAAAAACATTTCTGCTCCTTAATCACTTATTGGATTTCATTCTTGTGTAGCATGAATCTTCTTTGAATAGACCTCTATTGTATTCCTTGAAGAAGTTAGTAGTCTGAATGTCTAAAAGCCAGTGGAGCGATACAGGGCCATCTTGGCCCTCTTGTTTTGACTTTGTTACCACTCTAGCATCTACAAATATTGACCAATCAAGACAAAACCTTGCCACAATGTTGGTAACTATAAGATCTTGGATGACTTCGATTTTCAGTGTGATAGGAGCAGGAAGTCTGGAGTTATGTGCCCTTGAATTTGACAAAATTGGTGTTTACGACTTTGTTTACACTGTAGCATCTACATTTATTGACTAATCAAGACAAAACTTGGCCACAATGTTGGTGACCATAAGATCCTTGATGAGTTAAATTTTCAGCTTGATTTGGCCAGAAAAACAAGAGTTATTGGCCCTTTAACTTCATAAAATTACCGTTTTTGACTTTTTTTTCTCTCTAACAAACATATATGGACCAATCATTATCAAGACACAACTTGGTCGCAATGTTGGTGACCATAATATCTTAAATGTTTTAATTTGTCAGATTGATTGGACTAAAAAAACAGAGTTGTGTGCCCTTGACGGTTACAAAATTGCCGTTTTCGACTTTGTTTTCTCTCAAACAGCAATAAATATTAACTAATAAAAAAAAAACTTGGTCATAATATTGATGAGAATTTCTTTATCAGAACAGAGTTATGTGCCCTTTACTGAGACAAAATTGTTGTTTTCTTCCACTTTGTTTTTACTGTAACGGCTACAAATATTGATCATTCAAGATTATGAAAGCAGTTTTCAGCTGGATCATAATCTCGCATCTTAAATTATGTGCTCTTGAACTTGACAACATTTGGACTTTCATACTATCTAGGTGCAGGTGAGCGATTAAGGACCATCATGGTCCTCTTGTTTATGATATAATTATCCCTTTTTCTGTCTGAGACAAAGAAGATGTTTTCCAAGAAAATATGATTTGTTTGCAGCCATAATAGTCTGCATGTTGAAATAAATCTTATTTAGAAATGCACATGCCTTATGTCTGGCTCTTTCATAATCAGATTTATTCTTTATCTTATTTTCCCAAAGATCTTTGTCTGTATTTAAGCTTCATGTTCTATTTAAACTTTCTACCATTTTCCAAACAATCCCTGGTTGTGACTTGAAAACCCCACAAGAAAGCCTCATAAAAAAGTCAGTGTAATGGCTGGAATCTAGCTGTTGCCCTCTTGAATGCGTCACTGCAACACAAGAGTGCACTTTTGTTTGAAAATTTCTTCTTGCTTACATAGGCAAAATTTGCAAACATGAGCCTTAGTATTGTAACCAGACTACAGATCTGCACCATATCCAACCTAAAAACTATACTCTGTATCATTTTAGAGGATCCAGAGAATAGCTGCAGTCAGTGTTATGATCGGACACAAGAATTTAGCTGTAGATCTGGTGATGGCATCATTGAAACGCAATCAGACTATAGATTTGCACCATATTAAACCTAAGAACTATTCTCTGTAATGAGTCTGTATCATTTCAGGGGATCCAGAGAATAGCAGCTGTCAGTGTTATGATCGGACACAAGAATTTAGCTGTTGACCTAGTAATGGCATCATTGTTCAAAATCAATGCTGATCAAGATTTAATATTCGCTCACAATTGACTAGGATTGCACCATATCCAACATAACAACAATGTTTCTATCATTTCAGGGGATCCAGAGAATAGCAGCAGTCAGTGTTATGATCGGACACAAGAATCTAGCAGTAGATCTGGTGATGGCATCATTGAAACGTAAGAAGGCACAAGAAGATGGCGCAAAGGCTAAAACATCGTGAAGAAACAATTTTGTGGTTCATCATGGACACTGATACATAAACATTAGGACAATCTGGTCTTGATTTGACTTTTATCCATTATTGGCCCATTGGTGTGCTGATTCTTTTCATGAACATGTGTCATAATCATTTTCCCAAACAAGATCGAATTTTGATATCATGTATGGAGAGGACTTTAGAAACATTGAGAGAAAAGGAGAAATTGCTGATAATCAGCAATTTCTCCTTTTCATTTAATATTTTCCATGGTGTAATATGATCATTTTCTACTTTTCATATCTATTGTTTTGTCGTCTACAACTCTTTTTCAAATTGGAGTCACTGGTGGTGAACTCGGCCAAAGCGTGGGACGTTTTTTTGCGATCATAGTATTCCGTCGGTGTTGTTATAAAATATCGTAACTACGGCTTTGATAAAGCCGTAGTTACGATATTTTATAACAATACAGGCGGTTTGTCAATACATATCGGTAAACCAAATTTATTGTTATCAGTTAAACTATCCAATCAGGTCTTTGAACTCACATTTGAACTCAAAATATCTGTACCTTGTTGTAGCGAAAAATGTCCCTCGCTGTGGCCGATGTTCACCACCAGTGGGAGTAGACTCATGGAAACTTGATCAAATGATCAAACTATGTCCAATAAATAATTCAGATAAAACATACAGAAGTAAATAAAATGCACATTTCTTGATAAAGAAATTTTGTAAATTAAAGCATTGAAAACATTTCTGGAAAGGGAGAAAATGTAACTAAACAGCAGTTTCTGTTTTTTGCAAGAATGATTTTGTAAGACATTTCATTGTTTGAGCTAGATACCTTGTGTTTCCACGCTTAGCTCAAACTCAATTGTTGGTAGGTTTTATGCATTTTTATGACTTTTGTTACATTGTTTTGTATAACTTTTGTTGCTGTGATACCTTGTACATTACAAGAAAAATACAAATCATGTAAAAATTAATGGACTTTAGTCTTGTGGTACTTTGACTGAATAACTATTGATAATCAAAGTCTATCCCTTTCCAAACAACTAATGATGTCCTTAATAGAAACAACTAGTTAACTTAACTTTTGTGTGCCTTTACCCTCTCCCAAACAAGGTCTGGTTTTGTTGTCCCTTATTGATATGGCAGCGAAAATATTGAGGCAAAAGTAGAAAATGCCCGATGATCAGCATTTTCTCCCTTTGCCTTAATATTTTCTGTCCTATTTTGTTCACAAATTTTACCTTTATCAACATCAATATTGTTGTGTGCAACAGCTTTCAACTGCCCTAAAATTGTGACATTTTAGAAAGGATTAATGTGCACAAAATACAAATTGACACCTAGATGGTTGTCTGCTACTGCTTTCAAAATAGAGCAGTCTAAAAGTTAATCATAATGGGAAGTGCAAATGCAGTCTTAGTGCTTGTACAACAGTACTAGCCCTTTTCCTCATTTTTGGATTTTAGATTGGTCAAAATTTAAAGCAACATCAGAAAGAAATTTCATACTGTGATTATACCCCCAAAATTCAATTTGGGGGGTATATAGGAGTCAGGTTGTCGGTCTGTCTGTTGGTCTGTCTGTTGGTCTGTCTGTTGGTCCGTCTGTTGGTTTTTAGCTCCACTGGCCGAAGGCCAGCGGGGCTTATGTCATGGCCCTGTGTCCGTCGTGCGTGCGTGCGTCCGTGCGTCAACTTTTTCTTTAAACATCTTCTTCTCCAAAACTACTGGACCAGTTTCAACCAAACTTCATATGAATCTTCCTTGCATGAACCTTTTTCAAATTCCTTCAAAAAATTAAATTCCGTGTAGAACTTGAATTTTAATTGAAATTAAATGAATTAAATTTTCGAAAAATCTTTAAAAAGTCTTCTTCTCCAAATCTATTGGACCAATTTCAACCAAATTTCAAAGGAATCTTTCTTGCATGAATCTCTTTCAAATTTCTTCCAAAAAATAAATTCCGTGCAAAACTTAAATTTTGATTAATTTAATTATTTTGAATTTTAGAAAAAACTTAAAAGTCTTCTTCTCAAAAACTACTGGACCAATTTCAACCAAACTTCACAGGAATCTTTTTTGCATAAACCTTTTCCAAATTCCTTCAAAAAATTAAATTCCATGCAGAGTTTGAATTTTAATTGAATTAAATTAATTAAATTTTCGAAAAATATTAAAAAATCTCCCTCTCCAAAATTATTGGACCAATTTCAACCAAATTTCACAGGAATCTTCCTTGCACAAATTTCTTGCAAATTCCTTCAAAAATAAATTCCGAGCAGAACTTAAATTTTAACTAAATTAATTAATTGAAATTTTCGATAAATCTTTGAAAAGCTTCTTCTCCAAAACTACTGTACCAATTTCAACCAAACTTCACAGGAATCTTCCTTGCATGTATGTCTTCCAAATTTCTGTGAAAAAGTAATTTCTGTTCGGAACTGAAATTTTAAATAAATTACTGAATTTTTTAAGTTTTTAGCTCCACTGGCCTAAAGCCAGCGGGGCTTATGTCATGGCCCTGTGTCTGTTGTGCGTCCGTGCGTGCGTCTCTTCTTAATTCCTTCAAAAATATATATTCTGTTTATAACTTAAATTTTAATTAATTTAATTGAATTAAATTTTCAAAAAATCTTTAAAAATTCTTCTTCTCCAAAACTACTGGACCAATTTCAACCAAACTTTACAGAAATGTCTGCATGAATCTCTTCTTAATTCCTTCAAAAAAATAAATTCTGTGTAGAACTTGAATTTTAATTAATTTAATTGATTTAAATTTTCGAAAAATCTTTAGAAAATCTTCTTCTCCAAAACTATTGGACCAATTTCAACCAAATTTCACAGAAACCTTCCTTACATGAATCTCTACCAAATTCCTTCAAAAGAATAAAATCCACGCAAAACTTGAATTTAAATTAATTTAATTGATTTAAATTTTAGAAAAATCTTTAAAAATTATTCTTCTCCAAAACTACTGGACCAATTTCAACCAAACACAGAAATATTCCTTGTATGATTTTCTGCTTAATTTCTTCAAAAATATAAATTCTGTGTATAACTTAAATTTTAATTAATTTAAGTAAATTAAATTTTCGAAAAATCTTCTATTCCAAAACTAATGGACCAATTTTAACCAAACTTCATATGAATCTTCCTTGCATGAATCTCCTCTCAATTAAAAAAAAAAGAAAGAAAAAATCCGTGTAGAACTTAAATTTTGATAATTTTGATAATTTTTTTTTCTCCAAAACTGTTGGACCAATTTCAACCAAACTTCACAGGAATCTTCTTTGCATGAATCTCTTCCAAATTCCTTCACGATCGGATGAAAAGCCTGCCCGCTGTGGGCTAGGCTTATTTTTAGCTTTATGAAACATAGTGTAGTTTTAAGAAAATTTTATAAACATTTCTGCTCCTTAATCACTTATTGGTATAATTGGATTTCATTCTGATGTAGCATGAGTCTTCTTTGGATAGACCTCTATTGTATTCCTTAAAGAAGTTTGTAGTCTAAATGTCTAAAAGCCAGTGGAGCGATACAGGGCCATCTTGGCCCTCTTGTTTCTTTAAACATCTTCTCCTCCTCAACCACTCAGCCGATTCTTACCAAACTTGGCAGGAATGTTCCTTGGGTGACCCTTTTCAAAACTTGTTCGTGAATTTTTGATTCTTCAAAAATTGTGGGCGTGGCAGGTCGGGACTTATCGGACTTAGAGAAATCATGTGAAAAATCTTTAAAAATCAATTATCAGGCCAATTTGAACCAAACTTGGCAGGAATGTCCCCTGAGTGACTGTATTCAACACCTGTTCATGATTTTTTAATTGGGTGAAAATTGTGGGCGTGGCAGGACGGGGTTTATCAGACTTCGCGAAATCCTTCGATAATTCTTCAAAATCTTCTCCTCCTTAACCACTGGGCCGATTCTTACCAAACTTGGCAGGAATGTTCCTTGGGTGACCCTTTTCAAAACTTATTTGTGAATTTTTGATTCGTCAAAAATTATGGCCGTGGCAGGGCTAGGCTTATCGGACTTAGAAAAATCATGCAAAAAATCTTTAAAAATCAATTGTTTTGCCAATTCAAATCAATCTTGGCAAGAATGTTCATTGAGTGACTGTATTCAACACATGTTCATGAATTTTTGATTTGGTGAAAAATGTGGGCGCGGAAGGGCGGCGCTTACCAGACTTAGATGATTCTTCAAAAATCTTCTCCTTAACCACTTGGCAAATGCACACCAAACTTGGCAGGAATGTTCCTTGGGTGATCCTTTTCAACATTGTTTTTCAAAATTGTTCCTGAATTTTGATTCATAAAAAATTATTGGCTTTGTTGGGTGGGACTAACTTAAAGAAATCATGTGAAAAATCTCTAAAAATCAATTATATGGCCAATTTGAACCAAACTTGGCAGGAATATGGGCATGCAGGGTGTGGCTTATCTGACTTCGAGAAATCGTTAGACAATTCTTCAAAAATATTCTCCTTAACCACTGGGCCAATTCTTACCAAACATGGCAGGAACGTTCCTTGGGTGACCCTTTTCAAAACTTGTTCGTGAATTTTTGATTTCTTAAAAATTGTTGGCGTGGCTGTGTGGGGCTTAACAGACTAAATAATGTGAAAAATCTTTAAAAATCAATTATTGGGCCAATTTGAATCAAACTTGGCATGAATGTCCCTTGAGTGATTGTATTCAATGCATGTTCATGTCTGTTGAGTTTTTGTTAGCTGTATTTCTCAATTGATCATCTCAGTGCAGTTCAAATGAAATGCAGTTCTCAAAATGCACAAAAACAGCACTGTTGGGGGGTATGATCACTTTCAGTGATTTTCTAGTTGATCTTGAAAATGTGAAAGTTGCAAATACAAATCATTGAAGGAAAATGAGAAAATGCTGCTTATCATCATTTCCATTTTCTTCCAAACCCAGAAGCTATGTCCTTAGAATATCTGTAAAAACAGGTACTAAAAGGAAAGGAATAAGGATAAAAGGCGTAAATGATGCCGAGTGCCTTATTGTCGCGGACTAATGAGGTTATATACAAGTTACACTAATTAGTCTACTCTTTAATCCTGAGACCAATAATTGTACAATCAACATGATTTCATCTTGGTTTAACCTATTACCTTACTATGACACCTTTTGATGACCTAGGGGATAAAGGCTTTGGAAAACATCGTGGAAAATGAAGAAATTGCTTGTAACAAGCAATTTCTTCATTTCCCTCGATGTTTTCTTCATAGACAGACAGATTCTTTTTAGATTTTATTCACTTCAAATTGTCTCTTATCTGTAATATCTTTGAATCTGGACTAGTTTAGAATGTTGCCATCGAACAACAACATGTCAGACAGGTCCAAATAAACCCAGAAGTTGCAGACAAAAATAGCTTGTGTGTTATGACATTTGAACATGGTTTAGGAAATTACAATAGGAAATGCTGATTATCATCATAATCTTGTTCAACTCTTTCCTCGAGCTTGCTCTTTTCAATAAACAAAAACCAGGGCTTCTTTGGGGATAAAGGTAAAAGTACTTTAATCAGGTCAGGTATTGTAGGCCTTTTTACAGTTTTGAGACCGAGTGAAGATTTCAGGAGAAAAAACAAAACAACAACAAATAATTATAAATGTAGGCCGAATAGTAATAATGATTGGAAATGAATTAGAAAATGTTGATTGTAAGGGCTTATTTTCTTCAACATTTTCTGTTGAAGTTTAGACGCGTCGCAATGAAACAGTCAAACTGCATAGGGAATGTATCAGGAATCTGCTTTTATATACTGAGAGGCAAAAGAATGTATACACTTTTTGATTTTCGATATCTCTCTTAATTTCCATCATATCGACTCAAAATTTTGCACTATATATTACTACTCATAGACCAATAATGCGGTCTTGTTAAATTTTACCTGAAATTGCTTGATTACCTCTTGCTACATGCCGATCTTGCAAATTTTGCACGTGCGACTTAGTGGAGCATCAAATATTGCTGTTAATCCTTATTGGAATTCTTTATCAATTATCACAACAAATCACAACGTTAGATTTTCTCTAACATCATAATACAATTCTCGGTGGCTGATAGAAAACGATCAATATACCCATTTTTGCCATTAAGACTCATTTTTCTATGACACAGCGTAATACGAAAGAAACGTGACACAATATACACTTATTCAGGTAGCAGAGGGACATCCTGTGCAATTTTTATCAAAATCCGTCTATAAATTTTGAAGGAGTTATATCAGATAACTTGTTTGCGTCAAGCCCCCTTTTGCCATGACGCATCCTAATATGGAAAGCACTAACAATATACACATTGTCCTCGGTATCTAGGCTCTTTCTGTGAACATTTTATCCAAATCCGTTCATAAATGTAGGGTTTGTGTCAACATGAATTATTGTGTTAATTTATTTCTTAAATCCCCCTTTTCGATGCCGCTGTAAGATAGGAAAAAACCTTCGCAACGGAAGGAAGGACAGATAGACGGGTAGGCGAAAAAGTGTACAAAAAACAAACGACCTTCATCAGTGGCGTTTAGAAATCGTAATAATCTATACATCGTTTTCTTAGAATATGTGGAAGAACTAGGATGTATACTTATTTTTGCCTCTCAGTATATTTTGTTTATTGAATGCATAAAGCAGTTGTTGGTTTCTGACACCCCCCCCCCCCCCCGCAAGAAGAGGGTGGAGACTAAGCTCTTTCTCAGATGTTGACTTCCCTAACTTTCCTTGATTACGATTTCTCTAATAGAGATACATACATAAATAGAGACACATAGATAAACAGGTTCTTTTACAACATCCATTTTATACCGTCTGCAGTAGCTTTCAAATTGAAACAGTTCACATTTTGTCGTTTTGGACAGGGATAATTTGCACTCTGTGTACTAAAACTGTCTCTACATCTTCAATAAAATTGACTACAGACTTTGATCTATGTTCCATATCGATAAACATAACTAAACAAGAGTGCAAACATGCACATAATGCCAGTTTTCTATGATTCTATAGACTAATGAAGAGGGCGCTTTGACGACGTTGACAGGAAAAACAACAAAAAGAAATACAAAAGATAATGAATTCCAGCAATTTCTTCTTTCAGCTTTCTTGCAGTTTTCAGGTTAATTGTCCAATGTGTTCTTATTTTGATTTTATCTCCTCAATAAAATAGACTGCATGCAATTGTACCATGTTCCATATCGTTAAGCGCAGTTAAACAAGAATACAAACATGTTCGTATTTGTATTCTTTGGTTCTACAAACTCATCGTCGGTGTTGATGTTTAACCAAGCTGAGGTTATGAAGATATGTAATAACACCGACGATATAGGATTTACTACGATACCTGGTATTGGCACTTCTAATCAAGATAGGTAGGCATATGAAAATTATCTTGAGAAAAGATATTTTCTCCTTTTCCCGGGATGCTTTCCATGCGAAAACATGCAGTTTTCCACATTCATCTTGTCGATCCTGCCAGGAAAGAAATACGTTTAGGAAAGGCTAAATCCTTTTTCAAAATGTAATGACTTCGAGCTGTTCCATTTTGAAAGCTATCGCAGACGAAAATATACCCGTACATGCAAAGAAAAATAGGATGCTGTTTATGAGCAAGTTCTTCTAGTAGGCCAGTCACTTTGGCCGAAAAATTGGCCCAACCCACCACTAATTCTAACAGAAACAAAACCAACATTTTTATACGCCGCCGGAGGCGGACGTATATTGGCGTCATCTTCTCCGTCTGTCCGTCCGTCCATCCGTCCATCCGTCCGTCCGTCCGTACGTCCGTCCACTTTTCTTGTCAACGCAACTCCTCCTAAGTTTCTGGCTGGATCTTCTTGAAACTTGGTCAATGTTATCACCTCAATTGGTAGATGTGCATGAAGGAAGGATTTTATGGTTCATTGATTTTTGTTTGAGTTATGCCCCATTAAAACTTAGTCTCTGGAGCGGCGTATATTGTGACCATGGCACTCTTGTTGCCTTTGTTTTCACTCTAACAACCATAATTGTTAACCAATCAAGATGATATTTGGAGAGAATCGTGTTGACAACAAGATCTTGCTTTTGTGTAATTTTCAGGATGATTGCATTGCTACAAACTGAGTTATGTGCCCTAGAAATTGACAAAATTTCATTTTTCAACACTTTTTTATACGCCGCCAGAGGCGGACGTATATTGGCGTCATCTTCTCCGTCTGTCCGTCCGTCCATCCGTCCATCCGTCCGTACGTTAGTCCACTTTTCTTGTCAACGCAACTCCTCCTAAGTTTCTGGCTGGATCTTCTTGAAACTTAGTTAATATTATCACCTCAATTGGTAGATGTGCATGAAGGAAGGATTTTATGGTTCGTTGATTTTTGCCTGAGTTATGCTCCTTAAAAACTTAGTCTCTGGGGCTTATTGAAGTTGCAGCCTTGTCAACGCAACTCCTCCTAAGTTTCTAGCTGGATCTTAATGAAACTTTGTCAATCTTATCACCTCGATTGGTAGATGTGCATGAAGGAAGGATTTTATGGTTCATTGATTTTTGCCAGAGTTATGCCCCTTTAAAACTTAGTCTCTGGGACTTATTGAAATTGCAGCCTTGTCAACGCAACTCCTCCTATGTTTCTGGCTAGATCCTAATGAAACTTGGTCAACATTATCACCTCAATTGGTAGATGTGCATGAAGGAAGGATTTTATGGTTCATTAATTTTTGCCAGAGTTATGCCCCCTTAAAACTTAGTCTCTGGGGCTGATTGAAATTGCAGCCTTGTCAACACAACTTCTTCTAAGATTCTGACTGGATCCTAATGAAACTTGGTGGATGTTATTACCTAAATTGGTAGATGTGCATGAAGTAAGGATTTTATGGTACATTGATTTTTGCCTGAGTTATGCCCCCTTCAACCTTAGTCTCTGGGGCTTAATGATATTTCAGCCTCATGAACGCAATTCCTTCCAGGTTTTTGACTGGATATTTATAAAAACCTTTTTGTGAACACAACTTTTTACAGGTTTTTGTGTGAATATTTATAAATCCTTGTCAATGTCATTTTTTTGTCTCAAGTTTTATAAGTGGCGGCGTATATTGTGACCATGGCACTCTTGTTATAATATATAACCATTTATCCATTCTAGAAAAAAAGTCCTCAAATGTTACTCGAGGGGAAATATGAAAAAAATCGTTCTTACTAGGGGACCACTTCAAAGCAAGCCAAAAGTATGTTTTGGGGTGTAGGCATAGAAAACAGTCTTTTGAAACCAAGTATGCTATTGTGGATGGAATATTTTACGGATAATTCAATAAAAGAGGTTTATAGAGTAAAAAAACATCGATTTTGCTATTTTTCTTTATTTGAATTTTACATGGAAAGTGAATTTGCGAGCGAAATTTCCCCACCCACTCATGTATTAAGTTTAACTTATCCAAATACTTTTAAACCCTTCGCTGTACCTAAATATTAGACTTCTAGTTCGAAAGCTGCTGTAGACGTCAAAAATTCTTTGAAAAAAAAATGGATTTTTATACATTATAGAAAAATAACAAGAGAAAAACGTATTGATGCAAAAGGGGAAAAATCTGATTATCAGCACTTTCTTCATTTTTTGAGAGTCGGTTCTCTTTAGAGACGTCAAATCAACGACTGCTATTCATTGCTGATTGAATTTTGTTTTCTTGTTATACAATCAACCAATCATGACATTGTCTTAGATAAGGTCACCGGTCCATAAAACAAATCACTATATAATGAATTTAAGTTATGTTTATGTTTTCTATTTAGTAGGCCTACGATTCAAGATTATGTGTGAAAAAATAGTATATCTTTATGAATGTTTAACGATCTACATTACCCAAATACTAGAACTGCTTTGTTATAAGGGTATTTCATAAGGCGTGTTAAGCTTTCAAATGAAATAAGAACAAGTAGGCCTGTGGTATTTCATTCACACAGAATTCAAAAATCAATTCGTAGATATGATAATGCAATTTTGTGCAACATACTTACATTGTATAATATGCTGGAACACGTCATTACTACGTCATTGTTGACGTCTTTTAATCGTTTTTTTTTTTTTTTCAAAATTGGCTTTATCAAGGGAAAATGTCAGAAAATTATGTAATTACTCAAATGAAGAATGCACATAAATATAAATAGCTAATCAGTAAGAATCAGGGTAACAGCTTCAAGAAGAAGTTTGAAGACATGGGATCACCAAACAGTCATACATGTCTCTAATTGTGAATATTATTTAGAAACCGGATGCCCATCTTCGCGGATTTAGTCCGATTTTTTTTGGAATCGCGATACGCCGCTTAGTTGCCCAGCTTGTTGTTGTGTTGTAGCAACAATTCATTAGTGTCATTCTAAATGTATTTGACGTTATTTCGTCCATTATTGATGACGTCATTAATGCACCTTCTATTTCGCGTTCTACGCAATTTACAAACTGGGTAAAAATTAGCTAATTTTTTAGTTGTCGCAAGTATAATAGTTCGTCGACTAAAAGTTGATGAAT
Source organism: Fragum sueziense (assembly GCA_963680895.1). Classification (NCBI taxonomy): domain Eukaryota; kingdom Metazoa; phylum Mollusca; class Bivalvia; order Cardiida; family Cardiidae; genus Fragum; species Fragum sueziense. The sequence goes on along the minus strand of OY804592.1, from coordinate 81,148,105 downwards.
GCTCTCTATTGAAGTGAAATTCGTTTATCTCTGCGTTACGAAATTGAAAATGCAATACTTTCCTCGTCCTTTTTCACAGACACCATAGAGATTCGTTGTCTCTAGTTTCCTTAAATTCAAGGGCAGATTATTCACAAAAACAGTTATCTAAATTCCGTGAGCGGTGTGTACAACTTGACACCATGGAGATTCATTGTGGCTAGTTTGATTGAATTCGGGCCGAAACTGTAGGAGTTGCGCACACGAGAAAATGGGCATTTTTGAGAAAATGGGCATTTTTTCTTTAATTCAAGGGAAGATAATTCAGAAACGAAAACAGTTATTTAAATTCCATGAGCATTGTGTACAACTAGACACCGTAGAAATTCATTATGGCTAGTTTGATAAAATGCTCATCAAAACTGTAGGAGGAGTTGCGCACACAATAAAATGGGCATTTTTATGGGCATTTTTTATCCAAGGGAAGATAATTCAAGAACGACAAGAGTTATCTGAATTCCTTTAGCAGTGTGCACAACTAGATACCATAGAAATTCATTATGGCAAGTTTGATCAAATTCTGATCAAAACTGTAGGAGAAGTTGCGCACACAAGAAATTGATAACGGACGGACGGACGGGCAGACGGACAGACGGACGACCAGGCCATAACATAATACGACCCTTCGGGCGTATAATAACAAAAAGCATGTGTGGACTTCAATCCAAGTGGTTGGGGACGAGTAAAGGATGATTTTCTCGCAAATTGTGTAATTCCGATTTGAATGATCTATATCTGACGGATGTAATAATATTAGAGTCACATTGAGCTTCCGTTCTTTTTAAAATCGATCGCAGATAATTCTATTTAAAGCTAAATTATTTTTACTTATTCGTTATATTTATCCTTTTATATTTTTATATAACGAATACATTTTTCAGTTTTAATATAAAATTCAATCAAATTAGAAATAGTATGTGACAAGTACAGCGTAAGAGAAGCACGTGGTAATCGAGAAAATGTATGGTGGTTAGGATGGATCAGTGTTTTACGATCATATCAAGGCATCTTTTAGCGTGATTTAACACCATTTCCCCCCAGATTTGCTCTGAGGACTTTTGATATGTTGATCATGATATAAAATATTTTTGTTCAGTTACAAAATCATTTCTGTTAGAATTAGTGGTACCCTAAATGCTAAAGTGACTGGCCTGTAGTGTTCCTAACCTTTTCTTATATATGGACATCACAACCGGAGGTCCGTATTATCTGCGATCGTACGACAAATAACATTATGAATTTCCGCCCACATGCATCGTAAAATCGTTAATAACATTTAATTCAGCAACGTTAATCCAAAAGGGAGACTTTCGAACAACATAATCACTTCATTCTTTGCGGTAGCCTATTTATTTTCTTCTAAGAATCATTAGATACAGAGATAAAAAATGTTTTCCTTAAATAATTGTGCAATAACCTTGAAATTAAATGGGTTTTTGTCATTTGATTAGAATTTACGAGTGAACCAATTTCCTGTTGCAGAAAGCAAGTTACGTCACTCGTAGACTGAACGTTCTTATTCTGTTCAACCCTTCCCTAAACAAAACCCAATTTCACGTCCTTAATAAATATTTTCTCGGAAATTATTGAGACAAAAAATACTGTTTTTTAGCTCCACTGGCCAGCGGGCTATTGTCATGGCGCTGTGTCCGTCGTGCGTGCGTGCGTCCGCCCGTGCGTCCGGTCGTCAACTTTTTCTTTAAAAATCTTCTCCTCAGAAACTACATGATGGATTCCAATCAAACTTCACAGGAATGATCCTTGGGTGGTCCTCTATCAGAATCTTTCAATTAATGCTGAGTGAACCAGAAAGTCTCGAGTTATCTGCCCTTGAATTAAAAAATGGCTGTTTTGACTTTGTTTTCACTCTAGCACTTACAAATATCGACCAATCAGGACAAGACTTGGTCAAAATATTGGTGACAATAAGATCTTGACTGAGTGCAATTTATATCATGAGTTATGTGCCCTTGAAATTGACAAAATTGTCATTTTTGGCTCAATTTGTACTTTGTTTCACTCTAGCAATTACAAATATTTACCAATCAAGACAAAAATTTAATAAAATGTTGATGACAATAAGATCTTGCCTCGGTGTAATTGTCAGCTTGATCTGAATTTTATATCATGAGTTATGTGCCCTTGAAATTGACAAAATTGTCATTTTCGGCTTTATTTTGACTTTGTTTTCACTCTAGCAACTACAAATATTGACCTATCAAGACAGGACATTGACACGATATTTGTGAAGTTCTTGCCAGAGTGTAATTTTCAGCTTAATCTGAATTTTACATCATGAGTTATGTCCCCTTGAAATTGACAAAATTACCATTTTTGACCTTATTTTACTCAAACAGCCATAAATATCTCCCAATCAATATAAACTTTCACATAATCTTACCGACCAAAAAATCTTGCATGGATATAATTTTCAGCATCATCTGAATCTTAAATCCTGTTTTATGTGCCCTAGAATTTGACAAAATTAATCTTGCATTAGTGTGATTCTTAGCTTGTGTTAAATTCTCTGTGCTGTATGCTTATCAACCGCACCAATTAGATCCTTTTTGTTGCCAGAGAAGACTTTCAAATTAGACCAGGCTTGAATTTTGACGTTTTGTTACTACATTTGTACATAAATCTTTAATTCAGTCCACCCTCATTGGCGGATCCAGTGGGGGTCGGGTTGTTCGAACAAACCCCTCTCTGCAGCCCTCTCGATAAAGCCGTAGTTACGAGATTTTATAACAACACAGACGGTTTGTCAATACATATCGGTAATCCCAGTCTATTTTTAGCTCCACTGGCCTTTCAGGCCAGCGGGCTATTGTCATGGCGGTGTGTCCGTCGTGCGTCCGTCCGTCCGTGCGTCCGTAAACTTTTTCTTTAAAAATCTTCTCCTCAGAAACTACTCGATGGATTTCAACCAAACTTCACAGGAATGATCCTTGGGTGACCCTCTCTCAGATTCCTACAAAGAGTTAGGATTGAACTAGAATAACTTGAGTTATCTGCCCTTGAACGTCAAAAAAGCTGGTTTTGACTTTATTTTTACACTAAAATCTACAAATATCAACCAATCAAGACAAGACTTGGACAGAATATATATAAGCATGATATCCTGCCTGGGTTCAATTTTCAGCTTGATCGGAATTTTACATCATGAGTTATGTGCCCTTGAATTTGACAAAATTTCAATTTTTGACTTTGTTTTCACTCTAACAACCATAATAGTTAACCAATCAAGATGATATTTGGACAGAATCTTGTTGACAACAAGATCTTGCTTTTGTGTAATTTTCAGGATGATTGCATTGCTACAATCTGAGTTATGTGCGCTAGAAATTGACAAAATTTCAGTTTTCGACACTTTTTTCACTTTTGTGGCCACATATATAGATTAATACTGACAAAATTTGGATAGACCATAAGGTCTTGCTCGAGTTTAATATTCAGCTTGATTATTGTGGTGTTCAAGACATAAATTATCAAGTCAAAATCATATTTTTAGATCAGAATGTCTCTTTATTTTCATGACCACTATGTTACATGCACAATCGCAACTTCTTCATAAAGAAAAACAACTCCTACTGAACTTTAAATTGCTCATATCAAAAGTTACTCCCCTTAGTCTACCACAATTATTAACTCACATATTGAATTATGTGCCCTTGAATTTGGCATAATGACAGTTTTCAACTTTATCATCACTCTAAAAATCCCCAAAATATTAGACAATCATTTACCTTCTTTTCGCTTTGACCACATAATTGCTTCTCTCTACTTTGTTTCTGCTCTAAGAATCGCAAGAATTTAAAAATATATCAGTTTAAGCATTTAGATAAATTTGTCATTTTTTTTATAGTAAACCACAAGAAATTCAGGCATGTGGAGCGACTCAAGACCTTCAGGTCTTTCTATACATAGTAAAAAAAATTTAGCAACAAAATGTAAATATCTAAAGTAACCAAAGTATTTTTGTTTTACGATAAAATCAAACGTTTACACGATAGATTATAGCTAGAGAACACAAACAGATGAATTTTATACCGCCATCGCGTGCGTCTCGCACTCCAGGTGCGCATTTCCGGTTTTCATGTCTACGATGGTATTCATGTGTATGGAGCATAATTCTAGAAAACATTTAGTTGTGAACATAATTGTCTTTGCCCAGTATAAAAAAGGCCACTAAAAAGAGTTTTCTGCAACGCCGTGGAACTACGCTATGGGCTTACGTTAGAAGGACGTTATATCGCTAATGTGTTCCTACGTGGCGGAACCGGCAATAAAGATGTCTTTTTGAATTTCCAAGCATAAGTAACCGTTTGGGGATGCTATGTGAGCCAACTTTCGTGGTTTAAGATAGTCCCAGTCAAGGACGTTAAAGAAAAACGCCACGAGACGATGACCGTCATAATTTCGTAACGTCACTACAAAAATGTTCCATATCAGCACAAAAACTTGCGAGTGGCTTCCACGAGAATTTCAATATAGAGTATCCACACTTACCATCTCTAATCGTCTCCACAGATGAACGGTTACTAGACGTCCACTATACGTTGTAATTTCCTTGACGCTACACCATTAACGCACCAGACTTGTCTGGCATAGAATCCTAAATGCTTTAAGCGTAAACAAGTTGATGTACTCACATTATCATCCCTTTCTTTCTAATTTGTCACCCATAGAGCACATATGGTGCATTTAAGGAAGACGTGTACGTGATCGTAATGACGCGAATGACGTTCAATCTCTGGATAAAAAATGAATGTTGATACTGTGTACAAACAATTTAAGTGGATTAGAAATCGTTTCAATGCTGTTCTTGTTCGGAAATGACCTCATAATTGATACCAAATTCTGTTGTGACTTTTTGTTTTGACCCCCTCACCTACGTCAAAACAATGTTTCTCACACAATATTTAACGTAACCACAAAGTGACCTTTGAATGTTGTGCGTAAATGCATATGCTAAAATATGTTTAACGGTTGTGAAATAAAAATCACAGAAAACACATATTTTCAACTAACAAAGTCAGTGTTGCTAAACTTTTTTTACATGGTATAGTTAGAACAAATTCATTGTTATTAGAAAAACTATCCAATCAGATCTTTAAACTCGCATTTAAACGCAAAATATCTTTACCTTGTTGTAGCGAAAAACGTCCCTCGCTTTGGCCGAGTTCACCACCAGTGCAATTTGTCACTCTTGGACAGCGCAATATGTCAACAGTTTGCACCTCTGCCAATGATGTAGGCCCTACTTAAGGTAGTCCATCCTTAATGAGATTCTCGCGACGTCGGAATTATTCGGGCGCTGTCGAAAACATTCGGCGGTGGAACTTTCCTCCACCGAATGTTTACGGCCGAACCCGAATAAGTCCGGAAACGTAACGACGCCGCTCAGAAAAAGCCGATAATTTATGAATTTCAAAATGGCCACATTACCGATATTCTACCTTAAAATGTGTATATGTTGTGCCTAATCTTAGTTTTTTGCCTTATTTCGAAATTGGGCATGCCTATTTTCGAAACTTGGCACGGAACTTTGCCTAATTTCGTAACTGGGCATCCATTTTCGAAATTATGATTCAGTAAGTTCCGTGTGTCATGCAGAACTATTTCTGTCGAGTTGTTCGCTGATTTATTGATAATTGAATCAAATAACGCCCGAAATGTTGATATTATTTACGGTTTACTGCGACAGTGTCATGCAGAACTATTTCTGTCGATTTATTCTCGTTTTTTCCTCGTCGATTTATTAGAAATGAATCGAACAACGACATAATGATTATTTTACGGTTTACTTTAATTTTTGATGCTTCCTACGTACTCGTTGCTGCCGCGGATCAAGGATTTCTGTGATGGGGTTAGAATTTACAGATTGAACGGCTCGTTTTCCAAGTATTACACAATTTTGACGGAATTTCTACATTGAAATAAAACAATCCGGCTGCAGAGACAGTGGCAGATCCAGAGGGGGTGCGGGAGTCAAACGAACCTCCTCTGAATCATAATTATTTCAATTTCATGTAAAAATTCAGTCAGATTTTTGTAATAATAAGAGAACGAACAACCTTTTTGTAATTTCGAACCCCCTTACAAAGTCTGGATCTGCAGCTGAGAGGGATTTCCTTTGAACCTCGAAAACTCCCCCACCCATTGGATACGCCACTGCTTTGTAAACGTGTACACCAGAATGTAAAAACTTCATCTGTGGGTCCCAGTCGAAAACGAAAGTACAGTGCCATTCTCAAACGAAACCTGGCTCCTGGTGTATTGATGTTTATCCACAAAGAAATACGGCAACATTTTATCTGAATTTTCTGATAGAATTAGGTCACAGGATAAATGTCATCATGACGTTGCGAGGTCGTACTGTAAGCGGAAGCATGCGTACTTATTAGAATGATTATAATAGTATAAGATCCATTTCTCGCTCTGATTTTATTATCATAATGTTCCAATGCATTTAAGCTGGACATTAAATCATCAATTTACCAATCATTAATCTATCATAAATCATATTTAATTTCAAATGCAATATACACTTTTTGGTTATTTTTATCAATTTAAAAAGTGGGCCTTTTTGAACTGGGCCTTTTTGGTCATTCACACTAGGACTAGGCATTTCTGGTTACAGACCCTATACCCTTGCCGGCATGGTGGGACAAATTGTCTGGTTAAGTAGAGTCCGTCACATGTTCTGACCAGCATGAGGGAGGGATCGGTTGGTTTGGCAAGGTTGATTGCTTGTGCTGGCTGGCATTGTGGGAGGGGATCAATTAGTTTGTCTAGGTTGGTCGCTTGTTCTGGCGGGCATGGTGGGAAGGATCGGTTTGTTCGGCTGAGTCGGTCGCTTGTTCTGGCCAGCATGGTGGGAAGGATTGGTTTCTGGCCAGCAGGGTGCGAAGGATCGGTTTGTTCGGCTGGGTCGGTTCCTTGTTCTGGTCATTATGGTTGGAAGGATTGGCTTGTTTGGCTGAGTTGGTCGCTGGTTCTGGCTAGCACGTTGGGAAGGATTGGCTTATTCAGCTTGGTCGGTCACTTGTTCTGGCCATCATGGTGGGATGGATCGGCTTATTTGGAAAGGTCAGTCGCTTGTTCTGGCCAGCATGGTGGGACAGATCGGCTTGTTCGGAAAGGTCGGTCGCTTGTTCTGGCCAGCATAGTGGGACGGACCTGCTTGTTCGGAAAGGTTGGTCGCTTGTTCTGGCCAGCATGGTGGGACGGACCGGCTTGTTCGGAAAGGTCGGTCGCTGGTTCTGGCCAGCACGGTGGGACGGACCGGCTTGTTCGGAAAGGTCAGTCGCTTGTTCTGGCCAGCATGGTTTGACGGATCGGCTTGTTCGGAAAGGTCGGTCGCTTGTTCTGGCCAGCACGGTGGCTAGGATCAGCTTGTTCAGAAAGGTCGGTCGCTTGTTCTGGCCAGCACGGTGGGACAGACTGGCTTGTTTGGAAAGGTCGGTCACTTGTTCTGGCCAGCACGGTGGGACGGACCTGCTTGTTCGGAAAGGTCGGTCGCTTCTTCTGGCAGCACAGTGGGACGGATCGGCTTATTTGGAAAGGTCGGTCGCTGGTTCTGGCCAGCATGGTGGGACGAACCGGCTTGTTCGGAAAGGTCGGTCGCTTGTTCTGGCCAGCATAGTGGGACGAATCGGCTTGTTCGGAAAGATCGGTCGCTTTTTCTGGCCATCACGGTGGGACGGACCGGCTTGTTCGGAAAGGTCGGTCGCTGGTTCTTGCCAGCATGGTGGGACGGATCAGCTTGTTCGGAAAGGTCCGTCGCTTCTTCTGGCCAGCATGGTTTGACGGATCGGCTTATTCGGAAAGGTCGGTCGCTTTTTCTGGCCAGCACGATGGGACCGACCGGCTTGTTCGAAAAGGTCGGTCGCTGGTTCTGGCCACTATGGTGGGACGAACCGGCTTGTTCCGAAAGGTCGGTCGCTGGTTCTGGCCAGCATGGTGGGACGAACTGGCTTGTTCGGAAAGGTCGGTCGCTTGTTCTGGCCAGCATAGTGGGACGAATCGGCTTGTTCGGAAAGATCGGTCGCTTTTTCTGGCCATCACGGTGGGACGGACCGGCTTGTTCGGAAAGGTCGGTCGCTGGTTCTTGCCAGCATGGTGGGACGGATCAGCTTGTTCGGAAAGGTCCGTCGCTTCTTCTGGCCAGCATGGTTTGACGGATCGGCTTGTTCGGAAAGGTCGGTCGCTTGTTCTGGCCAGCACGGTGGCTAGGATCGGTTTGTTCGGAAAGGTCGGTCGCTTGTTCTTGCCAGCAGGTTGGGAAGGATCGGCTTGTTCAGAAAGGTCAGTCGCTTGTTCTGGCCAGCACGGTGGGACTGACTGGCTTGTTTGGAAAGGTCGGTCGCTTGTTCTTGCCAGCACGGTGGGACGGACCGGCTTGTTCGGAAAGGTCGGTCGCTTTTTCTGGCCATCACGGTGGGACGGACCGGCTTGTTCGGTAAGGTCGGTCGCTGGTTCTGGCCAGCATGGTGGGACGAACCGGCTTGTTTGGAAAGGTCGGTCGCTTGTTCTGGCCAGCATAGTGGGACGGATCGGCTTGTTCGGAAAGATCGGTCGCTTTTTCTGGCCATCACGGTGGGACGGACCGGCTTGTTCGGAAAGGTCGGTCGCTGGTTCTTGCCAGCATGGTGGGTCGGATCGGCTTGTTCGGAAAGGTCCGTCGCTTATTCTGGCCAGCACGGTGGGACGGACCGGCTTGTTCGGAAAGGTCAGTCGCTTGTTCTGGCCAGCACAGTTGCACGGATCGGCTTGTTTGGAAAGGTAGGTCGCTTATTCTGGCCAGCACAATGGGAAGGATTGGCTTGTTCGGCTGAGTTAGTCGCTTGTTCTGGCCATCATGGTGGGGTGGATCGGCTTGTTCGGAAAGGTCGGTCGCTTGTTCTGGCCAGCACGGTTTGACGGATCGGCTTGTTCGGAAAGGTCGGTCGCTTGTTCTGGCCAGCATGGTGGGACGGACCGGCTTGTTCAGAAAGGTCAGTCGCTGATTCTGGCCAGCACGGTGGGAAGGATCCGCTTGTTCGGCTGAGTTTGTTGCTAGTTCTGGCCAGCATTGTGGGAAGGATTGGCTTGTTCGGCTGGGTCGGTCACTAGTTCTGGCTAGCATTGTAGGGAGGAGCGGCTTGTTCGGCTGTTTTGACAGCCCTTAAAGATACAGTTTGGCCTCTACAGCTTATTGAGCAGGTAAAAATGCAGGGAAAAATGCTGAATATGGTATTTTTCACAGAAAGGGCTTCCCCTGTTTAAATGGTTTTACAATCAGCTCAGTATTTTGAGTTAGTTATCTTGAAAGTCGAAATGAAATTAGAACATGTCAAATTAATTAACATAAGTATGCAGATCTATGGTAGATCATATATATTTAGCAGATGAAAAGCTTCATAATGAATCTTGTTTGCTTTAAAAGAACCATTTCTAAAATGCTGATTTTTAACTTAGTGAAACCATTTTAATTTCGGTGGTTAGAAAGCCCAAAGCAATGGATCTAATTCAGGCGCCAAAAAAATGTGGAACTTCAACTTAAATAAATGGAATCGAGTGTAGATATGATTTTAATGGCAATATTATCTATTATTTTGATGTACTGCTGAACGTGTAAACAAATTGATAAAAGCAGAGACATAATTATAATATAATGTTTATCTATATCTCTGGTAAAAGATAAGGTACGAAATGCTTAGGGTACGAATCAACTTCCGCGTGAACGGAAGAAGAATGTTCCGTATGTTCTGTTCGGTATGGAACTTAAGCTGTTCGGTACCGAACTTTTATTGGAATAAAAAATGCTTAAAATGATTTTGTAAGTGCAAACTGTGATACCTCCCTAAAAAGGGATATTTTGAAGATGAGTTCTGCACAGAAAATGGCCCGATATACCTTAAAATAATTATAAATAAGGTATTTCGCCGAGTTTCGAAATTAGGCAAATGAGTTCTGCAGGGATTTGCCGAATTTCGAAAATAGGCAAAAACGAAAATCGGCACAATATATATACTAAGAGCTTTCGTACCTCTTTAGACTGGGGTCAATGTCCGAAATGGTCATCGTATATTTCTCATCCCAAGGCGCTCTAGACTAAATCAATCCTTTTACATACGACACATCTTTGATCTCGTCCAATACCTAGCTAAGTTGAGGACTGCAAAATAGATATATTCAAAGGAGAAATAAATATAATAAGTTAAAAAATGTGAAGGTACTAGCTCTGCTATCGGCAAATATATATATATTTTTGAACGTTTTCTGTGCACGTTTTCAATGTCGAGAAATCAGCCTTTGTCTGTGAAATGATAAGAAGTGACTGACAGAATCACATTTACTCAGGCATTGTCCGGGGATTTTGGCCTTTAGTAATAAAAAATCCATTAACTAGTTATAACAGTCATCTAAAATCGGATTTGTTCTGGAGTCACAAAATTAAGATGGCCACTACGAATTCTTAACAGTTGTGAAGAATCTTGGACATTTCTTTCTCCGGAAGACAAGCTCTGTGATGGGTAGCATATAGCATGATGCAACAGCAATAACCACAATTTCAGATTCTTTTTCATTAATTTAGTAAATTCATGACGGATATGATTTTTAACTCCTTTTTAGTTGGTCGTTAATGACTGTTTTACCAACTGATTATTTTAATGGTCTTCTACATCCAGCAACTCAAAACTCAGGTACTTGTTTACCCGTAACTTTCTGTACCAGCAACAACAAACATTTGAGCCGGGATCTGGAAAAACGTCCCTTATAGCATTTTTGAAAATTGAGTTTCAAGATCAGCCTGTCGTCAAATGCAGTCCAGTATGCATCCATGCTGCTCTGTTCAAGTTACTAAAGGTCACAAAGAAGCTATTAGAGAATAACGTGGATTCTGATCAGACTGTGCGTATGCACAGGCTGATCTGGATCTATGTTGGGCTCAAAAGCCTTAAGGGACGTTTTTCCAGATCCTGGCTCATTTATAAAAATGAATGCGCATACTTCAACCTTTAAAAAGGAAGATCTGTGTTTTACGATTTCAAATTGCCATTATTTTAGAAAGGTGATGTAATAGTTTCTCGAAAATGAAAACAAGCAAACAAGAGCAAACAAATCAAACAACAAACAAAAAACAACACAAGCAAAACTATATTATGATGTGATAAACATGTAAGTTAAAATCTCTACTAGATCTAGATTTTTTATACGAGATAATACTCAGATCCAAGTCCCATGTGACCATATCGCTTCTTTTTAACAAAAAAAACTCGTAACTGCAGCTTGTATTAAGCTGCAGTTACGAGGTTCTTGTTGAAAAGCGTCGATTTTTTACATGTCTCTTCTCTCCAAGGTACTTTAACTCTACAAGTACATTGACACCACGTTGACAGACAAAATCCGATTATTTTCGCGCTCCCTAAATTACGATCCAGACAAATCCCAACAGCTGAAAAAAGTTTCTGTTAATAGTTTCGGACAACCCCGTGCTCGCCGAAAATATCCGCGTGCTCTTTAAAGTAACATTACAGAGATATTTTCTTTCATACTTTTATTTTTATCTGAAAGAGTATAATTTTTTTCTTATGAAAATTTCAAGCCACAGTACGAGGGACGTTCAATTAATTTTGGAACTGGGGTTCTATAAGCCATATTTATGTCGCAATTCAATTTTAAGTTTCTTCAATCATTCGAAGTAATCCTGTTTGACACCCACACACTTCTGAAGTTGTGATATCCATTATTTATATGCCAATAAATGGGTCTCTTCCGGAACGCTCCGCAGACACTGGTAAATTGCACTGCATATGGAACATGAAGGCCTATACCGACGATCAGAGGCTTTTTTCGTCATCATGGGGAACACAAAAAACCCACACGGGCTTCAGCCCGACTATAAGGGTGGATGAAGACGCTGTGCAGAATGTGTCTCTTTCAGGAAGTCTTTGTCAAGATGACACCTGTGGACAGCTCCGCTGTCATGGATTTGGTACATGCCTCTTTAGCCGGTCCTAGACCTGCTTTTTTCGTGATATTTCTTTGCTTTCGCCGGCGTACATTTCTTGTATGAATGACCGGCGATAGTGGTACTATTTGAAACAGTAATTTGAACAATACACCCGTTACATTTGAAAATTACCGCGTACAAAACTTTTACCGCGCTTTTAGTGTTTTGGCTATTACGGACCTTGCCTAATCCTTTCGCAACCATTGCTTGCTAATAACACACCATTGGTGCTCATAATAGCAGACTATTTTTCAATCATATGTATGAAAGCCCGCATTTGTTGCACTTATTGCATTATTTCAAAATATTTTTGCACGGGTGGCTCTCTGTCCTTTAGACAGCAGGTGGGGACCCAGTGGGCATAAACCTGTCTGTGTTTTAATCCTCTCGTCAAAATCGAATAACTTGTCCCCGATGAAAAACCAAGTTTATCTGCTATTTTTTGCACATTGAACCATGTGTCTTGTTCGGTCATGTCGGAATCTACAGCAACATTTGGTTTGGTAATAGCTCTACCCGGGTTGCCTGAGAAGGGGGCATCATTCAGGTCAGTTTTACCAATTCTAATTTTTATTACGGTATCTTCCTAAAAAACTGACGTATATTCAACGTTCGAATGTCCACGAATCTGATATAGTTCATTATATACATGTAATACAGATATTTCAAAGCCTATGCGACCTTTGATGTGGACACGTACATCCTACTTCAGTTCGTTTAACATTTTGCGCAAAGCGAAATAGCCAGTGTATATGACTGAACCAACTTAAAAGTTCAATAACTTTTGAAAGAGTCAACGAATTTGTCTCAGATTTGGACCAAGTATAGACAGTAATTTTCCCGTCAAGTAGCCACACCAATTCTATAGAACCATGAGGTATGGTGGACCATTAGTACCACTTTTAATTGAACGCCCCTCGTAATGCGCCGTTTACGTGAAATTTATATTTTTGTGTAGAACAAATTGATGTACGTGTATACAACAGTTCAGATGTATATGGAATGTGTCTTTTCTGTCTCAATGCGTTTTTTTTCCGCTTATCAGCAACAACTTCAAAAAACCCAATAGCATTTATACTCATTAGAAAAGCCAATCTTGGCACCAAGAATACTTTTAAAAAATGGATGCAATGTGATGTTTTTTTAAGCATGCTTCAAAATTCCTTTGCCCGAATAGAAAACATTGATGCAACAGAAGACAGTGTTAATGATCAGCAATTTTTTCTTTACATGTCTCTTTATTGTCTGTACTTTAGCACTGATTTAAAATTTTGGCATTGATATTCAGTTAAACAATGGACTGCTTTCAAAAGAGAACAGCCAAGTTTTGGGAAATGATAAAAGCAAATTATAAACTTTGAGATTGTGTGTCACTGTGGCAAGAGCTCTACATGTATATGGTATTTGAGGCCCAAGTGGAACTCTTTTTGAATCCCAAAAAGAAAAAGACAAAATGGAAAACTGTGGAAAATTAAGAAACTGCTTGTGACAAGCATTTCTTCGTTTCCCAAAACGTTTTCTACCCATGAAAGACCCAACAGTTTTAAATTTCATTCACTTGAAATTGTCGTCTGCAACACCTTTGAATTTGGATCAGTCTAAAATTGTGTCGTCTGGCAATGGGTTAACGTCTCGAATAAACATCCGGTAGGGTTTCTACTTTTCTAGCATCAGGGTCTATTTGACTGACAGTTTTAGGTCAAGCTAATATTTCTGATTCTATAGATAGCGTGAAATCGGATGTTTCACACAGATGGGATTTCATTGACAACAAATAACTTTTTTCACCCATGATTTTTCCGCGAATGTAGCTGCTTTTCAACAAAAACCTCATAACTGCAGCGTAAAACAAGTTGCAGTAACGATATTTTTGTTTAAAAGCGACGATACGTCAAAATATAGGCCTGTTTGAGTGTACTTTCTAGCGCTAGCATATTATCATATACCGGTATTTCTCGGAAGATGGAATGCATTATTTTTTTACTGTTCTCTTTTCAAAACTGCGTAAGGTTAAACTGTTGGCATTTGAAAGGAACGTGGCGACAAAGTGGATCCTGTGGTAAGGACTTTAAGACCAGGGCGTGTTTTAGTCTGGTTCCCTGTCGTACTATGTAGGCTATTTTAGTACGTCAGGCATTCAGTAACAATGGCGGCATCCAGTGGAGAGATTTCACTACAAAGATAAAGAGCAAAGTTCTTTAATTTTGTGAGCAAAGAAGGGTCATTAGAAGAGTAGATAGGTTTCGTTATATTTCTAACTCTAGCAATAAAAGTTTTACATGACCTCAACGCTAACCCGAGATAAAACGGTCTTAAATTATGTACATGAAAACTATATAAAGGCAATTTGGATAACTCACCTATCAGTTGTCCGGTTAGCTCAGGGGTAGAGCGCCTGCCTTAGGTTCAAGAGGTCCCTGGTTCGAATCCCAGGAGTGAAACATATTTTAGTCCCCCCTTTCTTTTTACATTTTTCATACCAAATGGTTCTAGAGATTGCAAAGACGTAATAAAAACGCAAATTGGTAATTGCGTTTTTATTACGTCTTTGCAATCTCTAGAACCATTTGGTATGAAAAATGTAAAAAGGAAGGGGGTGACTAAAATATGTTTCACTCCTGGGATTCGAACCAGGGATCTCTGGAACACTAAGCAGACGCTCTAACCACTGAGCTAATCGGACTTCAGGTTAACCCTTTCCCAAACGACAACATTTTAGGATGATTCACTTCAAAAACTGCCACAAATGACAAAATGGATGTTATTAAAGCTAGGATTTGTGTAAAATATGGCACAGAAAATATTGAGACAAAAGGAGAAACTGTTGTTTATCAGCAGTTTCTTCTTTTGTTTCAATGTTTTCCCAAGCCTTTTCTATTAGGGACGTCAAAACCAGGTCTTGTTTGGGATAGGGTTAAATGGTTATTGCCACTATATAGTTTTCATGTACATAATTTAAGGACAGATCCTCCATTTATTTCCCACGGTAAGATTTTTTTTTATTTTTTCTGTACTGATATTTAAATATATGACAAGTAAAAAAATGACTTAAAAACTATAGGTCACCAAGCGAATTAAAAAGTTATTGAATTTCAAGGGAGACTACTCTTGTCTGAAATTGCAAAAATGAGGTGTCACTTAAATACCCACAAAAAAGGTGTTCGAAATGACTAGGATTACATGAATAAGTCTTTATTGTGTTCAATATGTTTTATTCTGTCCAAATGAGTATCAATTTGGGAAAATTTAGTTATGATTTTGAAAATTTTAGTAAAACATTCTTTCAAAAGTAGCTGAAATTGCTCTTTTTTCGCAACGTCATACCTACAAAATCAAAAAAAGAAAAATATATCAAACCAAGCGTTTTTCTTAGTTATAAGTAAAATTTGGTTTACTTTTTACAGCTCTGTCCGAAATTGTTTCACTACTTTTATCCATTTTCTTCCTTAATACCAGCATTAGATAATAAAACGTGTCATCTTTTGTGTCCATCTGAAGTGGACTAGCTCATAAAGACACCACTTTGCTTTTGTTGCTCCGTTTCCTATCGCTAACGCCACATTTTGAATGCGTAACAGAAAGTGAAATGTACCATCCGAGTACTATTACACTTTAATTGACCAAACAGAGAAAATTGAAATAACCGAAAAGAGTCTTGTCATTTATCAACCAAACATTACCTAATGTAATAGGTAGGCCTACATTTGCTTAAAAAAGCCAATTACTGAAACAGCTTTATTTCGTTATTTAGGATATGCGCAGTAAGTTGCGCAGTAACAACTGGGGGATCTGTCCTTAAAACCGTTTTATCTCGGTTTAGCGTTGAGGTCATGTAAAACTTTTATTGCTAGAGTTAGAAATATACCGAAACCTATCTACCCTTCTAATGACCCTTCTTTGCTCACAAAATTAAAGAACTTTGTTCTTTACCTTTGTTAAAATATAAGCGCAATGGACGTCGCCATTACTGGAGTCTTCCTGACCCAATAACGCAGTATTAGGGGCAGGTAAGCCAGACTAGGCGTGTTTGTGAATGGGTTTATTTAAAATATTATATGCCTTGATTTGTGCACAAACGCCATATTATTTTGAACTTTACAATTCACATTGGATTGGCGTGAACCGCCATGATTTTATAAATGTCTATAGTACAATCCCGTGTTACAGCAAATTAGTTTATTTGACAAAAATCACGACATCCTGTATCCACCATGGACTTTTCTTTTATTAACCCTTTCCCAAAGCACAAAATAATGGGGTGCTCCAACTTCAAAGATGTTGCAGAAGACAATTAAAACTGAATGAAAATGTACTTTTTTTGGATTTTTTGTGTAGAAAATATTGTGGAAAATGAAGAAATTGCTTGTCACAAGCAATTTCTTCATTTCCCACAATTTTTTCCCAAGCCTTTTCTTGTGAGGGAGTCAAAAGGCGTCACTGTGCAGAAATGGGTTAATCAACTTTAGGACCATTTAGACATTTGTCAGATTCTTCCTATATTTGACGTTGCTAAACATTACGGTCTAACAAGCGAATAGATGTGTAAATATGCGGAAAAAATCAGAAAAGTGCATAGTTCATGATACACAATTCTGACTAATATTCTAATCCTTTCCTCAAAAGGCGTGATTTTCAGATTCCTACTGAAAAACCCGTTTGGAAAACATTGAGAAAAATGATGATAATCAGCATTTATAAACTTTAATATGGTTTAGTCCTATATCGTGCACTATAATCATTCCTTAATCAACATCTGTTTTTGTCGTCAACTGCAGCTTTCAAATTGTAAGAACTTCAATATGGTATTCTTGCTGTCTCAAACTAGATTCTAATTCCATCTAATAATCACGCAGAAATAACGGATGTTCTTTTAGAGACCATTTCGTAAGAGAAAATTCCCTGATTAAAGCTAATTACACAGAATGACAGATAATCTTGAAAATCACGCCATTTATAGTTTAGTCAAGGTATCATGGCTCATCAATGTTTACAAATCTTAATTTAGCAAACGAGGTGATTTTATATTCTGTTTTTATTCGGGAGACAGGGCGGAGCTTAGTAAACGGTTCATTCCATTTAAGCTTGGGGAGAAACAGCCTTCTCTGTTAGCGGTAATTCGTCGGTATTGTTGCAAAACATTATAACTACAGCGTGAATAAATCTGTAGCTACGAGGTTTTATGACAACACATTTTACAATCGCGCATTGTTTCAATTTGAAATGTGTTCATGCTCGTGCCGCACGTTTTTTCTCTTCTATCAACCAAGGTATCGAGAAGTAAACTCGTCGAATAACCTCTTTACTTAGCATCACCCTGTCAGGTGAATAAAAACGAAATATACGTTACAATGTATAATCGATTCGCTATTAAACGAGAATAATTACAGTTGAACTGCTTTATCAAAACAACTGAAATTATTCTCGTTTAATTGTGAATCTATTATACTGCTTGATTAAAACCAACACATGCCAAAATATAGAAAATTTTAGTTCGTTAAATTGTTTACATAGGTTAATTTTGTAAACATGTGCCATAATATCTAGAACTAAATTTAATTCTAACCTTATAGAAAAGCCTTTAACGCTCATAGAAGAAATTTTTATCAACAATTTCAACTTTCATCTCAAAGTTTCTGGGTCATAAGCTCTACACACACTGTTCTGTTGATATCTAGATTTATTGTTTTGTCCTAGATTGCAACAGCTATTCGGGACTGCAGATTGGAGCAGCACAAAAATCAACATTTGTAAATTATATACGTCGAAAATTGACACATGAAGAAATTTGACAAGTTTGCTGTGGCGTTGATGGAGCAAATTGTCTTTTATACTCGTAAAACTAATAAAAACACCCAAAACTCAAAACTAGTGACAACAATTCTATGTTGTTGGATTTTTTGTCCGAGTTAAGGTCGAATACCAGAAAAGTGCAAATTTGAAAGCAAATGATGTCCAATCTTTCAACAAGAGTAGCTCTCTCCCATGAATTGTAACGATTCGGTAATAGATCTAGCAAAGAATATTATCAGCAAAAGTCGTATCCGAATCGAGTGGTGTTACCCTTTTTCTCCATCCCAGACCCCATCGTGACGTCACATGTCACATGGGTTATGCGATGTGTGGATAAGCCCGGGTTTTTAGAACCAGTGGGATCTGTTTTAAGTTACATGGAATAAATCGTCGCATTTCAACAAAAATCTAGTAATTGTAACAGGTTTTTATTGAAAATCAGAGAAATACACATGGATGGGCTGTACGGCCTTAGCTTTTTTAGACGCAGTGGTCAGTAACCCCAATATTATGTTTCCTATAAAAATGTCTATATTACACATATCAAGATAAAATGACACATTAAACCAACTATCTTTTAGAGAAAATAGTCACGATCACGATCATAAAAAGTTTATTATAGATGGTATTATGTCATCAAGCTGCTATGACATTATATCACGTCTTCAGAGATACATTATGTCTGGACATTTTCCCAAAGAGATCCTGGATTGAAAGTTCTAATAGATACAACCAAGGAAAGAAAAAAGAGAGAAAGAAACGCTTCCTAACTCTATGTGTGTGTGTGATATATGTTGATGTTTTATATACACATTCCATATAGAAATATTTTTTGTGGTCTGCAACTATACTTGTAATTTTGATAAATTCGATACTTTGTTGTCTCGGGACGATTAGGTCAAAACTTTCTCAAACACTAAAACAATAAAAAAGTGCTTCTGATGAAAGAACGAGTGAAATAATTATTGCAATTTATGTACATTATTACACAAAAAATATTGAAGGGGAACGAAACGCTGATAATTAGCATTTTCTTCTATTATCTCAATGCTTTCTGACTCTATCTCCCCTAGAGATGTAGACCCGTCATTGTTTTGGAAAAGCTTTAGAATATCTTCATGTGTAGACTGTGGAATGGCATCAAAATGTGGCTATATTTGTCATGATATTCCGTTCTGAGACGCATTATTCGTTTGGGGTGTATTTACATTATATTCGCACGACATAAACAAGTCGTTGTTCCGGTGTAGAGATCATCATTTCCGGTACGAATGCACCACATTTGCACCGCATTTCCGCATGATTTGAGTTTTTTCTCATTACATTTTTGTTTGATGTTTGTTTTTGTTGTTTCTTCGCATCGAGAGTGATAGAAATATTTAATATGACATTGCGAACCCAGATAATTTAAAAATACTTTGGTATCTTGATATTAATTTTGCACTTGTGCAGACGTTCATCAACCGATTTTTCTTTTACAATTGTAATCGGTTTGCTGTGGAGAAATGAACCTCGTGAAATTTGAGACCAGCATGAAAATTAACCAAATTGAAACTACGTTGGTCTTGGTCAGTCTGTGGAAGCTGATTATAGCGTCGTATATCGACATTTCAATCCGTTACTAGGCTTTGAAATACCTCTACATTCATTATATTCATTATCACTATGCACCGAAAGACTAAAAGGAAGGTGTCACAAATGAAAAAAAAATGCTATGGAGAATAGGACCTTATCACATTTGAGACCAACATGAAAATTGACCGAAATGAAACTACGTTGATCTTGGTCAGTCTGTGCAAGCTGATTATAGCGTCGTATTTCGACATTTCAATCCGTTACTTAGCTTTGAAATATTCCAACATTCATTTGAAACTATGCGCTAAAAGACTTAAAGGAAGGTGTCACAATTGAAACCCGACTGAGCATTTAAACGATGCTTTAACCCATTACCAAACGGCAAAATTTTAGACTCGTCCTAATTCAAATATAACTTATTTACATTTTGCATTTTTGGGGGGGTCTTTTTACTTAGAAAACATTTGGGAAAATGAAGAAATTGCTTGTTACAAGCAATTTCTTCATTTTCCACGAGGGTTTTCAAAGGCATTATCTAGTAGGGAGTCAAAAGGAAACACTGTGTGATAATGGGTTAATATACTGAACCTCAGAAATAACGCACCACTTACAATTTTCAATATAACGTTTTTTTACGTTCTCTTTCCAAACATTTACAAGCACAACTCAAAATGCATCCATTTTTCTCATTTTTGGTAAAAGAATTCCTTCGCTATCTCAAAGCAATCAATCGTGACAAGCGCACAAGCAAGACTACCCTCTAATGTCAAATCCGCAAAATCAGTAACGCGTGTGACCACCTTCAAGAGCAATACATTCTTTGCATCGTCGGCGCATCGAACCAATAACATTTTGTATTCTGGCTTGTGGTGTGGCTCTCCACTCTTCTTGTAAAGCTCTTTGAAGCTGAGGCAATGTCTGGGGCTGCCGTGGTCTGCTTATCTGTCTTGAGCTACAGTTGTGACCCTTGGTGCGCCCCTTCTCGGGCGGTCCAGCACTGTCCAAGTTTGTCGGAAACGGTGTTCGAGACGGACAATGGTCGTGTGATGACATCCCATCACGGGTGCAACAGCCTGTGACGTCATCCCTGCCTGCAGCATCCCTGGAGCAAAATTGCGTTCGTCATTGGAAAGTCTCGGCATTGTTTCAATCTCCTAAAACTTGCGACTGGAGGAATTTTTGGGCGTTTTCTTTATGTCAACTACTGCATGTACCTTTTAAACCAAAAAACTGGTTTTTGCACGTGGTCATTGCTGCAACACGTGCAGTAAACCTGTTTCCCCAGTTTGGACGGCTAGCGTCACGGGAGAATGGGTTTCGTGCGCATGAGTGTATCTTTTGCATACCTAGTCTCTGGCCTATACCAATTAACACTGTTTCAGCAAAATAAACTATGTAGTTACAAAAATATAAAACAAGAAAAAGTGGTGCGTTATTTCTGAGGTTCAGTATATAATAATTGATGCTCTACATTTTTCATAATTTCATTTTATAACGTTACTGCCTAATTGACTTTTCCAACATTTTCGCCAGACTAATAGATCTATTCTGATCTGGGTTATTTTTTAATGGATCGAGTAAAAAACTGTTGCTCCTGTATTAACTTAAAATTATTTGATATAGTAACAAAAGTTAGATAAATGTGTGACAAAATTGCAAAGAGCTCGGACAATAAATCGATTTTCACAGAAAAAATATTTTATATCCTCGTGTATGAAACAAAAAGCTTGTGAACAGGAAATTGTTATTTCGATTATACGCAACTATCATGCTATCTTTTTTTTGTAAAGGATATAACGTGGCATGTAGACTATGCGAGAGATGGAGAATCAAGAGTCATTTGCATCACGGTGGGGATTGTACATGATGGGATGGATAACGACTACTGTAGGGAACGATTTTATCAAGTAAACCGTGACGTAATTTCGGACAAATAAATAGTATTTCGTTGGTGTTGTTATAAAATCTTGTAACTACGGCTTGAATCGAATCAAGCCGTATAAATAAACCATGACCTCTGGACAGACGAGTCCAACTAAGTAAGAAGGTAAAACAGGTTTTCGGAACCCCTTCGTTTAAATTCAACCGTTGTTACAATATTAGATTTAAAAACAAAAGTCTCAGTAATGAATAGTCTCTGTGGCAAAGTGGGTAAGGAGGTGGTCTTCCAAACCAACGAAATATTTTAGCCAGGGTACAATACCAGAAAACTCCACTATATTTTTTTCATGTTTTATTTTTTTATTATTCGATCTATTTTCTTTTATCTTTGCAGTGCGCCATTTTTCTTTTCATATGTTTCATCCATACAAATTATGTAGGCCTATACATTCAAATGAGTTCTCTGGCATCAGGGTTATATCTATATGTAAGCCTACAAATCAGACATGTCTAACATTTATGACTTAACAAATTGTAGGCTATTACTTGAATTAAATTATTCAGAACTACGTGAAAAGTTATCATTAAGGACGGTATCTAAGGTGATGGAAAAATGAATAATAAAATAACAAAAAGAAGAAAAACAAAAATTGGTAAATTAAACGCGACTATGTGAGATTCGAACCCACATCTCCCAACTTGTAACTGTCGGTAACGCTGTTTTACCACTCGACCACGGACACTTTGTGTTGACATTACAGTATTAAACAAGAGATGTTTGTAAAACATATATGCCCCCTCAAGGGCCTACATTTGATGTAGGTCAAAGTCCAAGGTCAAGTTAACAAGGTCCAAGGTCATGGTCAAATATGAAAGGTCTTGGTAGGAGATGTCTATGTGTGAAATATTAAAGCTGTATATGTAAAAGTAAAATGAAACATAGGCCAGGTTAAAGTTTTTAAAAGTAGACCAAATGCCAAGGTCAAGGTCAAATGTGAAAGGTCTTGGTTGGAGGTGTCCATGTGTGAAATATCAAGGCTGTAGGTGTAAAAGGACATGATATATATGCCTGGTTTCAGTCTTTTTAAAAGTAGGTCAAACTCCAAGGTCAAGGTTGCAATATTCAAGGTCATGGTCAAATGTGAAAGGTCTTGGTAAGAGGTGGCTATGTGTGAAATATCAAGGCTGTAGGTGTAATAGGACATAAGATAAAGGCTAGGTTAGATATTTCTAAAAGTAGGTCAAACTCCAAGGTCAAGGTCCAAGGTCATGGTCAAAGTGAAATATCTTGGTTGGAAGTGACCATGTGTGAAATATCAAGGCTGTATATGTAAAATGACATGAAATATAGGCCAGGTTAATGTATTATAAAAGTAGGTCAAACACCAAGGTCAAGGTCACAAGGTCCAAGGTCATGGTCAAATGAGAAAGGTCTTGGTCGTAGGTGTCCATGTGTCAAATATCAAGGCTGTATGTGTAAAAGGACATGATATATTGGCTAGGTTAAAGTTCTTTTTAAAGTAGGTCAAAGTCCAAGGTCAAGGTCACACGGTCCAAGGTCATGGTCAAATGTGAAAGGTCTTGGTAAGATGTGTCCATGTGAGAAATACCAAGGCTGTATGTGTAATAGCACATGAGATATAGGCCCAGTTTATTTTTTTTAAAGTAGGTCAAACTCCAAGGTCAAGGCCACATGGTCCAAGGTCATTGTCGTATGTGATAGGTCTAAGTCGGAGGTTTCCATGTGTCAAATATCAAGGCTGTATGTGTAAATGGACATGATATATCGGCCAGGTTAAAGTTTTTTTAAAAGTAGGTCAAACTCCAAGGTCAAGGTCACAAAGTCCAAGGTCATGGTCAATTGTGAAAGGTCTTGGTAAGATGTGTCCATGTGTGAAATATCAAGGCTGTATTTGTAAAAGGTCATGAGATATATGCCGGGTTTAATTTTTTTTAAAGTAGGTCAAACTCCAAGGTCAAGGTCACAAGGTCCAAGGTCATGGTTAAATGTGAACGATGTTGATAGGAGGTATCTATGTGTGAGATATCAAGGCTGTATGTGTAAAAGGACACGAGATATAGGCAAGGTTAAGAATTAAGTGTAAAAATCAACAAAGGGCCATAACTCCGAGAATTTGATTGGCAGAGTTACGGTTCTTGTGCACTGCACCTCTCCATAATGAAATATATTCACCTGTAAAGTTTCATGATTGTACCTTACATATTTTTTGAGTTGTGCTCCGGACAAGAATCAAGTTATAAAATCAACAAAGGGCAATAACTCACAAAAGTTGATCGGCAGAGTTACGGTTCTTGTGCACTGCACCTCTTCATAATAAGATCTATCCACCTGTAAAGTTTCATGATTCTACCTTACATACTTTTTGAGTTATGCACCGGACAATAATCAAGTTTGAAAATCAACAAAGGGCAATAACCCAAAAAATATGATCAGCAGAGTTACGGTTCTTGTGCACTGCACCTCTCCATAATGAGATCTATCCACCTATGAAGTTTCATGACTCTACCTTTAATACTTTTCGAGTTAAGCTCCGGACAAGGTTTGGTCTACGGACAGACCGACCGACATACGGACCGACCGACCGACCGACCGACCGACCTTCCGACCGACACTTGCAAAACAATATACCCCCATTTTCTTCGAAAGGGGGCATAATTATTTTGAAAAAATACACCGTGCAGAATAAACATACAACCCCTCTCACGTGGATTAGTCATCAATTGAAAGTACAGTAGTACCGGCCGAAATTGACAGTGACGTGGGCTAATGTTTACTACTTGACAACCAATCAACTCTGTTCGTATTTGTAACGGTGCAAATCAGACGAATTGATTGGTTTTTGCATCAGTAAACATCAGCCTACGTCACTGTCTTTTTCGGCTGGGACTATTGTACATTTGAGTCTCAAGGTCAGTGGTGGCACTATATATAGTTACGAGATGTTATAACAACACCAACGGTTTATCAAAACATAACGGTAAACTCAGTCTATCTTTTGCACAAAATGTGATGACATTTCGCCTCGCTTCAGGTAAGACATTTTGCAATAACAGTTTGTTGCATGTACCCCGCCTTACTGAACTCTTTCCACAGATGTATGACTTACCTGAAACATCCTTATACTTTTTGCAAAAATTGATCCCAACCGACTCGAAAAAAAAAACACGAAAAATTGCCGTGGTAACGTGTACGGCCGTTAATAAAATCAACTCAAAATCACTATTGCTGGGTATTTCACAAAATTTACGGCGAGTGAACGTTTCCTATACGTAAAGTTGGCAATAAAAATATCCAAGACGCATAATTTACTTTTTAAATTAATATGACCTAGCAGTCAAAATATGGACTATCAATTTATGATAACGACTACGGACCCAGATTTGTGATGGTAAAGTGTACGGCATTGTCAATGATTTGACTGGTGAAATATATAGATAAACATTTTAGCAAATAAAACATTCCTATCTACCTGTTCTCGCTCCAACTGGAGGATTATGACTATGACAGGTTTTGATGGCAAAGTTGCTTTGATGAAGTGAACAGTTTTAAAAGGAAATTTCGAAGAACACTTGTCAAGTTAAAATTATTTACAAGCAGCTTGTGTCTACTACCGCAAGTTTGGTACCAGACAATTAACACTTTCAGATTTGCAGTTTGAACTTGTCAACTGTCTCAGCTGACACAGCTCCCGGTGGCAAGCAGTTCCACAGGGGTGTAATCCGAGGAAAGAAAGAAAATTTAAATGTATCAGGATAGGCAAGTGGTCTAGAATATTGCTGTTGTCTCTTTTTTGCTGGAGGTTGGGCCATGAAAGTTCCTCCCGCATTCCATCTAGGTGACTGCGATTTTTCCACCGCCTACAACACCACTGATCGAGCTGGCACTGTCCTCTGAGTCTTCTCCACCCTACTAATGTCTGAAGACGAATAATGGCTAGCATACTCTAATTGGGGCCTTACTAGTGTTTTGTAAGCAGTTTCCTTTGAGCTTCTAGGGGACAAAGGATAAGTTTCTCCTAAAGAAACCGAAAGTCTTATTTGTCTTGTTGGCCATTTCTTGTATGAGGGGTCCGCATGACTGATTATCAGTTATGGTGAGACCTAAGTATTTAGCAAAGGAAACTGTTGCAAGAAGTTGATTGTGAAGGGTATAGTTATGAATAAACTGAGATCTTGACTGTTGTGGTGAAACCCTAAATGGATGACATTCGGGAGCATTAAATTTCATTAGCCATGCTCTTTCCCACTCGACAAGTCAGTCAATGTCCTCTTGGAGAGCATGACTATTTGCATCATCAAAGATTTCCTTATATAGGACACAGTCGTCTGCAAAGAGGCGCACAGAGGATGTTTGATTATCAGGTAGATCATTAATGTAAATGAAAAATAAGATTGGGCCTAAGACAGAACCCTGAGGGACACCCTCTTAAATGTTTTATACAAACTTGCATTAGGTTCCATTGCGAATAGATTAAAATTGACACTGGATAAATTAATATCAAAGGATCAAACAGGTTTTATTAAAGGCAGACATATTGGAGAAAACACTAGTTTAATACACACTACAATGCAGCATTGTGACGAAAATAAGATTCCAGGATTTTCAAATTTATCGAGGAAACCTTGTCTTTTTTTTAAATTTTGGGGAAATGGTAAAAATTGATTAGACTCTTTCTGTACGATACAGAGGTTTCTGTAAACTTTAAACGTTATATTTACAGTAGCAAATTAAAAAGAGTACCCACACTAAACGGCTTCATACGACACCTTAAACTCGCTCTTGATATTATCAAGCAAACAAAGAAAAATGAAAATAAAAAGGAAATTGGGCAATTGTAGGGAGACTGATACAAGATCAGTAATAATCTAATAAAATATCCAAAACTATTACATTCTTTAGATGTTTGTGTTTCTTTTCACTTTCTTTAAAGGGTATCTTTACCACCATTACTGGTGGAATTTTCTCGTCTGTTCCTTCATTGCTTCATATCACTGATAATATATTGCATTTTTCTAATCCAAGAAACTTTTCCAAAAATATCAATCAAAAGAAAGCATGGAGAAATTGAATGAAAACTTTTAACCTTGACTTTTATTTTTCGTTATAGATCGTTATGACTCCCAATCATGCACAATCCCAACCGTGTGCATTATCGGTCAATATGAACGAATTATTCTCAGGTTGGCTTTGTGACGAAAATGGCCGAATCCGGTTTTATGGAAAGACAGCTATGAAGGCGAAAGATATTTTAATCCATAACCAGACGTCACAACTACGGCTTGAATCAAGCCGTAGTTACGATATTGTATAACAATACCTACAGCTTTACTATTGTTTGTCCGACATTTCATCGCTGTTAACTGGATGAGATCGTTCCCTATAGGAACACATTCGATAAAATTCTATTATTCTTCTCCCAGATTATCCGCTGCACCAAACTGTCACAACTACACACATGTACATGTACTATTAAAACTCTGATTGTCGTCTTGTTGTGCTAATCTCTGTGCAACGTCTATCTTGGTCCATTTTAAGCAAAATATAATTGGACGCAAATGAAAAACCTAAAAATCTGGGACAAAACTGACAACACCGGACTTAAATGTATTTTCTGTGTGAAATCCCGCGGTTTAACCGGAAACGTAACCACTTCCTGCCATTAAGATAAAAGATGCGACGCCATTTTCAGTCTTTATTCGGACTGAAATTAACACTTTCACTAACGAAATGTTAAGAATGAGTTGCAGACGACAAAATGATAGATATCAAAATTAAAAAATGTGTATGATATAGCTATGTATAGCGTAGAAAATTGAGGGTAACGAAGAAATTACAGATTATCAGCAATTTCTTCTTTTCGCTTAATTTTTAGAACTATTTCTAGCAGCAATGTCAAAACTACTTTTGTGAGAATTAAGCGATAAGTAAATCGAATCCACAGCGCCTTTGGGAAAAAGATTCTTGTCAACAGTTTGCACGTTTCTGAAAATGTGGTAATCATTAACCCTTTCCTTAAAATCACAAATATCTACGCTGGTCCAAATTCTTGAAATATAATAAAAAAAAATCCAAACAAGCCAAAACGAAGCAAATGCTACTAAAAACAGAGTGTTCAACCCGAAGCATATGAATTATTGAAGGAAAAGAAGACACCCCTTGTCATCATCAGCGCTTCTTTCTTTTCCTTTAAAGGTTCATTACCTTACAAACTGTGAAAACACAAAGGCGTATTTAAGAAAAAGATCGATAGAGGCGTTCTTTAAGATGGCGTATCTTTTTTTTGTCTAAAACGTTGAAGTTGACAACTTGGATACTGCAGAACATAAAATTATGACATCGCCTGAAAATTCCCACGTCGAATAAACCTAAACATGAACACATAACAGGTTTTCTACCTTAATTCGTTAACATTTCAGACTGGTACAATTTTAAATATGGTTCATACGACAATTTAAAGTGAAAGTGAATGAAAGTCTTACATCTTTTGTCTTTTTTTAGCTCCACTGGCCTTTCAGGCCAGCGGGCTATTGTCATGGCGGTGTGTCCGTCGTGCGTGCGTGCGTCCGTAAATATTTTCTTTAAAAATCTTCTTCTCAAAAACTACTGGATGGATATCAACCAAACTTCTCAGGTATGATCATTGGGTGACCCCCTCTCAGATTCCTTCGAAGAATTTGGATTGAACCAGAATTATATGAGTTATCTGCCCTTGAATGTCAAAAATAGCTGGTTTTGACTTTATTTTTACTCTTAAATCTACAAATATCAAACAATCATTACAAAACTTGAGCAGAACATATATAAGCATAATATCCTGCCCTGGTGTAATTTTCAGCTTGATCGGAATTCTACATCATGAGTTATGTGCCCTTGAATTTGACAAAATTGCCATTTTTGACTTTGTTTTCACTCTAACAACCACAAATGTTAACCAATCAAGATGATATTTGGACAGAATACTTGTTTACAACAAGATCTTGATTACGTGTAATCTTCAGGATGATGACATTGCTACAATCTGAGTTACATTGTATGTGCCCTTGAAATTGACAAAATTTTGGTTTTCGACACTTTTTTTCACTATTGTGGCCACGAATATAGACTAATATTGACAAAATTTGGAAAGAATCATGCTGCCCATAAGATCTTGCGCGAGTTTAATTTTCAGCTTAATTATAAACTCACATACTGAATTATGTGCCCTTGAATTTGACATAATTATAGTTTTCAACTTTATTATCACTCTAAATTCCCCAAAATATTTGTCAGTCATTTACCTTCTTTTCGCTTTGACCGCATGATTGCTTCTTTTTATTTTGTTTTTGCTCTAAGAACAACACGTTTTGAGAAATCTAGTCTAAACTTTTATTTGATATTACAAGAAATTCAGGCCTGTGGAGCGACTCAAGACCTTCAGGTCTTTCTAGTTTGACAGGTAGCATTGTGGAAAAGGGAGAAACTGAAAGCAGTCTCTTTTCTATGGTGTTTTCCAAAGCATTTTATAACTTGTTTGTGCGTCAAATAACCCAGCGTCAATTTGAGGTAATGAATTAAAATTACCATGGATCCGCATTGGTAGGTGTTGCAGTGCTTCCTCCTTATTGTCTGTATTGTTTTCCGAGAAATGCTACGGTTACTGAAAATGTTATTTGAAAACAAAATGCATCTTAATTAGACTTTGTGTGTACACATGCTGATCCTGATGCTTGCATAGTTCCTCGATGCCATATATGCTCTTTTTCCAGAACCAAGTCATCCCAGCATTTTTAAAATCATTTACACATAAATTATGTTTCCACATACAATATGTGGAGATGTACACTTAAAGATAGAATTTTCTAGACGTATTGGGTCTTTTCGTAATTCCGGTAATACAGAGTTGTCGTTCTTGCGGGACGGTATGTTTACTTCCATTTGCCTGTAGGACAAGCGGCAACTTTAATATTTTCATCAAATCAATGAGTAATTAAATGAAAATGATTCTTATGGTAACTTAATAATGGAATCTAATAATACCTCTGCACCGTCCATAATTTTTAAACCATTCGGAGATCTATAACAAAAGAAATCTCCCATTATCCGATGATAGGTTATCATTGAAAATATTTTCCCCCGTGGCGTGCCTCAAATCAGGCCAGTATCGATTTGTGACGTCATGACTTTGCGTTACTTACTCTAGTCATATGACGTCATAGAAATAAAAAGAGGGGCAACTTTGGGGGGAAAATACATGTAAATACATGTATATACATGTACGCTGTGAGCGAGTTTTTCCAAACGAATATTTTGTAATTGTTTGTAAGAACTGTGAACATTCCACTCCACACGGTTTTTCACTGTCGGAAAATGATTAATCTCGAAAATAGAATAAGTGAATGTTAAAGCACAGAAAATATTGAGGAAAGAGGCGATATTTCTGACTATCGATCATCAAATTGCTTCCTTTTTCTCAATGCTTTTTCCAAACAATCTATTGATGTCAAAAACGGGACTTTAATATTAAGGAAAAGGTTTTAAAAATTGAAGAATTCGTTTTTAAATGTGCCGAAAAAAATATGGTACTTTCCAAATTAAGCCATGCTAATAATTATTGTCAAAATGATTCCGATTTTGCTATTTGTGGGCATCAAAACAAAGAATTGGTTAGGAAAGGGTTAACTTAAACAATCATTTCAAATTTAATTCAAATGAAGCAGGCTGTAGACTATGATACGTAGATCTACTAAGAAGAACAGTTTGATGTATATTGTAGAAAAGGAAATATTGAGGGAAAAGCAAAGTCAGCATATGTTTTTCTTTTCTCTCAAAACTTTGCTATTTCGTTCAAGTAGATCTAGATCTATGTCATTCATTGTTTTTTTTTCTTTGTTTTTTTTTTTGTTAAAGCGTTCCCAAACAAGGCCTGGTTTTGGTGTATATTAGATCTACTTAAGAGAAAATACTCTGGGAAACATTTCGGCAAAGTTTAAGAGAATCCTGATAACCAGCATTTTCTCCTTCTGTCTCAATAGACTAGATCTACTTTGATATGTAAGCGTTTATTGTGTTGATGCTATGTTGCGATGGGATTTCTCTTTTTTCTCTGCGCTGAGGTTCCTCTGTTGGAATCTCCCAACGATCTACGCATTTCGGCTAATAGGCTTAGTCTCTCAGACTCGGGTAGGCCTAGGCCAGATACGATGTTTGGTTCTAATTATTGCGACTTATTACACGAATCCAAGCTCGTCTTGTATTTGCCTCTATCGACAAAGTTTGTGCAGTTCCAAATTTCCATTTTTATTCGCAAAATTATGGCAATCATAAGTGCAGTAGTGGTCTTTCCCATTGATAGCGCTTGTTTAGATTGACACCGGAAGACGGCATACCGTCCCGCATGAACGACAACTCTGTCACGACGGAATTACGAAAATCCGGAATATCGCGATTTAAACCTTTTCCAAAACGACAAATTGTTATCCAATTTCAAAAGCTCTTCAGAAGTGAATCGGATGATGATACAGACATGTGTGATGTGCAATTATGTAATACAAAAATTGTTGAGACAAAAAGATAAAGTAGCGGTTATACATATCACCAATTTCTCTTTTTTATTCAACGCATTCTTAAGCATTTTTAAAGAGATTTAAAAGCCAGATCCTGTTTTGGGAAAGGATTAAAAAGAGTACTAATTTTCCCCCGAATCAGGCCACTTTATTTAATTGGTGTCTACAATTTTCGGAAATTTTCAGAGAGCAATTTTGTCAAAATTGTGAGGCTTAATAGCGTCGGGAAACTTTTCGTCGCTTTTCAACGAAAACCTCGTCATTGCAACTTAAAACAAGCTACAGTTACGAGGTTTTCGTTTAAAAGCAGCGATTTGTTAAACGGACCCAGGCAAGGTTGTTGGAGGTAAAATATATATTCAAGTAATTTCACATGGAATGGTCAACATGCATAACAATATTATTTCTGTCAAAAGAAATTTTAGATGAAGTTCCTTTAGTCCTCCGAATTAAGTCTGTTAATAATTAGCTGACCCTCCATTTATATATATAGTTACAGTTATGGGTAACTGGACCTTGATAGATAGTGAAAATTTTAAAAAAAATAAAATGGGAATGCGATGTCTCTTAAATATCAATAGAGCGATGACTTGTGGAAATTATAATATAGAAAGTATTGGGAGAAAGGGTTATCAGTATTTTCTTCTTTTGTCTGAATGTTATCCAAGGTCATATCAATCAGGTCTATACCCTAACCCTCTCCCAAATGACAACATTTTAGGTTGGTCAAAATTGAAAGCTGCTGCAGACAAAATGCATGTTTTTGAAAACACAATTTATATAGAACAGAGCGCAGAAAATATTCAGGCAAAAAGAGAAACTGCTGGTTATCAGCAGTTTCTTCTTCTGCATCAATGTTTTCCCATGCTATTTCTTTTAGGGGCGTCAAAACCAGGTATCGTTTTAAAATGCGTCAGTTGTTGAGAAAGAGGCAATCTGCACAAAATTAATGCATCATACATATACTTCATTGCATCTTAGATCTAAAAACATCGTTTCAAAATAAATTATTCTTGGAATTTCGAGGCTTCCGCGATACGCGTTTCTCAAATCAGAACTTGTTTTGGTCGGCCTAATATTTTATAAAAGGCTTGGAAAACATCGAGGAAAATATTTTTGAGGCCTCGATATGGTCTGTGCTATAAAAGATACACAAATTCAATGATTGTCAACACCCATTTAGCCGTCTGTGGAAGCTAATCTAAATTTTTGCTGTTTGGTAAAATTACATTTTTGATAGGCTTACATGGCAACCTATAGATCTATACTTAACCAAACTTATAAGTACTCCGATTTATATTATGCGCAAAATTTTCCCCGATAAAGGAATATCAAAAGTCGATATTGTTTTTTATTCCTTAACTTCATTACTTGACCGATATCATTTTCATTTTGCAAAATTATTGTGCAAAATGGTAACTTCCGGTCGACTAAAGAAAATTGAAATACGCCTCCTGTGTTTCATACACGAATCCCATGTCCTTAATTAACAATTCATTCTTTTATGGATTGACGTGCCAAACATAAAAACATAAAATGCATCGGAAATCGTTACAAAAACAACCATTAACAATGGGTGTTTGACAAGGTGGTGCAATTAAAGCGTGGGTAATATTCTCATACCCACATTTCCAGTCGTTCTATACAAATTTAATTCAAAATATCGTTTGTAACTGTCAAACATCAACATTTTTGTTACATTTGTGCCATTTTTCTAAAAAAATTCAATCCGCATCATAAATGTACATGCAACTGCTGTCACCCAATTTGTGGCCGAGTACAGACGAACCGGAAGTGCTGCCAACCTACCAAGACAACCACGTGACAGGACAACAAACCGGAATTTGGACCGTAACATTGTTTTGTCTCGCCTACGTGAGTTGAAGAGTCCAGTGGCTGTCACAGAAAGGGATACATTATGCCTTCAAGGGAGACCATTCAGTGTCTAAACTATCCGATAATGGCTCAATTCATCATAACAAGATGTACAAGATGCATAAAGCATGACCTCACAATTAACACATCTATATTCAGTTGCCAAGGATGCATTAAATTTGCTAATTGTGAAAAAGAGTTTTACAGACTAACGACTTACTGTCCAGTATGATGATGATCTGGCACATGTTTAGCAAGCATAGAGATTCTTACATCGACTCCTAAATTATCAAGAAGATATCCCTACAGCATAATTCAGGAATTACAAAATGTTTATGCGTTCCTGGTACCATGCTACTGTGTGAGCGAACAAGGAACACACAAAATCTTGACTTTGTGACTTTTTCTACCAACAGTGGTCTCCGTTAGCTGCTTCTGGTGTAATTAATATTCTCCCGAAGTTTATGAAAATTCAATAGATGATTGTAATATGGTTAAAGCGAAGTTGTGTAAAGTTTGGTTAAGATATGTTAAGCCTGTCCAGAGATATGCTTTATGATATAGTCGGAGTACTTATAAGTTTTGAGTAGTGTAGTAGATACCACCGGTAAACATAATTTGTTATTTTAGTTTTAAATTATAATGTTATGTGTGAACAATTGAATCATGTCTACACAATTTCTGTAGAAAATGCATCAAAATACCCGTATGCTCTCGAAGAATTTTCCTCTTCACATTTTGTGTTTGCGCTGATTTTACAAATATTGTTGACAAATAATTTTAGTACTTTTTTACGAGGTTCCTTAAAAGCAAGTTGTCACAACTCACAAAAACACTGAAATTGTGATAATAACCAAATTCGAATAAATCAGTTTATAGCGATGTTTTCCGTTGCACATGTTTTTGGTTGTTTCAAATCCCTATTGATATCTGTTTCGATGGAAATGTTTCGAAATAAATGTGCTAATTTGAACTATGGAACCTTAACCCTCATCCTACCAACTGGGGTCAATCTGACCCCACGCGTCATTTTTTGCGTGTCATTTTTTACGGCATGCACTCTGGTGTCCAAATTTTAGGAGTTTGTTGGTCTACCACAACCTTCTTCCTGTCGAGCAACATTTTTAGATTTTAGCATAATTTGAGTTTGTAATATTGATTTTTTTGCTGGGGTCCGTTTGGACCCCACTATAATTACTCTTTATTGCAACTATTTAAACTTTTTTGTTAATAAAAATTTTCATCTAAAAACCACTATATGAATTTCAAACAAACTGCACAGGAATAATCCTTGGGTAACCCTATCTGAGATTTCTTCAAGGAATTTTGATTTGATAAAAAATACCCGAGTTATCTGCCCTTGATTGCCCAAAATTGCGGTTTAGACTATTTTTTTTTTTTTTTTTTTTACTATTTTTACTCTCACATCAACAAATTTTGACTAGTCAAAACAAAACGTGAATAGAATTTTTGTGACTATGATATCTTGCCTGAGTGCAACTTTCAGCTCGATCGAAATCTTAGATCATGAGTTATGTTCCCTGGAATTTTATGCAAAAATTGCATGAAATAGTAAAATAGATACAGGCCTATGGAGCGATTCAAGCCATTTAGGGCCTTCTTTTTTTTCATTTCCGTATGCTTTTGTGCTATTATTATTTGTTAGTAATCAGGCCCGTAGGAACAGGGGGGCTGGGGGGGGGGGCTAAGCCCCCCAATGTTGGCCAAAAATGCCAAATTTTCTCAATTTTACGCTGAAAAATTTGGGAAAATCCAAATTAGCCCCCCCCCCCCAATATTCAGGACAAGGGCTTTACCACCCCCCCCCCCCCCAATATGAAATTACTTCCTACGGGCCTGACAGTAACCAATATAACATTTAACCAAAGAATATGTCTTTTGTGAAACTAATTTTTGTCGTGAAATTCAAAATTACGTGTGGGGTCCAAATGGACCCCAGTTGGTAGGATGTGTATGTAAAATATGTTGGTAGGATGAGGGTTAAATAAATAATGCTATTACAGATTTCATTTCACATGGCGCAGCTTTAGCTTTTTATTATCATTAATTAACGCCTGTGTTTTTATAATTATAATTCAGTAATATTTTCTTGTATACCTGTTATATTTATGTACTATGACACTTGTAAGTCTTTTTGAAGAATAATACGCTATATGCGAAATATGAACACATTTTGAAGAAAGGTCAGTGAATGAAAAGCTATATAGTAAGAAATGAGCAACGATTACACCATTCCCTCGGATAATGTTATCCTTTTTTCTCTAGATTCTTATGCAGAATTTCAAGGACTTGTGCACTTAATTCTATTCTAAAACGGAAATATTGGATTGGGTATGTTCGTTAAGAAAGCTGCTGCAGAATACAAGATAGATGCTGTTAAAGAAAGGATTTGTGAACAACATTACACAGATAAAATAAAGACAAAATTTGAAAATACTTTTTTCAAAGCTTAATTCTTTTTGCCATATGTCTAATTATTACTATCGGGGACGTCAGAAAACACCCGTTCATTATATTTGTCGTATAAGTACAAACACAATACCTAATCTGAGTCAACAGTCACTAATGCAACGCAGAGACTTATTGAATGATCCATTGGCGACAGACAATTGACTCTTGTCGAATGTAGAATCGCGCAAGCAATTTGACCAAAATATACGGAATCAAAAATTTTATCAATATCTTTTTCCTGGTATGTAGAATATGCCTAGCAGGTATACAAGACAATGTCTCATAAAGCCCAGTAAGGACAGCCTCCTTTTTTTTTTATCTAGATTAAGCACAAGTCACATCGTTTTTTCAGTCAGAAAGCTAATACCTAATCCCATTTTTCATGGACAGGATAGACCAACATTCAAGCAATGTTGTTGGTAATCTAATTAGAGACGTTCTGACAAGTTGATGTTCAGTGTCGGAAATACTGTCTTAATTCTGTAGAAATGTCTCAGTGTGTCTGTCGTGACAAAATCAGGCTAATTGAAAGTGCACGGACCGATAAAGGTCAAAACTTCTCGTAAAGTCGCAATTCCTGTCGCCGTACACAGATCGTAATTCTGTGTGCCTAACTCTTTCCCAAACGACAAAATTTTAGGGTGATCCACTTCAAAAACTGCCACAAATGACAAAATGGATGCTATTAAAGATATGATCTGTGTGAAATATGACACAGAAAATATTGAGACAAAACGAGAAACTGCTGGTTATCAGCAGTTTCTTCTTTTGTTTAAATATTTTCCAAAGCCTTTTCTATTAGAGACGCCAAAACCAGGCCTTGGAAAGGGTTAAAGTGTCAAGAATAAGGACGACAAACAGTTATCTAAAAGGGCGTCAGGGACAGTAAACAGATTACATCATTATTTTCCACCGTCGAGTTGACTCTTGACGCATTTCTCTAGAATTTAGAGTAGCTTTCCGGCATGATTACATAAATCTTTAAGACCATTCTCATGATTAGATTATTTACGGACGACCGCTTTTCTTCTAAATCAGAACATCCGGTTGTGTTTGGAAATATATTAAGGAGAACTTCCGGTTGGTGTTTATGGTAAACCACAACAAGGCGTGTGAAAGTTGAGTGCCATCTTTAAAGCCATGTTTCTTTGTTCTTAGCACATAAATAAATAGAAAAATCGGATAATAAAGGATAGTAGGGCTTATCGGGCTTATTTATGTTATGCCTTGGTTTTAGTCCCCTACCGGCGAAGCCGTAGGGAACTTTAGGTTTGCACTCTGTCCGTCAGTCAGTCCGTCCGTCCGTCAGTCCGTCCATCAGTCCGGTGAATTAGTTTTCCAGACCTTTTTTTCTAACCGTTGGCAGGTATTGAGAAAATTACTGGGAGGTCACAGTTTTCCGGACTTTTTTCTAAACGTTGGCAGGTATTGAGCTGATTTTTGGTATGTAGACCCGCATTGATGAGTTACAGAACGAGTTTGAGTTTCGTTCCGGTCCAGTGATTTTTGAGGAAGATACGGATGCTGGACTTTGAAAAATACCGGAAAATCACAGTTTTCCGGACTTATTTCCTAAAGGCTGGAAGATATTAAGCTGATTTTAGCTCACCTGAGCACAAGGTGCTCAAGTGAGCTATTGTGATCACCTTTTGTCCGGCGACCGTGCGTCATGCGTCGTCCGTCGTGTGTCGTCCGTCAACAATTTCTTTAAATGACATTTCCTCCTAAACTACTTGGCCAATTTCAACCAAACTTGGCAGGAATGTTCCTTAGGTGACCCCCTTTCAGAATTGCTAAAATAATTGAAAAGCCGTAAAAAACTCTGGTTGCCAAATGACAAAATTTTAGACTCATCCTAATTCAAAAGTAACTTAAATTTTACATTTTTGGGGTTTTTTACCTAGAAGACATTGTTACGAGCAATTTCTTCATTTTCCACGATGTTTTTCAAAGCCATTATCTACATGTAGTAGGGAGTCAAAAGGAGTCACTGTGAGATAATGGGTTAATATAATTATTGATGCTCTACATTTGTCATAATTTCATTTTATAACGTTACTGCCTAATCGCCAGACTAATAGATCTATTCTGATCTGGGTTATCTTTAATGGATCGAGTAAAAAACTGTTGCTCCTGTATTAACTTAAAATTATTTGATATAGTAACAAAAGTTAAAACAAATGTGTGACAAAATTGCAAAGAGCTCGGACAATAAATCGATTTTCACAGAAAAGAAATATTTTATATCCTCGTGTATGAAACAAAAAGCTTGTGAACAGGAAATTATTATTTCGATTATACGCAACTGTCATGCTATCTTTTTTATAAGCCGTAAAGGATATAACGTGGCATGTAGACTACTACAGAGATTGAGAATCAAGAGTCATTTGCATTACCGGTCGGTCAATATGAACGAATTATTATCGCAAATTGATCTTTGTGACAAAAATGGCCGAATCCGGTTTTATAGAAAGACGGTTATGAAAGCGAAAGATATTTTAACCCATAAACAGACGTCACATTTCTAACCTTGTCCAAATGTTTAGGTATTGCAGACGACAATTTCAAAAATCGTAGGCCTACACTTTTTGGTCAGTCCTGGTAGAAAACATTATCAAAAATGAAGAAATTGTTTGTGACATGCTAGGTCGTCGAACTTAGAAAGGGTTAAAAATGTGTTCAAGACATATGTTTTCAAGATTTATCAACCTGTATGAGTAGATAACTTCTTTGCATGAGGCAATTCGAGAAAGTTAATTTAGCCACTCTGAATCAAATCTGTATTTAACTTTACCCACCGGCATAACTATAATTTCTGATAATAATTATATTAAACTAATCTTCGATAGAGAGTGCCACAACAAGGGCGGATCCTGATTTTTTCCAGGGGGTGCAAGCCCAATTTTTTCCAGGGGGGGGGGGGTCCAAGCCCAAATTATGGCTTAAAGTGTAGTAAATATGTAACGTTGCATTAAATTCATATAGTCAAATTTCAATTTTCGGCCAATGACAGGGGGTGCAGACCCCCCCTCTTGACCCCCTGTAGATCCGCCCATGCACAATGATAATGACTTTAGTGCTAAAGTAGACTGGGTTGACCGTTATGTATTGATTAACACATACAGAATGATATACTACTGTTTGTCCGAAATTTCATCATGGTTAACTGGCTGAGGTCGTTCCCTATTGGAACGCATGCACTAAAATTCTATTTTTACCCCAAATTATCCGCTGCACCACACTGTCACAACCACGTGTACTCAACTCTGATTGTCACCGTGTAGTTCTTATCTCTAGCTTGGTCCATTTTAAGCAAGAAATAATTGGACGCAAATGAAAAATCTTCAAATCTGGGACAAAACTGACAACACCGGACTTAAAGATGTATTTTCTGTGTGAAATCCCGCGGTTTAACCGGAAACGTTACCACTTCCTGCCATTAAGATAAAAGATGCGACGCCATTTTCAGTCTTTATTCGGAGTGAAATTAACACTTTCACAAACGATATGTTAAGAGTGAGTTGCAGACGACAAAATAATAGATATCAAATTAAAAAAAATGTGTATGATATAGCTATGCATAGCGTAGAAAATATTGAGGGTAACGAAGAAATTACAGATTATCAGCAATTTCTTCTTTTCGCTTAATTTTTCAGAACTATTTCTAGTAGCAATGTCAAAACCAGGTTTGTGAGTATTAAGTGATAAGTAAATCGAATCTACAGCGCCTTTGGGAAAAAGATTCTTGTCAACAGTTTGCACGTTCCTGAAAATGTGGTAAGCATTAACCCTTTTCCTAAAATTCCAAGTATCTACGCAGGTCCAAATTCTTGAAATAGAATTAAAAATCCATAAAAAGCCAAAACGAAGCAAACGTTACTAAAACAGTGTTCAACCTGAAGCATATGAATTATTTAAGGAAAAGAAGACACTCCTTGTCATCATCAGCGCTTATTTCTTTTCCTTTAATGGTTCATTACCTTACAATCTGTGAAAACACAAAGGCTTGTTTATGATGATGTATCTTTTTTCTGTCTAAAAAGTTCAAGTTGACAACTTGGATACTGCAGAACATAAATGACATCACCTGAAAATTCCCACGTCGGATAAACCTAAACATGACCACATAACAGGTGGTTACCTTAACCCATTACCAAACGACAAAATGTTGGGATAGTCCAATTTGAAAGAAGTTGCAGACCACATTTCAATGTGATGAAATTTCAAAATTTTAAAGCTTTTTGGGTAGAAAACATTGTGTGAAATGAAGAAATTGCTTGTCACAAGCAATTTCTTCATTTTCCACAATGTTTTCCAAAGCCTCTATCATGAAGAGCATCAAAAAGTGTCAATGTTTGGGAATGGGTTAACATTTCAGACTGGTCCAATGTTAAATAAGGTTCATACGACAATTTTTAAGTGAAAGTTAATGAAAGTCTTACATCTTTTGTCTTTTTTGACATGTAGCATTGTGGAAAAGGGAGAAATTGAAAGCAGTCTCTACATTTTTATGGTGTTTTCCAAAGTATTTTATAACTTGTTTGTGCGTCAAATAGCCCAACATCAATTTGAAGGGATGAATTTTAAATTACCATGGATCCACGTTAGTAGGTGTTGCAGTGCTTCCTCCTTATTGTCTGTATTGTTTTCCGAGAAATGCCACTGTTACTGAAAATGTTACTTGAAAACAAAATGCTTCTTAAAGGCAGAATAACACTTAACATCTTGCAAATTTTCCGAGAACTTCGTACAAAAAAATAAATATATATTATTAAAATATGGTCTTTAAATTGCATATATGCCAAATCTTAGCTTTCTACCTTGTGTATTGGCTTAGATGTCGACGGATTTAAAACCCCATGATTTGTTGTCCCGGGGATAATATTTACAATAATGGAACATATGGGGTTTTAAATCCGTCGACATCCTAGCCAATACACAAGATAGAAAGCTTAGATTTGGCATAGATGCAATTCAAAGGCCATATTTTCATAATACATATTTATTTTGTACGAAGTTCTCGGAAAATTTGCATGCTTTTAAGTGCCATTCCCCCTTTAATTAGACTTTGTGTGTACACATGCTGATCCTGATGCTTGTATAGTTCCTCGATGCCATATATGATCTTTTTCCAGATTCAAGTCATCCCAGCATTATTAAAATCATTTACACATTATGTTTCCAAATACAATATGTTGAGACGTACATTTAAAGATATAATTTTCTATACGTATATCGCGATTTAAACCTTTTCCAAAACGACAAATTGTTATCCAATTTCAAAAGCTCTTCAGAAGTGAATCGGATCATGATACAGACATGTGTAATGTGCAATTATGTAATACAAAAATTGTTTGAGACAAAAAGATAAAATGGTGGTTATACATGTAACCAATTTCTCTTTTTTATTCAATGCGTTCTTAAGCATTCTCTTAGCCAGATCCTGTTTTGGGAAAGGATTAAAAAGAGTACTTATTTTCCCCCGAACCAGGCCACTTTATTTAATTGGTGTCTACAATTTTCGGAAATTTTCAGAGAGCAATTTTGTCAGAATTGTGGGGCTTAATAGCAGCGGGAAATATTTCGTCGCTTTTCAACGAAAACCTCGTAACTGCAACTTAAAACAAGCTGCAGTTACGAGGTTTTCGTTTAAAGCAGCGATTTGTTAAACGGACCCAAACTAGATTGAGGTAAAAAATTATATTCAAGGAAATGTCATATGGAATGCTTAACCCACATAGCTATAAATTATTTCTGTCAAAGGAAATTTTAAACGAAGTTCATTTAGTCCTTAAAGGAGAACGTGCTAGGCTGTCGAAAATGCAAATGGCATAAAAATTACAAACCAGAAATAACGTATGAATTTACCAATCTGAAGGGGTAGATCATTTATGTCCAGCGATGGGAGGCATCAAGCTCTATAATGTATACAAATCCGAGTCAATCAATAACACGGTGGATAATCACGCAATACAATATTTTCGGAAAATCTTCAATAATTTGGTAAATACTGGATCGATTTGAATTCGGTTTGAAGCAGAGAGTGTGGACATACGTCACGCAACGTCACGCAACGTCACGCAACGTCACGCAACGTGGTTGATTTTGAAATATCAACTGATAAAAAAGTTATTGAAGATAAACCAAAATTTTGTTTTATCTTCAATAATTTTTTTATCAGTTAATATTTCAAAAATCCAACAAGTCCAGCTTATTCCTGGCATTTTCCACATTCTTAAACCGAATTCAAATTGGTCAAGAATTAAAAAAGATATTGAAGATTATAGGAAATTCTGAGTCACGTGATTATACACCGTGAATGACGTCGGTCCCATTTTTATTGTCATTGTTTTAGTTTACTAACGGTTACTTGTGCCCAACTTTCGAACAGTTCAATTACGTCAGAGGTACGTCGTTTGTGCTCAGTGAGATTCAACACACCGTACAACCGGCTGTGTCGAAGACAGACGAGAGTCATCGAAGACAAATTCGGCATCTAATAGCAAGTGCACCTACCGTCAATTAATTTAATCTCATAAATAAACGAAAGGATCTATGGTATTCTATAGTTGATAAATACGCGTGTAAGTGTCCAGTGCTTCTACAAAATAAACGTTTCCACGCAGCCGGTTGCACGGTGTGTTCAATCGAAATACCGAGGGGTGTGTCTCGTTGACCTTGACTTTGTCTCGTTTTGAAGTAAAAATAGTAAATGTAAAAATGCATGTGAAGAATTGATTATATAGGAAAGGGAAAATGGTTACTCTCCGTGATTGAGATTTTTATGCATTGCAAATTGTTTTTCCATGTAGAAATATGAATTCCAGAATAGTTCGGAAGCATTGATATCTAGCATGAGCCCCTTTAATTAAGCATGTAAATACTTTGCTGACCCGCCATTTTTATCTATAGTATATGGGTAACTGGACCTTGAAAGATAGTGAAAAACTTGATGCTATCTTGTACACAAATCCTATCTTTTTTCAAATACGATATGTCCACTGCAACTTCTTTCAAATTTGACATAACCCTAAAATTTTGTCGTTCGGGAAAGGGTTAAGTAAAAAAAACGCTTCAGTCTGGAGAATGAACGTGACTGAAAATGTGAAACAAGAATATTCTTACAGACAATTTCGCAAATGTGCTGTTGAATTAAAAACAAGACTTTATTGCAATTTTAACCCTCACTTTAAGGACAACATTTAAGAAAGGTGCAAATTAAAAGCTGTTGCAGAAGACAATATTATTTAAAGTGACATTTCACAGATATTTTTTCGTAAAATTTTCTTTTATCTATTTTATCTGAAGCATATTTTCTTATGAAAATTCTTAAAATTTCAAGTCAAAGTAGCCTGCCGTTTACGAGAAATATATTGTTTTGTGTTAAAATTGAACAAATGTATGCATACAGCAGTTCAGATGTATGTGAATTTTTATTTCTGTCTCAACTTTAAAAGCATGTTTTTCGCTTATCAGCAACTACTTCAAAATACTAATAGCATTTATACGCATTAGAATAACCAATTTTGGCATCAAAGCATACATGTACTCTAAAGAAATGAAATGGGAATTTAATGTCTCTTTTTATACCAACAGAATTATAACTTGTGGAAACTATAGCATAGAAAATTTTGGGACAAAAGGTTATCAACATTTTCTTCTTTTGTCTGAATGTTATCCAAGACATTTGTCAATCAGATATCTTAAAATGCGTCAATTCTTAGGAAGGAGGTAATCTGCACAAAATTAATGCACCATACATCATTACATCTTTGATCTAATAAAATCGTTTCAAAATGAATTAAATAACTTGACGCTGTTCTCGATATTAAAGACAATGCGAAGTGTGGAGAAAATTTTGAAATGATAATATTTGAATTATTCTTGGAATTTCTAGGCTTCCGCGGTACGCGTTTCTCAAATCAGAACTGGTTTTGGTCTCCCTAGTATCATATAAAAGGTTTGGGAAAACATCGAGGCATAATATTTTTGAGGCCTCAATATTTTCTGTGCTATGAAAAATACACAAATTTAATGATTGCCAACACCCATTTTGACGTCTATGGAAGCTAATCTAAGGGGGGGTCTCACCCTATTAGAAATTCCCATAGGGTTGTGCCCACGCTCGGAATATCATGAAATTTGGTATGAAGTTAGTATTCTTTATTAACACGTTATTCCCGAAATGCTTTTTAAAAATCTTTTCTGGAAAATATTTTTTAAGAATTTTAAGATTTTTTCTTAAAAATGGGGGGGGGGGGGTATCCTTACTTAACGAGGCCATATACACCCAGCTTTGTCGTATTCGATCCAAATTGTCCCCAAAAATAATGTCTAATAATTTTTCATCTTGTATAAACCAGAATAGTATATATTACTCAACAAAAAACAATTTTCTAGAAGATTTTGTATGACCTCATCGCCAAATTCTTTAGTTTTTAAGTATTTCGACCAAATTCAGG
This sequence comes from Fragum sueziense, assembly GCA_963680895.1. Lineage (NCBI taxonomy): Eukaryota > Metazoa > Mollusca > Bivalvia > Cardiida > Cardiidae > Fragum > Fragum sueziense. The sequence goes on along the minus strand of OY804592.1, from coordinate 81,104,446 downwards.
TCTTAATTTCACCTAGTTCCAGTTTTTGTCAACCTATAAAATTTACATAAAAATTGCCCTTATATATGCCCATGCTTATGGTAAAATATGAAGAAAAAATAAAACCGGTAACAGTGTTGTTTTTGAATTTAAGTGTAAAGGGTCCAGATTTCTAAGAATGTAAAATCTAAGATTTTACTTAATTATTTTCAAATACATTTGTAAATAGCTCATTATGCTTTGTTGTGTCTTTATTTAACATAACCAACTTACACATGGCATCAATTTTAACTTTTTTCACACAAAAACATGATTTTAAAGAATAATGGGCACATTGTCGTACCCCACCCACCAATAATATAATGGAAGAAAAAATCCCATACAGCAGGGTAAATTATAAATGTGGGGATGAAAAATAAAGGAGATGCATAATGTTACATATTTAATCTATTATGTCACCCTTTTTAACTTTCCTTTGTGGCTTATCAGCACTTAGACTTCTTTCTTCTTCTTCCGGTTACAGTGCTGGGCCCTTATAAGAGCATTATTGCACAGTTATTTAAAAATGTAAACATTTTTTACTTTACTACACAGCTCAAGATAATAAAAAGAACACAAAAACAGTTTTTATTGTACATTAATTGTGCATTTGAATGCAAAATTGCTAATATTTCTATTGTAATTATGAACTAGCCACTGCTTTGTTGACATATTAACTTTTTGATAATCTCAGATTTGAGAAGAACATGCATCATTTTCGCATGTTTGTATCAACAATATTGATACAAAAATGTTGTACGATGACTCCTCTTGTTATTCTGATTTAAGATTGGGGACTGATATCAATATTATGTAGGCAATACTGAGCTTTTGCTAGATGGGTACCATTAAAATCCGGGATCATTCTAAGGTGCCGTTGTTCACAATTCTCATTATTTGACAATGTTACCGGTTTCCAATTTTCACCAAATTCTGCATACGACTAGGAGACATATATGGCTAACCTTTTTATTAATTTCATAACTTGACAAAGACGGGAACATACAAGTAAAATTATTTGAATTGAAGGTTTTGAAAATTTCTCAGCTGTTTTTCTGACAATTCCTGACCAAATAAATTTCTGAGAATTTTTTTTTTTTTTTTGCATGTTGGCATCAACATTGTTGGTACCAAAATGTTCTTCAATGACCCCCCTTGCTATTTTGATTCAAAATTTGGGACTGATATCAAAACTAGGTAAGCAAAATTGGGCTTTTGCTAGACGGGTACCATTGAAATCCAGGAGCATGTTAAGATGCCGTTGTTCACAATTTTTATAATTTGACAATGTTACCGGTTTCAAATTTTCACCAAATTTTGCATGCAAACATGGATCATATATGGCCAACTTTCTTATTAATTCCATTGGTTGACAAAGACGGGAACATACAAAAGAGTTTGATTGAATGTTAGGTTTCATATAATTTTCTGGGTAGTTTTTCTGTCAATTTCTGACTAAATATATTTCTGAGAAATTATGTGGCATGTTGCTATTAAGAATATTGGTCTGAAAATGTTCTACATGTTCTACAATAACTCTTCTTACTATTCTTATTTAAAATTTGGGACTGATATCAAAACTAGGTAAGCAACATTGGGCTCTTGCTAGACGGGAACCATTGAAATCCGGGAGCATCTTTAGGTGTCGTTGTTCACAATTCTCATTATTTGACAACGTTACCGGTTTCAAATTTTCACCAAATTTTTCATGCAAACAGGGGACATATATGGCTAATTTTCTTATCCATTTCATAGGTTGACAAAGACGGGAACATACAAAAACAAATTGATATAATTTTAGGTTTTGAAAATTTCTCTACTACTTTTCTGACAATTTCTGACTAAATAGATTTCTAAGAATTTTTTTGTTCATGTTTATATCAACAATATTGGTACCAAAATATTCTGCAGTGACTCCTCTTGCTATTCCGATTTAAAATTTGGGGCTGATATCAAAACTAGGTAAGCAAAATTGTGCTTTTGCTAGACAGGTACCATTGAAATCCGGGAGCATCTTAAGGTGCCGTTATTCAGAATTCTCATTATTTGACAATGTTACAGGTTTCAAATTTTCACCAAATTTTGCATACAATTAGGGGACATTTATGGCTAACTTTCTTATCGATTTCATAGGTTGACAAAGACGGGAACATACAAAAATATTTGATAGAATTTTAGGTTTTGAAAATTTCTCGGCTATTTTTCTGACAATTTCTGACTAAATAAATTTCTAAGAATTTTTTATTCATGTTGATATCAACAATATTGGTACCAAAATATTTTACAGTGACTCCTCTTGCTATTCTGATTTAAAATGTGGGGCTGATATCAAAACTAGGTAAGCAAAATTGTGCTTTTGCTAGAGAGGTATCATTGAAATCCGGGAGCATCTTAAGGTGCCGTTGTTCACAATTCTTATTATTTGACAATGTTACCGGTTTCAAATTTTCACCAAATTTTACATACAAACAGGGGACATATATGGCCAACTTTCCTATCAATTTCATAGGTTGACAAAGATGGGAACATACAAAAATATTTGATAGAATTTTAGGTTTTGAAAAAGTCTCGTCTATTTTTCTGACAATTTCTGACTAAATTAATTTCTAAGAATTTTTTGCGCATGTTGGGACCAACAGTATTGGTATCAAAAGTTTGTGCAATGACTCCTCTTGCTATTTGTATTAAAACTTGTGGATTTATACCAAAACTAGATAACAAACATTGAGTTTTTGTAAGACGGGTATCAATGAAAACAGGGAACACTTTAAGGTGCCGCGTAAAGACCTATATGCACTCTTTGAGTAAAACGAATATATTTTTGTAGTTCATAGGTCAGGGGCATTCTATGAGTAAAGTTACAAGAAAATCTGTGCGTGGGCGCAAATGAGACCCCCCCCCCTTTTTGCTGTTTGGTAAGGTCTAAAATTACATTTTTGATAGGCCTACATGGCAACCTTATCGAGTAGATATCACCGATAAACATAATTTGTTATTCTAGTTTTAAATTATAATGTTATGTGTAAACAATTGAATCATGTCTACACAATTTCTGTAGAAACATGCATTAAAATACCCGTATGCTTTCAAAGAATTTTCCTCTTCACATTTTGTGTTTTGCGCTGATTTTACAAATATTGCTGACAAATAAATTTAGTACTTTTTTACGAGGTTCTTTAAAAGCAAGTTGTCACAACTCACAAAAACAATAATATTGTGATAATAACCAAATTCAGGTAAATCAGTTAATATAGCGATGTTTTCCGTTGTACAAGTTCTTGATTGTTTCAAATCCCTATTGATTTCTGTTTCGATGGAAATGTTACGAAATAAATGTGCTAATTTGAACTATGGAACCTTAAACAAATAATGTTATTACAGATTTCATTTCACATGGCGCAGCTTTAGCTTTTATCATCATTAATTAACGCATGTGTTTTTAATAATTATAATTCAGTAATATTTTCTTGTATACCTGTTATATCTTTTTGAAGAATAATAACCGTGCGTTTGTTGTCTTTCTCCTAGAAGTAATGTACAATAGCAATAGCTTATTCTATTAAAACATACCATAGTCGCTTTTCAATGAAAACCTCGTAACTGTAGCATTTTTATGCAAAAAGCAGCGACATACAGCCTAGTACTTCCTATTTTTCACTGTTCTAGATTAGGCACAAATCACGTCTTCTTTCAGTCAGAAAGCTAATATCTAATCCCATTTTTCTTGGACAGGATAGACCAACATTCAAGCAATGTTGTTCGTAATCTAATTAGAGACGTTCTGACAAGTTGATGTTCAGTGTCGGAAATACTGTCTTAATTCTGTAGAAATGTCTGTCGTGACAAAATCAGGCTAATTGAAAGTGCACGGACCGATAAAGGTCAAAACTTTCCGTAATGTCGCAATTCCTGTCGCCGTACACAAATCGTAATTTTGTGTGCTGGACCCTTTCCCAAACGGCAAAATTTTAGGGTGATCCACTTCAAAACCTGCCACAAATGACAAAATGAATGTTTTTAAAGATATGATTTGTGTAAAATATGGCACAGAAAATATTGAGTCAAAAGGAGAAACTGCTGGTTATCAGCAGTTTCTTCTTTTATTTCAATATTTTCTAAAGCCGTTACTATTAGGGACGTCAAAACCAGGTCTTGGAAAGAGTTAAAATGTCAAGAATAAGGACGACAAACAATTACCGAAATGGGCGCCAGGAAGAGTAATCAGATGAAATCATTATTTTCGACCTTCGAGTTGACTCTTGACGCATTTCTCTAAAATTTAGAGTAGCTTTCCGGCATGATTACATAAATCTTTTAGACCATTCTCATGATTAGATTATTTACGGACGACCGCTTTTCTTCTAAATCAGAATATCCGGTTGTGTTTGAAAATATATTGAGGAGAACTTCCGGTTGGTGTTTATGGTAAATCACAACAAGGCGTGTGAAAGTTGAGTGTCATCTTTAAAGCCATGTTTCTTTGTTCTTAGCACATAAATAAAAAAAAAATAAAATAAATAAATAAAAAAATCGGATAATAAAGGATAGTAGGGCTTATCGGGCTTACTTATGTTATGGCTTGGTTTTAGTCCCCTACCGGCGAAGCCGAAGGGGACTTTAGGTTTGCACTCTGTCCGTCATTCAGTCAGTCCGTCAGTCCGTCCATCAGTCCGGTGAATTAGTTTTCCGGACCTTTTTTTCTAAACGCTGGTAGCTACTGAGCTGATTTTTGGTAATTAGACCCGCATTGATGAGTTACAGAACAAGTTTGAGTTTCGTTCCGGTCCAGTGATTTTTTAGGAAGATACGGATGCTGGACTTAGAAAATTACTGGGAGATCACAGTTTTCCGGACTTTTTTTCTAAACGTTGGCAGGTATTGAGCTGATTTTTGGTATGTAGACCCGCATTGATGAGTTACAGAACAAGTTTGAGTTTCGTTCCGGTCCAATGATTTTTGAGGAAGATACGGATGCTGGACTTTGAAAATTACCGGAAAATCACAGTTTTCCGGACTTATTTCCTAAAGGCTGGAGGGTATTGAGCTGATTTTTGGTATGTAGACCCGCATTGATGAGTTACAGAACAAATTTGAGTTTCGTTTCGGTTCAGTGATTTTTCAGGACGATACAGATGCAGGACTTAGAAAATTTCTTTGAAATTACAGTTTTCCGGACTTTTTTTTCTAAACGCTTGCAGGTATTGAGCTGATTTTTACTATGTGAACATATATTGGTGATTTACAGAACAAGTTTGAGTTTCGTTCCGGTCCAGTGATTTTTGAGGAATATACGGATGCTGGAATTAGAAAATTACTGGGAAATTACAGTTTCCCAGACTTTTTTTCCAAACACTTGTTGGTATGTAGACTTGCATTGATGAGTTACAGAACAAGTTTGAGTTTCGTTCCAGTCCAGTGATTTTTTTTTAGTAAAATATGTATGCTTGGCTTAGAAATTTACTGGGAGATTACCGTTTTCTGGACTCTTTTCTGAACGCTGGCAGGTATTGAGCTGTTTTTTTTTTCTTTTTTTTTTCTTTTTCTTGTATGTAGAACTTCATTGATGAGTTACAGAACAAGTTTGAGTTTGGTTTTGGTACATTGATTTTTAGGAAGATACAGATGCTGAATTTAGAAAATTACTGGGAAATTACAGGTTTTTTTACTTCTTTTTCTAAATGTACATATTAAGCCGGTAGGGACTTGGTATTGCTGTGCAATACAGAATGCTTGTTCTTATTATTATTTAGTTTTTTAATCAATTATCAAACGACAAAATTTCAGAGGGGTCCAAATGTAAAGATTTTGCTGACGACAAGTTCGAGTGAGAGATATTTTTATTATTGGACTTTCAGAGTAGACACCTTGTGGAAAATGCAGAAAATGCTTGTCTTGCGGAATTTCTTCATTTTCCACAACGTTTTCTCTGTCGTTTTCCTTGAGAGGATACAAAAAATTCTCTGTACAATACAATACAATACAATACAATACAATATCGTTTATTTTGTAAATGAAGGCCACCGGCCCATAATACAACATGATATATTGTCAAAAATTGAGTTGCATCCCTAACAATAATCAATCAATTAAATTTTTGAATTGCGGTGACAGAATAATTGGAATCATAAGTAAAACGTGTTCAGAAAATATTGAGACAAAAGGAGAAACGGCTGTTTATCAGCCTTTTCTTCTCTTGTTTCGATATTTCCCAAAATATTTTGATTGTGTGCGTCAGAAAGCTTTTAAAGCATAAAATAAATAATTATCCAAAAGAATCGCCCTTGATTTTCATTATAGTAGAGACATATATTGCTACTTTCCTCATCGTTACAGTATTTTCCGATGTTAACAATCTATAGAAGCTGTTGATATCATTTCTACCAGAATACCATGTATAAAGAAGGGATTGCCTTTCAGCTAGATACTTTTCACAATAAAAGAAAGCATGATATTCATCTTCGACTACTAAAACATCTTTGATATTCAAGCAGAAAGTGCATATTCGGTCTTCTCTTTGGATATGTATGTGCCTTCCTCGTTCAATATTAAATTTGTGACTTGAACATCGAAACTTTGACAGAGCCTTTCTTAGATACGGAGACATATCCAGAGATATCTCTCTGTATCTAATAAAGATCGAATATTTTTATATAAATCACATCTTGATGAATTATTAATCCTTTCTGTTAAATTTTCTGTTAAAATTTCTGTGTGGTAATGGGTCAAGCTTATTGCGTACGTTATCACTTCATTAGAAACTCAACCATAACCACTGTGTAATATACGTATATATTTGTTGTGCACAAATTAAGATTTTCGTCATGCCGATTTACGTAACTGGGCACGGAACTTTGCCTATTTTAGTAACTGGGCATCCATTTACTAAATTATGATTCAGTAAGTTCCGTGTGCCCATTACCACAAAATAGCTCTTTTTGACTCCCCATAAGATAATGACTTTGCAAAACATTGCGGAAAATGAAGAAATTGCTTGTGACAAGCAATTTCTTTATTTTCCACAATATTTTCTACACAAAAAGATATAAAAATATAAAATTTCATTCAGTTTTAATTGTCGTCTGCAACATCTTTGATTTTAGAGGAGTCTAAAACTTTGCCGTTTGGTAATGGGTCAAAAGAAGAAATGAATTTATACTGGAAAATCTGTTCTCTCACCAAATAGAAGATTACTTTCGAAATTTTTTCAATTCTACTTTCTTCCCTTTTGCTTAATTCGGTCAGTTTGGATACAACCATATCTAAATTCAGTGTTTCCATGTTTGAACACAGGAAATTTCAAAGGAAATACAAATGACAAAAATCATATTTTAAAAGCTAAGGAGATGCCTTACAAAGAAAAATGGGCTCGTTACTAGTCTGAATTAAACGACACATTGCACAATATTGCTAAATGAACCAACACACAAGCACTAACTCAATGCATTGATCTAATAAAAAAAAACATGTGATCGTGTTTTCTGTTCTTTAAAGGTTCTTTTGCTGCTATTTGATACCCATTTGAAGTTCTAGGAACCTTACCATATCTAGTACTATGATTTTTTTTATGTTCAAGTGTTCTATAGCTGGTTGGCAACCATGACCAACGTTCGCAGTTCGCATTCGACTGATTGATTTTAGCCTATAGGGAATAACGCATCTGTCAACTGCTACGGTCATATCGTGGCGGCTGGAGCACATAACCGTGGATTCTTGGTATTCATCACACCAGTACCACCACCATATCAAATTCGAGCCTCCAGCTGCTTCCTCACATAGATGACTTGCACATAGATGACTTGCATCCATGGGTGAAAAACAAATGACTTTTATCAAATTTCCGAAATGATATTTGGCCGAGTGAGTTCGAACTTCGATGTTACCGACTGAGCTGTCAAGGCTAGGTTTTTTCCATTCGATTGACGAGTAAAGACTCGTCTTACTTAATCTGTTCCCGAACGGCGAAAAATTAGGGCGGTCCTATTTAAAAGTGGCTGCAGACGACAAAATGGATGTTGATAAAGATCGATTTTTTGTAAAATATAGCTCAGAAAAATTGAGGCAAAAGGTTATCAGCAGTTTCTTCTCTTGTCTCAGTATTTTCCCAAGCCATTTCTGTATCAGACAGCAAATTTTCAACTGTTCCAATTTGAAATGTGTTGAAGACGACAAATTCAAGTTGGTAAGATAAAAAAATCTTTCCATTTTGAGTCAGAAAACATTTACAAGCAATTTCTTCGTTTTCCACAACGTTTTTTAACAGGCATTTTTTTCTTGGGGCGTCTAAAAGCGTCACTGTGAGGGAATGGATGAAGTTGATTGAATCAAAGTCGTGTAATTATTGTTCACTGTAATTTACATCAGCATTCATAAGTATCTCGAATTTTCAAAATTTGTTTTAACGTAGAATACCCGTATTGTGACCGTTTGATATTCATATAACATAGGATTTATCGAGCGTCGTCGTTACGTATCCAAACTTATCGGTGCGGTCGCAAACATTCGACGTCGCCCGAATAATTCCGACGTCGTGCGAATCTCATTAGGTGTAAACTACCTTAATCAGTTCTCATGACTTTTCCTACTTCTAAGTAAATGTCTTTTCTTGTCACAAAATTGAATGTAAAACGTCACCCAAAGCGTGAGCATAACCATTGCTCGTAAATCAGGAACTTGTAATCTTCATTCCGGGGTTCTGAAACTGATCCCGAACTAATAAAACTAACACAATAACCATTTTTCATTAGAAAGCTTTGATGAATAATCGGTTTTACAGTTCTATAGACCGAACCAATTTAGGAAGAGAAGAGCAGACAACGTAATGTAATGGCAAAGAATTTTGTGCTAAAATAGACTGGGTTACAATATTATGTTTTGATAAACCGTCGGTGTTGTTATAAAGTCTCGTAACTACGGCTTGAATCAAGCCGTAGTTACGAGATTTTATAACAACACCCACGGAAATACGATTGATTGTCCGAAATTACGTCACGGTTAACTGGATAAAATTGTCCCCTATTGTAGCAAAGTATTTATGATAATCTCGCACCGAAAATAGATTAATAGATCTAGACACAAAGATTAGGTTACCGAGCGAAAAAAAAGTTGATGTAGCCACAAAATTTCAATTTCATTGATTGTAGAAAACATTTAAGTTGTGTTATTGATGAGAAGAAAACGTTTAAGGCGCGTTCTCATTGCCGACCAAATCAACTCGATCAAGCTCGATCAAGCGATCGATCACTGATCGAGCTTGGTCGGCAAGAGTGATCGAGACGATCGAGCGTGGTCGGCAAAATGATCGGGAAATAATCGAAGAAATAAAGAAGTCGTGTAAATACATTTGATCGAGTTTAATCGGGTTTGATCGGAGAATTTAGACGATCGAGTTGATCGAGTTGATTTGGTCGGCAATGGTTACGCGGCTTTAGTTGACTTAAATATTTATCCGAATTTCCCTTTTACATATTTTGGAACGTTTTTTTTCCATAGTAGGCCCTAGCCAAGAGACAATATTTGTGAAAGGATTGATTTTCGCAATTTTTCCTCTAGTTCGGTCCCACGATTATCGCACGATTTACACAAGTTTTGCAGTTGAATCAACCTCGGAAACCCAGCAGTCATAGTTACCCTGCATATATAAGTAGCGTAGCTATGACCGCTAGGTTTCCGTGGGAGCAGTTGAATCAGACTTAGCACTTAATGACGAGACTCGTAAATTAGGCAAAATTGAATCTATATCGGACGACGGAATATATTTGAATGTTTGATTAAGGTAGAAATAAACGGAAGAACTGCTGACTAACAGCACTTTCTTCCTCTATTTCAGTGTTTACCCCATGTGTTTACAGAAAGGCCTTCAAAATCAGAAAGTATATTGAATAGGGCCAACCGATGAAATGATTCTATCAGCGCTTTATTCGTGTTATAACAATGACACTGAACGATCTTGTCAAAATTTAAATAATGGAATCTTTCATGCATATTTGTCAAGAAAGATTGCATCTTTATGTTGACTTAATTTCATTTTCATGAACTTTAAATTTGAACATTTAAAAAGAGGTTATAAAATGAGTCAGAAACTCTTTTAATTGTTAATAATCGGTAAATTCCGGTAATGGAAAGTTTGTAAATCCGTCACCTGATTTACGTGATGCGATAGAGAGAAAATCAACGAATCTTTTCTTTTCAACCGCGTTCTTGTCAATAGCCTATTATACATCTAATCATGAATAAATTTTCTTTGCGAAATCTGAAATTCGTCGTTGTCTTCACTGACTTAATCAATTTTCTCGTGGCACTATGAGTGGTTCGTGGCGTGTATTTAGAAAGAAATTGGGACTAAAAGAACAAATTACGAAAATAGCTGTCATCTTAATTGATTTATTCGTATTATCTAAACCCATAAATTTATTTATATATCTTATTCAACTTACATTATTCTAACCATGTTATCGAATAACAACAAACAAACAAACAAAACAAAACAAAGGGAGAAAAATACATGCATGTCAGCACATATTCATGAAGTTGCAAGTTTTACTCCATTTTCGCGAAAACACATGATCCGTGACATGTGGATAGGTGACTAATGAAATTTCGTATAAACATGTTCCGGATCGTCTTTTTTTCTATGTACATTACATACAGTCTGATCAGGATCTTTGCTGCTCTCTTACAGCTGTTACAGGCCATAAAGTCGCTATTAAGGAAGAACATGGATCTTTTTTAAACTGAATGTAGTAGCGATCGTATTGATAGTGACGTATGACCACATAATTTATGACAACCCACAAGGCCAAGCCATTGGAAACCCTTGGTAATGTCATTTTCCAGATTGTTTTCTACGCAGATTCAAGAGTTGTTAAATAAATTCGGGGGAAAATATCGATATTTTATCAAATAATGATAAAATACATTATATTTTCTAAAGAAACATTTTTTGAATTGATCGTACAATTTCTGAGAAATTATAGTGAATCGTTGTCGAGTTATAACAGTCACGGCCATGTTCCAAAATGCTGTCATTTTACTCAAATGTTAACTTTTGCCGGTGGGAAAACGACTTTTAACTTTTTCGACGTTAGTAAAGAACATTATTATTCTGTTTCAAAATGAAAATAAATGTCATGGTTGTCACAGACATTGTATTGTAAGTAGGCTATTAGATAGAGTCTGTATAGTAGATTCTACGCGACATAAACGTTCAAAAGTGTTCGTCAAACAATGAAAACATACGCTTCTACTGTCATTCTTCAAACCACGCCTCAGACCGGAGCTACTATGGTCACGGTGGGGATTGTGCATGATGGGATGGATAACGAATATGGAGTATACGGACAAAATTTGCCTCGCTTCAGGTAAGAAACTGTGCAATAATTTTCTTATTTCTGCTCCAATTTTCAAGCGGTTTGTTGCATGTACCCCGCATTACTGAGCTCTTTCCTAGGATATATGACTTGTTTGTAGAATCTTTGTACTTTGTCCAAACATTGATCCCAACCGATCAGAAAAACGACAAAAAATCCAGGTAATTTTTCTAGTCGGTTGGGATCGGTTTTTGAGAAAAGTACAGGGAAGTTCCAGATAAATAATACATCTGAGAAAAAGGCTCAGTAAGACGGAGTACATGCAACAAACCGCATGAAAATTGACGCAGAAATAAGAAAGTTATTGCACAAATTCTTACCTGAAGCGTGGTTAATTTGGCCGTAGTCGTTACCATTTTGCTTTCTGGTCGGTTGGGACAATATTTCGGAAAAAGTATCATGAGTTATCTAATATGTCATACATCCGATGAAAGAGTTCGATAAGGCGAGGTACATGCAGCAAACCGCTTGAAAATTGATACAGAAATAACAGAGTTATTGCAAAATGTCTTACCTGAAGCGAGGCGAGTTGGCATCAAATTTTGTGCAAAAAATAGACTGAGTTTACTGTTATGTTTTGATAAACCGTCGATTTTGTTATAACATCTCGTAACTACGGTTTGATTCAAGCCGTAGTTACGAGATTTTATAACAACACCAACGAAATACTATTTATTTGTCCGAAATTACGTCTCGGTTTACTTCATAAAATCGTTCCCTATTGTCGGTAGTCGTTATCCATCCCATCATGCACAATCCCCACCGTGATGGTGTGAATCTTACTGGAATTACATCATTTTTCATAACTGCACAGGAAACGGGGGCGTGGCTATGTATATCCGTGCCATATACTGACCGGCAGTGCGTTTATGTGAAATATAGCGCCGAAATTTTCAAATATACTGCAATTTCATTGATCCAAAAACTAGGACGAACACTAAATGGGCATGAAATAACGCTGATTCGTATATCTATGAATGACGTTACCATGACAACCATAATTCTGTAAGCCTAAAACAACCGGGTGATTATTTATTTAAAATGCAGAAAAAAGACAATCTACATTATGTACTAAAACACTGAATGTTTTAGTAATATCTAGCGAAACGACAGTACTTTTCCGAGAATTTATTGAACACCTCTCGTACATATAAAAATCCAAAATTTCTTTTACATGTATTCGAAATAGTCATCTGCTACATTTTTTAATTAAGACTAGTCTCAAATTTTGCCGTCTGTTAATGGGTTAAGTCATTTACTAATTATTGAAATTTTGACTTAATTTGACGTTTGTCAATTGGAACTTTTTCTACACGTCAATGCATTAAAAAAGAATTACGTTTCGAAACATGTAAGTTCTTGTCGATCGCTGAGTGAGTGTCTTTTGCAATGTGATTATATTTGCGATGCAATATTTACATTTGTAAAACTAACTGACACGATTAAAAATGGAAAACATAAAAGAGAGCAATGCTCAACTATAACATAAATATATGGACACAGAAAGAAATAGCGAACAGTTTTCGCGCGTTCGTGTGCTAAAAATATATTTCTGATGGGAATACCCCCAACAACGTTTGCCGTGTACCAGTCTAATATTTTGTTTATCGGTCATGAATCGGACATTTTTTTCGTAACAGTGTTAGCAAAAAAATATTATTTTCAAGCGAGATATTAGTCGATCATAGATAATGCAGGCGGAACCAAAACTACGAAACATTGCGCATATGCAACATGCAACACTGCTTCCAGATACGGAGACAGACCAGAAATGACAAACGTTTTTTCTTGAGATTCCTCAACAGCTTAACCAGAAAAAACATGGAAAAGTCTGAAAGTAAAGTAGCTATGATCATGAAACTTCTCGGGTAGAAATTCTAGTTTTTTTTTCTATATTAGGCCTAACCCTTTCCCAAACAAGACCGGTTTTGACGTCCCCAGCAGAAAATTCTTTGGAAAACATTGAGACAAGGGAAGGAAATGATGATCGACCAATTTGAAAAGGCCTGCACAGCAGACAAAATGGGTGTGAATAACTTCTTTGGATATTGATGATCAATATTTTCTCTGAGATAAAACATTAATAGTATTCACATCCGTTTTGTCATCTGCAGACTTTTTTCAATATGGCCCAACATGACATTTTGTCGTTTTGGAAAGGGTGAGCGAGTACGCACGAGCGGCACGACGAACCCAAGACAGGACAGTATGTGTAAACATTACTTGTCAACTGCATATTTCATAGTTACCGATCTTAAAAAGTACACGACAGCAGCAATCTTCTCAACTCTGAATTAGAATGTTTCTCAGCAAATGATTACGACAATCCAGCTCTTAGAATGTCATCTTCGGCAAGTAAAACGTGGAAAAACTTCGCGAGATTCACAGCCATATTTGTACGATAAGGGATTCCCAATCTATTTTTAGACCAGTGAGGCGTGACGATGACGTATTTGTTTACACGAGAAAACCGAACCCTATTACTTAGCGTTTATATTGTAAAATTAGAAAGACTTTTGAAGTATGGCCTAACCGACACTGGACAACCAAATCAAACATTTTACCAACAGCTGAACTTACGGTGTTTTGAGTCTTTTTCGATGTGAATTATGTCAAATGTTGCATTCTCACTTTGGCAAGAAAGCAAGTGTCAATAGAAATAAGATGTGTGTACAATATACCACAGAAATATTTAGAGAAATAACTAAGAAAATACTGGTTGCCAGTATTTTCTTCTTTTGCTTCAATATTTTCTAACTCCTTTCTATGAGTCATTACTTTTCTTTTGTAGAAAATATCAAACGGAATGTGTATCTTTGTATGCCTCAAATAGAATAGTGTTGTGTTCTGTATCAATTGTAGCGGAGCGTGGCTGAAACACCAGCCTTGTGTGCCCAGTTCCAGCAGCACCAGTTGTGCCAGTGTTTGGTTGTAACGTGTCCATCCCCGCATCAAGCGAGAATATCGTGCAGTTCCGGTCAGACGTCGTCTTTTGATAACTGGACATGATGTTTGCAGTGCGTGTGGTCGTCAGATTTGTATTCGAATTTCCATTTTCATTTCGTTGATTCATTTCGTAGACTGGCGAAGTTGTACTATTATTAATTCCTAAGAAATCGAGGTTTCTTTCAGTCGCTAATCTCCTAGCACCGGGATCCCGCTCGAATTCCACCCTGTTCTTTCTGAACAACATATTTCTGAATGTTTTATAAATCTCCTTCCTAATAAGGCTGTTTTTCAACCCGTATATCACCGGATGCCAGAGTCCAGCCGACTTTGCGCATGCCAGAGGAATTAACGTCAGTTCCGGTGCTATGACGGAAGTGTCTATTTTGAGTGTACCAAGACCGGCTATGATGGCGTAGGGCAACCAACAGAACAGGAAACTAGCTGTAAAGACAAAATGAATTATATATTTGACATGAACTGTTAAAGAGGAGTAATAGCAGATAAGATGGTACAAAGGCATGAAACATGTGTTATTTCAAAACGAAACCGCTATGGTATGAGTACGGATTGGAATCTACTCGATGAGATTCCAATGAATACCCACAACGTAGGATTCTATGAAATATTACATTTTTAAAACCAAATGCACTCTTATCTGTAGCAGTGTTAAAGTTCATAAATGAACCGTGATCTGAAGAAAGGGCCCTTATCATGCTTATGCACGGGCATGAGGCTAGACCCAGCCACGTTTCGAGATCAGGCTGTGTCTAAAAGAACAACGTGTTTCTCGACCAGGCAGTGTCACGGCCGCTTATCTACTAAATCACAACATTTTGTTGTGTATGAAAAAAAGTTTAGAGGATATCCGGTTGGCAGTTAGAGGAGCCGACAAATCGGTGGGTGAAAGGTGAGTCTCGTCTTTTAATCGGAATGTTCTTGTTTCTAGCTCGAAAATCAAAAATCGGAGAATGTCATACAACCCTTTATTCATTTTCACATATTTGTGGGCCCCATCCAAAGCCGATTCCCAGAGATTGAACGGAAATTCATTTTCTCCCGTTGCAAGGGTAGCCCCAATATTGACATTTCGTCAATCCTGATGAGCGTTTGTCCACATTCTGAGGATGAATGGCCCAAAACCTGTGTGTATTATAAAATAGTTGTATGTACATTACATCGCGCAAACAATATTTTAATAACTTACTGTCGATCTTTGAAGAAAATCAGTTCTTCCGGTCAGTTTGTGCGTTAGAGGATAGGTTGTGAGTAAGAGGATAGGTTGTGATTTAGAAGACAGAATGCATTCATCGCATTTAATACCATTTGTCATTGTTTATATGCGAATTAAGCCAAACCAAAATACTCTCATTACTAGACTAGTCTTGTCCAAAGATTAAACCCTTATTTTACTTAAGAATCACTTTTATTTGACGGAGTACGAGTTCATTGTGATTTGATATAGAAAAACCCTTTTTACACACCAGTTATATATATATCATATTACATTATCTCATCTAAATGAATGTAAGGTTCTTATGCATAATAGATTTATAACGATGTTTGATATAAACATTCACTATCCTTTGTGTTTCTTTCTGTCTGTCTGTACTCTGTGCGTCTTCTTGTGAACTTTTATACAATTCAAAGTAAATACTGTGCAATATTCCAGCCATTTTTGTATGCTCTAAAGTAGCCTCTTAAAAATATAATGCGTAGGAAGTGGAAAAACCGGAGACAATAAAGACGTGTCAAAAATACAGATCTGTAAATCTTGTTTATCCATAGATCTTCTTGTTTATTGATTCAATATGTTTAATATTAAGACACCAATCATATAGGCCTACGAATCGATACATTAATAAATTTTGCAAGTTGTAACATACATTAAAGAACTTTGTGAAATCCGTACTTTATCACTTTTGTTAACTTCAACGATGGTTTGTCTAGGTACAAACCACGTCATCGTTAAAAAATATCCATGCATGCCTCACTTCCAAAATATTGTAAAGTTCCTGCAGCTTATTGAATAAGCGATAAAAATAGCCTAAAGTTTCTCCACTCCATACATCCCGTATCAGATTACTCTGATCTCATTTGTGGCGAAGAATTGGGTCAACACATCCTGAAAATCAACAAAAGCAAATTATTAACCTTGGAAGTAAGAAATTCACCGCTAGCATGCAGCTTCATATCAAGCAGAAACTTACGACGGTAAATAACCCTTTTAGAAATGATTCCAATGTTGTAATATATCGTTTTTGAGATCATTCCATGAGAAAATCAATGACGCAAAGATTATCAGTTTACCTCTCTTAATTAAAAAGATTTATGACCATTTGACGTTCATACAAATATAGACAAAATCTGTCGAATCTACAATTTTGCGTGTAGGATTCTTAACATCATTCAATACTCCAAAATAAAGGGCCACTAAAATACTTGGATGACAGATCTAAGTTTGTCTACTAGTCTGGAACACTTTTGCAGTACTTACTTTATATATCTAGGGACACGACTTGTATCCAGTTCAAACAGTGATTTTTGAAAACAGTGAGTTTGTCACCTAATCTGGACACACCAGGAACATGAGGAAAGGTGTTGAAATCTGATACCTGCATTGGAACAACAAATCTATTGTAAATATTTTAACCATTGCAAATACAACTTACAAAGTTTGATTACAGGCATATCTTCACACCACCAACATTTTTAAAAATCTTTCCGAAACAGCTACATTTTAGGTTGGTCCAATTTGAAAAATGCTGCAGACGACAAATGGATACTAATACCAAGATGATTTATATAAAGAGAAGTAGTACAGAGAATACTGAGACAACGGGAGAAATTGCTGATTAACAGTAATCTCTTCTTTTGTGTCAATACTTTACAATCCCTTTCTAATAAGTACGTTATACCACGCCTTGTATGAGAAAGGGTTAAAGAATCCCATTTACACATCATGTAAAAGCAACGGAACAAGAGAATTCGATTTCCTTCATACAGATTTCTTCAAAATTCCTGTCCCATACAAGATATATTTTATAACTCCCTTGTAAAATAGTTTCGGAAAACATCGAGAGAAAGAAGAAATTGTTGACTATCAGCCCTTCCCTCAATATTTACGCCCTCAAACTAATACTTCTCACATTTGTAACTCTTTATAAATAAAGCAGTCCAAAATTGTGTCATTTTGAAAACACTTTTGAAAACACTTCACCCATTACCAAAAATGGCTAAATATTTGACTTTTCCGAAGCAAAAGATGTAGGCCGAGCAGACAAGAATATAAGGTGTATGAAATTTTAAAAAGAGAACGCACAAATGCCCTCTTAACTTAAATTTTCATTTGAAATTATCACATGCAGATTGGCAGACAAGCAGACAATGTTAAAGGACTGTGCCCCTGATGTATCAATTTACTGGGCGTAAAAATACGTTATGCCATTTCACTCACCCTTTGAATATAGACATATCACATAGAGTATTTCGGTTTGGCTTAATTCGCATATAAACAATGACAGATGGTATTAAATGCGATGAATGCATTCTGTCTTCTAAATCACAACCTATCCTCTTACTCACAACCTATCCTCTAACGCACAAACTGACCGGAAGAACTGATTTTCTTCAAAGATCGACAGTAAGTTATTAAAATATTGTTTGCACGATGTAATTTACATACAACTATTTTATAATACACACAGGCTTTGGGCCATTCATCCTCAGAAAGTGGACAAACGCTCATCAGGATTGACGAAATGTCAATATTGGGGCTACCCTTGCAACGGGAGAAAATGAATTTCCGTTCAATCTCTGGGAATCGGGGTTTGGATGGGACTCACAAATATGTGAAAATGAATAAAGGGTTGTATGACATTCTCCGATTTTTGATTTTCTAGCTAGAAACAAGAATATTTCGATTAAAAGACGAGACTCACCTTTCACCCGCCGGTTTGTCGGCTCCTCTAACTGCCAACCGGATATCCTCTAAACTTTTTTTCATACACAACAAAATGTTGTGATTTAGTAGATAAGCGGCCGTGAGTGTGTATACGCCGACTGATCTTGGTCATTATTAGTCTCAAATGTCATACGGGCCTTTTTATTTCTCCATTTCGAAGCTTAAAGGGGGCCATGTTAAGTTTTTATGCTTCCTAACTGTACGGGAACTCATATTTGTGCATGGAAAAACAATTTGCAATGCATAAAAACCCCAATCACGACGAATAATCATCTTTCCTTTGCTATAGATCAACCCTTTACAAGCGTGTTTACACATTCTATTTTTACTTCAAAACAAGACAAGGTCAAGATCAACGAGACACACCTCCGCGGTATCAACACACCGTACAACCGACTGTGTCGATGACTGTAACCTTATTTACGAGGGATACGTGGAAAGGTTTATTTTGTACAAGCACTGAACATAAAAACGCGTATTTATCAACTATAGAATACCAAAGATCCTTTTGTTTATTTATAAACGTTAATTAATTTGACCTACCATACACGTGACATCAGATGCCAAATCTGTCTTCGCTGACTTTCGACGCAGCCGGTTGTACGGTGTGTTGAATCTCGCTGAGCACAAATATGGCGTACCTCTGACGTAATTGATTTTTGAAGGTTGGGTATATTTAACTGTTACAAAACAAAAACAAGGACAATAATAAACTGCCAGCATGTTATTAATTGACTTGGATTTTAATACTTAATAAAGCTCGATGAGCGCTTACAATGGATATACTTGATCTACCCCTTCAGGTTGGTAATTTCGTACGTTATTTCTGGTTTGTAATTATTGTGCCATTTGCATTTTCGACATCCTAGCTCGCCCCCCGTTAATTCAGTCCGGTGAAATTTTGGACATTGCTAACTTGCAGTATATTTGCTTCAAAAAACACTGTGTATAATTATGTATTGTAAAATGCTAGATGTCTTGAAATCAAGGTAGAATACCCATAATTAGCACCAAAGAGCCAGCGGCGAAATTTGACAAATGCCAGTAATTCCTAAACTGTGTTACATTTCCATTCCAAATATAAACATGATAAGCATTTTGTACGATTTAGAATTTTGAATTCATGCATACTTATGAAAATATTTGACAAAAATGTTCAAAATTACCTCCCTTGCATATGAATATAGAGTAAAATGATATTTGTAAATTATTTTCTTCTTGAAGTATAATCTTGAAATCCGGCACGGTGAATCAACTTGTGTGAAGTGTATTTACAAGTGTGTGTAATTTAATGCATTTTGTATGGCTAGAAAGTGGTGTTTTTAGCTCCAGTGGCCTATCAGGCCAGCGGGCTATTGTCATGGCGGTGTGTCCGTCGTGCGTGCGTGCGTGCGTCCGTCCGTCCGTCCGTGCGTCCGTAAACTTTTTCTTTAAAAATCTTCTTCTCAAAAACTACTGGATGGATTTCAACCAAACTTCAAAGGAATGATCCTTGGGTGACCCTTTCTCAGATTCCTTCAAAGAATATGGATTGCACCAGAATAACCTGAGTTATCTGCCCTTGAATGTCAAAAATAGCTGATTTTGACTTTATTTTTACTCTAAAATCTACAAATATTGAACAATCAAGACAAAACTTTGACAGAATGATGCTGACTACAAGATCTTACATTGGTAAAATTTTCAGCTTGATCTGAATTTTACTTCATGAGTTATGTGCCCTTGAAATTGACAGAATTGCCATTTTCGGCTGTATTTTGACTTTGTTTTCACTCTAGCAACTACAAATATTGACTAAACAAGACAAAACTTTGACAGAATGATGCTGACTATAAGATCTTGCTTTGGTAAAATTTTCAGTTTGATCTGAATTTTATAGCATGAGTTATGTGCCCTTGAAATTGCCAAAAATTGCCATTTTCGGCTCTATTTTGCTGGTTTTGACTTTATTTTTACTCTAAAATCTACAAATATTGACCAATCAAGACAAAACTTGGACAGAATATATATAAGCATTATATGCTGCCTGAGTGTAATTTTCACCTTGATCGGAATCTTACATCATGAGTTATGTGCCCTTGAATTTGACAAAATTGTCATTTTCGACTGTTTTCCCTCTAACAACCACAAATGTAAACCAATCAAGATGATACTTGGAAAGAATCTTGTTGACAACAAGATCTTGCTTATGTGTAATTTTCAACATTATCACACTGTTACAATCTGAGTTATGTGCCCTTGAAATTGACAAAATTTCAGTTTTCGACACTTTTTCCACTCTTGAAGCCACGAAAATTGACTAATATAGACAAAATTTGAACAGAATGATAGTGACCATAAGATCTTGCATGTGTTTAATTTTCGATTTGATTTTAAATATACGTACTGAATTATGTGTCCTTGAATTTGGCAAAAAAAAGTCACAGTTTTCAATTTTACTATCGCTCTAACATCCCTAAAATATTAGTAAATCATTTACTTTCTTTTTGCATTGACCACATGATTGTTGCTTTTGACTTTGTTTTTGCTGTAAGAACCACAAGTATTCAAAAATCTAGTCAAACTTGGAAATAATATTGAAAATATTCAGGCCTGTGGAGCGACTCAAGACCTTCAGGTCTTTCTAGTTCATTATGGGTCTTCTACCTTAATAAAAATGTTTTGATTTTTCTATAGTAGACATCTTTTTTTTCAAATGCGTATGTGTTTACTGATTTCAATATAATTTCTTACTTATAATTTTTTACTTTCTAAATAAAATCCTACTACTGTGTAAAGTTGACACTTATTATGTCGACATCGGATAAGTCAAATTTCTCCTGCAGTCGAAGTAAAAATCTGGGCCCTTTATCATCAATGGATATCGAATGTGTCAAACAAAAGTACTTTTATTATAAGTAAATTTTACTGTTGAAATATAGAAAGATAGGGAGAGGTATTGTTCGTTTCGAGCAATTTCTTTCTCTTTCCTACTGCATGGGCGGATCTAGAGGGGGGTCGGGGTGTCCAGACACCCCTGACATTGGACAAAAATTAAATTTTGACTATATAAATTTAGTGTACCGTTACATATTTATGACATTTAAGCCATGATTTGAGCTTGGACGCCCCTGGCAAAAAATCTTGGGCTTGGACCCCCTGGAAAAAATCCTGGATCCGCCCTTGCTACTGTATTTTAATTACAAACGTTACCTACTTGATGTCAAAGTCAGGCATCGATTTGGACAGGGTATAGCACGTTTTCTCTCTAAAGAAATGACAAATAGAAGATCCATCACCTTTCCATTCCTGATAATTTATCTAGCGAATGACGTCATTTTATTGGCAGTCTTACCCACATAAGACCTGTTGTTTCTTGCACATTTCTACTGTGTATAGCTCACGATAAATGACCTGGCAGAGCATATTTGCCTATTGACTAGGGCTGCTCTGCCCGGTCAATTATCGTGAGCTATACATACGTATGTACTTGGTATCAACACAAAATTTAGAAAAAAGGGTTTGTTCACCGAGAAACTTATATGGATCTTCAAATATTGCTTCTACGATTCAATGTTCCAATTGCTGTTTCGCATTGTACCCTTTCCTATACATACCTTAAAAACATAACCTTCATATGTTTTATGTTATCTCCTATGTATTACACAATATATTCGGTTTTCAACAAAAAAAACTCGTATAGTAGTCCTCTTCGGTACCGCGTCTTTTACAGCACCGCGGTATTCAAAACAGTGTTCATTTGCGGACGAAGTATCACCTACCAACTGCGTGCATTATCAAAACTAAAAGCAAAATCATTTACTCTAACCTTCGGTGATTACTTTTATTATAATTTCGACTGCATTTGATTTTTTTAGAGAGAGAAATTGTGGAATGTTTTCATGTCCTCATTCATTATTGATTTTTTCGGACGCCATTAAGTACCGTGGTACCCAAGAGGACCATCCTAATTGCAGCTTGATTTAAGCTGCAGTTACGAGTTTTTTTGTTGAAAAGCAGCGATATACAGAGTGCAGACTTACCCATTATAAGCACCATAGTCTTTGAAAGCTCCTTCTCTGAGATCCGGGACACTTGTTGGGAGGCCATGTTGACTCGGACCTAAAATATACAGCAGGGACTACATTCTTACTTCTTGGTTTAATCCATTACTGCACAATGACGCCTTTGACTCCCTCACAAGTATATATTTGGGAAACAATGTGGCAAATGAATAAATTGCTTGTAACAAGCAATTTCTTCATTTAGCACAATGTTTTCTACCACATAAGACAAGAAATTTTTTAATTTCATTCACTTGGAATTGTCGTCTGCAATACCTTTCAAATTGGAACAGTCCAAAATTTTGCCGTCTGGTAATCACCATATACATAGAGTTGCTGAGAGAAAAAACCCAAAACAACTTGATTATCCTAACGATTCAAAATATGCAATTCTTGCGATAAATTGTAACAAAGTTGAATCTAGTGCTTTCGCAATTTAGATCTAAATAGGTGAAAAATGATATGTCTACAGATACAAATCCTAACATTTTGTCCAAGAAGATAAATGGAATTTTCTCATAAATTGTAGATTAGATTCCGATAACGAGTCCCTAGATGATATTTTGTTTTCAATTTTCTCACAGTACATCTGAACTGGAATTCATCAAAGTGTACTCGTATTATGCTTTCAAGGTTTCTTTACGACAAGATATCATTAAAGATTTTGAAAAGTGCAGAATATTTAAGATCAAAGATTTTATTGTCAAGAATAAACAGCTTGTTTCCTAGAATGATCCGTGCGTATTCGTTGAACAAAGCAAAAAAGGCTCGGAGTATACCTGTCCCGATGTTATGGAACATGTTTACCAGTTTCACCTATGTTAACAATTGAAAATAATTCTTAAAGGATGGGTTGCAACATGGGCTCTGAAAATACATTTTCTTTGAATTCTGTGGAGTGAAAGGGTTACATAATTGTAAAATAAAATAACTTGTTCTTTACAATAAATTCGACTCAAAGTTTACACATAGGCCTACTTATCTGAATTGTATAGAATTGTGATCAGAAGTTATTATGACAATTTATACAAAAAAGCTGTAGGCCTATACGAGGGTCATCCAATAATAAGTGAGACTGTTGCCATATCTCTAAAACTGTTCGACAGAATTCAATGAAACGTGGCACTTACATGGCCCAACATATTAGCTATAGAAAAATTGCGCTAAATGGTGTTTCGCTGTTACGTCATATTTATGACGTCACTTCCTGTGACACAAACAATGGTAACACGGACGCGTTTCGTGCGGCTTGGCGGTAGTCAAAAAAGTGCAACTATGAAAAATGCGTAATTTTACGATCTGGAACCATAATGGATTTCGGTTATTATCGCCGATGATCGGGTATTTACGGCACTCGGTTATTTCCGTGAAACGCACTTCGGGAAGATTCGATTTTGTTCTCACCTCGGTTTACTTTCTCGTAAATATTAATATATATCGGCCGTGTAAGCTATTTAAAGTGTATTTTTCTGCATAGATAGAAATAATTCTCGTATTTCCCGTTGTTAGTAGCATGAAAAATGCTTAAATATTATCGTTCTGAACACTCTGGCGATTAAACGTATATTAAACGTAAACTGGTACCCCGTCTTCTCTATGTATGAAGACGGGTCGGGGACGAATTTTCCTGTGATCTGATTGGTTGATTAGATTTCCCATCAAGCATTTCAATATCCGTCTGTATCCCGATTAAACTGGTGCCAAGTAAAATCTTACAACACCGGAAAAAAATCCCATCATTCATTTCAATAAGACAATAAATATTTTGTCATCTGCTGCAACTTTCAATCTTGTTGAGTCGAGTGTAAAAAAAATGTCACGAATGCCACAAAGACTGCGTTGTGGATGGATGTAGGACGACGTTGGGCCTTATGTAAATCGACTTATTGCCAATGTTTCTTTTTTCAATTCGTATAAATTTCATAGATATAGATCTCGTACATCACAGTTCATGTTTTTTATTTTTTTTTGTAGGCCTAAAGATAAATGAAAAGAAACGACGGCCCTTTTTCGGGACCTTTATCAGATCTAGATTTTTTTCTGTTTGGAAAAGGGTTTTAATCCATTATCGCACAACAACGCATTTCGGTGCCCCAAAAGAGAAAGACCGCGTAGAACATTTTGGAATAAATTTCTTCATTTCCGAAAATGTTTTCTACACAGAAAGACATGTTTTTGTTATATAACACACATTTTACGCTTTTGATAGCAATGTAATTTTTCGTCTGCAACTTGAGTGTGGAGTTTAGAAAGAGTCAAAATGTGGGAATGGGTTAAGGGCAATAAAATCGATCTGATCCATTGTTATAGGCTACTATCCGTCTTTGATGTACTGTAACAGAGTGTGTCCAATTATTAGATAAACAATTAATTTTAAAAAGTAGTTTACCGTATGTTTATCCCTTAACACTGAAATGTGAACATATATCTTGTCCTTGATACCACTGCAAGATAATTTTAATACAAATTAACTACCTATTATTCCCGACTCAGAATCTCGTGAAGTGATTCTTTTCTATACTGAAGCCAAACAATTTTGATGAAATATGATCGATAGATAAAGGGACAGGAACCCAGTCTAATATTAAACGTACATTCATTCCATTAGAAAAGGAAATACATGAAAAATACTTTTTCATGTTGTATTCTATAAATAGCAACAAAAAAGAAAGTGAAAATACAGTGAAATAGGGAACGATTTTATCCAGTTAATCGTGACGTTATTTCGGACATACAATAGTAATTCGTTGGAGCTGTTGTGAAATCTCGTAGCTACGGCTTAGATCAGGCCGTAGTTATGACAGTTTATGACAACACTGATGGTTTATTAAAACATAACTATAAACCCAGTCTATTGTTAGTATAAAATCCATTGCTATTCACATGAATTTTCCGTGGTTTGTTCAATTTCAACATTTCCTTTCATAGATATTTTGATATTTTCAGTAATTTTGGGGTTATCAAGGCTTTAAACGGTAAATTTAGGCATCGAAAGTGGTGACGAACAGATTTACGTCAGCTATTTTGAGTGTAGGACAAAACCCCACCAGGACAAAACCCCACCAGGACAAAACCCCCTCGGACAAAACCCCACCAGGACAAAACCCCATCAGGACAAAACCCCACCAGGACAAAACCCCCTCAATATATAAAATATAGTATAACAAAAGATGACAACAGAACACTTAACACCTCAGAAGAAAGTAACACTTCTAATTTCAAATAAGTTTATTCCCATGAATCATGCTTGTTAATATTTATCAAAGGCATTATTCAATTGAAACTTTTTAGGGGAAAAAATCATAGATATTTTGATATTTTCAGTAATTTTGGGGTTATCAAGGCTTTAAACGGTAAATTTAGGCATCGAAAGTGGTGACGAACAGATTTACGTCAGCTATTTTGAGTGTAGGACAAAACCCCACCAGGACAAAACCCCCTCGGACAAAACCCCACCAGGACAAAACCCCATCAGGACAAAACCCCACCAGGACAAAACCCCCTCAATATATAAAATATAGTATAACAAATTTATGACATAGAAAAAAATATTTGGTATGGAAAATATTTTTGAATATAAGAAATTTGATTATGTTTAACAATTTATTACTTTATAATTTAATAATTTATTTGAAACTTCAAAAAATTGATCTAGATCTATATTGTATTTGTGTATTTATTGTATTTTAAAAGCATGTTTTTTTATACTTATTTCCCATTATGTGTTTATCGAAATATCCAAATAAGGCAAT
Source organism: Fragum sueziense (assembly GCA_963680895.1). Classification (NCBI taxonomy): domain Eukaryota; kingdom Metazoa; phylum Mollusca; class Bivalvia; order Cardiida; family Cardiidae; genus Fragum; species Fragum sueziense. Next base: position 81,078,357 of record OY804592.1, on the reverse strand, counting down.
TTTGCTTTAAAAATGGAAACAATTGTGGGAAAAGCAGAGGTTACTGGGAATAAGATGAAGCCAAATATTATCTTGACATCACATTTTTGTCACCTAAATAAGTCATTTGGCATGCATTATCGTTCCCTTATCTACGAAATCAATTATCACATATCATAATCAGGACAAAAGATGACAACAGAACACTTAACACCTCAGAAGAAAGTAACACTTCTAATTTCAAATAAGTTTATTCCCATGAATCATGCTTGTTAATATTTATCAAAGGCATTATTCAATTGAAACTTTTTAGGGGAAAAAATCATTTCATATTCATGATATTCAGGGATAACTTCTTCATTCACTATCAATTTATGATTTAGCAATAAATACTTTTTTGTTCCAATAACAAATTTTTAGGCTTCATAAAAATCTTCTAAAAATTATAAATCTATGAATATTATAGAAGTAAATCAATGATAATATATACTATGGAAAAAGTAACATAAGTCCTACATTATAATAATTTAGTATTAATTTTTATGTAATTTTTATTCATCAAACATCAAAAATGAGAGAAATAGAAAATAAATTATCAAAGCATAACTATTACAATACTTGATCAAATGCAAATTCATTTGTTTCAATAATAATTTATTGTTGAATAATTTTGAAATAAATAAAATATAAGACTGGTGGGGTTTTGTCCGCCTTGCCAATTTTAGTGGTGGGGTTTTGTCCGAGGGGGTTTTGTCCTGGTGGGGTTTTGTCCTGGTGGGGTTTTGTCCGTACCCCGCTATATGCTATGAGTGTAGGACAAAACCCCACCAGGACAAAACCCCACCAGGACAAAACCCCCTCGGACAAAACCCCACCAGGACAAAACCCCATCAGGACAAAACCCCACCAGGACAAAACCCCCTCAATATATAAAATATAGTATAACAAATTTATGACATAGAAAAAAATATTTGGTATGGAAAATATTTTTAAATATAAGAAATTTGATTATGTTTAACAATTTATTACTTTATAATTTAATAATTTATTTGAAACTTCAAAAAATTGATCTAGATCTATATTGTATTTGTGTATTTATTGTATTTTAAAAGCATGTTTTTTTTATACTTATTTCCCATTATGTGTTTATCGAAATATCCAAATAAGGCAATTTTGCTTTAAAAATGGAAACAATTGTGGGAAAAGCAGAGGTTACTGGGAATAAGATGAAGCCAAATATTATCTTGACATCACATTTTTGTCACCTAAATAAGTCATTTGGCATGCATTATATATCGTTCCCTTATCTACGAAATCAATTATCACATATCATAATCAGGACAAAAGATGACAACAGAACACTTAACACCTCAGAAGAAAGTAACACTTCTAATTTCAAATAAGTTTATTCCCATGAATCATGCTTGTTAATATTTATCAAAGGCATTATTCAATTGAAACTTTTTAGGGGAAAAAATCATTTCATATTCATGATATTCAGGGATAACTTCTTCATTCACTATCAATTTATGATTTAGCAATAAATACTTTTTTGTTCCAATAACAAATTTTTAGGCTTCATAAAAATCTTCTAAAAATTATAAATCTATGAATATTATAGAAGTAAATCAATGATAATATATACTATGGAAAAAGTAACATAAGTCCTACATTATAATAATTTAGTATTAATTTTTATGTAATTTTTATTCATCAAACATCAAAAATGAGAGAAATAGAAAATAAATTATCAAAGCATAACTATTACAATACTTGATCAAATGCAAATTCATTTGTTTCAATAATAATTTATTGTTGAATAATTTTGAAATAAATAAAATATAAGACTGGTGGGGTTTTGTCCGCCTTGCCAATTTTAGTGGTGGGGTTTTGTCCGAGGGGGTTTTGTCCGAGGGGGTTTTGTCCTGGTGGGGTTTTGTCCGTACCCCGCTATTTTTGATCGTAAAGTTACGGAAAAAAACTTAGGAAATTCTAATCTTAGCTGCGAACATGTTTTGTAAAACGCACTTACGCAAAAAATTTGAACTTCCGTTCAAATCTACGAAAATAATGTGCGTAATTTCGTTGATAAAACGGGGCCCAGATCACTGGTAGAAATAACAGAAAAACACTAAGAGAAATGAAGAAATAACTGTTTCGATAGGCCTACATTTGTTATGAATTTACTGATTTGGTTATAAAGAGCAAAGCACTGATATATCCTTCTCTTAACAAGTCTGGTTTTGACGTCCATTGTAGAAATAATTTGAGAAAACATTGAGAGAAAAGAAGAGGTTGTTGATTATCATCAATGTGTTATCATCAATGTGTCCTTTTTCCCCAGTGTTTTCTGTTCTTTTGGACTGGTACAGGTTTTTTTTTTTTTGTTTTTGTTTTTTTTTTTTTTGGGGGGGGGGGGGGTATGTATGCACCAATACATTTGATTGATTCAAGATCTATACGAATAAATGCTTAAGACCAGAATTTGGTAAATAATCAATATTGCATCTTCTGCCTTGATTTTTTTTCTATTATAGTCCAGTCACAATATAATGACACATGTTTACAAATTTTACAGTTATAAACAAAAGGTAATCCTGGTTAATTTTCAGTTCAACGTTGCATGTCTTGGTTCAAATTTTGAAGGTGTAAGGGACCTGCAAGATTCGAACCATCACATGCAAATTTACAGTAGTTATGACTTTGCTATTGCGTTTTTTGCAAGCGTAAATTTTGTAAACATGTGCCATAATATCGTTAATTAAAGGACTATAGGTATGTAAAGACCCGGTAATCAAAGATACATGTTCGTGTAAGATAAGCTTAATTTGATTAAAAAATGCGTTCTTATACAGTAGTACATGACACCAATTTCAAACCTCTTCCACCCCATGAATCTTATATCACGGCGGGGAATCACCTGACATGATATTTTCGATATATTCCAACAATTCTGTCAAAAGATGACCAATTTGATAAGAAGAATTTAAGCAGAGACAGCGGGAACACTCCATGACTTTGCTGAATGCCGAGGATAATCTTTGAAAAATCAGCTGATATGAAAGTTTTTGACGACCAACCAAAACTTAATCTGGTCGTCAATAACGTTTTTATCACTTGATTTGTAAAAGAGTTACCACCCATCTGATATCGGGCGTTTTACACTTTTTCCCGTTTCAAACCGATTTCAAATTGGTCAAGTATTTGCAAAATTATTGACGATTTTCTGAAATTTAGTGTCACATGATTCCCCACCGATGTATATAATGCCCTTGTTTTGTTAACAATAGTTTATGTAGTAACTACAGGGAAATCTGGCAATGAATATTTAATAAAAATAAGTTCTTTATATAAGTTACTATAGAAAATAATGTGTTGTTACATTTGACCTTACAGTGAATATTTGATGGAATTGAATGACCTATTTTGGATAATTTTGTCCTTGTTTTATGCGCCCCTACTAAGTTTGAATTCATAAAAAAAACAAAATTTAACGGTAAATATTTCCCATTCTTGTTTTATTTGCACAAGTATAAATTAGAGATAATTTTGGTGTAGGTCTCATACCCTGCCAGTCAATATTTCAAAAATTACAGATCAAAGAAAAATGTTCATTTTTCTTAAACGTGGAAAAAATTCAGTCGCAAAATCATAAACCTTCTGTATAATCAAGTGTTTTTTTTTTCTCAATTTTGTTTTTCATAGTTTTGTATTTAGTTTATTTACGTTACATACATATCTGTTGTAGCATACAAGCTGAAAAATGTCAGATATTATCATCTTCTGGGAAAAAATATGAGATTTACGGAGTTGGTGCTTCCCCTTTTCCCGCCTTTTTTTGTAAAAGGGCGTCAATAACTAAATAAATATTTAAAATTCCAACATATCGGTAAAAATTGTTTTAAGTTTCATTTTACCTCCGTCTTATATCATAGAAATACTATATAACAATACTTTTTGTATTTTCAAAAGTGTCTATTATGGTTCCAGATCGTTTATGGCAACCCTGAGACGGAAATATTTCAAACCTCTCTAAAAGATTTTTGGACAAAGCTTTGTCATAGACAGCTGTTTTCTGGTGGATTGCAAAGTTCAATGGCGAAAAAATTAGCGTGCAGAAGCAACCGATCCTCGGACGGTAAACAGAAGCGAAAAAGGAAAAAAATCCAAAATGGTGATTTTTGTCTATGTAAATCAGGTAAATTACCTGTAAATGGGTCCTATCTGAAAAAAAGGCCAGTGTAGAGTATTATTGCATATTTGTAAGGGCTGTCTTGAGACCTGGCTTTTACAGGAAGCGACCAAAGCTTCATGAACGCACGATATTTATTTTGCATGACAACGTCGCCTTCACAAGTCAAGTAGGGTGGCGTCACTTTTGACGCTTTATAATTGGAACATATGACCGCAACCTCTAAGTTTTATGGACGTAGGTCCTCCAGAGTTTCATCATTGCTCTAAGAGAAAAGAATCATTGCGATGTGTGCGTGTTGAGGATTTGAATGCATTGGAAGAAGACGTGGTCAATCAGATGCGACGCATTTACTCTGGTTGCCTAGCAACGGAAATTAGAAGACTTTCCCGCTGATTGAATTTTGTCATTAAAAAGGGAAGATCCTATATTGAAGGAATATAGAAACAGTAAAATATAAGTCAAGATATTTCTGCAATAGGAACAGTCTCACTATTTATTGGATGACCCACGTAGATGCCTAGTATGTTCTGTCCTTGAACCATTGAATGTAGATCTACATGCAAAATTTTATTTTGATCTCTTCCATACAGAAAATGTCTTTAAACTTAAAAGTTTAATTTTTTCTTCTCGTGTCAATTTACTCCAGCCACTTTGTCGACCATTATCTCCAAAATTTCACTCATCAGGGTTTTTGTACACATACGAATAAAGAATATTATCTAACCATATCAATCCATAGAATTTAAAGAAAATCTATTTCAAGCCCTTGTTGCAACCCATCCTTTCCATCCAATTTTGTGTACTTTGGTTCGAATCTTGCTATTCTGAGTGAAACACCTGCAAGATCCAAACCGTAGCATACAAAATGACGGTAATGCGATTGTGTGTTGTTTACAAAATTGAATTATGTAAACATATGCCATAATATAGGGACAGGACTATATTTAAGAATGAACAGAACGACACAGAGAAATGTTTATGGAAAATCACAGCATTTTTGAAGATTTACATGTACAAATCTCTTAACTGTAATGTTAAGTTGTGCTGTCTTATTGTAATTACTGTGCTTTTTGTGTATTTTAAGGTAGTCGATCCCTAGTGAGATTCAAGCGACGTCAGAATTTCGTGAGACGTCGTTGACGTCCGTTACGTTTCCCAATCTTTCCGGGAAACCTGCTAAACATTCGGCAGCGGAACGTTCCACCGCCGTATTTATACGACGGTGCCCGAATAATTTGACGTCGCGTCAATCTCATCATGGGTGGACTATCTTCATATGAGAGTGGTTATCGATTCTTCGAGTGGGTCATGTGAGTTTTGAAAAAAATAATTGACAACGTTACCTTCCACATGATGGTCCCGTATGCTATCACCATGAGCATAAACGGCACGACAAACGCCGTTGACGTCAATGAAATCACAAATATATAATGTTGGGGCGCCCAGCTCGGCGTGCACGACATACCAGACGGCTCATACACGTACTCGCTGAAGCCACATAGTGGAGCAATGGCCCAGCCTAGGCCATGACCAGCGCAGCATAACGTCAACACGACGGCCGACCTCTTTGAGATGACGTGACGATGTTTGGGTACTATCACCAGGAATCTTTCAATGGCTATCACTGTAAAGAGAGGAAATAATAGCGTTATATCGTTGGTCATGTCCGAAAATGTCGTATCTATACAGATAAAAATGCTTCCGTTATAGCATATCGTCACTTTTCAACGAAAACCTCGTAACTGCAGCTTGTTTTAAGCTGCAGTTACGAGGCTTTCGTATAAAAGCAGCGATATGTAAATCCCTGACATATTTCAATCTGGTTGAATTCTGGCGTTTACTTACAGAAACATCTGAAAGACATCAGTAATATAAGGGGTGATCGTCAATGACTCTGAAAGCCACTAAAACGGAAAATTAGACAAAGAGGACATCACATTTCAGTGCGGAAACATGTGTTAGGCACATGCTTACTATGTAATATAACGAGAGATTTAATTGGATAAAGTAAATTTAACCGATTTTGGTATTCCCATGGTCACAGAAGATGACCCTAAACGAGTGTAAGCTGTTACTGATGTAACTTTGTAAAACACCGGATGTTAATCAGATTGAAACAGCTTAAAAAACTTTCAAAATTCGAACGATTTCCTGAAAAGTTAGACCGTTGTTTACGTATACACGTGACATGATGATATCTTGGCCTGACTATTCATAAGTTCAAGCATAATTATGTCATAAGTGCAAGGAGGTTTTTATTCCCGGTCGTTTAACCCTTTCTCAAACAACAAAATATTAGGGTGGTCCAATAAGAAAGCTGCTGAAGACAACAAAATTGATATTGATTTCCGTAGAATTTCTGTACAACATTGCAAAGAAAATATAGAGGCAAAAGGAGAAATTGCTGATTATCAGCATTTTCTTGTTTTGCCTAAATGTTCCCAAGCGTCTTCAATCAGGAATGTCAAAGCCAGGTCTTGATTGGAAAAGGGTAAACAGAACATTTTCTAATTCCTCTGACCAATGGTCTTGGAGTTTGTGTAATGCCTGGCTATTAACTACAGACAAATATAATTCGCTGTTTAGTAACCCTTTTCCAGTGAAGCTCTTGCTATGTTCCCCCGAATCAATCGGCATTGAGAGAAATAAAAAAAAGATGTTAGAACCGTAAAGCAGTTTCTTCTCTTTTTTTCTAAGTACCAGATCTATCCACGGTACAATGCAAAACACACAAAGTGACATAACTTGTTTCGCATACAGCCCTTATAACTATAATCAAGTCAAACATGTCTTCGTTTGGAAAAGGATTAAGGCTATCCTGCGTTATGTTGGTCACAAAATGCCGCTTGTTTCCAAATCCCTGACAATTTCTTGGACACTCCGTACAATTTGGTCAGTCGCCCAAACGCGTGACACTGACTAAATTAGGAAACATGCTTACGGGCACTTCATTTATGTCTTTAAGTTACGTATAATTATATTTCACAACGTGTGAATTGGTCCCATAAGTGTTCTTGGAGTCTTGATCCTTCATTAACATTAATAAATAGCATATAGTCCTAGCACGACATTATGGCACATGCTAATAAATTTTACGTAAGTAAAGTCCTGGTCATATACACCAGGGTGCGATATGAATACGGAAGCTTGTGTGACAGGGCCCTATTAAGCAATGCTAATTTTGTAAAGATGTGTCATGATTTACAAAAAATACGAATTGAAGATAATACAAATTATATAATACAGACCTCCTTCATGCAAAAAGTGACCCACCATTGAAAGTGACATTTTACAGATATTTTTTTTTTGTCGTAAATTTTACTTTTTATCTGAAAGAGCATATTTTCTTAGGAAAATTCTGAAAATTGTCAGCCAAAGTATTGCGCCGTTCACGAGAAATAAATTTTTTTGTGTTAAAATTAAACAAATTGGTGTATATACAGTAGTTCATATGTATATGGAATTGCAATTTCTCTCTCAACTTTAAAGGTATGTTTTTCGCTTATCAGCAACAACTTAAAACTGTGCGCATTTAAATAACTAATATTGGCACCTAGACATAGGGTCTACATGTACTTTAAAGAATCAAATGGGAATGTGACTCCTGTTTAATGAAGAATTAATGAATGTGGAATTGCCTCTTCAACCTGGTACGGCGAAAAGAAGAATTCCCAATTGGCGTCTTATTCGAAGGAGCACCCCCTTACCCAATGCCATAATTCTAATGAGCATGTTTGCGTCATCAACTCGTGTAACTATAGAATAAAACTTCGGCGGACGTGTGAAAACCCTTTCACAAAACAAGTCGGCGCTAGACGTTCCTAATAGAGATAACTTAAAAAAAAACAGACAAAAGAAAATATGCTTATTTAAAATTTTCTGTTTTTGCCTATATGTTTCCTGTCTTATCATGTACACATTTTCTATTAATACCGGGTTTATCGTATGAAACAGCATTTAAATTAGAACAGTCTCGGTATTGTTGTTTATGAAATATTTGTTGTTTGTGAAAGCGTTTAAGTCGATTTGATATCAACTTATGAATGAAGAAGATGATAAATTTGGGAAATATATAGATACTATCATGACGGTACTAATAAGACTATCATTGAAAAGGCAACGAACCCAAAATGACATTAAATGGCAGGGGAGAATATAAAGATTACATGAAAAATGACAGTTTGAATCTAAACTACATGTATAATTATGTTTTTCCCTCTTTGATTTATCTCCGCTGGGCAAAGACCAACAATGACTGTTGGTTTGGAGGCCACATACACTCCTTTGTTATCAAGAAGCACCCTTACTATTTACAAACAAGACCTTGCCCCGGTTTCTCGAAAAAAATCTACGTGAACTTCAATTGAATACCAATCAACGTTGATTGGTATTCAATTGAAGTTGAGCATGAACTCATGAGTATATACTTAAGTTTTTTTTAGAGAAATCGAGGCCTGGTTTTGACGTTCCGGGTATACATGTACCTAATTATCGTTTAGGATAACATTGAGGGAAAGGACTATTTCATTTGAAACCTTGACCTTTGATCGCGTGACATTGGCATTGAAGTTTGACCTACGTGAACACCTCCTACCAAGAACTTCCATTTAGAACTAAAACGTTCTACATCGTGACCTTCATGTTTTGACGAGCTTCTATTCGGGCGGAAAACTCTTGAGCATTATCAGTATCGTCAACTTATAGAGTAGCCTATTTACAGCAAGGAAATGGTTTAAAGTCAGCATTTGATGTGTCGAAGTCAGAGGGGCCGTCACAGGGGCGGATCCAGGATTTTTTTTTCCGGGGGGTCCAAGCCCAAATTATGGCTTAAAATGTAGTAAATATGTAACGTTACACTAAATTTATATTATATAGTCAAAATTCAATGTTCGGCCAATGCCGGGGGGGGGTCTGGACCCGACCCCCCCTCTCTAGATCCGCCCATGCGTCAGCATACCTTAGCCTGGGTCCAGTCGTCAATATACAATTTGGTCAATAAGATAACACACCATTTGTAGATCGATAGCCGTTACTTATTGCGGCACCCGTTTTTTATCGTGTTTAGATTGATATTTAGACTGGAGAAAGTAAAAGAGGGAAAATGATCAGACTGGAACCCAGTCTAGCATACCGCGACTGTCGACATATCCAGAGTTCCACTCATCCGATTATTCCATTAACCGATGTTAACATTAAAAGATTGTCAGAGCATTAACATTTTATACAGCCTCCAAGATCTACTCTAAGATCTAGACCTACAATTGGACATTTTCGTGTCCTTTTTTTGTTTGTAGGGGCCTAACTTTCTGTCAAAAAATATTCACGCGGTAGGACCTTGGACGGTGTCAATTCAGTTGTGTGAGTATGACGTTGGTGTTTCAAAGTATCAACTTTCAAATAATACTAGGCCACCTAGATCAGGGAACAAGTGAACTGGGTAATCAATGTAATTCCGTTACATTCCCCATCAACTGTATCAAAGGTAGTCTATCAATATGTAACCATCTGCTGTAAGGTGAAAAAACCACCACCACCACCAACAACAGCAAGCAACAAAAACTAAACATGATTCTGCCGACATGTCGAAAAAAACAGGGTAGGTATAATAGGACAATAACCTATGGGTGATCAAAGATCATCGAGTCTAAATTGACGGGGGCAGAGGGATTTCGATTTTTAGAAATATGTGACTCGAAACCATCACCTTGCAATAAATCGCCAGAGTACTATCTGGAGACAGCTACTGTACATTCACGGCCACCGCGGACACCACGCAAAATGTGACATTATTCGCTTTTATTAAATGGGAAACATGCTTCTCTCCCACTTTACATCTATTAGCTTTCGTCACGGCTCATGAATCGATGTATTTCTGTAGGAGAGAAAATCGTTTTCTCGGTATATTTTATCTATCAAGGAAAACCGTTAAAACACCTCAATTTTAAAAACTCATCAAATATATTCACAAGAAAATGACAGTCAGACATTGGGGTTCAAAACATACATTTTGTTATATACTTTGCAAAAGTTCTAACGCATCGCTTTTTTGAAATTGCATACCTTCTTGAATGTCAAAGATTTTAATTTAGAATTTGGCATATGCTTCAATATCCGACAAGTTTCTGCACACTACATAAAAGGGGACAAAAACATTTTTTTCGGCTCGTGCAACTTGTGATCCTTTTTAATCAATTTTGTTTGAACTGATTTTGAAAGTTAGTTGATTGCGTGATTGAAGTCTGAGAAAACTTAATCCTTATCTGACGTAACAAGGGCTGTTCCCGGACAAAGTAACTCGCATAAACGCACCTTTTAGAATGAAAAACCCAATTTTCAAGGTCAAGATCACAAGGTGAAATGTTATGGTCTCAAATGAAAGGTCTTGCTGGGATCTGTCTATGTGTAAAATATCAAGACTGCATCTTATACGCTTCAAACGATATAGACCGATAGGTTTTTGTCTACGTAACCGACGTCGACGCTGGTGCACACTGACACCAACGACACTAGTGATACATAACATTACCTCCATGGGCATAAACTACGGGCTCTCAAAAGTGTAAAAGCCATCGGTTTGTTTAAGGAAGGTAATTTTACTATATAGACACACTTTCAGCCAATACAAAAGGTTTGAAGGTTATGTGTGAGTTTCCCATTTTAACCAAATTTCAACCTCTGGGAATTTTAGAATAAAGGGTATCCTTATTGAAAGTTCAATATTTCAGAACAGACTGTAGCATTTACTATGAGATTCCAGAGAATTCTTTTCAAATGGTGGTGGTCGGCATATGCAAATTTTAAAAGTATTCTGTAGAATCGTTCAAAAGATATTAACAACGATCTGAGTGATGCGTTAGCAGTTTTATCGAGTATATATATTATAGTGAATTGGTACATTTTTGCAGACTTTTCGCTTATCTCAAGTAACATACATATTTTAAATATAATTTTCAAGATACAACGGGCATGCTTTTTCTCGATCTATATATAAATAGCTAGAAGGATCGAGACCAATAGCAAGGCCAGTTGAGTTAACGGATAAATAACTATTTTTTCTGCCTAATTGGTAGTTATTCCACTGGAGTTGTCATATTTCATAAGAAATTAATATAACATAATGTCCCTAAAGGCTTGATCTCTTGTTGTGTTTGAAGTATTTGGTCAAGCGTCTAGAAATGTAGACCAAATGTCTTCCGTCATGCGAAATGGGGCTCTTAAGGTAAGACCTGGGTAATTGGCTCTTTGACAAGTTATGGAATGAAATCTGTACGATGCGAATAGACGATTTCAAGGTAGGCGATTTTTATTGCTCTCAAATTTTGAATTTTTTACTTTTTTGCCTACTCTTTATACAATTTAGAAACATTTTCACAAAAAATGCTTAGAACATTTCCCGAAAATCTGAGTACGCTCAATTACTTCCGTTGTAACGGAAACGGGCGATATTGCATCTAAAGGTACCTTAAAAGTGCTCGGACTTACAGATGTCATAAAATAAGTCTAAATACGATACTTGTTTCCAGAAACTGCCATATTTACAATAGGTCTAGTTACTCGCCGTCATTCATTAAACAGAAATCTCGTAACTGCAGTTCGTTTCAAGCTGCAGTTACGAGGTTTATGTTGAAAAGTAGCGATATTTTTTGCCAGCGACACGATACAATGATGTCCCAGAGGAACTGTGATTGGTCATGATCTGTGTTAAAATGGGTCAAAGAGTCGTGGTGAGGATACAAATTAGTTCTAGACGGGACTTATATTTTATCAAGTTATTTCTATAATAAGCAATTGTTAAAGAAATGTCATAGGATATAAATCACCATTGCCAAATCATCGACGGTCTGTCAAAAGTACCATTTTCTATCGTAATTCTGAATATTAAATAAAAAGTAACCATTTTCACCCCTGTAAACTTTATCACAAACGGCGATATCAGTAGTTTAATGATGCCTGAATTGGAAGGCTTTGCAGAAGAGAACATACATGATGTAGGCTAATTCAGCCAATTTGTATTTTCGTCTCATAGAACACAATGAGAGAATAGTAGACTATGTTGGTCATCAGCATTTCTTTTGTTCTCTCGGCGTTTCGCGTTTTACTAAAACTGAAATGCATACCTAAACGCTGGTTCAGATAAGAGTTAATTAATTTGTGAAATTTGAAGCGATCTGAAGGATGGTTTGAAGGATCTGTTTACAGCGACAAACAAGGACCTATCCAAGTAACCTGAAAATGAACAAACTATATAGTTCAAGTATACATGTATACTTGTTAAGATATTTATATGAGACCCCGATACTTTCGAGAACAACTCAATTGATATATTGTATTAATTTTGCAGTCTGGAAGTGGGTTATTGCATATTAATTTATATATGAATCACGTGTTGGCTACATGTAGATAATCGCTGAGGGTAGCGTGGGTTCGAACGAGTTACCCAAACATTAGACGTATCATGTATTACAGCTGCGCCCTATACAAACTCGTGCTAGTTTTGTTGGATACAGTAACCGCAGATAGGTAAGTATCGATGTACAATAGCTCAGAGTTTGATATTGCATTGTTTACTCTGGTAAATTGTGTAAACATGTGTCATAATATCGTGACCGGACTATACCTAGATATATGCTTTTGAATGTTGGTCCTTTCCTTGGAAAACCAGTATTCATTTGTATAGAAGCATCGTTATATAACTATGATGCAGCTCTTAACACACCTATCTATTCACAAAACATACCGGTGACTCAGGGGCGTTATTAATCAATTGACCAAAACTGATGAAACGTCACTATAGACTACATAATTAATACTTGTTTCATAACCAAATACACGACTGGGGATCGCGTGACATAACAACAACAACAACAACAACAACAGAAAATCTTCAATGATTTTGTAATAACGTGCCCGATTTGAATCTTGAACTACACAGAGAAGGATTTTAAACAGAATCTGATAAAAAAAAGTTATTGACGACCAAACAAACTTGTTATGTGCTGTTTAAAAGATCTACCAGATTTAGCAAACCCCAGACATTTTCCGCGTTCTCTGCTTTAATCATTTTATTTTTCATATTAGTTGCATATCGGTATTTAACGAATTATTTACGAATTGCGGATTTAATTTAGTCACTTGATACCCGCCTTGGTGTGAGTAACAAATTAGGGCACGTTCAATCTTGAGGTTGTGGGTAAGATACACGGGATTGTAAGATCAATGTACTTACTATCCTACAAATAAGTTTGTAACCCAGAGTTCATTGACAGAACCTACGTGTTGTTAAGCATTATGCCTTTTTCAATAACCCTTTTCCATGCCAGACCTGGTTTTGAGGTCCTTAATAGAAGGGGTTTGGAAAAACATTGAGACAAAAGAAGAAAATGCTGATAATCAGCATTTTCTCCTTTTGCCTCAATATTGTCTGTGTTATTTTGTACACAAACCTTATCTTTATCAAAACTAATTGGGTCATCTTCAAAAGTACTTCATCTGCAACTGCTTTATGTTTGAAAAAAAAGGTTAAAGGTAAACTCTTTACCTAATAAAATTTTAAAATTATTCTATTTGAAAGGATATTCAGACGTCAAAATGATTGACGCGTGAAGTATAAAATTTCTTGTTTTATAGGATAGAAAATGTTAATGGCAAATGAGAAATTAATGGTTATCAGAATTTTCTTCACTACATTTTTTCTTAACTTTTTATCTATCAGGGACGTCAAAACCGGACCTGTGTTGTTTGGGTAAGGGTTTTACTGCACCCATTACGTGTCGTGACAAACAAATATTTGGATATTCTAGAACATTAATTTATAGAACATTTCGAAATGGTCATTCTACTACAGCAAGATTTTGGAATATCAGAAATTAAGCGATTCAAATGCAAGCACTTTTATGTCAGAGGTGCACGTTGCCTCCTGTTTGGACACAGAAAAGGTATTGCGGTTGAATGTTTAAAAGGCCATGGTGTTTGATGTAGAGTGAGGTAGATCTGGCCCTGGTTTCTCGAAAAAACTTAAGTACATACTCATGAGTACGTGCTCAATTTCAATAGAATACTCTCCAACGTTGAAGGTTATTCAATTGAAGTTCACGTGCATTTCGTGTGATTTGAGTACGGTGCTCAGATTTGAGTCTGAGAACGTACTTTAGTTTTTTTCGAGAAGCTTGGACTTGGGTTCTCAATGGCATGTAGGCCCTACGGTGCATTTATCTCATCAAAATCCGTTGAGTATAAGCTAGGAAAATAATTTTGCTTCAATTTTGACGAAACCTACATTGAAGCGAACGGTTATTTTCGTGTTTTACGTCTCCAAAAAGTCAAGTGGGATAGCCATCCTGTAAACCCATTACCACTACCACACAATGACTCTTTTTGATTCCTCACAAAATAATGGCAATGAAAAACATCGTGGAAAATGAAGAAATTGCTTGTGACAAGCAATTTCTTCATTTCCCACAATGTTTTCCAGCCAAAATGACCTGAACATTAAAATTTCTTACACTTAAAATTGTCGTCTGCAGGATCTTTCAATTTGGACCGCCCTAAAATTTTGTCGTTTGGTAATGGGTTAAACGTATTCATGTAAGAACGAACTGGTCAAGCAAAGCACCCTATGAATGCCGCCAATATGATTTCATTTAACATATTCCCAGAAATTGACGCTTTTTACGCCCACAAGGCAAAAAATACATTCGAATTTGTATGCACTTGAAAATGTTGTCTGTAACATCCTTGAACTTTGACAGATCTAAAATTTTGCGGTCTGGTAATAGGTTAATGTGCACTTTGCTGTACCGGATTTTTTTCATTAATACATTTATAAAGATGTAATAAGAAAAATACCTGTTAACAACGAAATGGAATTTATTCCCAGAAACGTCATCAAAAATGCGTAGTATAAACAACCAATGTCGCCGAACAGCCATTTTCCAGCAAACACCGACAACACAACCAAGGGTGAACCAAAAACCCTCACTAATAATTCGTTGATCAGCAGAAATCCAACAAATCTGTTCCCCTTCGAGAAGAAGAGCTTCTTACTCCGTAGCACGTGCAGGAGAAGTGAGTTTAGCGACAGCGAGATGACGAACACGAAGAACATCACGAATCCAGAGATCACCCGCACCCAGGCAAGGCCTGTATCCCCCGCTCCCTCGAGTTTTTTCATGTTTAAACTTATGTTGTAAAACATGAACTCGGTAATATCTTCACAAAATTAATATGAATTTATATGTTTCTGTAACAAAAATTAATTATGTAACAAAGTTCGCACGCGAATCAATTTTCAAATTCCATACTTAGCTTTCAAATTATAACTTTGTAAATCAAACAGTAACCATGGTTTTAAATGTATAATTGTCATTATGTCATCTTCGTTTACAAATCGTGCTTCAACACAATATATCACTCTATATATACTTTTTTTTCTAAACCGATTATAATTGTCGCAAAATATTTAGCAGTCTGGACTAGGTTCCTTCGATACTTCGCGAAAATGTCTAAATATGGTGTTGAAAAATACGAGCAGTCTCTTATATATGCGCGACAAACTGGCCTTGACTCAATATTGAAATAATGGTACCATTCCTTTATTGATAGTGCCACAGAACGCACGCATTTCAGTATTAACGTTTCTACCAGACGATAGTGTCTATCCTGAATTGGAAGGATTTACAGACGACAACAATGATCATAGAATTGGATCGAAATATGTAGTTAATTTGATCTGATGTCAAAGCTACAGAAGACAAAAATAGGATGTTGATAAGGATTGAATTTAGTACAATATAGCGCAAATCATTGTTCAAAGGAAGAGAAAATGATTTATTTTTAGACGAAAACATTAAAAAAAAAAAGCGGCAGAATAGGCCTACTACGTAATTGAATATATATACCGTCGATTGGAGAAATTGTCATGGAAGAAAAGAAAATGTGTTGATATCCAATGCCCCCCCCCCCCCCCCCAATGGTCGTAACCAGCAGTCATTAACCCTTTCCGACACAATCCAACATATCGACGTTTATTTATAGAATAAGCTTAGAATCCTATTCGAAACAAAACCTGATATTGACGGGAATACGGTCCGACAGACGTTTCTAGATGTAAAAACTCTTTAATCCATTACCAAACGACAACACTTTAGAAAGATGCAAATTAAAAAAATGTTTCGCCGACAATATCAAGAGAATGAGATTTTACATCTTTTGGCATTTCTGGGTAGAAAACATCGTGGGAAATGAAGAAATTGCTTCTCACAAGCAAGTTCTTAATTTTCCACAATGTTTTCCAATGCCATTATCTTGTACGAGTCAAAAAGAGTCATTGTGTGGTAGGCCTAATGGGTTAAGATTAAGAAAAATGAGAAATTACTGATAATCCTCAATGTCTCATTTCCCTTTCAAATTTTTGTGAGGTAATCTTCACATCTAGTTTTGACATCAAATATCTTTTCGCCTGTAACTCCTTTCAAGTTAGACTAAAATTAAATGTTCACGTTTGGCAAAGGGTTAAGAAAACCATCGTGGAAGGGAAATTATTGTAATTAGCATTCTTATACATGTTTATAATTATCTAGATATCGGAACCAATCCTTCGTTGACATATAGTGTCACAGAACGCACATCTTCTCGATACATTTGATGAATTTAAATTTTATTTGAATGCCAAGACGTTTCATTAAGATTTAAATGACTTATTATCATTGTTGAATCATTTTCCATACAAATCAGCGTTTTTAAGTATCGCAAGTTTTAAAGCTTGTGAAATTATTAAAGAGGGGGAAGAAATGCTGATTATCAGAGTGATCTCCTTTGCCTAAACGTTTTCTGAGCCGCGTGCGATTTAGGCCAGAAGTTGTCTTCTGGAAGAAGAAGATGCAGTCTGGTTACCGCCTCTGATATACTACGTAGTATTTTTTCTACTACGTAGTGTGTCAGAGGCGGGAACCAGTCTCTTCTAGAAGAGCTCTACCGGCCTAAATCGCACACGGCTAAGGTCTCTTTTGTACACGGATTTTATCATTATCAACAACCGTTTTGTCCTCTAAAGCTTCTCTTACAAAATTGGAACAATCTCTTTTTAACTCTCTCCTAAACGGCAACGCTTTATGGTGGTCCTAAAGTTGCTGGAGTTGGCAGGATGGGTGCTATTATTAAACAGATTTTTTTTATTGAATTTCCTTCGCATTACAGTCAAACGAATGCTGTCATTTCCTTACTTTCACTTGCGTATTTAAAACTTTATTAGCTAAGTGTTCAAGGGTTCAAAACAGCGTAAAATGTGCGATGCCTGGGTTTCCGAGAATAATGTTGTTCGGCGAAAACATCGACATCATTACGGAAGAAGAGATGTCACTTCTCAATGAAATTGGCGTGTTTATTTTTTCCCAAACGACAAATTTTAGGCTGATCCACTTCAAAAACTGCCACAAATGGCAAAACGGATGTTATTAAAGATCGGATTTGTGTAAAATATGGCACAGAAAATATTGAGACAAAAGGAGAAACTGCTGGTTATATGCAGTTTCTTCTTCTTTTGTTTCAATATTTTCCCATGCATTTTCCAACAGGGACGTCAAAACCAGGTCTTTTTGGGAAAGGGTTAAATAAAGAGTAAATAGGACCAATAATGGGTGTGTGTGCAAACCTCGTTCCAAACGTTCCCATGGACCATACAATTTATGACTTGAACAGCGTTAGGAAACGTCATGGGCGTATTTTTTTCTTCAAATTTCATGTAACCACAAAATTCTATACAATAGTCCCAGCCGAAAATGACATTGACGTAGGCTGATGTTTACTGCTGCAAAACCAATCAATTCGTCTGATTTGCACCGTTATAAATACGAACAGAGTTGATTGGTTGTCAAGTAGTAAACATTAGCCTACGTCACTGTCATTTTCGGCCGGTACTATTGTACGTCCGACTATTGTATAGGACTATATCACGGTGTATAATCACGTGACTCAGAATTTCCGATAATCTTCAATATCTTTTTTAATGGTTGACCAATTTGAATTCGGTTTGAAGCAGAGAATGTGGGAAAATACCAGGAATAAGCTGGTCGTGTTGGATTTTTGAAAAATCAAATGATGGTTTATCTTCAATAACTTTTTTATCAGTTATTTTTTCAAAAATCAACCACGTCTATCTAATGTGCGACCTCTGTCCACATTCTCTGCTTCTAACCGAATTCAAATCGGCCTAGTAGCCTATTTACAAAATTATTGAATATTTTCTGAAAACATTGTATCACGTGATTATCCACCGTGTATATGCCACCTTTACAACAGAAATTTGAGAAGAAATACAGAAATGTCTCACCAGTTATTTTATATTACTTTTTTATTTATAGATCTATTTTTGTTTGTTTGCTAAAATGTTTATCGAAAAATGGGTGTCAGCACACACGGAATCATTCATTTTCATCTTGTATAAATGCGCATATAATTTGAAATCAACACATCAATTTCAAATTTATCAATTTCAAAGGGCAATTTTTGCTTATATATATAGAAATAAGATTCCTGAAATTCTAGCTTTAACAACTTTTCTACCGATTGCACTTAATTTTCATAGCAATAGAGACAGATTGGTTAGCAACAAAGGAGCAACAAAGGTCATAAAAATCACTAAAACGTTAGTATCGGCGCTTCGACACTCGGTTACACAAAACCGTGAAAACATCAGCCCTGCGTTCAGTAGACAAATTGTTAGCTAACGTTACCAACACTCGCAACTTCTTTGACCCAAATTTGACAGAATTGACCGAGTATTCCGAATGAAACGGCTAACTGAACGCAGGGCTGCTATGCGCAGTACCTGAAAAAAGTGTGACCTTTATACAGACTTTTAAAGTGAACCTGATTTCAAATCAGACCGGTAGGACGCAATCTTATAGGGGTCTAAAGCCCCTCTCCGGACCAGTGTCTGAATATTTGGGGGCTGGATTTGGTTTTCCATGAACCTTCAGTGTAAAATAAGGAAAAATTTGCATTTCCGGCCAACTTTTCGGGGGCTTAGGTCCCATCCCCTTATTCCTACGAGCCTGCAAATGCTGTCTTACAATTAACATATCAATTTGAACTTGATTTCAGATAAAACAAAGAGCCTATCGACGTGGGACTTTCGTTTCGGATTGGTTCAGAGGTTTGCTCATTTTTTTTTCAAAAGTTGTTGCGATACTTAAGCATGATTTCGCCACGTGATACGGAAAGACAGGTTAGCATCGCAAGCAGACAACGCTGATATCGTCGGCAAGCTGCAGTTACGATTATTTTTTGTTGAAAAGCATCGATATACTATAATGGCACTGCAGATGTCCAGTATGGCTGCATATTTTCACAAAACTCCATTTTCGCGTAATGATTTTTAGAATCACAGAAAAAGCTAACGTGACCCAAACATATCAAAAGTGACAAAAACTCCCGCGAGTCCGGATTTTGCCGCGAGCTTACAAGACGCATTATAATTAAATGTTGTGGGTCACGCAAAAATAGATTTTCATCGGCGACTAATGTTAAAAACAGAAATTACTAAAAGTGCGAAAACTATCTCTAAATACATAATGTACATTGTATTTCGAAAATAAGCCACTTCCAAACTTTGAAGTGTAGACGCTGGTCAGTCAGAGCTGATTTAAGTCATACACCGATTCTACCAAAAAAAAAAAAAAAAAAAAAAAAAAAAAAAAAAAAAAAATAGAGAGAAAGATAACAAAACTCCCAACATTTGTACGCAACCTTTTAAAGAACCATCGAACGGTGTTTAAACGTAATATCGTCGGTGTAAATGCAAAACCTCGTATGTCGATTGTTGCGATTTTCAAAGTACAAACTTATGTGCCCAGTTACAGACAATTCTTGAAGGTTTTGAGATATTTTGACTGATCAGTATTAATGACAAATCATTTATGAACAATGTGTCTAAACAAGTAAAACATTTTAGTTTGGGAAAAGTTATTACACTTTTTCCATCCCCTTTAAAAATTTTCAAAAACGAGGTTTTGCATTTACAACGACGATATGCCACGCAAACGTTACAAAAATGTTCCAAATATGTTTCAAAAGACTGATAGCTACGTTTGTCTACTTATTTTTTAACAGTGCCAATCAAAAGTTGGAACAACACATTTCCCTGCGGACTGGCAAGAGCTATAGCTGTTTAAAAAACAACAACTAGTAACTGCAGCTTAAAACAAGCTGCAGTTACAAGATATTGGTGAAAAGTGACAATATACAATATAACAAAAGAGTATTGCCAAAGAAATGTAAATGTATCCCAATTGTTTGTGGCTGGTCGTATAAAAAGTTTAAAATAAATTTGAATATTTCGAAAATAATTACTATCTATGCCGATCTGCAAGGTTTTAGTCTGGCCGTTTACGTTATAAAATTAAAAAATGGTTCTACCAGTCAAGGGATGTCAAAATGGAGGGCGACAGAGGGTTATTGACCCTGATGTAGGAGGGTTGATCCTAAATTAGCGATACTGGCTTTAGAACTTCAAATTGAATCAATCGACAATCAGTGTAATTACAAGAAAATGTTTGATGTCAAATTTTCTGTATCATGTCAAATATAATATAATTATAGTACTTGTATCATGGCAAATTGCAGCTTGAAAACACAGAAATATTAATTTAAGAGCATCAGTACTATACCGTTAAACCTGGATCACCCCTCGTATAGAAGAAAATATTTTATTATAGTGACATGTGTGAACAATAGTTATACATATTTTATAAAATTTGTAATTGATGAATCGCACACCCGGCCCAATGGGCCTATAAGTCACCTTTTGCTTAAACATATATTTAGTCTCTTCCAGTCTGATTTAAATAAGTCAAATAATCCTTATCCACAGAGTTATTTTTGGTGATAAAAAAACATAGGATTTATAGCTTTGGACAGTGTTTACGAGGATCAGCTAGCACGTACATGTCAGCTGATCGTCCAAACATTGCCCAAACCATGTCATTTTTGTGATAAGGTTTTGATTTGCATACTCTATTCTCTAATTTAATTACTTGTTCCAAATAGGATGAAACTGATAAAATTTTAGACTGCATAATACTTAAAATGTAACGATGTATGTAGATTATCGTTGTTGTATCTAAGCACATGGGCATAATGATCAGTAAAAACAATAATTACAAACAAAAATACTCATTGCATAGTATCACAATTGATCAAAGTTGCCCCAGATGAAATATCCAAACGCTAAATTTTGCGGACGTTATTCCATCATAAAGCACCTTTGTCGTCTGAATTAAGTTGTTAGACTGAGCTTATCTTGATTCATACAATGCTTTTCTTCTTTTATCAAAAGCTTTTGATATGAATTTTGCTACACGCCGTGGATAATTTTTAACCAGGAATATCATTTTATCGATATCATTAAAATCATTTACGGTGTATTCATGAAGGAACTGCTGTCTTATATCAGTATAATGGTCACATTTAATAAGGAAATGACATTCGTCCTCTATGGAATTAGAGTTACACATTTTACAAATTCTGTGGCTCATGTAGTTTTGACCAGAAACTGTCACAACTATGTTGCCCGCGGAGTCACACGTATCAAAAGTGACAACGATTCCTGTGTGGCTGGATTTCTTCCCAGCTTTGCAAGACGATTTCGTCACTTTTCTCAAAAAAAAAAAAAAAACTCGTAACTGCAGCTTGTTCAAGCTGCAGTTACGAAGTTTTTTATGAAAAGCGACGATATGTCGCGACACTAATGCAAACCCTTTCCAAATGGCAATTTTCAGAATAATCCAGTTTGAAATGAGTTGCATGTGACAACATTTTTGATGTCAAAAATTAATATTTCGTAAGTTATATATACGTATAGCGTCGGAAAGTTTTATAAAGAGGGATTAAATGATAATAACAGCAGTTTCTTCTTTTCATAATTTTTTTGCTAAACTAGTTCTTCCGTAAATGTCAAAATTTAAGTGCGCTTTTTTTATTTGTCAAAGCACGAAATGACAAATACCGAAATGAACTGTGTAACCCATGACGATTTGACCGAAAATGATCAAAAGTGACATACCGCATGCTGAGAACTGATTTTACGACGATCTAATAAGACACAGCAACGTAAATGCTGTCACCGTCACGTAGGTTTATATGAAGTATAAGGTCGTGGAATCTAGGACTTACATGAAAAGGCGCGAATTCCTATTTGTGCAGATCCATAATACGTTTTTTTTTTTTTTTGTTTTTGTTTTTTGTTGGTGTTTCTTTTGTGTGTTTACAAGTGCCGCATGAGTCGCATCCAGAAAAGCCCTGGTGTTTTTCACTTTCTCTGCTTCAACCCAAATTTAAAATGATCTATTACAGACGATTTTCTGGCATTGTTGTGTCACGAGGTTCAACGCCCTGATAATGATGCATGTGTATGGAAAATGTCTTGGTCTTATGTTTGAATTCTGTTCATAACGATCAAAGGAAACATTTTCAAAAGTGCCCCAATGTTAATACATGCGCATGCATGCAGTCTAATCAAGTTTCGTGAAGTTTGGACTCGGGGGTTACTTATTATCCGCCCAATGATTTTTTATTTGTACATGTGTTGTAAAGTAACATTTCCTGAACAAATATAAAAAAAATCAGGTTATTAAGTTTCCTTGCTCGTTTTCGTGTCAGAGTTATCTGCCCTTGACTAGTAATGACCATTTTCGCAAAATTATCCTTATGTTTTAAAGTCCTATAGCCAGTTATTCTGAATGTATAATTTCAAACGTTATACCAATTTAGAGAATTAACATACGCACAAAAGTGATGACATGATTGAAAGAAATACTTAAAAACCATTTCTGGAAAATATCATGGGAAAAGTAGAAAAATCACATTTTTTTTTTTAGAAAATTTTGCAATTTTTTCTCAATAAGCAAACAAAAAAATACCCAATGAATATTGTTTTGTTTTTGGATATTTTGAAGATAATACCTGAAGCTATTGTTACACAAAAATCAGCACACCTTTCCACGCAAATAAAAACGATATTTGACTTTATCTTACCCCACCCACCCTGTTTTAGACTAATTATGACAAAAATATCTATATTTTCAAAACAGTCCGACCTTTTCTGGTAGATGTTTACATTTAGAACAACAAAATACTTCATTTGACATTCACCATGACAAAAAAGGGAAATATTTCGCTATAAAAATTTGATAAAAAAAGCAGCATGGGCATTTGGTGCAGCAGAATAAATACAAAATCTGTAAGTCACATGGTCGCTCTCCAAACTTACCTTAAAATGAAACATTGATTATGTTTTTCTTATTTCGTACCATTTTTTTCTGATATAGGCCCCACTCTTTCCGTTCATCGTGCTGTGGTTACGTTTCTGTTAATCAAAATTCACTTAGGTGCATGCACATGCTGATCAGGAAACATGATTGTCTGAAGTGCAAGTCATATTTCTTGATCCCGGCCGTTTGTCTTTCTTTCGCGTTGGATGCTATATACGTGTGTGATAATGTGTGTACAAGTGCGATATAACCACATAGATAGGTGATGTATTGTGATATTTGAACATTCATAAAGTAAAGTGTTCCTGGAAAGGGCGAAACGTTCGACCAAGATAGAGGGTGCACGACATTTTTACAGGGCATGAAAGCAGCAAGACTTAGTGTTTCAGAAACAGATTGAATTGTTCCCCAGTAAGGATATTGAAAGCAATCTATTGATCTATTTTTGAAATGAAGTTCACTTAGTACTTATAGATCTTTGTAAATAACTGACTGACCAGCCATTTATATTTATGGTAACATGAATGGGAAACTGGACCTTAGATAATAGTGAAACATATGGTATCAGGTCGAAAATTCATTTCTTTTTGGCCCTAGATAATGCATGGCACAACACCACAATGCATACTCTGACTGTCCCCGTGTTGTTCTGATCCCTGTAAAAACCTAGCATGGGTCCCTTTAAGACAAACATAGTTTGGCTTGAACACATAGCTCAGCGGATAAGACGCAAAAGGGAAATTTCCAGCGAGGCGATTTCTGAAAAACGGTATAATAAATAGGGCTCTGTCAGAGTCCAATTTAAAAATGGAGAGATTTAGAATAAAGCCAACCGAATTTCAGAGACTCGTCTAAATATCAAGGATATAGCCTTTGGTGAGTTTCTTTATTAAGTTTTATGCGATTTTCTTCATTAACTTTCATTAAGATTTTACGACTTTGATTGCATTAAAATTCCATTGTTTTGTTTTCTGGTGCATAATCTTAGAAACTGGTCTAGATGGCCTAGAGATATTTATGAGGAAAGGAATTTATTTCGTCGAGTAAAAGGAGATAATTTCATTTCAACAGATTCTCAAATAATTCCTGTTCACAATGCCCCTAGGGGAAAACATCAAATTTCTTAAAAAATACGTAACTAAAGCTTAATTAAAGCTGTGAAGAAAAACATAGGAAAATAATAAAGAGACATGTTTTTGTAATACACATGCCCAAGTAATAGAATATGTTAAAAAGTTTGTTTTTGACAGACCAACGACCTTCACCGACGGCCGAACCATTTCCAAATCTGCAAATGATATATGGTCTTCTAACTTCAAAACGACAATAAGTGCGTTGATAAAAAATGGACTTGTGTACAATATAACACAGGGAATATTGAGACCAAAGGAAACAATGCTGATCATCAGCATAATAAATTGCTACAAGGAGTGAAAATGTAGATGATGCCCATTTTCAGGAAGTGATTATGAATCGTACATAGACGATAACCAAAAGTGCATTTTACGCCCGGAAGTAGTAAAGGAGGCAATATACATGTAGACAAATAACAAAGTTCTTGCCCTCTATGGAAGAGGGCAAGAACTTTGTTCTTTGTCTATATTGCCCCAGTCTATCCTCCCAGCCGCTTTTGGTGCCCAACGCTAGCCTCCTTCCCTGACCGGAAGAGGAAGTCTTTCAAATTATCGAAGAAAATCCAGTACTATTGAAGTGCAATTTGGTAACGATTTTTGATGCCAACATTCCATTTATAAACGCTTTACAGGACAGAAAATGTAGATGCCAAAGTGCACAATGATTAGAAAAGAAATTAAAATATTGCTGTCTGACATTTTAAATGACACTTAAAAAAACACTTTTTACACAGCTATTTATGTCTGAACTGGGTTAGAAGTTCACATTGGATCATTTTTGTTTGACACAACTCCGCGAATAAATAAGATCTACGATATAGCACAACTGTATAAACTCGCTTTATTAATTCGTTTATTCCGTTATCAGTAAATTATGTACAATTTCTATGAAAATGTGGCATTTTCAATATCCGTTTCATGTGCTCATATTAGCATAACGTTTTACCAACTCAGTTTACATTGACCCTGGCTTTCTTAGAACGCCGATTAGTAAGCTAACACCACATAAATACACCATAAAACAGCAAAACGTAGAAGCGGGTGTGTTTAGTTCAATAGTTGATGTACATGTATTTGTCTTTTGTTCTTTTTTCATCTATTCTCTCTTTTTCAAAGCAAGAAAAATGCATAGTAGGTGTTGTTCCATTATGACTCCATACTTTCTGAAAGGCATCGATTATCAAAGCAGTGAACGGATGTATTGCGGTATATTACATGATTTTATTGTTTTATCATTCTATACTGAGCCAAAAAAGAAAGTGTGCATACTTCTTATTTATGTATCTCCTTAACCGCAGCAATTAACTTCACCAAATTTCTACACGGAATTAGGCTATCAACTTTCTTATGTCTATTGACATGGGAAGCAACTTTGGACGATTAAATCGTGTGGCATATCGCAAAACACTGTTAGCACCTTTTTGCACGTGGTTATCAAAACAAACATTTCAAAATAAACTTTATTGTCTAAAATCTTTATTCAAAGTGTATAAAAGCTAAATCAAACATAGAATTTTAAAATTCTGAATAGCCAAAGATGCCACTTCTTAGTAAACACTACATATTTTACACGTTAGTTTTGCTAGTGTCTTGAACCGGCGTAAAATGTGTCGTTGTCGTTAAAATGTTATCGTTCTGATATTGGGTCTTTGCAATCAGGTTTCCAAAACGAAGGATACATTTTTGATAGACTTCGGTCTGATATCCTGAATGCAGCAATAACTTGACAAGATGGTTACATGACGTTGACGACCTTACGTCAACGTTACAAAACTACACCATTTATGGTGATTTAGTAAAGCAAGCAGATGTAAGCAACATTTGAAATCGATGAATGCAGATTGACGGCTCATAAGAGATTTGGGACCATATGTTCGTATCATTACCATGATGTCTAAATGTAACGTTACGCCTGCATTAGGCACATTATCTACGGCAAGAGACGCGTGAAAATTAGTCATGACTGTAGTGTAGGGCTGAACATCTCTACTATCTGTGTTTCGCAAAATTTAGTGTCCAGTTAAAGAATTTGCAGTACGTACAATAAGTCTTGCAATATGAACGCAATGAATTTCCAAACGATAAAATGAAACGTTATGTTCGATCAGTGAGGCAATAGATGTTTGCCGTCATTCATTTAAGACATGTGACAATTGAAATTGAAGCAGAAATCCCAAGAAAATCGCATTATTTAACCTCCTCACGTTCGTCAGCAAGTTCTGTGAATTTCATAATTGACCCCTATCTCAAATATCTTAAGAAAACACAAGACAAACTTCATTTCACACAATTTTAAAAGACACCTACTTATACACGGCCACCAATCCCTCTCATTCATTGCAAAATGCTATGAGCGAAATCTCAGAAGAGGGACGTCCGGCTATGAAGAAACGGGACCCATTTTGTGAATGTAAACACACGTTGTTACTTTAAATCGGTGATTTTGCCAGTTTTTGGCTGATTCTCAAAAATCGGGGAATGCTATTCGATGGTGAGTACATTTAAACTTCTTTTGGAGTATGTCTCCTCGGCATGGTCTCACCGTGTTTGCTTCAAACTGCTTTGTCATGCGATCACAGTGCTGTGTTTTGAAGACATGTCAAAATTGATCGAACAATTATGGTTTAAATACTACTATAATTCCCTTCTATACAGGTCCCACAAGCTTCGAATGCTTTATCTTATATATATATATCCATTATAATCCATTGACTGATTTTCCGATAGAGAGAAAAACCTAAAAAAGTAATAAGCTATGAAGAAGAGAGATCAGCTATGAATAAAAGGGACTAGATATGAAGAAGATATAATACGCTATGAATAAGAGCTCGGATATTCAAAGCGTCGGGTTTTGACTTAATTTTACATTTTCGCTATAATTTTCGCTCGGAAAGTAATACGAATTTATTGTTAATACTATTTCACATTTGGGATTGTAAGATCAATCTAATTTCCAAATTAGCCTACTTCAACACTTCTCAGTATACAATGTGGTTATATTTGGAATGATGATATAATTATGTAAATAACATAGGCCTGCACATGCGGACGCCAATGTCATTGTAAACTATTTAGGCAAAACTTGGCAAACCGTATTTATAAGAACCCTAACATTTTAATAATTTTAAGCCTACGCAAGATACATTGTATGTATTTTGAATGAAAACAGGTCTTATTTACATGTTTTTAGCGGCCAGTCAAGCTTTTGTCATTGCGTTGTGTCCGTCATGCGTCCGTCGGTTATTTTTTTCTTGTATGCACTCTAGAGGCCACATTTTTGTCCGATCAATCTGAAAGTTGGTCAGAATTAGGTTATTTCCTCTAAGACCCCCCCCCCTCCACACACACACACGGCAGCCTCCGGAAGTCGTCCTTAGAGGCAAAAGTCGAAATTTTTAAACGGGGAACGGTTGACCGTAAATCCAATAAAATAACCATCTTACCGGCTATTAACGAATTCATTCAATTTTATCATTTTTTTCCACTTAAAATTTCGCTTTATTACTGTATATTGAATGCACGTGCGCTTTATCGCTGTATATTGATTGAATTCACACGCGACGTCATTGTTTTCTCCGCATGTTTTGGGAGCCTCGTTTTGATAATGTCGATTTGTTACTATTTTAGTAACAATTCTCATGTATGTTCTAAAAATGCATTTCCACGTGATGATAAGTCAGGCCCGTAGTAACAAGTGGGGGCATGGAGGGGCTAAGACCCCCACCCCAAAAAGGTCTGCTCAAAATGCTGAATTGTCATTATTTTGCACTGAACATTTTTGGGGAAATCCAATTCAGTTCCTCCAAAATTCCGACAATAGCCAGAATAGGGGCTTTAGCCCCCCTCCCCCCATTAAACATGTTTCCAGTCCTACGCGCCTGTAAGTTACCGGTCGCCATTAAATACATGTTTAAACTGCATAACAATACATATCGTTCTATCGTCTAGAATTTGATTTTTCAAATGGAAATTTGTAAAAAATATTGGAATTTCTGTCTTCAATTCTTCCTAAACGCATAACCATTCAGTATATGAGAGTGCCAAGAAAGAATTATGAAATCCGCGCTTCTTCATAGCTTGCTCCCTCTTATTCATAGCTACTCTCGCTTCTTCATAGCTTACTGCTCTTCTTCATTGCGTACTTGTTTTTCTCATAAATAAACAAAGGTTTTCAAAATCGTACATGCGGAATACTAAAAGAGACCATAGAATAGTAAACTGAACATGTCTCATTCGAAAAATGCATACAGTGTTTCCATTTGGATACAAAAAATTGAGTCCCTGGGACCCAGTGCCACAAAAAAAGTTGAGTCCCATTCATTTTCTTTTGAGTCCAATTTTTACTTCCATGAATCAACTTCAAATTAAACGCTGGACTTGAATGGGCTTATTTAACAAAAGGAATGATAAGATATAGCAATAAGAATAATTTGACTTTTACTTTAGAAGGGTGAAGCAGGGAAAAAGTCTTGTCAAATAATGAAAAGTGGACAAAGCTTTTGCAAAGATAAATGGGTTGTTCAAATATGGCTCTTGTTTGAACTGAAAATACTATTTCGAAATCTGTTTTCATGCTATCCAAAACAGTTTCTAGTTTTGAAAGCCTAATTGATAAAGAATGATCAAACTAAGCATTCTAGATTTTTTTTTGGAAAAAAAATCTACATTTTCAATCTTTTTTAAAAAAAGTTTGTGTTTTAAGTACCTTACAATATGTGGAGAGCATCCTCTTTTAAATTCAATTCCAGATAAAAAAAAAAAAAAAAAAAAAAAGAGCAGTAAAAAGTTGAACACAGTTGATCTGAAATACATCAGAGTTCCTACTCATTAGGCAGTAAAATAAGATTCAGTGAGTGCTGATTATAGATAAGGGTCATGAGTCATGACGTCATGTAAAACTTAACCACCCATCAGATCAAAGCAAGATCTATTTATGGAAAGTCAATCTGTGTTGTCAATACACATATTCGGAGGCTAGGATAATTTGTGCAGTGGGAAAGGAATTCACTCTCTTTATGTGATCAGATTCTAGACAAAGGATGTGCATGTTTTTGCGTATTTGAATTTCTATATCTGAAAGTGAGTTATGCATGATAATACAGACGAACACTATAGGAAAGAATTGCCGATAATCTGATAAAAGGTTTGTGTAAATCAAAATTAGTATAGGATTTAACTTCACTATTTAGCAGAAAACTACTTGTTATTGTCTGTGTGTCAAAGATCGCGATCCATCAATTCTTTAATTGGTGATTTATTTATTTATTTATTTTTTTTGTATTTGATTTTCTCATTAAATTTGTGAATATCCGAGGGTTTTTGCCACCGAATTTATGTTGCGTCCCAGGGACTCAACCAGTCTTCATTTTTTGCGTCCGAGCTGAATTTCATGCGTATACAGACACTTTTACGTCGTAAATGGAAACCCTGCATATGATAGCGCCGTAGGAGTCGTTTATGTGTCGTTTATGTGTCGTTTGGTTTGTAAACATAAGTGTGTGCACTCACTTCGAAAGTAATTGCAAGTTTACTCTGTAAGCTAGAACAAAGGGCTTTGGCAATATAACACATCATTCATTACCCCATCGAATAGCATTCCGCGATTTTTGGGATTCAACCCATAACTAGCAAAATATCCGATTTAAAGTAACAACGTGTGTTTACTTACTCAAAATGGGTCCCGTTTCTTCATAGCAGGAAGTCCCTCTTCTGAGATTTCGCTCATAGCATTTTGCAATGAATGAGAGGGATTGGTGGCCGTGTTATAGGCAATTGCATTATCTTCAATTTGATACCAATATTATAATATCAATATTCAAAATTACGATAGAAATTCCAGTTATTCTTTGTGCACACTTTCTTTTTCGACTCAGCATATATTGATCCACTAGGTGTGGACTGAGGTTAACCCGTATGGACTACTGCATCGGCGGATCTAGAGGGGTGTGTGTGTGGGGGGGGGGGGGGGTCCGGACCCCCCCTCCCCTGGCATTGGCCAAAATTTGATTTTTGACTGTATGAATTTAGTGTAACGTTACATATCTATTACATTTTAAGCCATAATTTGAGCTTGGACCCCCTGGAAAAAATCTTGGGCTTGGACCCCCCTGGAAAAAATCCTGGATCCGCCTTTATACTGTATCAGTCTAGGAGAAGTTCACGATATCCTGCACTTTACATCACCGATGCTGACTTTGCCGATGACATTGCGTTGTTGTCCGACAACCTCATAGGTGCCAAAGCCCTGCTTTCCTCCCTTGAATCAGCAGCCAATTGTACAGTTCTCCGCTTGAATGAAACCAAATCTGAATGTATGCCAGAAATCATCCGCAATTTCAACGAGATCAAAACACGCTCTAATGTCGAAGATTACAAATATCTAGTATCGCACAATAGAAACTCCGAGAAAGACTTCAACATTAGGAAAGTGTTAGCATGGAATGATTGTCACAAAATGGATAATATCTGGTTCTCGCTAGTACTAATTGAGCCAGTCTTGCTGTATGAATCAGACACTTGGACACTATCAGCAAAACAACAGCGCCGCTTGGATGGGTGATATACACGTTTGAGAAGAGTGCTTAAAAATATGTTATCATTGAGGAACCATCCTACTCTTGAAATGATATATGGTGACTTACCCAGAGTATCAACCCTAGTCTGTAAAAGACGTGTCCAGTTTGCTGGACATTGTGCACGTGTCACGGATCAACTTGTTTCATCATTTGTACTCTGGAGACATCCATCATCTGACAATCGGTCACACAAGTTAACATTTCCAGATAGGATAAAGCAGGATACGTCGATCCCTAAGGAAGATCGCCTAGTAGCTATGACAGACAAGCGGTACTGGAATGGTGTAATGAGTTCAATGTCGCCTGGGCCGTCGGCTTCGGGCCCACACAGAAGACATTGGACAAGTAACTGGGCCTATACGAACTGATTTGATTAATAACAGGCCCAGCTTTGACTTTTTATCATGCAATGTTTTTTTAAGAATAGTTCAATAACTTTTTCGTGCATTTTTATCTATCCGCATATCCGCATTCTAAAATCCATGTCTCTTTGATGTATGATATTTGTCCAGTATGGATACGTCTTGCATAAAGGTTGGTGCCATGTCAAAGAAAAACAGTGCTACTGATCATGTCGTCATTTTTGAAAGGGTATGGTTGAAGAGGAAAAAATCAGACTGGAGTCCATATTCCAATGTGGTCTATGTAGATTAACCCTTTCCCAAACACGACCTGGTTTTGACGTCCCTACAAGAAAGGGCACGGGAAAACATTGAGGCAAAAGAAGAAATTGCTGATAATCAGCAATTTCTTCTTTTGCCTCTATATTTTCTATACTAAAGTTAACACAAATTATATATTTATCAACATCTATTTTTAATATATTTAAGATATATTTAAGATTATGTCTACAATCCAAATTGGAAATCTCGTCATTACATTGTTTCTGGGCAGGTTCCAGATAGGTCGATCAGCTATTGAATTTTTAGCATGTCAATGCATATTTACGAGTAACAGAACAAGTCCAAGATTTGTTCCGGTCTATCATGTAGTTTTCCGATTTTTGCGATTTTTTTTCTAAATGCCGAAAGGTATTGAGTTGAGTTTTGGTATGTTTAACCGCGGGTAATGCTATGCAATACTTCGCGTACTCTTTGAAAGATATGAACCAACTACCGGCTTTGGCAAGCAAAACATTCAAAATCAAACTGCACAAAATCATGTGTAGGCTTAGGCTGGTATACGTGCTTACCACGAGTGCAAGAATCTTCCACAAAAAGTAGAAACAAGGACGAAATTCAGCGCATGACAAAGGTTAATACCTGAATATATTTGTTTGATTTACTATTAACGAATACAATGTTTTAATTAACCCTTTCCCAAAGCAATAAAAAATTGGACCGATCCAAATTGACAGGATGACAAAATTAAAGGTAACTGGTGTTCAAAATCTCAAAGGTATGTCTAAAAACACATTAAATGAAGCTAAAGGTATTATAAGTCAATTCCTAGTGAGGTTATCAAAGGACTCACTGTTTGGAATAGGGTTAGTGTTAGGGTTAAGGTACTTCGTGATATTTGCAAACATTGTGGAAACTGATGAGGGCGTGTGCTGTTTTGTAAATACATGTAAATATTTTATCAAAGGTTTGTTCCGGTGAATTATGGAAATTGGGTCCTGTTATCAGAATTGCGTGATTTTCTGGTATATCTGATATAAGTTGTAAACCCTGGTTCAATAGACAAAATATTAGGGTCGTCTAATTTGAAAGCTGCTGCAGATGACAAAATTAGTCATAATATACAAAGAATTTGTGTACAATGTAGCAAAAAAATATTGAGACAAAAGGAGAAAATGCTGATTATCAGCATTTTCTTCTTTTGGCTCAATGTTTTCCCAAGCTATTCTTATTATAAGGGCGCCAAAACCAAGTCTTGTTTGGTAAAGGGTTAAATATCAAGGTTGCTTATTTGTATTATTTATGAGAAACATGATAGAGATCAAAGTTTGTTGTGCTCTGTGAGAAATATTCCTGTATTTTTTTATAAACCTTCTCGCAACACGGACAAGCTTTAGACCATTTCGATTTAAAGGTACACGACAAAATAAATGATATATAAAGTAGACAATTACACGGTGGATAATCACGTGATACAAAATTTTCAGAAAATCTTCAATAATTTTGTTAATACGGGACCGATTTTAATTCGGTTTGAAGCAGAGAAGGTGGACAGACGTCACACAGTAGATGGACATGGTCAATTTTTGAAAAATCAGCTGATAAAAAAGTTATTGAAGATAAATCAAAATTTTGGTTTATCTTCAATAACTTTTTTATCAGTTGATTTTTCAAAAACCTACACGTTTAGGTTATTCCTGGCACTTTCTCACATTCTCTGCTTCAAATCGAATTCAAATTGGCCAAGTATTTAAAAAGATATTGAAGATTATAGGAAATTCTGAGTCACGTGATTATACACCGTGAATTATGTATGTAACAACACAGAAAAAAATGGTAAAAAAATTGAAAATGTTGGTTACTTGCATTATCTTCAGCAACTGTTGCGTCAATGTATTCCCAAGCCGATCCTACTATGGACATCAAAACCTTATCTATAGGCTATGGAAACAATAGAAGAAAACCAGCATTTCCTCCTTTTGTCTAACTAAATTCGTTTTATAGAACCAAAACCTCGTGTCTTTATCTTCAACCATTTTATCATCTGCGACAGCTTTTAAATTGGAGCCGCGGCTAAACCCCTTCCTGACAAAATGTCACCCATCAATGGTTTGATATCGTGAACCTATGTGGGGGAGCAGCTGGAGGCTCGGTTAGGGTGTTGTGGTAGTACTGGTGAAATACCAGGGATCCATGGTTAGGTGCTCCAGCCGCAGCGATATGACCATAGTAATTGCAAACGGCGTAAAACCCTAATAAACCAATCAAATTGGAGGAGTCTAAATTTTCGCCATTTGAGAAAAGGGTTAAATGATGACAAACATCTTCCATATTATACATATTATACCTATTAGATTTTTAGGCTTGTCCTTAGAAATATCTATAAAGTTGTAACATCAAAGGTCGGATAACAGACTCATTATGATCATTATACATAATATACCTGTTAGATTTTTAGGCTTGTCCTTAGAAATAATACTTCAAATAGTAAACAACGTCAACATTTACTAAACCGTTACTCTTTAGTTTAGTAAATGTTGACTTTAATTCCCCTGTTGGGAATAATCTAAAGAAGGTAAACAACGTCATTTGAAAAAAAAACAACATTATAATTATGTGTACTTATATTTTGGTATTATTTCATCCATCTTACAAACAAGATCAGGGGCCCGTATTATCAACGATCTTACGACCACGATTTTGTGTAAACTGTGTAACAAAACATCTGATTGCACGAGAAATCAGATTGTGCCAATCAAGTTTGCTGTTTCAAGTAATTACGCAAAAACAAATCGTACGATCGTTGATAATACGGACCCCTGGGCCCCGTATTACTAAACATCTTACGATCAAGTTTTCGTGTAAAGTGTGTAACAAGACATCTGATTGCTCGAGAAATTCGACTGAGCCAATCAGGGCTGTTGTTACAAGTAATTATTTAAAAATCAAACGTACGATCGTTAGTAGGCCTAATACGGGCCCCTGGTTTTGACGTCCTTAAAGTGACATTTCAGAATTTTTTGTCATAAATTTTATTTTTATTTTTATCTGAAAGAGCATATTTCCTTACGAAAATTCTGAAAATTTCAAGCCAAAATATTGCGCCGTTTACGAGAAATTTATATTTTTGTGTTAAAATTGAACAAATTGTTGTGGACAACAGTTCGGATTTATATGCAATTGATCGATTATGTCTCAACTTTAAATGCGTGTTTCTCGCTTATTGGCAACAACTTCAAAAAACGAATAGTATTTATACTCATTAGAATAACCAATCTTGGCATCAAGACATACTTTAAAAAATTGAAATTGGAATGAAATGTCCCTTTAATTTGCAAGGTTTAGGTTCAAAGTCCAAATCTTTAATGGCAAATTTCGGCAAAGCATTTTGTCCAGTTGGAAAGGGTTAATTGTTGTAATCAGAGCTTTCAGCAATCTAAAGAATCGACATAGTTTTTAAAAGTTCAAGACAGATATTGAAAAATACTTAGAGAAAATATGATAATCTTGTTTATAGGGAAAGGAAATTATTGTTATTGTTGCTTTTTTAATTTTCATATATGTAGGACAACCTAAGCATCGCCACTACACCTAAAAACATAGTTCTGGTTACGACAATGGCGATGAATTTTGTGCTAAAAATAGACTAGGTAAGAAGTTATGTTTTGATAAGCCGTCAGTGTTTTTATAAAATCTCGTAACTACGGCTTGAATCAAGCCGTATTTACGAGATTTTGTAACAACACCTACAAAATCTTATTTGTTTGTCCGAAATTACGTCACGATTAGTTGGATAAAATCGTTCCCTATTTTGCAGCTCGTCGATAAATAGCTATAATACTCTTGACTAATATCAAAGACTGGACCTCAGCTACTGAGGCTGTCAAGCTGTTCCATACTGGAGTGCGTCTGAGGGAAAGCTATATTTGTAACAGTCAATTCGGGTGGACAAAGGCAAGGGACGAAGTTTATTGGCTGCTCTTGGTAGATGTTTGGTGTCTGCAATGTAATTTGATTCAGCTATGTCTACTAGGTTGTACCTGATCTTGTACATCATGGTGAGCTGAGATTTTGTGCGCCGTGACTCTAGTGACTCCCACTTCAGGTTGCTCAACATGTCCGTTAAAGGGACATTTCATTCCAATTTCATTTTTTAAAGTATGTCTTGATGTCAAGATTGGTTATTCTAATCAGTATAAATACTATTAGTTTTTTGAAGTTGTTGCCAATAAGCGAGAAACATGCATTTAAAGTTGAGACATAATCGATAAATTGCATATAAATCCGAACTGTTGTCCACAACAATTTGTTCAATTTTAACACAAAAATATAAATTTCTTGTAAACGGCGCAATGTTTTGGCTTGAAATTTTCAGAATTTTCATAAGGAAATATGCTCTTTCAGATAAAAATAAAAAAAATGATGACAAAAAATTCTGAAATGTCACTTAAACACTGCTGGTATTGTGATACCGGTTGGTATCCAATCTTGCTGCACGGCGTTGGACTGATTTCTACGGATTCCATACCGAACAGCAATACTCGAGATTGGATCTCAAAATTGCGTTGTATATGTAGGCCCTATGCCTTTGTATGCCAAAAGTGAAAAGGCTGTTATATATTACCATGGGTCCTCATCCGACTGCATATATATACGCAGACTTATCTGTATATATCGCCGCTTTTAACAAAAACCTCGTAACTGCAGCTTTAAACAAGCTGCAGTTACGAGGTTTTCGTTGAAAAGCCGCATTATGTTAATTTTAACTCTAATGAATCATTTGTCCATACTCCGGCTCGCCTTTTTATGACACGAGTTGGTACAGTGGATAAACTGTGGTTCGTCATGCTAAAAAAGAGGTCAGATGGGAACTGTAAAAAATATGGACCACAGTCAGTCTACTCAAAGATGATTTTCTTAATCTGGAATGCCCTAGAATTGATAGAATTGACCCATATCTCACTAGAATGTTCATATTTTAAATGAGATTTTTGGTTGGCCTCCGCTGATTCTGGTCCTTTTCCATGAATTAGTTCTACGGACATCTCGTATGGTCAATTTAGCCTAACCTATCACAATTATGATATGCGTCTTATTTTCTTAAGCAAAAGTTAATAATATACCCCATACGAATATTTAACAGACGTCATTTTTAATTCAAGAAGCATTTATATGGTCGTTTTATCGTTCGGCAATCAGGCGTCTGACTGGCTGATTTATACGATACATAAAGGCGATAAATTGATCGTACGATAAGTCGATGTCAAAAGGTTAAACCATTATAAGAACTTTCAGCATGCAAGCACACTCATAACATTTAAGCTTTGAGGCGTCAAAATGTGTGACAAAAATGTTCTAATAAAGCACAAAATGTTTGTCGCTTATCATTGGGCATCAGGGATATGTTTCATCAAAACATTTAAGACGCATTTTTGACTTACCGAGGTCTTAAATATCGGTTAAAACAACAACCGCATAACACAGGTCTTGATAGATTGGTGATACGCGTTTCTTGTCCTAAACTTGTCGTAAGTCATCGGTAAGACAAAAATTCGTCTTAAATCTTTTGACGAAACAGGCCCCTGAAGTAGATGTTGCTTCTTTTAAACAACAACCTCGTAAATGCAGCTTAAAACAAACTACAGTTTCGGGGTTTTGTTGAAAGGCGACGATATGCGTTCTGTCGTCTGTCGTCATAAAACGTGGCATAATTTCGGACAAACAAAAGTATTTCATCTGTGTTATTCTAAAATCCCGCAACTTCAGCTTGATTGAAGCTTTAGTTACGAGATTTTATAAACGTCAATCCCAGTCTGTTTTAGCAAAAAAGTAATTGTAAACGACAAAGTATATTTTGTTGGTAAACCCTTCCAAGTTGTCTTAGGCCGCAAAAATAAGCAAAAAAAACTTAGAAAATCTTGCGTGTACTTGAATTGTGTAGGCCTACGTTATGCATTGAAAACCTCGGAACAATATGAAAAATTACTATTTCTAAGCACTTTCCTTCTTTTGTTTTTTTATTTAATCATTTATCTATATATTTTCTCCATGATTGTTTTCCTTTTTTCTATAAGAGACTATAAACATCAAAGTTTTGATGTGAAAGTTTACATAAATTATGATCGAAGTGCTTTATTCACATAAATCATGAACGAAGTTCTTTAACTTACATAAATTATGAACGAAGTTCTTTAACTTACATAAATTATGAACGAAGTGCTTTAACTTACACAAATTATGAACGAAGTGCTTTAACTTACATAAATTATGAACGAAGTGCTTTAACTTACATAAATTATGAACGAAGTGCTTTAACTTACATAAATTATGAACGAAGTGATTTATTTCCAGACAAGTTCAATCCTTTTCCAAATGTGACATGATGTTACTTACCTTAACTTACATAAATTATGAACGAAGTGTTTTATTTCCAGACAAGTTCAATCCTTTTCCAAATGTGACATGATGGGACTTACCTTAACCCATTACCAAACGATAACATTTTAGCGTGATCTAAATTGAAAGATCCTGCAGACGACAATTTCAAGTGAATGAAATTTCACATTTTTCGGTCTTTTTACATAGAAAACATTGTGGGAAATGAAGAAATTGCTTGTCACAAGCAATTTCTTCATTTTCTACGATGTTTTCCAAAGCCTTTATCTCTTGGGGGTCAAAAAGAGTCACTGTGTGGTAATGGGTTAAAACGTTTCAGAAAACATTGAGGTAAAAGACGAAAATGCTACTATGAAGCATTTTCTTTTGCATCAATATTTTCTGTGATACTTTGTACACATAAACAATCTTCATCAACATCGATTTATCGTTTGCAATATCATAAGGGAACAATGCGACTTTTGCTGTGGATAAGAGTGTTATTTTTTGTCGTCTGCTTTTTATGTCTCGCAGACCTTTCTCTGAGAAATAAAGTTTATAAAAAGACATGGGTGCTCAGCGTTTTGATTCTTTTCACACAAACTCTCCTCTATATTTAGAGCACAAATAGATCTAGATTTACCAGAAATTATTCGACAAAAAGTTGAAATGTAACAGCATTAAAAAACAAAATCTCGTTTTATAACATATCGTCACCTTAGAATAGAAAGGTTCTATCTAACATTTCGGTCAAAATTGAGATTTTCATATTTTTATAGAGGGTATCAATCAATGCAGCTTCTGTGTAAAAATCAGATCTATCTGAAAATAAATGACGAAGATATTCAACAAAATGTAAAGGTTCTATCTACCTATCTCAGAATGTGTTGGAGGAGAAAGGTTATAAGTGCATACCAATTTGTATAGAAAAGGCCTATTTGACACATGAGTCCTTTCTATTCCCAAAAAATATGTTCAAAGTTAGGATATTACGATTGTGAAAGGCTCTATATGACAAATAGAACCTTTCATTGCTACTGAAATCGTCTCTTCATGAAACATATGCCCTCTTATCAGTGATAAAGAAAATATTTACCGGATAATATTTCACACCTTGTTGGAAAACAATTAACAGGTCACAGTCAACTCACATAATTACCTAGTTTTATAGACCAGGTGTTGAAAAATGGATGATTTTGAAAGAGTAAGTATATCTTTTATGAAATAAGAAATTTCAACATGCAATAATTTTTAAAAGCAAATTGTGTTTAATCTTTTTCCATATTAGACATTGGGGATTATGTAGATTATATACCTTTATCATCTGGGTTGATTTAATTAAATTTGTAGTTGTGGAAGAACAGGGTGGAAATTTGACAATGAAAAATATTTGTGATTTAATTGTAGGCATCGTCGTCAAAAGTATTGCAAATTTTTAAAGACATTTGTTAATCTAAACCTAGTTATTGTGACTGCATTCTCTGGTTTATAATTTTTTTTCTTCCTCATAATTTGATCCTAAGTAGACATTAAGCCGAATTTTGTTTTTAGTCCAGGAAATAACAATGAAATTCAAACAAAAATATCACTAATAATTTAAATCAAACCATAATTTGATTATTTTAGTTTTGAACTTATGCTTTTCAATACCAAGTCGTTATCTGATTACTTTACTTTTTGATCTAATGATTATCAATATTCGCTATTTTCAGAAGCAGGATGAAAATAGGGAATGGTCAGATGAGGAATTCTACCAAAAAGAAGTTGATAATAATCGTCTTCAAGAGGATGCTGTCGGGTCTGACGATGAATTATATAAGAATTACAAGGATGATGGTGTGACAAACCAAGGTAAACAGTCTACGTATTTATACAAGTAGAATCTACTAGATGCCTCTGTTTGTTATTAAGAAGGTATCCGACTGTTTAAAGACATTTCTTTCAATAGAAGAGTAATGCTAGAAAGTAAAGAAAGATAGCAATATGCTCAATATCAGATCAATTTATACATTAAGCCACCTAAATGTTGCTCATAACTCTTAAATCGCATATCACTTAATTTACATGCTAATACAGGTAACTCCATGTTCAAACCAGTATCTTAGAAATATTCCATTCCTATACTTTCAGATGAAAACATACACGATTTGCCATCTAGAGTTAAATGCTCTACCCCAAAGGCCCAAGATAGTTCTTCTGATGACGACATACCAATAGCTATGATGATAACAAGATGCATTTCAAAGAAGAAAGAAAAAGAACCAGTTAGACGGAAACTGATTGACGATGACATTGACGAGGAAGATGATTTGATGGATGACAACAGTCTTGATAAATCATATGACCCCAGCAAAGATGATTGCAATTCTACAGATTCTGAAGCTGTAGAAATAAAAAAGTCAAGGAAAAAGAAGAGAAAGCGTTCAAAGCAAGACGAAGCCAGTTCAAACAGAACAAAAAATTTGAAACTCAAACTACGACAATCCATTAAAGTGTTACAGAACAGTAGGAAAAGGCAAAACAGGATGGCTGAATCAAATAGCTGTACTGTGGGAAGAGCACTTCACATCAGTAAGAAAATGCAATCTCTTAAGAACCACATAAGAGATATACATTATGCTAGACTAATAAACCTTCTTGCATATAACGAGAGAAAACTTGTGAAAGTGAATGCAGATGGAAATTGCTTTTTTGCTGCAGTTGCTGCATGTATTGAGGATTATACATTTGATGACTTGACAGAGTTCAGACAATCTTTATGTGATTTTATGCTACAGAAAAAGGAAAACTATATTCAGTTTATGGCTTTTGATTCAGACAGTTGTAATCAACAAGAAATCTTCGTAAATGAAGTCAATTATTTGCGACAAAGTGGACAATGGAACACTCATTTGGCAGATTGTTTGCCCTTAGCCATTGCTGATAAATTTAATAGAATAGTGCGGATCTACTCAAGCTCTGTCAGTTCTCCTATCATTAATATTAAGCCAAGTTCCTGGTCTGAGAGCGAATCATACAAACTTATTGAAGCGGCGCATGTAGCTATAAGGCAGAAAGAACATTATGAAGGCACTGCATCTATCACACAACAGATTCAAACAGATTCCCACATAAACAGACAAAGAGGTTTATCATCACCGGAAAAGAATAATGACACAAATACCCCAGATACCACAATTATAACCCCACACAAAAGGGCGGACTATGAAACTCCAGTGAAGAAGAAATCGTCCAGGAAAAGGGTACGGAATGAGTGTCAGTGGAAGTCTTCTAAACGTAAGCGAAACAAAAATGAGGGAAAATCGTATGTATCACAATCCGGCAAGGCTGTAAAAGGAAAACAAGTACAGCCACAGAATTGTGAAAAATGCAGATTCAAATGCAACCAGCACGTGAGCGAAATTGAAAGGAAGAAGATATTTGATATGTATTATTCACTCCCGAACTATGAAAGGCAGCGATGTTTCATATGCGACGTTGTTACCCAAAGTACTCCGATACGAAAGAAAACTGGTAAGAAGCAAAAGTCTCTACAATATCATTTACCAGTCAACAATGAAAATGTAAGAGTATGTGCTAACTTTTTTAGAAAGACTCTCGACATAGGCCACAAAGTTGTACGTTATACACTTGCGCGAAAAATACATGGAACATTTCAAGGTGAGGATAGAAGGGGACGAAACCAACCTAGCACAAAAATTGATGAAGAAACAATTGATTTTGTGATTAAGCACATAAACAGTTTCCCGAGGATGGAGTCGCATTATTCAAGGAAGGGTACAAAGAAAGAATATTTGGCCCACGATCTAAACATCAAGAAGATGTGGGAACTTTACACAGACTGGTGTAGACACAAAGGAATAACTCCAGTGAAGGAGGGCAAATATAGATCAGTTTTCTGTGAGAAATTCAATCTGTCCTTTTTTAAACCCAAGAAAGATCAGTGTTCTACCTGCGCAAAGTATCAACGCTATCAAAATGCTGGAACAGTTACGGATGATATACAGGATGAATATGACAAACATCAGACAAGTAAAACCCAAGCCCGGGAAGAAAAAGAAAAGGACAAACAAAAGGCAAAACTTGATTTAAAATACTGTGTTGCTACTTTTGATTTACAGGCCGTTTTGACAACACCCTGTTCCCTAGTGAGTGAACTATACTATTCCCGCAAACTATGTTGCTATAATCTTACAGTGTACAATTACAACAGGTATTTTGTCATTTATGGGATGAAACACATGGAAAAAAAAGGCTCGTGTGAGATAGCTACTTGTCTTTTGAAGAGTTCTCAATCATTTTGTCAATCAGGGGGTGTTGAAGAAATTACTTATTACTCCGATACATGCGGGGGGCAAAACAGAAACAAATATGTAGCCGCGTCGTACATGTACTGTATTTCTAAATTACCTCAGTTGAAGGCAATAAATCATAAGTTTTTGCAATCTGGTCATAGTCAGATGGAATGCGACTCTGTCCATTCTACGATCGAACAAGCAAAGAAATCAACATCCATCTATGTCCCTTCAAACTGGAGTACAGTTATCAATATGGCTAGGAGGAAAAGTCCATACATTGCAGTCCCATTAAAATCTGACCATGAAATGGACTTTAAGTCTCTCGTTACAAAACATCATCTTAATCTACACACTACAACTGAAGGTTGTAGAGTTAATTGGCTGAATATCAAATGGATTCGCATTAACAGAGAAGAACCGAAAGTATTGTTGATCAATTATTCCTTTGATGAAAATAGTTTCATGAAAGTGAATACTGTGCAGAGAGAAACAAGGAAGAAAGGTCGAGTCAATACATGGCCGATAAATGACTCAGAAATAGACAAATGCTATCTCACCCGACTTCCAGTTTCAGAACAAAAGAAAAAAGACTTAGTTAATTTGTGTAAAAAAGAAATCATACCATCTGACTTCCATTCATATTATACTAATCTTCCAACTGCTAAACATTGCAAAGACAAAATACCAAGTAGTTCAGAGGATGAAGACTTGGATACATTATTATCGAACAATAAACCTTTTCCT